>OX453299.1:9373900-9973900 GCA_949710035.1 Crambus lathoniellus | reverse complement strand
TGTACTACTTACTACAAAATACTTTTACAAAATAGCACATAACGTGGATTAGGTACTTTGAATAGAAATTGCTAAATAAATAGGTTAATAATATGGATTATTTATTCAGTTATTTAATAATTTAATATTTAATTATTTAATAATTGCATCGTCCCGAAACGAAAAACAGACAAACTAGAGTTAGTCTGTTAAGTATAGAGTATCTAACAAATGATAACAGATGGGAGCTTTTATTGAAATTTATAACTTAAACTTCTATCAATTAGGTTAAAAATAAAAAGATATGTTCGACAGAAATGATTAAAAATAAGCAATGATTAAACTGTTCAAATATAATAAAATTCCTTTATTTCAGACCATTTCTTTGCTAACTGACTATTTTAGTACAAAATCACAATATTAAAATTAAAATTGAAAAAGTAAATTAAAATAGGCTACTTATGTTAACATAAAGTTTCACCTAGCAAAATATGGAGAGACTAACTTCTCTCCATTCTCCTCTAATTCTATTGCGATTGAAGACAAAACTGGTATAGTCAATGTTTCTGCAGTGTACTGCCCCCCAAAAAACAAAATTAGCGAAACAATGTTTTCCCATTTCTTTCATGCACTTGGCAATAGATTTGTGGTGGGAGGCGATTGGAATGCTAAGCACCCTTCTGGGGCTCCAGGCTAATTACTACCCGAGGCAGGAAATTAAAACTTAGTATTGACAATGATCATCTTGTTGCCATATCAACTTTCGAACCAACGTACTGGCCCAGCGACAGAAATAAGATACCAGACTTATTAGACTTCTTTGTAACTAAGGGATTCTCAAAAATATACACTAAGCCTGAATCGTGCTACGATGGATCATCCGATCACACGCCTGTGCTGTTAACAATTAGCACAAAAGTCATAGAGTGTACGAAGCCGGAAAAACTGTATGATAAATATACTGACTGGAATTCTTTCAGAGAATTCATAGAAGACAGAATAGAAATGAAGGTAGCACTAAAAACTCCCGATAATATAGAAGATGCTGCTAAATATATCACCTCTCTTATACAACAGGCATGCTGGGCCAATACTCCTGCATCTAATTATTATGAGAAAGTTACAAACTATCCACTTAAAATAAAAATGGCAATTCTTGAAAAGCGAAGACTGCGTAGAGTTTGGCATCAAAGTCGACTTCAAGAGGACAAAACTAAATTTAATAGTGCATGCAATGACTTAAAGGATATGATGCAGTCCTGGAATGATGACACTCTAAAAACACAACTGGAGTCATTAACAGGAACAAGCTCAACGGACTATTCACTGTGGAAGTTCACGCGGAACCGTGACAGGCCCCAAATAGCGAAACCTGCCATAAGACGTAGTGATGGCTGGGCTCGAACATCAAAAGAAAAAGCCGACATCTTCGCTGAGCATTTGTCTATCATCTTTTGTCCAAATAACACGAATGACCAAGAAACGGAAAATCAAGTTGATACTATCCTGAATCAGGACTTCCAAATGTGTTTACCGCCAAAACCCGTCACAGTGAAAGAAGTATGGAAAGTGGTGTCAGAACTAAAAGATAAAAAAGCACCTGGTTTCGACTTGATTACAAAAGAAGTCATCAAGCAACTGCCGAAGAAAGCCATAGTCTTTTTAACAACACTCTATAACGGTATCCTGAGAGTACAATACTACCCGAAATTATGGAAGGTATCTCAGATCATAATGATACACAAAGATGGCAAATCACCACACGAGGTTAGCTCATATCGACCCATTAGCTTATTGCCAATCCTCTCAAAGATCTTTGAGAAACTCCTACTGCGTAGAATCCTTACTATCTTAGAAGAAAACAATGTCATTCCTAGCCACCAATTCGGATTCAGACAAGCGCATTCTACTGTAGAACAAGTCCACAGAGTACACGATCGAATAAGGAAGACTCTGGAAGAAAAGGAATACTGCTCTGCGGTGTTCTTGGATATTCAGCAAGCATTTGACAAGGTCTGGCATAAAGGACTCCTCTGCAAGATAAAGAGTAGCCTCCCGCACAGCTTCTACCAAATCTTCGAATCATACATTAATGGTAGAATATTTCAAGTGAAAGAGTCAGGGGAAACATCAAAATTCTTCGAGATACATGCAGGAGTTCCACAAGGCTCAGTCATGGGGCCGATACTCTATACCATTTTTACAGCTGACTTACCTGTAATGGACAAAATCACAACTGCCACATTTGCTGATGACACTGCTATTCTTGCAAGTAATAAAAACCCAGACATAGCAACCCAAACATTGCAAATGGGGCTGGATGAAATTACAAAATGGCTTCAAAAATGGCGAATACAAGTCAGTGCCTCTAAATCGGTGCAGGTCACATATACCCTCAACAAAGGCAATTGCCCTCCAGTACAATTGGATAATGCTACACTCCCCCACCAGGATTGTATTAGATATCTGGGGCTACACCTGGATAGGCGTCTTACCTGGAGAGAACATATAAGAAAAAAAAGAGAGGAACTAAACATCCGCTATAAGCGTCTCCTGTGGCTACTGGGCCGAAACAGCAAGTTGGCACTGGACAACAAACTTTTAATATATAAAACAGTACTTAAACCACAATGGACCTATGGTATCCAACTCTGGGGAAGTGCCAGCAATTCGAACATCGCATGCCTCCAAAGAGCACAAAATATGATACTCCGAACCATCAGTGAAGTGCCATGGTATATCACTAACTCTGAAATACATGAACACCTGGAAATGAGTACAGTTATGGAAGAGATTGCCAATGCAACCCAGAGGGGTAGACTGGATAGACACCCAAATGTACTAGCATCACAGCTCTTGACTCGAAGCTATACAAAGCGCCTCAAAAGGAAAGATATCCTATAAGGAGGAATTAAGGAGGAGATGTCCCTGCTGAGGGCCACACTCTGCACCGATCAAAGACTGGAACTCATTTGCTCATAGTGAAAAGCACTGATTGCAAATTTCAAAACAGAAAAAAAAAAAAAAGTAACAGGGGCACATTTTCAAGTCTCTTAATGTTACCCCTGAAGATCATGAATTCACTCTATTTCTCGTTGTACCTTAGGCCGTGCTTCCATATATAGTCCTCGCAGGAGCTTTTTGGGCCACCCAGCGATAGGCAGAGCAGCACAGCACCATATCATCAGCATAACTGATATTATTCACACAGACATTATCTATATAACAACCATGTGTGCTGCTCAGCCCAGCGATGAGCTTGTCCATATATACATATATAAGAGCGAAGTCAGCCCATCCTGTCTAACACCACATAAACTCTTCAGAGCATGTATTTCCCCACTTTACCACATTTTTCTGATTACCATACCAATGTGCCAGTAGGTACATTTATGACCTCAGCCCACGAGAAACATCTTTAACTTTAAGTTTTGTCCAAAGGTCCAAAGCTTATCATAACTTCATAACACACAAGATCAAATGCTTTGCTGAGGTCTTAAAACATGCATTTATAGGAAGGAGTTAGCTTTATAACATAATAAATAACAGAGAACTTTAACACAGCTCAATATCACTCGTAAAATAATATGTCAATCAATAGCACTTTCCGTAGACAATATCCACAAAAAAGTGGCTATTGATAATATCACAGAACACAATTACTCCAAGGAGGATAATAAGTATTATCTAGCACTTCAGCACACTTCAGCCAGAATGGTGGCTAGGCTAGCCTAGGTATTTGGTTTAATTTTTGTGTTTCGGATAAAAATCCTCAAAGCAGTAAAAACAAAATATATAACCGTTCCTACATAAAATAAAACTTTCCTATTTTTGATTTACATAGTATCTTCATTAATTTAATTAAATGCCTAATTTTTAGAAAAATGGAAAATGAAGTATTTAGAAAAAAAAAAAAAAAAAAAAAGTGAGACGGGTCGATTTTTTCTAAATACTTCATTTTCCATTTTTCTATTATAAAAATTGCATTGTAAATGCAAAAAACTAAAAATTAAAATAAGTTGCCTAATTTTTATCAAAAGTAGGTCAACAATTTATCTTTAAAGTTATGTAAATTACGATAACGAAACAAGAAACGAAAATTTGAATTTCGCGGGTAAAATTCCATTACATGACTTCGAGAGAAAGGAACAGCGAAATAGCAATTTGTGTTTGTCTCTTTCGCTCCATCTTTTCGCTCCGCTTTTAAACTCTCTTCTGCTAAAGTTCAACGTTTTACAAGTGCTAGGGGTATATTTACTATAAATGAAGCTGATTACACTCAAAAGTAGCAAGTTATTTCACACAAATTGAGAAATTAAACTTTTCCATGAATCTTCCGATACCAAAATACTCGCCTGCTTCATTTGACATAACGATATGAATCTGGGTTTCGAGTTTTTACTTTATAATTTTTACAAAATACCGATTCTGGGCTTCAACTGTCAAAAATGTATAGAGAATTTTCTTCGTCATTCACTCTTTTTTCTGACATATGGGTATGGGAAGAAATATGAAGTCCATGGAATTAGGCGGTACCGCCAAGTTCAGATTATGGGCTTCAAATGTCAAATAAAGCCCATATCCATATCCAGATTTTTTAGGCGGTAGACCCCCCGGTTTCAATCAAATTATCAAGAAAAACGAATACGCTCATAAAACACCACCAGCACCAACGCATGGAAGCAAAGCAATCCGCAGACCTCACAGAACAAAAACTTTACCACAGACAGATTAATTTGACAGTACAACCGACCGACACTCAAGTCTTTTTTAAGCTGAATAAACTAATCCTTTGCCATAATATGCTGAAAAAAGTAGGTTGTGTTAGGGTTACAGCGCCATCTAGTGCATCGAAAAATTACTGCAGGAAACTCTCCCATTAAATAAAATCTGTTTTTCTATACTTGAGATATGAAGTAAGCAAACAACAACAACACAAACGTCACAAATTATATAGACAAACGTAGGTTTGTCTATATCCTTTAAACGAAGGGAGCTCACAACAAATCGGAACGATGTGTGAGCGCGATAGCAGTAATATTATCGCTGTTGGCGCAAAACGGAACGTAGCCATTGTTTGTTGTGGTTTTGTTTGAGTAATCAGCTCTGCGTTTTAGGTTTTATTTAGGTATTTATTTGTTTATCCCGAAGCAGAAAGCCAGAAAAATGATAGTGCTTATTAAAGATGAGACGACGGGTAGAGACATTACTCTAAATTTAAGCACGGATCACTATCATCATCGCTGTCCAATAAAACGTTTACTAATTGACGAATATCCATACTAAACCGGTGATTATTTAAGGCCTGAGCACAACAAACGCGGGTCAGGAGCAGAGCAGGGGGGCTACCGCGTAACTTTATGGATAGGAACTTCATACGTTTTTTGGAACTTTTAGTAAATTTTATAGAAAAAATAGCCACTATCAGATTTTAATTTTATGGCGTCGGGTATAACGATAGCTAGCTAACAACGTTTAACAGAACAAAGCATCAAAAAGCTATCAAAATAAGGATTTCAATTGACAGTTGAAACCCATACCCATACCGATATTTTTTAGCCGGTAGCCCCCCTGGGGGTCTACCAGCTAAAAATATGAAGTTCTGGGGGGCTACCGCGTAACTTTATGGGTATAAACTTCATACGTTTTTGGGAACTTTAAGTCAGTTTTATAAAGAAAATAGCCGCTATCAGTTCCTGGTAATCTGACGTCGGGTATAACAATAACTAGCTAGCAACGTTCAATAGAACACAGCAGCAAAAATCTATTAGAATAAGGAATTCAAATGACAGTTGAAGCCCATACCCATATCCAGATTTCTTAGCCGGTAGCCCCCCAGATCCATATTACTGATTTCAAGCCCATACCCATAATATGGGCTTCAATTGGAGCTACCGGCTAACTGTTTTTCCGGATCTGGGGGTCTACCGCCTAAAAAATCTGGATATGGATATGGGCTTTATTTGACATTTGAAGCCCATAATCTGAACTTGGCGGTACTGGCTAATTCCATGGGCTTCATATTTCTTCCCATACCCATATGTCAGAAAAAGAGTGAATGACGAAGAAAATGGGCGATTTTCTGAAAGCTCAGTCACTAGATGTGTAGATGGCGCTGTCCCACCTATGCAGTTAGAAGGATCGGAACGTTATAAATTTTACTTTGACGCGACCTTTTTACGTAAAACGGAACGTCAGACAGATGTTATTTATTTATCTAAATCTTTAAATTTACCTATTTCGTTTCTGTTCCTCACAGTAGTACTTATTTAATATATTATTAGTTTCCTTTGGGTTTTTAAAAAGTAATTAATTTAAATATGTTTCATACCAAAATATACCATAGACATGTACATACTTATTCAACGCCATCTAGTGAAGCAATTGGAAGCTTTTTTTTTAAATGGCCTCTCAGAAAATCGCTCATTCTCTATACATTTTTGACAGTTGAAGCCCAGAATCGGTATTTTATAAAAATTAAAAAGTAAAAACTTGAAACCCAGATTCATATCGTTATGTCAAATGAAGCAGGCGAGTATTTTGGTATCGGAAGATTCATGGAAAAGTTTAATTTCTCAATTTGTGTGAAATAACTTGCTACTTTTGAGTGTAATCAACTTCATTTATAGTAAATATACCCCTAGCACTTGTAAAACGTTAAACTTAAAGAAGAGAGTTTAAAAGCGGAGCGAAAAGATGGAGCGAAAGAGACACAAACACAAATTGCTATTTCGCTGTTCCTTTCTCTCGAAGACATGTACAATTTACTAATTTGTACGCTAACTTTCATACAGTTTTTTTTACAATAATTTTCGGCGAAGTTTGGAGAAAAATAAAATATAACGGTTTTACAAAACAATAAAACCGATATTATGTGCCGAGAGGGAAAACATACAGCATTGTCTATGAAGAAGCAGTGTGTACTTAGCTTTACGATGGTGTGGTCTGGCCTTTAGCCATAGACAAAGTCGATCTTCCACTATTCATCCGCTAGGTGTCGCCTGTGTCCCCAGCTAGGGCGGAAGGTGTTTGCCGCCATTCCGAGTCTCATAGTCTTCACCAGGAAGAACTTCCTGCAATGCTGTATGTTTTCCCTCTCGGCACATAATATCGGTTTTATAGTTTTGTAAAACCGTTATATTGATGTGCCTCCGGAAAACATACAGCATTGTCTATGAAGACGTGTTTGTTATCTGCTGGTGAAAATAATTAACACAACCAGTGGCGGTACCTCCATACAAGCCCAAAAGCCGGGCTTGCCCTAACAAAATCTTATTTACACTACTAATGAATCTCAATTAATGACAACAACAAAATAATATTCACGAACGTAAATTTTCAATCAAAAATTAAATTTTTCAAACAACTGTTCGATAGACATGTCATTAACTACATAATATAGCGTATTAATCGAAAAATACAATTCATCTCTCTCGCACTCGTTGGCTTGCAACCGGGCTTTGCGAATTCATATATCCGCACTCTTCTAACATTAACGAAACTGGTACCCCACTACATACATACTGCTGTACCTATCTATAGATTCTATGAGAAATTTCAAAACTGAGCAAAAGCCGGCATGCAAAGGAAGTTAGCCGCAAGTGGGTGCGATGAACCCGCAGAAACAGCTCACGATCGGGCCAATCCCTGCACAGCAGCACACAATCAGGCCAATGGCTGCGTTGCGTAGCGCATACAAACGGGCCAATCAGGAGCAATGCGATCACCTGGGTGAATTAAGTAATAACAGGTTGTTTTGCAGTTTGATTGAGCCAATGTTGCTTTGATAAAGTTTTCTGTTTTGCATTAATTAGTGTTTTTCGTTGTACAAAAAGATGTCAGAATTCAGAACGACGAGTGATGTTGTTTTTTGTGATTGTGAAAGATTAAAATGTGTTAAAAGTTTTGATCGGCGCCGCCCGGCCGGCGAGGCGAGGGAAAGGTAAATTCATTTCACTTTGCCGAAAAAAGCAGCTATTTTCAGACAGACCTACTCCAGATTTGTGTATTTTGCAAACAAGTAAGACTCACAAAAGGCAATTCAATAGAAATGTGTACAAAACTCGTAGAAAACATCCCGTTTATTTAAGATGGTTACGCTTATATATGGCGCGGTCGCTTTTACGTGACCTCTACCATTTGGGCGGCTTATTAAAGAATTGCTGTCTTAATCTTGTTTTTGATATTACCTTTCATGATAGCTGGAATTGAAAGCTGAAATTAACAGGAACTAATGTTCATGAATTACTTAAATTAATTTAATAGTTATATGTCATGTGTCTTAATGTTATGGAAACTGAGTATTCGATCTCTAAAGTACGACCAGTCTAAAATTTATCAAATTTATTTTTATCTTTATATCGTGTAAAGTTACAAGATCTAAAATTCTTGACATAATAAGTGTCTAACACGGGTATTTTTTACAGCTGTTTGTTTGGTTGTAAATGTAATAGTTTATTTGCAAATCCGTTTTTTCTGATTTTCGAAACCATTTAATTACTTACGTTGGTTTACGACAACCAAATCAAAAACTGTTTTTTAATTAAGCCTTTTTTTTAGTTATTTTAATATTTACTTTTTTGCATTCACAATGCAATTTTTATTATTGAAAAATGGAAAATGAAGTATTTTGAAAAAATCGACCCGTCTCACAACCAGCTCCGATGGGACACGAACCCACGACCTTTCGCTTTCCGGGCGACTGCTCTAACCACTGAGCTACGGAGTCGTTATAAAAAATGGACGCCTTTTTTTGGCTTTAGGTCTTCGGGCTTGCCCTGATCTCAGACCCTAGGCACGCCACTGAACACAACGCTATGATGATTAAGTCATTTAATATTTATGTCTGATAAAAATAATGTTAAATTGTCATTATAATATAATAAGAAAGTTTTCAGACTTAAAGAAAACGATCAAAATGGTTTTTACTTATTTCTAGGGAGACTAATGGTTTGCAATAATTGATACAAAACTTATGTCTTGGACAATTTCCAATTGCCCCTAGAAAGTATTTTTTACCA
Source organism: Crambus lathoniellus (assembly GCA_949710035.1). Taxonomy (NCBI): domain Eukaryota; kingdom Metazoa; phylum Arthropoda; class Insecta; order Lepidoptera; family Crambidae; genus Crambus; species Crambus lathoniellus. The sequence continues at coordinate 9,964,901 of OX453299.1, read as the reverse complement.
CCTCAAAGAGGCGAATAGATCTGCAGCTTCCTGAAGCTATCAGTAAGCACATTTTATACTTAATTTCATTTACTGCAGTATTAAGCTTTAATTAATTATTTAATTTAGTTACTTTGTCTTTTAGTCATGACCTAAAAGAAGTATTCTCTAATTATCTCGAGAAGTATTACTGGTATTACTGCCGGTATATTTGAAATGGTTTCCAAGCTGGCTATGAACATGTGAGTCAGTTTCAAGCCCAAAATATGGAATAAGAAAACTGTTTTAATGGACTCTGCGTCCAGATGATAAGAATAGTACTTTGCTGATATACTAGCGATATCGAGGAGTTAATAATCTTAGACTTGGTTGGCAGAAAGCCACTTTAGGAATAGACTTGGGTCCCAACCACATTTAAAATTTCGTTTCAAGTTTCAGTTGGAGAATTATAGTTTTTCTCTGTGAAGTCCAAAGATTATAATAATTTTTCTGTTACAATAGATTTATCAAGAATTTATGCGATATTATAAGGCTTAGTCAAGAGAAGTTAAGGATCGTCTTGATTATCACCATCTAAAATATCTTCTACTTGCTGGCATATAAGCCGTTTAGGAAGATTTACGTCAGTTTTGTTTTTATTTAATAAATCTTTTCCTTCTTATGACCACTCATATTTGACTACCCTACCCCCAATTTTTAAAATTTTCAGGTGATTTGTAATGCTTGAACCTGTGGAGGTGGCAGTAACAACGTTATACCTATCAGCGTCTTGGACAAGTGCAGGATTTCACGCGTGTGATCCAGAGATTGCGATTTCAGAACTTGTGATCAGAGAAAGAAAGCTCGAGTACACTCTGGCTCGACTATCATGCATGTTCTGTATAGATGAGTGCCCCAACTCTACTCGGAAGCGTCCGTTAGCTAGAAAGTGAGTAACTGGAGGTTCTAGTATTTTTGTCGAGTGGTTTGTGGCTCCGCGCCACAACACACACAGCTGTGTGGCTCCGCGCCACATCATCTCTTGGCATACCTTTGTAGGAATCGAGATAGTATGTCGAAGTTACATTTTGTCGAATTAGCGTTACAATATTTGTGAGTAGTAGCGGCAGTGCGGCCGTGCCGTGGCCTACAGAATCTCGCCGGCCTCGCTATTACGCATAACGAAATTGGCAAAGCTCCGCCAGGGTACAGCAGACTCTAAAGTGCACGCAGGCCAGGCAGTACCTCTGTTCTATGAAGCGATCTTGACTCCTGTTGAATTTGTCTAATTGCTACTAAATTATTCGCTATATTTTGAATTTTCTGCTGTATTTCGCCGAATTCGGGAATACTCCCAGTGTCGAGAGGGCGTTGGGGTAGGTTTTTAGTAACTGCCTGTACAAACCAGGTTTCTCCAGGTGTCTAACGGCCTCCGCAGTTTCTTGGTCCATCGGTCTATTAGTAGGCAGGTAAGACCTTGACAAACTTCCGGGTCGGGATAGGGTGTCCGCGACCCGGCAGGTAAGACCTTGACAAACTTCCGGGTTGGGATAAGGTGTCCGCGACCCGGCACGTTACTGGGTCTCAGCGACCCAGCACGTTAGTGTTGCAATAATTTTCTACGAACTTTCGCTGGTAGGGTCTAAGCGACCCAGCACGTAACTGAGTCTCCGCGACCCAGCACGTTGCTGTTGCAATAATTTGCGACGAACTTTCGCTGATAGGGTCTCCGCGACCCAGCACGTTACCGGGTCTCCGCGACCCAGCACGTTGCTGTTGCAATAATTTTCGACGAACTTTCGCTGATAGGGTCTCCGCGACCCAGCACGTTACTGGGTCTCCGCGACCCAGCACGTTGCTGTTGCAATAATTTTCGACGAACTCTCGCTGATGGGGTTTCCGCGACCCAGCACGTTACTGGGTCTTTGCGACCCAGCACGTTGCAGTTGCAATAATTTTCGACGAACTCTCGCTGATAGGGTCTCCCTCCGCAACCCAGCACGTTACTGGGTCTCTGCGACCCAGCACGTTACTGTTGCAAAAGTGTATCAGCCTCCGCGTCGCAGCCTGTAGGCGCAACTTAGTAGGTGTAGGTGGTCATGACCTGACCTCTCAAACACTAAGCGGTTATATGAGACTGCGCTGTCAGATCCCACAAACGAAAATGCAAACACAAAAACGAACCTTGATAATTGGTCCTTAAAACCACCTGATGCGATTGTGCAGTAGGGATACGAGTGTAGATTCCTTTACTCTAGTTTTATATCTAGTTTTTTTCCATTCAGTCTCCAAGATGAAGGAAGAAGACCGACTTCACGGAATGTGAAATATGACAAAAGTGACTAGTTCTGACAAGTTATGTGTTGGTGATGTAATTATAATTAGGTACTGTCTGCGCAAGTAATAATAAATAACAAAGTGATGAGTTATTTTAATTAACTATTCGTTCAGCTTTCGAAGATTGGATGCATTATTCCATTGCTTTTCTTCCGCAGAAAAGGCTTGGAAATGAGACTGGGATCTTCTTGTTTATAACAAACAGACCATAATCCTTCCTTTCAAAAGTGCCCGGATCAATCTGGTGTTACTGGTAATGTCATTGCATGTACATGTACTGGTATTGTCATTGCACTGGTATTGTCATTTAATGTTTCACTGTTACTTGTGAAGGCATTATTTTCTTTAAAAAAATGGTTAATGTGTGGCAAGAGCAAGATACACACATGAGATTCACTATTATTAACCCGCACAGATCAGTTTTGCGTATATAGAGGTAACTATATTGTGTTGACAAAACACACAGTAGGTAGTACGACCATAATGAAATAAAATATAAACGTGTATTAAACAAACGTTACCTGTAATGTGCAAGATAGTGAAAGCCCAATTTACATGTGGGGTACTAACATTACGTTCTAATAAAATATATCAAGAAAATAATGTCAAATGTACGAAATAGCACATTGCTTTAATTTTTCAGTCTGTTTTATTCTATTTTCATTGCCGATGTGAAAGGAATTTGTTCCGTGAAAATTTCTTAAATAATTTCAAAGATGAGGGTAGGTAAAAACCCGCCAGGCTCATTTCTGGGAGCAAACGTAGCCTTTTTAATAAAATTCTACCGCCTTTAAATCAATTCACCTTTGTGTAAGTAAATTCAAAAGTTTATAAAGATTCACCCATGGGCAAAAGGGATAAAGACCCGCAATGCATGGTATTGATGTAACATAAACACTAGGCATTATGTTTTTTTTTTTCTATTTTTATTAATAATGTGTAATGAGTAACGATATAATTATCCTTAGCTCAGAAAACGCTAGCAAGTTAATTGTGCCTGCTATTCATGTTGGTTAAAAAAAACCGTAAACATAACTCTTTATTATTTTTAATTTCAATACCGGGTTGGTTAAAACATATCATGCAAAGCTTAAGCTTAAGCTTCCCTACAATTGTAGTGAACGTATTGCCGATTTTAAGAGTAACAAGGTTGAAATTCCATCATTGTTCGTAAGCCTATAATATTATTCATAGTACATTTAACATTCATATATAAGTAAATAGTTAATAAGTAACATTAGTATAATATATTACATAAATGTATATAAAATAAATATAAAAATAAGTATAATAATATACCTAGCATTGTTAATATAAAACAAACGTTTCTACTACTTTATCTTTAAAATATTAGTGTTGTAGTCCGTCACTAGATGGCGTTGTGCGCCGCTGAACCGCGGTATAAGATTGTTGAGCGGTATTGGTCGGGCAACTTACGTTTCCTTTTTAATATACCTTTTTCATTAGATCAAGCTACCGTGGTTTTATTTACCTATACAATATTCCCACAAGTAGCCAGTTCCAGTACAACCTAGTTAGGTCAATTCCAATCATAAGTTTGAAAAGTTTCTTGTCAACTGGTTTGATGAACTTTTTATGTAAGTACATTTACTTAGTTCTAACAGTTTTGCATATCCAGTTGGTGTCTTGACATTGATACAAATCGGCTTAGTCAAGTTCTCATCAGTATTGTATTTGTAAAAAGACTGACCTGATATATCACGCATCGATCCGAGGATCGACCGTTACCTACGCTCTTAGTTTCCTTTTCTCGGTGTTTGATCCTTGTTGATCAGTCTCACTAGAGCTGCTGGTCAAACTCTCCTCTTGTACTGGATCCCTCTCGTCGATGTCGATGTAATGGAGCCCGTTGACCAACGCCATATTTTTCCGCAAATTCCGTAATAACCGAGAAAAAAATAACAAATTTAATATAGATCGTTTATGAAAAACGTTAACAATTAACGTGTGAGTTGAATTTCTGATCTTTATTTGAAGATCATGAAGATTCAGGACGATTTTCGTCCGTACGTGACAAAAGTACACAACGCTATGAGACTCGGAATGGCGGCAAACACCTTCCGCCCTAGCTGGGGACACAGGCGACACCTAGCGGATGAATAGTGGAAGATCGACTTTGTCTATGGCTAAAGGCCAGACCACACCATCGTAAAGCTAAGTACACACTGCTTCTTCATAGACAATGCTGTATGTTTTCCGGAGGCACATCAATAAAAAATTATTGTTACTAAAGACCTTTTATTTCTGCGATTATGTAAGTTTTGGGCAAGCGCTATTTTAAAAAATGGCCATTAATTTGCCAGCTTTCAGAAAAGCATCAATTCAATGTTTAAAGTGGAGTAGTATAATAACAAAATGTATTTAAGTAACAATTCATAAATTTTCAATAAAATCACAGAACAGTTACAACTCTGTAACCATCCAGTTTGACCCCTGGTACACTGGACTTAATTTGTTTCTAATGAAATTACTAACTCTAGTATACCCACTTTCAAGGAATAACTCGAGTTTCCTTGTCACTCTGTATACTTATTTACTAACTTAACTTTTCATATATGTTTGCATCTTTTAAAAATGCATTAATCTATGTGAAACGATTAATATTTTAGTCATCATGCATGATGACTAGCTTCGATCACGATTAAATTATCAAGTTAAAAAATATCGATTAATGCCAACACTGTCAGTAACCAAAGGCCTTAGCACTATTATTTATTCTGTGCCAAAGGCTACAAAATTGCAATAAAAAAAGTAGGTACATTGAATAAATATTTATTGCGATGGTAACTCTTTTGTCGCGGTAAAATTCAAATATGGACACTAAATTTTATCATTTTTGTGTATTTACAGTAATAGAAGGAAAAAATAAATGCATACACTTTATGGTGAATGTTAATCAAGGAAATTTTAAGTAGCTTGTGACTATTTTCTTTTGGCTGAAATTTAATAGATTCTATGAATAACGTCGAAACACCATGTTTGCGGTTTAGCGGCGCCCTCTACAAAGACGCCAAACAAACGCCTGTGCCGCGCCGGTTGTCTGTCTGTCCATCGTTCGTTTTGCCGCCCGCCATATATTCTCTTTTGGCATAGCGTTAACGTACGCTGTAAACTATTTGTAAGTAATTTCTATTCTAAATTAGAATTTTTACCTAATTCGTTTGTTTTCGAATATTATTTATTTGTATTTTAACTCTTGCAAAGTGTTCGTAGCTTGTGTACATCCATTCCGTTATTTACTGTGACCTAGCCGCCTCCATTATATTGGCTTGGTTGCTCCCTGTTCATAAAATTACTAGAATTTTTACGCTACATCTAAATCATTACTGATAATAATTGTATCATCGTTCATTGTTCGAGAGTTTGCGTTGTGTGATTGTATATTTCAAGATTTCTGATATAGGTAGTTGATAATAATTTAATTGGTAGGTACGCTTGGCGTCTTTCTTTACGCGGTTGTTGACATTTCGTAATTTTCTTTGTACTTGTATTAGTATTATAATACTTTGATAATGACATAAAAGTCTTAAAATCTTGAAAACCAGTATCCACATGACAATAAAATTCTGGAGTATCCCAATTAGTATGTAAATTTTAATCAATACATAGATTTTGTTTGCTAGGTCTATGTTACAGTATGTTGATCTGTCTATTTATAATTCTCCTGTCATATGTTTTATTAAAATAAAATCATTTATTATTTTCTTTCAGATTTTTGGCAATTAATTAAAATATTATTTAACTGCAATGTCTGATGATGGATCAACAGCTGTGGAGAAGAAAGGACGTGGTAGACCAAAATCTAATGGAACACAGTCGGTTAGTATATTACTAATCATTTTTAATATAACTTATTATTTGTAAATTATTTGAAATATTTTGAGTTCAATTGTATAAAAATATTTCAGGAAGCTAAAGGAGATACCAAGAAACGAGGTCGCCCACCAGTGCCTGCAAAAACGAAAGAATCTGCAAAGTCCTCTGATGATGAACAAGCACCGGTAGCGAAAAGAGGGCGAGGCAGGCCTAAAGGCTCCAAGAAAAAGGCTGCTAAGGGAAAGGTAAACATAATTCTTTCCTTACAACAACTAATAGAAAAATTTACAGTTATGTTACAGTCTAAATTATTTTCAGAGTGCTCCTGTTGAGGGTCGGGGTCGTGGCAGACCGCGCAAGGACACTGCTCCCCCAAAGAAGGATGCTGCCTCAACTGAAGAGGAACAAGAGGATGATGAAGAAGAAGAGGGCTCTGACCAGTAATATGTGTTTTAATTCTGACACATTACACACACTTTAGTGTAATTTGTTTGTCATGATAACTCTTGTTGTTTTCATTGCCACCAATACATTCAGTTTGTTGTAGATGTTTACGTTATTAAAAAAGTTGGCATATTAGCATTTATATAATGATAATGACACATGGGGTTATCTTGGCACTACAAAGTTCTCAAACAAATTGTCTATCCAAACTTTAATCATGTAAGAATTTGAGATTTAAAAACTTTAATGGAAACAAGCTTAGTTATTAATGAATAAATGTAATGATCAATGTGATTTAAGGACATTTTTTTCCAATATTTTGTAACAAAAGCATCTTGCATGAATAAATGTTGGCCTGACTTAGCTCTCCCTAGACACGTACAACATTTAAGGTATAATTTGTAAGATTCATTTTGTAGACTTCTAGGTATCTTGTAATCTCTTGATTTATGATAAGATAATAATTCATACAATGTAGATTTACAAATTTGACATGGGTCAAGTATTATTTTTCTTTATTCTTACAATAAATATTTTCTTTTTGAATTTATATTATTTTTTTCCCTATGCTGTGTCTGTAAGATAAAATTATATATTATTATTATTATTTCGTAAATTGTTAAAATCAATATTGTATTTTCGACGAAATTTAAATTAGAAAATTGCTGTACCCCAAACAATATCATGTAGTAGTATGGTGGTAGTGCCATTTTGTATTTTTTATTTGTATTGGATCAGACTGAAAAAGATATTGTTTTTAATGACATTTACTGTGTGTATGTGCGTGAATGTACAATTTTAAAAAAATATAAATAATTCTATGAATATCTGTCTGTTCTTTGATCTCTTCTCTTGCCCAAATCAACATAGGTAGGTACCTAGTCATTTCGTAAATCTTCATCTATACATACAAAAAAATAAAATTAGAGTGTTTGTAACATTAAAATGACCACTTTTTACTACATTGTATATGATTACAATATATACGGTACCTACCTACATATTATATAGCAAAATGACATCGTTTTACAATTTTTGTGTTTGTGTCTGTCTGTTCAGGCTAATCTCTGAAACAGCTGGACCGATTTTATCCCGGAAAAGTATCGCATTCCCACGGGATAACGACGTGTAGTCCACGCGGGCGAAAAGCTAGTTGCTAAACATTGAGTTATAATGTTTGCTAAATAAAAACATCACTTTCGTTCGCAGTATGTCGTCTGCACCAGAGTAGCGTAAATTAAAGTGCAAGCCAAAGTCTGCGCGCGGTCGAAGTCACGTCGAAGTCGAGTAGCGCCAAAAACGCCTCAGTCGGGCTCGCGCGCAGAGATCGCACACGCACTCATGTCAAATAAATAAGACGCGTCAATGATGTTCAGCCCCCAGTACACGATGGCCGATCATGGTCGGCGACCATGACCATTACATCGTACATTGACACTTTTGAACGAACAAGTGTAAAAAGGTTCTTTCAAAAGTGTCAATGAACGATGTATTGGTCATGGTCGCCGACCATGATCGGCCATCGTGTACTGGGGGTATTAGTAGACGCGTGATCACATTGTGCGAAAGAGAGTATCTGCGTCAAACAAAAAAAAACTCAAAATCCACTTTTATCCATCACGGCCATGAAGCTCGACTTAATACTGAGGTAACTGGAGAGTGCAGTACGAACAATTTTTTGAATACCACAAATAACACAGTGGCTGTCTTCCATCTCACCTACACTTTAAAAAAATACGTATGGTCATATGAGACAGCTGACAGCCACTTGCAGCCACTACATACATAAATGTCAAATTTGCTGGCGACACTTTTTTATTCAGGGTGAGAGCTCCAGTCCAGTTACCTCAGAGCATAGATGTATAGTATTAAGTCAAACTTCATGATCACGGCCATGAAGTTTGACTTAATACTCTGAGGTAACTGGAGCTCTCACCCTGAATAAAAAAGTGTCGCCAGCAAATTTGACATTTATGTATGTAGTGGCTGTCAGCTGTCTCATATGACCATACGTATTTTTTTAAAGTGTAGGTGAGACGGAAGACAGCCACTGTGTTATTTGTGGTATTCAAAAAATTGTTCGTACTGCACTCTCCAGTTACCTCAGTATTAAGTCGAGCTTCATGATCACGGCAATCGCTGGGGCGACTGACGAAGTCAATCTAGAAAATAAAAATAGTCATATTATTCTATGATTCTTAAATAGATCAATTTGCTACCTTTTACATATTATATATTCTGTGCCTTTGCGTCTTGGTGGCTGGCGTGCGTTCCGTCGCTTCGATCGAGTGCACAGTGCACTCGAGCGCACTCCGGGGCGCGCTCTAGCCGTTCCGTGGCTCTGAAATTTTACTCTGACAGCTGTCAGAGTGTAGGTTTCACTACGGTTTCACCCGTTCTGTGGCTCAGAGTGCAGCAACCAAACAACCGGTTGTTTTTCAACCAAAACGACGGAACGCAGTCCTGGCGTACTATTTCTTGAAAAAATGGTGTTTATAAATGTGAAAGTTTAGATGTTTCGATGTTTGTTACTCAATCACGCCAAAACGGCTGAACGTATTTGGCTGGGGACACAGATACTTTGTATTTTGTCTGGAGAAGAACATAGGCTAGTTTTTATCCCAAATAAATATCACATACCCGCGGGATAACGTCGTGTAGTCCACGCGGGTGAAGCCGCGGGTGGAAAGCTTGTTTATAAATAAAATCGTTACATTGTATTCTTATGTGTATTTGATTAATAAACCGGGGGCATAATAGTACATGACGTACAGCCGAGTACGGGAAGCTAAGCATTTTCATCGTCGAGGTTGGTTTTAAGCCCGAGCCTTTAATCATTCGAGGCAATGCAAATAGCTTCCAGAACAAGGCTTGTATAAAACTTTTCGCACGAAATGCGAGGAAATACAATTTTTTGTTAATATTTCAGAGCATGAATGAGAAATAGAAATTTTTAACCGCCTCTGTGGTCTAGTGGTTTCACAATCAGAGGGTTTGATTCCCAGTGGGGGTCCCGTCTATCTATCTATATACAAAAATAATTAAAACGCTTTGTATTATAGATCCCTGACCTTACCCTAGAGGGGAAAATTGTTTTGTATAGAGATTGACTGTGCATTTTTGACGATTGAAAAAACTTGAAGCGACAGCCCTACTTAAGTTAATCGCTCGCTCGGGGCTTGAGTCGGCCTACTTATTTGTTTGTACTATGCCCGAAGTCTTAATCGTTTTGGAATAGTGTTTGTGTGTGCCATACGCACAAATTATATAGACTAGTAGCCATACGGACGCAATGCATGGCATGGGGGATGTTAAGGGGTTTGAAAGGGTAGCAGACAACCCCTTCAGTCGACTAGAGCACAGATTACTATACCTACTATATTTACTGTGCTAATAGGTAGGTACCTATGTGCTGCGTACACACCGGACCAACGAAGGCCAACGAACGCCACCCAGGGGGTTCTGTTTTCCCCTTTGTCTCAATCAGATGATCGCAAAGACCCAAATGTGAACTTGGATCACTCCCAATGATACTTTACTTAGCTTTAGATTGATCTTCGAAGGCCAGGAACGTGCAGCGGGCAACGCCTGATGTCGTTCGTTGGCGTTCGTTGGGCCGGTCTGTACGCGGCATAAGCAACATGACGCAATTCCATAGCTGTTTGCTGACCTCTATTATTAGGCGTAAATACATTAGACCAAAGATGTACTATATCTTTGCATTAGACGGTCACGCAACCATCAGCACAAATACCATCAGTCAAAACTAGCTAACCAATCGGTATAGAGGAACTTCGGGCAGCGATGCGATATGAATGGTTCATTTTGATTGGCAAAGAATCGTGCGTTGCTGATAGCAAGCAAACAGAAAAACCTACCGCCGTCGGCGCCTAAAGCTAGAAACACATTTCTCTGGCGCAGCGCAGCGCAGCGTCGACCGACGCGAGACCCGGGTGTGCACACTTTACTAGTGTGGCGCAGCGTGTTCTGACGAAATTTTTCAAATTTTTGATCAGTGTCAATGTGGTGTCAATCGAGTCGTTGCCGAGCTAACATCTGCATTATGTTTTCTTCTAATTTTGAACAATTTCTGTTCTTACTTGAACATATTAAATCCAAAAAAAAATATGTTGATGATTACGATGATAAGATGATGATGAATGAATACGAGATGCAATTTATATCTATACTAATACTATAAATACACTTTGTTTGTTTGTAATAGATAAACTCAAAAAATACTGAACCGATTTTAGAAATATTTAGTGCTATTTATTTTCAAATCAGAATTATACATTATTTTTGTTATAAAATTAAAAAGTATAGTGTACTAAAAACACTTTACAGTGCCACAAACTTTGCTGTGCCGGTGGCCAAAATGTGAAACTAACGTGTTTTTTTTAAATGTCATTTTGCTGTCAAGTTGATGTCCAACCATAGCGCTGCTGGCAGCTGAAATTCTTAGAACTCAGGGCCGGTTAAAACCTTCTAAAATCATGACATTCGGCCATCTGATAACGTATGTGCGTGTCTCCCGACCTCAGAACAATAACTAAAGCTTATTGTTCTGAGCGCCCGATTAGGGCGTGCAAAACCGGAAGGTTTTCAAAACCGGTTTTGAATTCCGGTTTTGAGGGCTCAAAACCGGAAACCGGTGTTAGCCCCGGTTTTGGCCACATTTTTATATCTTTTTACCTTCGACCAACAATAGTACTAGATGAAGGCTCACGAACTAAATGAAAACTTTACATAGCACAGACTTTTTTTTTAATGGAGAAAAAAGGTTACGAATGTTACGATCTTACATTATAAATACCTTACCGTTCCAAGTTTGAAATACCTTAGTATTATTGACACTGTCAAAATAATCTACTTATAATTATACTTTCAAGTGGGAGTATACGCTCGGCCACAGCCGTCTCTATCGTCTTCTACAAGCCATGCTATGATACGGAACGGCAACATTGCTGTGAACCGGTTTACTCCTCTGAGTACTAAATCCTATGGAGGTGGCATACCTACGAAAAAGTGAGGTGTAACTAAGTCACAATGTAAGAAAATCTTGGAATTCAATTTTAAACTACTTCTAATTGTCGTATTAATCGGTCCGTCAAAATCGGTCCAGCCGTTTCAGAGATTAACCGGAACAAACAAAACAGACAGACAGACAAAAATAGTAAAACATGTCATTTTGGTATATGTACCGTATATTTAATCGTATGCACGTAGTAAAAAGCGGTTATTTAATGTTACAAACAGACACTCCAATTTTATTTATTTGTATAGATGTATAGAAGATATGCCATCTCCATAGGATTCAGTACTCGAGGTTTACTGGCTGTTTACCTGTCAAACGGTGCAAACGGTGTCAAATCGGTTCACTTAAAACTGCGTTGCCAACTTTATGCGCATGGCTTGTAGAAGACGATAGAGATGGCTGTGGCTCGGCCATATAGCTGTCACTCCAACTATGTATCTAGAACTAGGTGTAAGGGTGACTTTCACCACTGATATTTAAACGTGATTAACGCTAAATGTGTTTAAAACATAGTTCTGTCTCTGTCATCTGTTTGAATGCGACAGAGACAGAAATACGTTTTAAACACGTTTAGCGTTAAACACGTTTAAATATCATTGTTGAAATCGGGCCTTATTGTTGATCGAAGCTTTTTACATACAGTAGAAGTTGAACAAGAAAACAATATTCTTAGAGAGAGATACCCACAACATCTACAAATAAGACAAATTGTATGATATACCTGTTTTTAATCAACCATTTATGACAACCAAGTAGACCAGATTAATATAAAGTTTGGTTAACATAGTATTATATTATCTGTGATAAAAGCAATGATGTCTGTAACGCCATCTTGTGCTCAGTGGCGGGTACTAACAACAACGCTATCATTACGCATAATTTACTTGTGTGAGTTGGGTGTACGCAGGTTTTCATAGGAGATGCCGTGTCATGCGACTTCTACTCTTTTTTTCTGTTCTGTGTTCTAACCAATCATCGACCAAATAGTACATTATTATCCCACAGATTAGGTAGAAAGCGGACTCCAATCTCACAAGCGCCATCTACAAAAAGCTTTGCCTGTTCCTTTTCTCCCCATTGTTATTTGACGCCCCCAACACAAATTATATAGACTAGTACCCCAAACCCAAAGATGTAGTATTAAACATAGATGGATACTAAAAAGTTGAACAACGAAACGATATATCTTTCCTATCCTCCTAAATGACAGTTCAGCGTGCATTGAAAAGAGATAGCAATATAGGCAACGCTCCGTATTGAAACCTAGCGCGCCACCAGCCGAGTTGCTGTAGGCCAGAGTGGACTACATCAGTGTTGATCAGTGTTCGTGGTTTTTTATTAATTGTGGTTAATTTATGCAAGATTAGTGAAAAAAATCTTTCTGTGTGTATTGCCAAAACACCATGGCCTGTGCTGTAAAGAGCTGCAAAAGTTCCTACAGTAATTTAAAGGACAAACTCGGAATAATATCCTTTCATCGGTGAGTGAACCTCCGTTTTTTCCAATTATTCAAATAACTAGGCCATTTTTGGTAAGCCTTTCTTTGCAAAAATACTGTAGAAAACTCTTATCTTTTATTTTCATACACGTAACTATACCTGATGATAAAACATATAAATGAAAATCTTTTGTTAGATATCGATCGACATTTTGTTTGACATTTCATTTACTCGCCATTGGTCTTGTAGTGTTGGTACTTTGCAGATAAGATATCGATAATCGAATCAATATTTTTTCGTTCTCAGTATTCAATCATAGTACTTTTATTTTATGTCTGTAAGTACCTATTTTTTCGTTCGTATGGCAAATTTAATTTAACAACAATAATATGTTTAATTTTCAGCTTTTCGTCAGACTCCGATTTCAAATTGAGGTGGTTGAAAATATAGGAAGAGCAGACTGGCTTCCCCCAAAAAAATGCAAGAGTACCTATGCAGTTAGCATTATGAAAAAAAAACGAGTGCTACAAACAATATGCACGGATTTATGCTGATACGGATTTTTAAAAATCAACCAGCAAACGTTCAGCAGGTAATTTTTGTATTCTGAATTTATGTTATCTATGAAATTTCATTCTGTACCTAAGCTATTCATTTTAGAAGTGTACCTAAGTATATGATGTATGTACATAGGTATGTATAGATAATGTATGATTATTTTATAAACAAGATTTTACAAAAAATACCCGTATTTTGTTTTAAGAAATAATAGTTATTTTTAGTAAAAAAATGATAAAGTAATTGCTAAAGCGCCTACTGCGGCTATGCCCGGAGGACCCATTAGTTTGCACAACTTTGCTACCTACTTTGCATGGACGGCCGATCTTTTAGTATCCTTTATGTTTCGCTGTCGGACTAGGTGTAGCTTGGCACGTAGGTATGGGGTAGGTAGTAATAAAAAGTGCCTTCGTCTGACATAGTAAGGAACCTGCTCACATAATAGAACTAGAAAGGTTACATTTTTATACCTAAGGATTTTAGGTATAAAAATGTAACTTTTTCCAATCCGGCACTTAAATATTTAAAAAAATCTTTCTGTTTTAACTAAGATCGGTTCTATTATCTTATGGCCCTCTTGTATTGGGCTCACCCACGTCAGGTTGACTGATCGTCACTAGAGTTGCAGTGTAGGTAACTGCATTTTTTTTGATTTTTGGTTAATTTTGTAACATGTTTTATACATACTTATGTCTAACTTTTTTCTGTTAACAGGAAACATAATGACACACGATCACGAGTACCACGATCAATGAGAACATTGACATCGACTATTTCGGAACCTACCAGATTTTCTTCACACAGTCAAGCAAGCCCCAGAAAGATTCTAATTCGTTTCTTATGAATAAAATTTTGTTAATGTTTGCTCACATACTCATTTTAAACTTATGTATTTTACTATTTATATTACAAACCTAAAAAGCGGACCCATTCAGAGAAAATTTCATATAATGTATATGTCGCAGGCGGATGGTTGAATCCGCCGGATGGTTAAGTATAGCAGCATGTACCTCTCGAAAGTCCTGTAGAACACGTGATAGGTTAGAAATCTTAGGCGATCGCGAAGCGCAGCGAAGCGATCGTCTTAAATTTCGCGGTTATTTTTTTTATGACTCCGTCAACTTATGGGAAGATAAAATAGCTTACGGAAAAAATTATCGGCCTGGTAGGCGTTTAATTGAATGGCGAATTCAACCATTTGGCTGCGATATATTTAACTGTAATAATAATTAAGTAAGATTGAGAAGATGTAAATTTGTTTTAAACATAAAAGTAAAAAATAAACTGATGTTTGTTTTATCTTTCCATTACTAGAGTTTCCATTAGTTAAGTACCTATTTATATTATGAAAACAAACGGTTCAGTTTAGTACAGTATTTTTTTATTTATTTTCTTTTTCCTCTACATCTCCTATAATAAACAGATACACAAATTCACCTTTGCATCGTTATTTTTATCCAAAAAAGGTTTTAGATTGTAGAAAACCGCTTGTAATTCCCGAGGAAACTCTTGAAATTTCCGGGATAAAAGACAGTCTAAGAAAGGACTAACTAGCTACGAGGTCTTCATTTTGTTAACTGATAAAACTGAAGTTATCGATACTTTTCATTACGAATGGTGCATTACTATAGCTCTATATCATAATCAAAGATATTATAATATAACAAGATTGTGCACTATGAAAATAAAAGCAATGTCAATTCGATTCTATGCAGTTACAATAAGGTTTATTTTCGTATGACATTACGATAAACGGAAAAACGAGCCGAGCGAGAGGCTACTAAATAGGATTGCATCCCTGTCTACTGGGCTGCCACCATGAAATATTTTTGGTTGTAGTAGAACTTAATTCAAATTCATATTTCCTGTTCTCGAGAATTTTCAAAATATTAATTAATTAGAAGGAATGTTAAGCTGATAATAATAAAGTCCATATCATTTGTATTATTTAAAACCTTGAAAAACTACTTGTTTAATGTAAGAGTCGGTGTTATGGTAGTTTTAATTATAATAAATTTGCAACACTTTGCATCTGGACAATTTTAATAAAAATAAAAACATCGTCAATATGGCGACGGCAAATTAATATATGTGTGTAAAGTTAGTGTGTGGATCTTAATGAGCGATTTTCTGAGAGGCCATTTAAAAAAAAAAGCTTCCAATTGCTTCACTAGATGGCGTTGAATAAGTATGTACATGTCTATGGTATATTTTGGTATGAAACATATTTAAATTAATTACTTTTTAAAAACCCAAAGGAAACTAATAATATATTAAATAAGTACTACTGTGAGGAACGGAAACGAAATAGGTAAATTTAAAGATTTAGGTAAATAAATAACATCTGTCTGACGTTCCGTTTTACGTAAAAAAGTCGCGTCAAAGTAAAATTTATAACGTTCCGTTCCTTCTAACTGCATAGGTGGGACAGCGCCATCTAGTGGCTGAGCTTTCAGAAAATCGCCCATTATCATTTTAAAATTACGTTTAAATCAATAAAAATGGTTCTCACTTGATGTGTGAAAGGATGCAAAAGCGCATCATATAAACGTAGCGGTGTATCTTTTCGTAGGTAAGTATTTAGCCAAAGTTCTTCTTCTATTCTTGCGTATAGTAGGGTGTCCATTTCATTTGTAATCTATAGACTGGAATTTACTTTCTTACTTTAATTTTCATTGTTTCAGATTTCCTAAAGATGAAGAAATTGAAAAAGGTTGGCTTAACGTCATACCTGAAAAAATTACACAATACTCAGCAGAAGAAGAAAATGAAGAAGAACTTTATCAGAAAATAGGCATGAAACAGAACTTATTAAATGTATTATAAAATCTGTATTTTAAATTAAGGTTAAAAAAGTAGGTAGGTACGCAAAAAATGAATCTTTAAAATTAACTGGACACAAAGCTTCCATGCGTCAAAAGATCCGCAAGACAATTTTGTTTAGCAATGTATAGTCTAACTAATAAACAGATTTTTATTACTGTACGTGGACTTTTTATTTCTATCCATTTTAGCAAAATACGCCTATCAGAAATACAGACATACATCATATAAGTACATACAGGTCAAACTGACAACCTCCTCTTTTGAAGTCGGTTCAAAAGTAAGTAGGTATGCTTATAAAGCATAATATGTCTATGTGTCGATTGTCACATTATTGCCTCATAAGTAATGCAAAGTACCCTCTATGCTTTGCCGCGCGGAGTCCTCATCTTAACTAATATTATAGAAAGTGAGTTCTTATGTTTAAATGTATGTTTTTTTTAGCTACAAGAGCTCCCTAGGAAGCGTGGTGTTCGAATCCTACGTCAGCCAAGTCTGGTTATCTATAAATTGTCCTCGAAAAAACCAAATCGTGTAGTCACTCACGTCTCTCTCATTAGAGAGGGACGCACACCATAATAGGCCTATCTCGCTCGGCTCGGCTGTAACTCATGAGTGCGCAATCTTGTTATAATTATAATATCTTTGATTATAATATGTAAGTATGTATAGACAAAACGGTGCCATTTCGATATTAAGTAGCAACAAAGCTACTATGTTTGTCTCTTTTTTTTCAAATGATTTCCATAGTGAGTTAAAAAGAGATGCAACGTGCATTGTACATTTCACTTTCTACTATCCATCTATGTTTATTAGTACATCTGTGCCCAAACCAAACTACATCTTTGCCCCAAACAACGTAGTACATATGTGTATCATCTATGGTAGTACTTATAAATTCCTTGGCCCCAAACCAACCACAAACCATACAAACTAATCTAATCTGTGTGGTATTTTGTCTGCGTCACCAAAGAGCATGTAATCACTACGTTTAAGAGACGGGTCTCTCATAGAAAAAAAGTAAATTATCGTTTTGTATGGAAGTTATACTAAAACGGAATACCAACCACAAAGCTGAAATTATGACGTACATGACGTACAGGGTTCCCAACATAATAACCGAAATAGTGATGTACCAGTCGTGGGATTTTTTATCGATGGCGATATTAAAAAATATGAGGATTCCATTTCTATCATTTTGCAAACTTTAGGGTCTAATTGATGCCTTACTTACGCTAACGTTAATTCTCGGTTTAAATTAAACAAGAGTTATGTGACAATAAAATTTTCATTCAAAAAGTTAAACCAAGTTTAACAAGAATTTCACGTTGGCGCAAATGGGGCTAAAAGTAAACTCCATTATTAAAGTCAAAGTCTAATTTAATCGAACTTATAATATATATACATGCATTTGGCAATAAAGATACTATAAAAAAACCTGTTTTCTTTCCCGAGGGGCTGCAGGTGCTATTTTTGCAGTTGTAGTTGAAGGTTCTGAAATATTCACAAGAAACATGTTAATATAGCATAGCATGTAAATAAATAAATAATGTAAATCATACAAACCGCCTTAAAAAAATTTCACGTAGGTACGTAATTAATACGTATTTAAGTATACGTACTTAAGTAAGTACTTTGAACTCAGGCGTGACGTGAAACATGTATTTACAATTTTATGTGTTTTTGTTTAGACCCGCCCGACTGCATACACGAATGCACTAAAAAAGAGCCACAATGCCGTGCGGGTGTACCGACACTATCTAACCGAACGGACTTTACTTCATTATGCAATAGGCATTTCAAAATTGGACCAACTTGGGAAAAAACCTGATGTTATAACGTTTGAATCATTTAAATCGGTTCAGCCGACTTCGAGTAATTAGTGTAATTACTTTTAAAAAAACGCGACGAATAGATAACCTCCTCCTTTTCAATTCTTGAAGTCGGTTAAAAAATTATCGATTGTCGATAAAAAAATGTCAAGCACTATTTATCAGGTTATCTTCTCAATTTTTTAAATTTTAATAGAAAACTTTTAAATCACTTAATCCTTAATGTAATGGCTATAACAAAATGTGAATGTATGCTTACCTTTCTTCATTAAATGGAAATTTGGCCATGAATATTCGCTTTTGGACTTCTGACCGGCCGGCTCGTAAACCACATAATATATTTCACAAGTTTTGTAATACATCTCTCAACAGATCACACGGGACCACGAAAACGTACAAATAAGGCGAAATTTTGCGAGTAATTCACAAAATGCACAAATTCACACAATTAATACTAAAATCAAGCTTCGTTTACAAACAGTCAACAAGACAAGAATGTCAAATTTGGCGGCTGGCGGCTGACTGTCAGTCAGAGTGAGTGAGAGTCAAATAGGTGAAAGCAAGACAGCGATATTTCTGGTACAAACTTCATACAACACTTTTTTGTATGGAAGTTGCGCCAGACTGTGCGTCACTCGTGCGTCACTCGTGCGGTGTGATCGGTGTGATAGTCTTTCGCTGAAAAATACGGTTTTTTCTAGATTTGAAGCACTGTTTTGTTAAATTTTTATTTTGATAACACTGTTGAATGTCTATAACAGTGATTCTCGTTAATTAGTATGTACATAAAGTGAGCTTTGATTTGTGATAACGCCTAACATAAGTGCCTTGCAAGTTTTGACAAATGAAAAGTTTAGTTTGTGAAGTTGTTGTGTATTGAAAATGAGGAGATCGTGTTTTTGTGATCCAATTTGGAAGGTTGTGACTACATATTTTAAAGGTGAGTATTTTTTGGTTGACATATTTTTCATCACATTCAATTTTAGAATACCGGGTTAATTTTAGAGTTCAAAATTGAATTACTCGTTTAGGCGGTATAGTCAACAGCATACATCAGAGATCAGACCTTTCAACTCACGGTCGAGGTCCCAGGTAATGTTTTCATGTCGTTTATGATGAGAAACTATTTTTTCTTAATTTCGGGCCAAGTAGTAATATGTCTATCTAGAGGTTCCGTAAAATATTTATCAAAAAAATGTTATTCTTTGGCTAGAATTAGAATAGTCTAGCTAGCTAGCCAATAGAAAAATTAAATCAAAATGGAATGTATCAAGTTGCAAGGACTGTCTGCAGTTTCATTGTTTCTTTTGAATTTAGTTTGTTCTATCTAACTACCTTCACTGGGTTTTGAATAAATATTTTCACAAGTACCTAGTCTATTACATTGTTTAGACTACACTTATTTTAAGTTTCTTCTATTATCTATACACCTATTATAAAAAACATGGGATTATTCAGGGAGAAATTATACTTATATGAATGGTGATCTCAGAACACTGCCTAGATAACTTATTTACAATTTATACATATATTCAGTAAAAGATTTTTAAATATTGGAGATGTGTCTTCACAATATCAACACACTTTGCAGGCAGGCATTTTGCAGTACTACAATTGATTTCCGGGAACCGTAAGCAAGTCTTTAATAAAGGGTCATATTTATTGATATTATTTTTAATTAATTTATTTATTGATAACATCAGCTTTTATGTTATTATAAAGTTTTTACGTTATTATATCTTGCCGGTTCTTCTCGCTACAAGGTCTCCTGCCGTAGGATTTGCGAACCGATGGCATACCTTCATTGACGTTCATAAGTGTTGTTAAACAAACCTAAATTGAATAAACAATATTGAATTTTGAATTTTTTGAATTTTTATTGTTAACCCTCGCGTTACTCGCGTTAAAATACTAACACTACTGCTCGCATGGGGTAAAATCTAACCCCAATTTTCATTATTCACTAAACAAAAAGTTCATGCAAAATCAGACTTTTAATTAGGAAACATGATGAAACAAACAATTTATTTTTAACAGGGTCATTCCATTTGAAATGCTACTAGAACCAATTTTCTAAAGTTCTCGAAATTTACGTCAATTATTTTTAAATCTATCATAACTAGAGATCGGATAATCGGATGCATATTTACCTAAAGTTGAGGTGTTGGCTGTTATGGAATGCACTTTTGTATCGAAAAATCCCGGGATTTCGGAATGGACAAATTATAGTGTTTTGATTACCTATATAGAATCAAATCTGTTATTTACTTATATTCAGATGTTGGCTAAAATGGAATGCACTTTTGTATCAAAAATATATCTAAAAATAATAACTCCTTTATAATTTTACATTTCTTTACATACTTTTTCAAGTTTCGAAACATAACTCAAACGAATAATAAATAAGAAATTATAAAGAAAAACCGTTCAAGTTCTTGATTACTAAAGTAAAACAGCATCACCAACAAAATCCCGCACTCAACTAACAGTATGTACCTATCCTATTAAAGGACTAAGTAAGTTGAATGTTTAGGATACACAGTATCTATGTAACTTCACTGCCTCCTACCACAAACGTAACTCATTGGCATACTTAAAGTTGCAAGTACGTACGTACCCAAACATCATATTTTGGTGTACACCTATGAAACATACACCAATCGCCAAAGAAAATATTTTTAAACAATAAATAATCTTTGACAAAAAGTCGTAAACGATGTAGGTACTTTTTGAAATATGTCACTTTGAATGTGTATAACAAAACTTATTGTATTAAAACTTGTCATTTTTAGGTGAACTTGGAACTTTATGTATGCCAGGCTCCATATAAAAAAGTTGGAATCTTTTAAGTGGCTGTCAGGCATTGGTAAGTATTGTAGGCTTTCTCTTGTTTTTAAATTTGTCGCACTGTCATTGGCGTTGTCAATAGAAATGGACAATTCATGCGAATTCGATTCAAAATAAATACTACAAGCTAAAGGCTTCGTTTTTACACCATGTTACCGACAAGTTTTGCATTCCCGAATTTTCTGGAATCCCGGGATTTATATTTTAAAAAAATATTTTAAGAAGCCGCTTCCATAGTTAGTTAGCCAAAAATTAACTTTAGGTAAATATGCATCCAATTATCCGATCACTGATCATAACATATTAAATCGTCCAAATTTATAATTTTTGTACCTAAAATTAACTTTTAATTACTTTTTTTTAATGCCGAACGCGAGTGAACTCTCATACCTTACTGGTAGTATTTTGAGACCTAAAATGGCACCACTATATAACTGCCATCAAGTCTGTTTTTGACAGTTACTGTTGCGCCATTTCAATGGTATAATAACAAATAACATACATAAACAATAACAAAATTGGATATTTTGGGATTTTCATAGCTTTTCTGGACGATAAAAAGAGCAAATTCACCGGTAATGACCGTTACAAGAATAAGCTATTTGTTTGTATAATATTTGAACCATCTGCGATCAGCCCAATAACTTTAATCAGATTGTATGTATTTTCTATTTAGTAGTTCGGGTATATTCACATCCTGTGATGTGTCGCCTCATGTTTGTTTATTATGATTTACTGTATCGAGGCTATTCGTTTCCTCTTGAGTCTACATGTAGATGTTCCACTGTCCAGCAGTAAGAGTGCATGTTGGTTTTTAAGTTTTTATGGCTTTGAAGCCTTTGTTTGTAACTTTTGGTAAATCTCTCTACCTCTTTCTTTACAGTTGGAAACTGTAGGTATTCATGAACTTCAGTGTTTCTTGTGAACCGAGTAGCGCCGCTAATCGTTTTCAGTGCTTTATTTTGAAATCTTTGTAGTATCTCTATATTTGAGTGACTTGCGGATCCCCAGAGTTCTATGCCATAGGTCCATATGTGAGGGCTAGTGTTTGGAAAGCCGAAAGAAGACGATTTAAATCGCCCTCCGCTCACCGCGCCTAAAATTTAGGCCATTTTGTATTAACTAAGGCCTTATATGAATACCGAGTTGGTTCGGCCGGGTCGCGAACAGTTCGGTATTTTTAAACCGAACGGTTCGCGACTCGGCGGTCTGGTATAATTAAGGTTAGCTACAGGGGCATTCCAGCGAAATGTCACCTGAGCCAAAAAAAATAAAATCTATAATTTGCTATTGTATTGTTCAGTACAATAAAGCCAATGAACTAATTTATCATAAAACAGCAACAGTTTTTTACTTTTCTACCAGATTTAATTTTTTTCGTGTCCTTGAATGCAGTGGTATCGGGGCTGTCTATGGTATGATATTTCTTCTTCATGTTTGCAAAACTTTTTTGCGCGCTTTTCATATGTGCTGGTAAAACATTGTTAGGAAAGAAAAAAATACAATTCCTGGCATTTACATCAGTCGTAAGTAATTGTAAGTTAGTATTCGTGATGAAAAGTTATCAATGCGTAAAGAAATGCATTAGGGATGTCCCGACCGTCACTGTTAAACATGTGTTTGCTTATCCTATCCTATAAATATAGAACTGCTTGTTTACCGGCTTTGTCAAAGTAACAATTATACCTAAGTTTATTAATTTGCATTATTATTACACATTAAAAATAAAAGTGCATCGAAATATTGATACTGAAAGGTATGTCCCGACCGTCGCAGTGACGGGTGGGACAAAAGTTCAAGTGCATGGATTCGACCTTTTTTAAGTTGATTTAGGTATTTGTTTATTTACAAATGGTGTTTTTTATTATTTTGCTTTATACAGGTTTCCTTTTTTTTATTCATTATGTTTTGCGTAGATATTAAAATATGTGCGTCAAGTTAGCAGCCTCACAACAGAATTAGATGGTTTTGATTATGTCAAAAAATACTGTATAAATAGTGTTAAATAGTGATGTATATTAAATAAATAGTGTAACTTTGATTCAAAAGATATTTGAGTATCTTAGTGAGGCTGCTAACTTAACGTCAAGTTAGCAGTCACCTCAAGAAATACAGTTCATATCAATGTGATTTATATGTCAAAAAATACTGTATAAATAGTGTATCGTAAACGCAAAATTTCAAAAGTAGTGCTTTAATACAAGCCGAGATATTAGGGTCTCTAAGTGGGCTGCTAACTTGACGTTTCTTGCGATGGAGATTCCAGGGAAACAGGTACAAGTTTTAAATAAATAAATACTTGAAAAATTACTGTGTGAAATAGTGAATCTTATGATATAAATAAAAAAAGAATTCTTCTTTGCTATTTTCAAAAAATCTAATGTTAACTTCTACCATACATTCGAATTTAGGTACAGTCGTGTACAGTTTTCTTTAGACGTACTGATATTGTCAAATTTTTTATTCCAGTCATTTTAAATGATACATAATCTATCGTATCATCATCATTTCAGCCGTACGACGCCCACTGCTGGGCATAGGCCTCCCCCAAGGATCTCCACAACGATCGGTCCTGCGCTGCCCGCATCCAGCGGCTTCCCGCGACCTTGACCAGTAGCCCGATTCTCGTAATATAAACCGTGACGATATCGTAGCGATTTAGTCGTTGAAACCATATTCGTATTCACAACTGTCGATAGAACTTGAGCGGCAGCGATTCTATCGAAGTGTCGTCGAAGTGTATTCTGGTACATTAATCGTCCTTCAATCGTTTCAAAACGATAACTCGAAGGTATTCTACTATTTAGATGACCTTTGTTTCGATCGGATTTCAACGACTAAACGTCAAAATAAGCGATCCAAGTGTCGTTGGACAAAAGTTCAATTAGCTGGAACTTTTGTATGTGAAAAATAAGCTTGGGGCTAGCATATTTGTTATTATTTCTTTTTTATTTTATTTAATAAATTTTTGTACATAATACATAGGTAATGTAATATACAAGGCGGACTTAATACTAAAAGAATTTTTTGCCAGTCAACCGTTGGGAAACAGAAAACAATTAAAGCGGTACAAATTATATAATTATCTATAAGTAAGTACTAATATTATAAAGAGGTAAGATTTGATTGTTTGTTTGTTAAATTGTTTTCATCGAATAGGCTCCGAAACTACTGGACCGATTTAGAAAATTCTTTGATCATTAGAAAGCTACATTCGTTCAGGTACCACGCGGATGAAACCGCGAGAATCCGCTAGTATATTATAAACAAACAAAATATACAAGCTACATAATCGACGCAAACAGCGTAAACGGAGAAATAAATTGAGAGCTGCAAGATAGGACGCTTCCGAAATGCCGGGGAGACTTCAAAATTTTGGTACAAACACTCATTTATTATTTAATATTTATTATTTATTATTTATTATTTATTATTTATTATTTATTATTTATTATTTATTATTTATTATTTATTATTTATTATTTATTATTTATTATTTATTATTTATTATTTATTATTTATTATTTATTATTTATTATTTATTATTTATTATTTATTATTTATTATTTATTATTTATTATTTATTATTTATTATTTATTATTTATTATTTATTATTTATTATTTATTATTTATTATTTATTATTTATTATTTATTATTTATTATTTATTATTTATTATTTATTATTTATTATTTATTATTTATTATTTATTATTTATTATTTATTATTTATTATTTATTATTTATGAAAGAACGATCTAATCTAAATAACCTGAAAGAATACAACTAAAAATCTTTACATATCAACGACATTTGAGGAGTTGTACCTTCCATCACCAGCTCATCAGCATGTGATGATGACTACCAGATGCAAATACTTAAAAAACTTTAGAAAATCTTTAAAATACGTAAATTACCATAAAATTTACGGGTTTTCCTCGACTTCCCCTGGATTCCACCATCAGATCCTAACTTGGTAACAATGTGACTACCTCAGGAGTTTACTCTTTCGAATAAAAAAATAATCATTGAAATTGGTCAATAGTTCGCGAAGATATTGACGTGTAAAGCAGGAACTACCAGTCAAAAACTATGTGTTTTTTCAGGATTGTGAAAAAACTACTGAACTGACTACTTTAACTTTTTCATGATACCACACATAAACTACCTACCTATTTTCTTTCAGATAAAAAAAGAATTATTAAAATCGGTTAACAACTGGCGAAGTTATGGTAAAACATACATAAAAAAATACTGTCGACTTGAGAACCTCCTCTTTTTTTGAAGTCGGTTAAAAAGTGGGTAGAAATATATTTGTTTAAATACCTAATCAATAGCATTAAACCGATTATACGTATGTATTGACACAATCAAAAATATATATTTCACTTTTTTGCTCGATAGTACGCACTTCACGATTGAAATAAAGTTTGAACCTTATTACTAAGGAGCAAAGTTCAACATTGATCGTCAGCATATATTCAGATTATTATGTAGAAGTTTACATTCGATTTTTTGAAAATAGCAAAGAAGAATTCTTTTTTTATTTATATCCTAAGATTCACTATTTCACACAGTATTTTTTCAAGTATTTATTTATTTAAAACTTGTACCTGTTTCCCTGGAATCTCCATCGCAAGAAACGTCAAGTTAGCAGCCCACTTAGAGACCCTAATATCTCGGCTTGTATTAAAGCACTACTTTTGAAATTTTGCGTTTACGATACACTATTTATACAGTATTTTTTGACATATAAATCACATTGATACGAACTGTATTTCTTGAGGTGACTGCTAACTTGACGTTAAGTTAGCAGCCTCACTAAGATACTCAAATATCTTTTGAATCAAAGTTACACTATTTATTTAATATACATCACTATTTAACACTATTTATACAGTATTTTTTGACATAATCAAAACCATCTAATTCTGTTGTGAGGCTGCTAACTTGACGCACATATTAAAATGCCTTTTCATATTTTTTATTGCATATCATTTGTCAGTTTGGTTTAAAGGCTTATCTAGTTTTGGTTTCCCAAACCTGACGAGGAACACTGGTTACGTTTGGTGTTTATTATAAGTTTTTCACTATTATTTTATGTACCTACCTGCTGTTTGTTTTTGCTATGTAATGTTTGCCGTATGTCCTATGCCTGGTACCAAATAAAACATTTTGTATTTGTATTTGTATTTGTTTCTTTGCTTTTTAGTGTATGAACATGAATCCTGCAGAAAGAAAGAGAAAGTCTAGAGTAAAATTAAAACAAAATAATAAAAATGGGAAGAGTTTTTAGTAAAAGAAAGGGTAAGAAATGCTGCGGAGGCAGAAAAAAAAAGAAAAGATGTTTAAAGTCAAGACGAAGAAGGAAAAGCTATTTGGGGGAAAAAAGAAAAAAAACCTGATAAGAAAACCTAGAAAAAAAAGGATTTTTGTTCTTTTTTTGGACAGTTTTCTTCTGAAAGAAAGAATTTTCTAATGCTGTTGATTTTACAGAAAAATAGTCTGTATTTCCATTTAATTGTTTGAAGTATTCATTAATTTCATTGTTTTAAACATATTTGAATTAAAAGTATGTAATAAATATGCATAATATGTATTTTATTCACATACAATTGTGACTCGTCCCACCCGTCACAAAATGCTGTCCCACCCATCACAACTTAAAATATATTTTATAAATTCTGATTACAATAATAATACAACTTGAGTTCTAAATTGTATTGAAGGCATTCTAGAGGCAACTTATACACAAAAATCTCTTAAGAAAATGTTTCTAGTTTGTCTTGATTTTAATGGTAAAACTCTCTAATCAGATAGGTGGGTGACTTTGCTGTCCCACCCGTCACTTTAAGAAAATGGAAATTTTAAGCATAAAGTAATTAATATATTTTTTCAATTTTGGAAGTTTTATTTTCATAAACTATCTGGGTACATGTGGTCAGTTTTTATAGTCATTTTGTTAATAATAAACGATAAATTACTACTTTTAGGAGCAAAAATGAGTCCCAATGTCCCACCCGTCCCTTTGGAATGCCCCTGCATCAGAATTAGATTCAGATTTATTGCAAGTCACAAGTTTAACGAGGTGTTACAATTTTGGATTATAGTACTAGTGACGCCCTGCAAGGGCACAGCAATCATGAGGGGCAACTATTGTCATTGAATTAAATTAAATTACATTAAATCATTAATTACGCAATACCAATACCTACCTAAAGTTATACCTACTTATAAATTAAGCACTAAATAATAATCAATCCATTCATACGAAAATAATAATAAATTATAAATATACATATCTAATTCAATTTATAAATGTCATTTTCATTTACCTATATACTAACATTAGTTAAAGATATAAACACAATTTTCATAATATTTTAAGTTTTGTTATTAAAGAATTCTGCGATATCATAATAACATTTATTTATAAGGAAACTTTTGAGATGTTTGATAAATAAAGTTGGTTTTTCTATATTTTTGAGACTGTTAGGAATATGATTATATATTTTAATTACCATATGGTGTGGACTAGAAGATATTTTTGTTAACGGTTTTGCTAATTTATTCAGGTATCTATTATTTCTTTGATTAGTATTTTACATAAAGAGTACAACTCGCAATGTTTTCTCACAAATTTACATAATTCTAGAATATACATGCTTGTCATGGTTAGAATTTCGTATTTTCTAAAAAACAATCTACATGAAGTCATTTGGTCAATGTTTGCTAGTATCCTAACACACTTTTTTTGTAAGATAAATATGTCATCAACATCACAACAATATCCCCATATAATTATACTGTACGCTATTCTGGAGTAAGCATATGCATAGTAGGCAGCAAGAGCGGTCCCAAAGTCTGTAGTACGTTTTAGCTTATGTAGAGCATAGATAAAGGAAGATAATTTCTTTAGATATTCTATATGTTTTTTCCACATCATATCTGTATCAAGATTAATTCCTAGTAATGTAGCTAAACTTACAATTTCTATCTCTGAGTCTTTAAAGTTAAAATGTATTTGTAATGGTGGGGTCTTTTGTGAGGGCTTATACTATTTTGTAGCACGAGTGACATAAGACCGCCGCCAAAAAGACAAAAAGACAAAAAGATAAAAAAGACAAAGACAAAAAGCAAAAAGACAAAAAGACAAAAAGACAAAAACAGATTTTTATGAAATTAAAACATAGAATACTCTTTTTATCTGGAGGAAGTTGGTCTTGCTTCTAGGTAGCTCAAGCATCTTGGTGATACAAGGCCGCCTAGAGCGAGTGGGAGGAGGAAGCATTTGGAAGCGGGAAACAAGGTACAGGGGTGAGTTCGGGTCATTGAGGATTTTAAATAGGGTGCAAAGGATGTGCATATCACGGCGCAGTCGTATTGAGAGCCATTGTAGTTGATTACGAAATGATGACACATGGTCATATTTGCGTAATCCAAAAATAAATCGTATCGCCAGATTTTGAAGGCGCTCCAACTTGTTTAGCTGTTCTTCTGTCACGTCCAGAAAGCAAATCGGCGTAGTCGAGAAGTAGAAGAATGAGGGATTGCGCCAGGAGCAATTTAGTTTTGAAAGGGAGGAAGTATTGGAGACTCTTGAGGGATAGATAGATAGATAGATAGATAATACATTTATTTGTCACTTCAGACACACACAAGAATGAATACAAAAACAGAATCAACACACATTGAAAACACATTAAACTTAATACAACAATCATGTATGTGTGCTGTAGTGGTGCAAAAAGGTCGCAGCTCAGCAGTCTATTTGCTCTAGAGCAAATCGCTGATTTTCAGCCGTCACCATGGATTCGCAAGACAAAAAAGCATCCTACCTGCATAAATAATGTAATTATTATTATTATAAATAATACTGCCAATGACGTGGATTAGAAATAAATAAATTGCAAGATCACTATTAAAATACTGAATAATTTGAATTTCAAACAATAAATATTAATTAATAAATATAAAATGAAAAAAAAAAATACTTAAAAATATAGTTGTCATAAATTCATAGCTAACGTTGCTGCTGCCAATTCAATTACAAAAAAACAATAGTTACATTAAAATAGGGAGTGAGATGTATAGTGAATACGTTTACTGACCTGACTAATATGCGGAGACCAAGACAGGGTACAGTCGACAACGAGTCCAAGGTTTTTGACCTTAACAGTATAGGGGATGGTAACATTGTCATAAACAAGTGGAGGAACAGATTCCCAGGCGAGTTTGCTCCTAAGTCGGCTGCTACCGACAATCAGAGCTTGACTCTTAGCCGGGTTAATCATAAGCCCAAATGAAGAAGCCCAGTCACGAATGGAAACCAGGTCTTGATTTAATGAGTCAATAACTACCGAAACCTCATCAATGGAAAAGTGTCTGTAAATTTGTAGGTCATCAGCATAGAGGTGGAAAGGGGAAGAGATAACCAATCGGAGAATTTCTCAAGTCTAGGAGAAGACCTATTGAGTATTTTTTATTATCAATAGTGTTTAAATTTTTTTGGACATATTTATAGATTGTTAGAGTTGTAGAGCGCCTCTTTCTAAATCCATATTGGTTTTCGTGTAGAATTTTGAATTTTTCATAAAAATCACGTAGGCGCTTTACCATAGCTGCATGTCTCAAAAACCTTTGCCGATGTTGTTAAAAGTGATATGGGACGATAATTTCTAATGTCGGTGACTGATTCTTTTTAGGGTTCCGTAAACCAAATGGCAAAAAAGGAACCCTTATAGATTCGTCATGTCTGTCTGTCTGTCCGTCCGTCCATCCGTCCGTCCGTATGTCACAGCCAGTTTATTCCAAAACTATAACGACTACAGACTTGAGACTTGGTAGGTATATATATTCTGTGAACCGCTTCAGGATTAGGTTTATTAGGACTCATGAAAGTATGCTTTTACGAAAATGATTAGGTAATTTGAATCTCAATAAAATTAAGATTTTGTTATATTTGAACTGAACCCATTTTTTCATACTTATTGTTCTGCGGGGTACTTTAATACTAGTACGCTTCAATAACACAGAATAAATTGAATTTTGATTCTATTTACAGGTTTTTATGGACAAACTCAAACACTTCTGAACCTTTTATAAAAATTCTTTCAATATTACAAAGCTTAAATTCTTCCTGAATATTACCGTGCATAATCCAGCACATGCTGGACTTCGCACGGTCTAACATCTCCTGAAGACTGATGCCCCGGGTTGGGGCGAAACACGTGTGAATTAATTTCTATGCTTTATCTTTTCTGAAGTAAATAGTGACAATGCATAGATTTGGTACTGCTGCATGGTCGGAGCAGCGTCGGGATTTGGTGGTCGTGGTGGATTCACCCATCGTAGTCAACGCTGCGACGCTGAGTAGTGGACACATTTTGGCAGACGGCTGTCTCCTGCTGCGACGACGTGGTCCGACAGTTGATGGTGTGTTTTAGTGATGTAACGAATATTCGCATTCGCATTCGCGAATATTCGCTTATTTCTTGATATTTGCATTCGCATTCGTATTCGCAAACACTGTGCGAATATTTTGCGAATATGAACGCAAGAAAAAATATGCACTTTTCAGAAGTCGGTTAGGTTTTTTTTGTGGATTCGTAAATTCATTAAGACTCCTGGACTTCCAAAAACGCTGTAATATATAAAAATTGCTGTTCCATCTAGAAAGACACTCTTGTTTAATCTTGAGACGTGCCTATTCTATATTCTTCTCGTCTTGAGTAGAATTCGAGTGATGAAAAGGTGTTCTGATCTTTGTACATTTTGTAAGGCGGCTGTGATAGTTTATTAAGAGCTTTGAGCCTTTCTTTCAATACGTTTTGAATCTTGTGTGAAACATTCGCATTCGTATTCGCATTCGCGAATATCAGCGGCAGATATTCGCAACCGCATTCGCATTTGCGAATGTTTAAAAATTAACATTCGTTACATCACTAGTGTGTTTACCACCGCCAGCATTGCGATGTCTACCTTCTGTAGAAATGGCCAAAGATTCTCTGTCATCTTCCAGCCGCGAGAAATATAGCTCTGAAAACTAGGCTGCAGCCGCCAGGTCTTAGGGACGAATGTCAACCCGATCTAAGTAACTATTTGTGGCCAAGCAAGAAGGCATTAGAGCTGAAGGGGTCGGGAAGGGACGCTCTATCTGGGTGGAGTGTGCATGCAGCAGAGGCTTGGGCCCAGGCTGTGCACTCTGGTTTAGTCCCACTTTTGGAATCGTCCTTGCACCCAGGGGCGAGTGATGTATTAAATGCATTTTTTCCAATATAAAAAGAGATTGCATTGTCGGCGAAAAAATACATGCCAAGTACTTTATTCTAACAACGCCGACGACCTAAAACAAAAAGTTGGTCATTACATTAAGTACATGCCACAAATCTTATTTATTTATGCTTCGTAATCCTACTAAAATATTATAAAATGTGAAAGTTTATATGGATGTATGGATGTTTGTTACTCTTTCAAGCAAAAACTACTATACTTACGGATTTGGTTGAAATTAGGCACACAGATATCGCACCCCTAGATGAAAACTCCAGGAAATCAAAAAACCTAATTTTTCAGAAATGACTAAAAACTGATTTTGGAATATTTACTAGGGATGTCAAGAAATTAGTAATTCATACATGAATGTAATATGTTCCAAAGCCTGTTCCATTAAGTATTTTATATTAATCTTGTTTATATATTATCTTGTTTATACTTTCCCCCTCGCAACGTCGCAACTTGATAAAATGGATTTTTTTAGTTACTTTAGTTTTCTTTAGGTAATAAACAACTTTTCTGTGTCATAAGTAGAATTACCTTACTTTATCTGAAATAAAAATGAGTTAAGTACGTTACTTTGCACCTAAAAAATATACGATGTACTGGTGGTGTTAAAAACCTACTAAGTTGGTGTCCGTTACGCTGGCAAGAAAGTAGCTTCTAGAGGGAAGCGAGTTTGATGAATAGTTAGTGCGTAATTTGCTGTAAATGTGCGCCAAATAAAAAATTTGTGGGCCTAATACTTTTGGAATAAAACGGGAAAAACGAATTCTGCTGGAGTAACGGTGCTCCAGCAGGAAGATTCTAAACTAATGATCGGAGAGAAATAAAAATTATGTGGGCGGGTAGCTTAGATTCTAGCAGGAATGTGCGCCAAATATGAAATTTGTGGGCCTTACAGTTTTGGAGATATTTGATTTTCTGCTGGCGTAACGTTTTGCCGAGTCCCAGATCTCGGGAACTACTGGATGTGCGATCTTACAGTGAAGGCATATAAGTAGCGCCTAATTTGTGCTGTATGCACATACAGAAAACATTTCAAAAATATTCACGGATTTGAAGTAAACAGACATTTTCAGAAATCAAAAAAATAATTCTAGCGCCTATACTACCACACAAATATAGAAACCAAAAACGGTGTTCTATTCTTCTTGCTATTTCTAATTACCATAAAAAGTTTGAGAATCCCACAGTTACGCGTTTTTGAATAATACCCACATGAAGGTGAGACAGACAATGTCATGACTTTGACGATCAGCAGGATAAAGATATCAGAGATTATTTAGATCCTAGCCCAATAAATAATTAGTGCTGCTACTAAAGTACATGTTCTGAAAATTTCAGCATCAAATTTTTCGTAATAAAGTAAATATTCAATAAAATCCAAAACAACTGCCAGTATTCTGATTAACCGACCAAATTCGATAGACCACGAAAAAGCGACGCGCTCATACATATTAATGACCTTCTTAACTTTTTTGCCGATCAGATTTGTACACGTCACGTTTGTGTACACTTAAGTAAAAAAGTGATTTGACTGAGTACTTTTATTTAATTTTTAATGACGAATGAAGCTATTTCTGTTTTGTTTTTTTACTTGAAGTGAAAGAATTCAAATATTTTTAACATTATTTAAGTATAAAAATAAAATTAAGGTTGTTTTGTAATTTTATTTCGTTTTTTTTTCAAACATAGGTACCTAATGTGCAATGTGATTAAATTGACAATA
Organism: Crambus lathoniellus; assembly: GCA_949710035.1. Lineage (NCBI taxonomy): Eukaryota > Metazoa > Arthropoda > Insecta > Lepidoptera > Crambidae > Crambus > Crambus lathoniellus. The sequence goes on along the minus strand of OX453299.1, from coordinate 9,931,782 downwards.
GACAGTGATCTCACATGAATAAATATTCCACCAACCAATAACCAAGCTGCCTTAAGGGCTTATTACACTTGGCTAAATTCAGCATCTAATTAAGCATACATTGCTTTCATTGAGCTTATTTGTAGCAAGTGATGCAATCAAAACAAGCAATGTATGATTAATTAAATGCTGAATTTAGCCAAGTGTAATAAGCTCTATAATATGCGGCCCGCTGTCGGTACACCGATACATAGCGCGGCGATGTGTGCGTGACCTCTCACCGACGGGTTCACCGATGCGCCGCCGCCCGCCGGGGCTAGAACTGGTTTGCGCCCCGGCTCAGTTGCGGCACTAGTTGCGAGTTTTTGGCGCCATTTTGGCGGGTTAGGTTAAGTGGATATTTTAATTAATCGCAATTTGTTTCATAGTGGACTTTGTGACTCAAGATAGGTGTGGTTTTGTGCCCCAAGTGTGTACGCAACTGGACGATGTGTGGAATGATTAAAATATGCGATATCTCGGTAACGTGATGCCGAGTGTTTTATTGTAGTGGTGACTACCTCAGCAAGAATTACCAAGAAGACCGACTCGACATATTTGACGCCAAATACTCCAAGAAGCAATGGAATGTAACACACCTACATTCTAATGAAAACATAAGAAACTATAATAACACACATAATACTCAAGAATTGGCAGTATGGCTTGATGTCTTCGCCTGTCCAAAAGGACGAACTTTTTTACAATACAATACAATACCTCAGTTGTTGCGGTATAAGTGACAGGGCTGCACCGCACGTCGCGCGCATAAAGCCCCCAGTACAGGTTGGCCGACCATGGTCGGCGACCATGACCAATACATCGTACATTGACACTTTTGAACGAACAAGTTTAAAAAGGTTTTTTCAAAAGTGTCAATGTACGATGTATTGGTCATGGTCGCCGACCATGGTCGGCAAACCTGTACTGGGGTCTTTAGACGAGCGAGATTGAGGAAGTTAATAGAGTGATTTTGTCGACGAATTGGGGGTTTTTTTTTATCAGCCCGGATAATTTTAGGGATTATTCTACTCATGAAAAAAACAACTTTTATTATGGGATCAACAGTGAATTCGCAAAAAAAAAAAAACAGCTGTTCCATACATTTTGATCTTCGAGCAACGAGACCCGCGTTGCTCGAAGATTTTGATTAAATATTTTTGCACTTTTGTATGGAACAGCTTATTTTTTTTCGTGATTTCAGTGTTGGTCCCATATTAAAAGTTGTTTTTAATATGATTCGCGACTGAGCAGTCGCCCGGAAAGCGAAAGGTCGTGGGTTCGAGTCCCATCGGAGTTGGTTGTGAGACGGGTCGATTTTTTTTTAATACTTCAATTTCAATCTCCCACTTCTGTTAGTACCTACATCAAAAACTTTTTTTCTCATACCATCGATTGAAGATATTCGATCGCCGCCGGTTCCCAGCACGACAAAGGGTAGTAAATAATGAGCGATTTTCCGACAGGCCATTTAAAAAAAAAGCTTCACTAGATGGCGTTGAACGAAGTATTTACGATCTCTATAGTTTTGTATCTGAATGACCTTTATTGCAATCAAAAATAAATCGTCTAGATATGACTTTTAGATTACGAACGCACAGGCAGGCGGCTTGCTTGGCGCCAAGAGCACAGAATATATAATAGTACTGTGACGGGACGTCCTCGTCGGCCAGTGGTACACTAGCCGGAACGTCGGAAGTCACCGCCCAGTATTTAATTTGTAGATAATAGATGAATAAAAAGATGATGTTTAATAGGGACTTGACTTTTTATTGTAAAGGTAGTAATAAAAAAAATATATAAAGCATAGGAAGATTAGGAAGATTAGGAACTGTAACAACAAGATAAAAAATACATGAATAACAAAAAGTAGGTAGGTAAGTAGGTAGTAGTGGGTATGATGATGAAAACTTACCCCTTTCCAAGGGTCAAGGGTTCCACTTATTTAAAACTATAACAAACAACTCAAACTGGTATAAAAAACTGGTAATGCTCCGAGAGCTCTGTACGGCTTGGTGATTTTAGTAGAACTGAATCAAAAATGATGAACAGGACACGTGAAACGAAGATTTTGAATTTGAATTGAAAGAACAGGATAGGATTTAATAAAATTAATGGCCAGTATGTAGAACTAGATGGAGTTTCCAGTCATAATAGAGTTTTTAACCATCCATAATGACTGGTATGAATCGACATCGTTACAGTACTAACGCCTAGAGCCTAGCGAGTCACCTTGGTAAAACGAACGTTCTAGAATGTTCGCGACCGGCTGCACTGCGCGCTTGGCGCCTAGCTAGTTGCGCTAGTAGAATGCAAGCCACTAGGCTCTAGGCGCCAAGATAGCCACCTGCCAGTGCGTACGTAGCCTTAGTTTTCTAGAAATTCGTGGACCGTGGACAAACATACATACACTTACGAAAATTAGCACAGATGCTTGGAAGCATTCTATTTAATAACGCTATACTAAAATATAATCCAATTCCAACTAAATCACATACATACATGGTCGCTACCGCGTAACTTTATGGATATGAACTTTATACGCTTTTTGGAACTTTAATTACTAATTTTATAAAAAAAATACCTACTACAATTGTTTTGTGACGTCGGTCGTCGGGTATAACGATAGCTAGCTAGCAACGTTCAACAGAACAAAGCAGCAAAAATCAATCAAAATATAAACAAAGCGTTCCGTTTTATGAAACAAAAGTCGCGTCGAAGTAAACTTTATTACATTCCGTTGTTTGTGACTGCATAGGTGGGACAGAGCCATCTATTGAGCTAATCAAAACGAGCTTTCAGAAAATCGCCCATTCGCCAATCATTAGATTTAATCGCAAAAAAATATGTGTTAGCAAAAGCTGTAAAGCTTGGGCAAATCTTCATCTTGAAGAAAGTTTCTTTGCGCTATAGAGCCTTTTTTTAGTGGGAGAAAGCAACAAATAATTCATTAAGTACCTAACTACTTGAATTTACAAAAAATAATTATTAACAAAGTGTTTAAACCATTCATGTTTCATGTTTATATATTATTTGAGATTTCATTAACAAATGTGTTTTGTTGCATTCCTGGGGGGCGATCGCGCTAAATAATTTCAACCAAACCACAACCGAAGCTGGTAACGTCATTCTCGAAGTAGGTTTTTCTCGAAAACTGAAAAAGCAAGATTTTATTTTGTATTTTTTTAGGCCTTTTATCTTGCCAATTTTGAGTTAATATTGTAGATTACAGAGAGAAAGAAAGAAAAATAATTTATTTTGTGAACCAGTTGAATACGCATATTAAATCTCCTTATTTTGTAATGAAATAGAATGGCAGTGGCAGGCAACCCTAGTAACAGCTCGCGCAAGCGCAACGCCACAGAACAGATTCGTGCTCAACACAACAAACAGTGTGCAATAACTTTCTATGCTACATATCTTCTCATTGATCTTAGACTGGGCACTTCGATCAACAATAACACCTAGACTGGGCACATAGAGAGGGAATTTTTATACGGAATTCCGAACGCAGCTTATCCATACCAATTTATCAACTTACGGATTTTTAATATTTTAACAATGCGTTGCTGTTTTCTTGTCAAAATAGTACTAGAAACCAAGTTTCATCAAAATCAGCCCACAAACAAAAAAGTTGGCCGACACCTTGAATATTTTATATTTTTAACATTGCGTTGCTGTTTTCTTGTCAATATAGTATAAAAAACCGAGTTTCATAGAAATCGGCCCACAAACAAAAAAGTTGGCCGCCATCTTTGATTTTAAATATTTTTAACATTGCGTTGCTGTTTTCTTGTCAAAATAGTACTCGAAACAGAGTTTCATCGAAATCGGTCCACTAATAAAAAAATGGCGGCCATCTTGGATTTTTAATATTTTTAACACCGCGTTGCTGTTTTCTTGTCAAAATAGTACTAAAAACCGAGTTTCATCAAAATCGGCCCACAAACAAAAAAGTTGGCCGCCATCTTAGATTTTTAATATTTTTAACACCGCGTTGCTGTTTTGTTGTCAAAATAGTACCAAAAACCGAATTTAATAAAAATAAGTTAAGATAAGATAGCCAGCTCCTCAATGATTTAGGATTCCGGGAGTAGTGCGCTTCCACCTTCAGCCTTATCACCACTTATCATCAGGTGTGATAAAGGCAAAGTGCTACACCGTAGTTTATAAAAAAAAAAAAAAAATAGGCCAACAAAGAAAAAAGTTGGCCGCCATCTTGGATTTTTAATATTTTTAACATAGCGTTGCTGTTTTCTTGTCATAGTACTAAAAACCGAGCTTCGCCAAAATCAGCCCACAAATAAAAAAGTGGGCGGCCATCTTGGATTTTTAAATTTTTTAACATAGCGTTGCTGTTTTCTTGTCCAAATAGTACCAAAAACCGAGTTTCATCGAAATTGGCAAACAAACAAAAAAGTTGGCCGCCATCTTGGATTTTAGAAATTAATACGTCCCAGACAGTAGTTCTATAAAATATGCGAGATCAAGATTTGCACGTATGCAAATCGTATGCACTATAATATTAATTAAATAAGAAGTTTGTTTATTTGTTTATTTGTCACGCCCCGCACGATTGACCTGTCTCTCTTGACGTCTCCGTCGGACTACTGTATGGAAAAATGGTTCCTTCTTATACTGTGCTGGTATGAATAAAGGCTCAAACTATCCTTTTGAATGATAGAGCACTATTCACCTACATTTACCAAAAAAAAGTTATGAACGCGACTGTACATTAAATTTTTCTGCATAATACGACACATTAAAGAAGGTCATCAATATGTATGAGCGCGTCGCTTTTTCGTGGTCTATCGAATTTGGTCGGTTAATCAGAATACTGGCAGTTGTTTTGGATTTTAATGAATATTTACTTTATTACGAAAAATTTGATGCTGAAATTTTCAGAACATGTACTTTAGTAACAGCACTAATTATTTATTGGGCTAGGATCTAAATAATCTCTTATATCTTTATCCTGCTGATCGTCAAAGTCATGACATTGTCTGTCTCACCTTCATGTGGGTATTATTCAAAAACGCGTAACTGTGGGATTCTCAAACTTTTTATGGTAATTAGAAATAGCAAGAAGAATAGAACACCGTTTTTGGTTTCTATATTTGTGTGGTAGTTTAGGCGCTAGAATTATTTTTTTTATTTCTGAAAATGTCTGTTTACTTCAAATCCGTGAATATTTTTGAAATGTTTTCTGTATGTGCATACAGCACAAATTAGGCGCTACTCATATGCCTTTACTGTAAGATCGCACATCCAGTAGTTCCCGAGATCTGGGACTCGGCAAAACGTTACGCCAGCAGAAAATCAAATATCTCCAAAACTGTAAGGCCCACAAATTTCATATTTGGCGCACATTCCTGCTAGAATCTAAGCTACCCGCCCACATAATTTTTATTTCTCTCCGATCATTAGTTTAGAATCTTCCTGCTGGAGCACCGTTACTCCAGCAGAATTCGTTTTTCCCGTTTTATTCCAAAAGTATTAGGCCCACAAATTTTTTATTTGGCGCACATTTACAGCAAATTACGCACTAACTATTCATCAAACTCGCTTCCCTCTAGAAGCTACTTTCTTGCCAGCGTAACGGACACACTAAGTTGACACTAACTTTGTAGGATAGGTAAAATAGGATTAAACACATTGGAATAAAACAACTTTATAATTAAATCAAAAACTGTTATTTATTTATTTAAATAAAAAAGATGACAAAAATATAAAAAAGTTCACTTACTAACTTTAGTGACCTATATTAAACTAGATAGTTCTTACTAGGTATTCTTATTAAACTTATAAGGTACCTACCTACTCTTATTATCACAGTTGTATTTATGACTTTTATACGTAACAAGAAGATAATTTTTGTTATGTAATTAATTAAAAACGTAAATATTTTTTTTTCTTTTATTTTTTCAAAAAAGAAGGCCGTGTTTAGAGCCCGGTAGTTATTTGTGCTTGTGTATCGATACTTGAGCTTGATTTCATGAGAATGTCGCACAACGTACTCTCTTTGACGCTGAAGATCAGCTAGTCCCCAAAATGCATCAAAAAACTTTTGACGAGATGTTGAGTTGAGTTTTATACTGCATTTCAAACGACATTTTTCTCCGCAAGGTGGTCGCATTTTGCGAGCGGAAATGTCTTTATTTAGTTTACCCCGGGACTTATACGCCTTACCAGAATTTTTAAGGGTTTTGACTACATTAGCTTTCCATGTTCCCGGTTTCCGCAGTTTTTTCTTACCCTGTACTATTTATTGCTATTAAATGTTCTTCATTTCCAACAGTATTATTATTAGTGGTATTTTCAGGTAAATTTTCTCGAAGTCAACAACATTTTCGCTAAGATTTTGATCCTCGCAATTAGATACAGGAGCGTTAAGTTCATCCCCAGAACTACTTCTTGAATTGCTGCTTGAACTGCTTCATGAACTACTGCTTGAGCTGCTTGATGATCTCGAACTGGTAGATGAAGATGAAAGAGAGCGAGGTCGTGATATTTTTAGAGAAGTAGGAGACAAAGACAAAGGAGGGAAAATATTTTTTCTTTTAAGAATGGGGTTTTCGTAATGCGGATCTGCGTCTGAATCTTCGAAATCGCTTCCATCGCCGCTGTGGACTGGTGAGACATAATATTGACGTTAAGGAGCTCGTCGTCGTTTGTCAGCCTTAGTTGACTGCTCATCGATATTTAAAGGATATTCTAGTAAGCTCGGCGATGATACTGACTTTAAGCCCTCAGCAGGCAACTCAGGCTCCACACTATCAACCATTTCCATACCAGCCGGCAGAGGATTGAGCTGCTGGCTGATCAGGAATCTTTTCTACTGCATTGACGAGATCCAACATAATTTGTCCCCGGCCCTTCATTGTCCTAAAGTAAATAATTTCATTATCATTAAAATCAAGTAAACTCAAGCAATTCAAAAATCCCAAGTAGGTATCGACCCATAATGTTTCATGAATATTTAAAACGCATAAACAAATCTAATTTAAATTTGTTACGTAAGATACTTATTACATCACAAGTCATTATTTCATTAAACAGGCGAAAAAAAGCAATGTTAAACATATTCATTCATATTCATTCAAATAAACCATTGTAAGTCGGAATTCATATTTTCTGTCATATAAACCAGAGTAACTCGAAATATTGAAAAAATATTGTGACGCAATATCAACAAAACCCCCGCAAGTCAAATTATACAGTTTTATTTATCAATTAAATTTCAGCAAAACTCAATCAACTCGAAATAAAATATGAAACTTACCTAATGAATTTCACATAAACTCCAGCAACTCAAAATAGGCCACATTGCAAACGGCTTCCACTCATAACGGCCAGGAGACAACTAAAAATGGTGGAGTAATGTTCGCGCCGTCCAGTGTCAGGTCATTCAACTAAAGCAATGTTTCGCGCCATCTTTCGACAACGGCCGAAGTTATAGTTACGTGAGTTTGAACTCCGCGTAGGTATTCACGTGGGGATTTTGAAAACGCCATTAACTAAATATGGGTACTTTTTGAGTCAGTGAGGTTTTCATCTAGTGGTGCGATATAGTTTATCCCGATATTTCCACGGGAACAGGAACTAAGCGGGTGCAACCGCGGGTGGCCGCTCTAGTATCATAATTCATAATACAACATACACCGTACTAAAATGGTTATACAATTGGTCCAAAATAAAATTCTAATGTTGTCAATTGCCATACAATATTTCGACACTGGTCGCAGTCGTGGGAAAAAGTGCAAGTGTTTGACTTCTATTCTCACTATGTACTCTCACAGGTTGTCAATTCAATTTAATCCATGTTAACTATTGCTTAGCCAACGATAACTTCACTGTTAGCAACATAAACTTTGATATTATTGTATAGTCTCGGTTTCCCAAAGATTTCTTACAAGGTTTTTTATTCGCCGTTCGCCGCTGCATATTTGAATATTGTACCTATTCTTATTAATCATTGGAAGTCATGGGTATTGTAATAAAATACGTGCTAGTATTCGTAGTTGGTAAAACACGTAAGTAGGCAGGCACTAGTATCAAGCCGTATTGAATGCGTACGGGTTTGAAATATTAATTACCTAGTCCTATGATTGCATGATGTGCGTTGCTTATGATTTTTACCGCGACGTGTATTCGAGATGATAGGTATGTCCGACTAGCTGTTACAACCAGAAGACGATCCCTCCACGTTATTTGGCAATCGTAAAGTAGATTATTTTATCTTTTTGTTCAATATTCCTGCTTTAGTGGATATGGCGAAGATAAGGACTAAAAACCAATCGGAACCTTGAAAAGGCCATTTGTCATCAAATGTCCCTGTTGAGTATGGTAACGGAAAGAATCGGCTTCATTGTCAAAATGACAATCTTAGGTGAACCTACAAAGAACCCACCACCCGGTCGTTGCCTCAATGACTCACAGATTGCACGCTGCCGTGAGTTGACTCAGTGTAATATCGCTGATTGTCGCAGCTTCGGGATTCAAGTTTTCGACATCTTCGTTTTGACACTGAATATTTCAGCTGTTCGTCAGCCAAACATTTTACAAAGAAGAAGGAAATATGTACTACTGACAGTATAGTATAGTTATGAATAGAGCGGAAGCCGATGATCTAAAGTATAGATTATCGGCGATAGAATCTATACCCTAAAAGTTTTACAGATCTAAAGCTTCACGCTTTAAGTTTAAGCTACTCCCGGCAGATCACCGTATTATCCCTTTATTTATACATATCTGGGTGAACTAACCAACCTCAGAAGGTCTCTAAATTCATTGACCCAATCTTATCGTTATCAGATCACAATCGTAAAAACAATGAAAAGGGGACCAATCACGCTATATTTTTTTACGATAAAGCAAATCTTAAATTGACCTCTATGACGTATCCGACAAACCCTGTGTACAAAACGACAATGATCCTTTACCTCGGCTTATACACTCTCTGAACAGAATGTCTGATGTCATTTGTATTATCTGAAAAATGGTAAACTGATTGATTTATTTACAAATTTTATTTTGCACTCGTATCGTTCAGAGCTCTAATTGTTTGGTACAGATAGTAATAGGTAATATGGCATAGTTTCGCTCACACTTGCCTTCATAAAACCGAAAGCCCTTGCCCAGATCGAATCCCAAAGTAAGTAGCTTTATCTTTATTTTTTTATGTATGTAATAAAATAATGGAACATAAATTATGTTTTAGGCTTTATATCTAGAAAGACTCGAACTAAAATAATTAATACATTAAAACTTTCGTTAATGGGTCATTCCAGTGCCCTAGGAGTCCTGAATATTTGATAGTCCATCAAAGCGCGGGCGGTGCCCTGCGCCTCGGAGTAGCTTTGGCCTCGGTTTCCAAGCGCTTTTCTCTCGTTGATTGCGCCTTTTTACTTTCTCACAAGGCGGTGCGATGGTTTCACCGTAGGAAAACAAAACGCCGGCCGCTCTATCAACGTAGCGCCGGAGGCAGTCATCCAACTTGCTAAGCTCACAAACCTGTAAAGCCTGCCTGCACCTTCAATATTTTCTTACGGGACCGTTCTTACTAATCTTAAATTTTTCACATTCAAGATCTTGGTTTGTACTCGCTGTGAATCTAGATTCTAGACAGTAAAATAAAGTGACTATAGATTACCTACCTACTACCTATGTTACAGAACTGTAGTAAAGTGTCGAATAGTTTACAAAATTCTGTGACTATACTAGTACTTATATCTATTCTGTGACTGTACCGAAGGACTATACTTAAAGTTGTATAAGAACCGGTTCTTCGGCTTAAATAGCTTCATAAACAAGGCAGATATTTATCAGGGAAAATAGAACGTGTACTATCAATTGTTTGCTGACCACTTTATCGTCATGAAAATGATTCGGTCACCATGCCCAGCAATGCTCGTAACCCGTTCACTAAAATGCGACTCGTCTAACTTTCACGATTCCGTCTGACAGCAAAATGGCATTTTACTACAACCAGTTTTTGCTCGGCACGCACGTCGCGTCGCCGGTGCTTTCATTTGTTTCTTCGGAGTGCGGATCATGTTGCTTTACCGCAAGGTGACCGGCACACCGGAAGACAGGCAAACATCTCGGTACTCCATGTTAGTTGGTTGCTAATATTGTCTCGCTATGTTTGGTACAGGCTTCGAATTTCTTCCTAGTAGGTACCTATTACGTAAAAGTAAAGGATTATTTTGTTGTCATTGATTACACGATGTTTGATTAATACATAATACTATTATAAGTTTGTTAATGAGCTGAAGTTGCGGTCCCTTGTTTTAATATAATTATTTAAGATGTGTACTATGTGGCGTAGGGTGTAGGGTGAGCCAGTGACCGTAGGCAAATACGTGAAGAGGGGGGCTGAAGCATTGGTATAGTACACTGCGTCATTGAAGCCGATTGCTGCTAATTGAATTAGGCTGCAAGTGGAACGCGCCGCCTGCAGCCACGTACTTACGTACCGTCCGATTCTACTCTAGTTTTTAGTTAATAGAGTTGTAAGTCTCCGAATATAGTATGTATCGGAAATTTACATCAGCGTCTCCATTCGGTTGGAGTGTCTGAAAGGGTGCGTAAGGACTCTTTAGTCAAGTGAATGTAATATTCGGTTAGATTAGGTTAGAACTGTGAAAGTAAAGCGCCAGCCGGCCGCCAGAAAACCATTTGGTTTCATTTTTCGGAAAAATTATTAATTAAGACTTTTTAGTACCTATGCGCAGCGCAATAATGCGCACCCATTGCGACACACTGACCGTAAATTCTAATGAGAGTCTTCTTTTTGATTTACTACAACTGAGTCAGGTGGTTTATCACTAGAATCGATAAGATTATTAAAGGACAGAATAATACTGAACCAGTATCTGATAGCCTTGGTAATGACGACCGATTTGGCGCAGGGGTAGGCTACCCACCTTCTGCGCCAGAGGTCTCGGGTTCGATTCCCGAACAAGACAAATATTTGTGCATGAACATGTCTATTTGTCTTGGTCTGGGTGTTTACTATGTATATTAAGTATGTATTTACAAACAAAAAGTATTTAAGTATATATTTATCCGTTATCAAGTTTTCCATGATACAGTTTCTTAATGAAATTAATATGGGCTTAGATAATTGGTGTGATTGTAAGAAGTTATTTATTAATCAATTATTTATGTATTATTAACTGTTTAAATAACATATTGCACAATCCTACTATTTTCATAGGGAAAGTTTGAAAAAGTTAGTGACCGTTCGGAATTAAAATTCTTATGAGATTAAGACTGGTTTTTGCTTACGTGATATTTGTTCTCTTGATTTTAGAAACCTTGTTCCTGCATTTTTCGTTCACAAATTTAAGGCTCCTATCACTGGCGTAACATAACACACATAATCAGTAGATAATGCAGAATTGCAGACACACTATCGATAAATATCGATAGCATTAAATGATGCTACTATCTAATTATGGATAGACAGATCAATACACATCAACAAACGTTTGCTTGTACTTCACTACCCTACATTATTTACAAAGCAGTAATTCTCAATATGGAAATAACAAAATTACGTATTATTTAACACTTATCCGACTGCAATACTAATGTACTAAAACAATGGCTTGTAATGGCATCACGCTTTGTCTGCACAAATGGCGCAAGAACCGTATTGTCTGCTTTTATCTTTTACACTTACTTGGTTTACTAATTTTGGGCGATTGTGAAATTTATTGCTTACCATTCTATTTATTACTTTATCGAACCATCTAACTTCTGGAGATAAGTTGGTAATGCCGCGCTCAAATAAACGAATGCTGTTAGAATTTACTTCTTGATCGTAACATACGTTGCTTGTAAATTTTAATTCATGTTCATATTTTCTTGAACATCAAGTTCGAAGTTGCATGTATCTCAGGTAGCTTCCTCAACCCAAATAGTCACAAAAATAGCTGCTTCCCTTTATTTATTATAACCTATATTAGTACATCAATATAAATCAAGTAAGTAATCTAAAAGCTTTTTTGTATTTTTTTGGTCGGAATCAGGCCAAATGTCATTTTCCGTGTCAGGTTAAATATTGGAGGGAGCTGCGTGAGGTGAAGCGGTTCCCATTGCATGGTATAGTCCGTGCCAGGCTCCGGCTCACCCCGTGTCGTACGCGCTCGTGGTCGATATACTACGCCAGACAACTCTGTGCCCGCTGAGCCCCTTCCTGTTCAAGAATGACTCGTTCGCTTCTTTGAACACCTTATCGATTAGTGATAAAATAGCGTGCCTCCGATACCGTTTTCATTGAGAGTGAACGCGGCGTCCGGTCATGGTCATTTGTCCGACCGAGCGCAAATGTCTTTGGAGAGGCCATGCGTCACGGTTTTCTCTTCATCGCATGGAACAGCGATGTCGAGAGGCGAGGCGTTCGCCGCCGATCGGCCGAGTGCCAATGTTTCGTCCTCTCTCTGACGCGCCGGAACGAAACCCGACTACTAACATTGCCCTACTATCACTTTGCCAGCCAAGTTGTGGACTCTCTAATCTGATGCTATTAAATATCTGCGTTGACAGTTTGTTTCGGATTTCTTAAATTTGATCTCCTAATGTGACAACTTAATGACAAGAAATAATATCAGAATTCCGAATGCACGTGAGACACGATATGCATATTGAACGTACTCCGGTTTGTTGTAATTTGATTCTTGTATAATGTCACGTTTAGTTCCAAAGGAATGTGCGCAGGTCTCGAGCAGGTGCCTTTTATTCGTTGCTATCGTATTAACAAAGTTCAAAAGACGCCAATATACACGCATTTGCAGAAAAAACGGGCACTTGCTTTATTTTCGTACAAACATGCTAGCCCTTTATTCGTTGCTATCGTATTAAAAAGGATTCAAAAGACGCCATGATATGTATGAAAATTTTCTGTATGAAAGTTAAGCAAGTGCCCGTTTTTTCTGCAAAGGGGTCTATTTTCATTACGTTCGGTTTGTTAATTGCAACTCCCTCCGTTTCTATTTGTTAGTTTAATAAGATAACTTAGTGGTTCATTTATGTGCGTTGATTGAGTTTCAACTTGAAGCTCGTATATGAAGTAGCGCTTTAAGTTTGTATAAGTTGTTTAGGTAGTAACGCTAGATATTAACGGTTGTTTGTGGCCCTCGTACAATACAAGTCGGCCGGGTTCCCGAAGTTCGAGGGCAACTCTCGCGTGCTTGCAATGTGACTCATATAATGCCAGCGTGGTGTTCTTTTGCATTCCGCTTATTAATACCGCGGTGTGACGAGATGCTAACTTCACTATGCATATGCTATGTAATTATTCATAATCATATTGAATAACTCACTCATTTGATAAACTTGCGACTGGGAGGTGTAGGTTAGATATAGTTTCTTTTAGCGTTTGTTTATACGATTTATGGAATGATTTGAAATGGTAAAGACTATTTTAACGGTCCTATACCTGCTATTAAGGGCAAATGAATAATTACTGTTTAAAGGCATTGCATTTACTATGCATTTTGAATAAACCCTTCCAAAGTAGAAGTGTAGTTAAATGTTGCTTAACGTCACCCTTTCCACATTGATAATGGTGATCTTAAACTCGTCCGTCTACAAACGAGGGCACCGTTGATACAAAACCCGTTTTAAATGTTAGCCGTTTCTGAGATAAGGAGTAAGTTGACACTGTGCGGGGCTGCTCGACTCGCGACCTAAAGATGAGTTTACTTCAATTAGTATTGCGTGGCAGACTATAACAGTACAGATGCATTGCATAACAGACATGAGAGCCTGCATACAACAGAGGTGAGTTCTCAGGCGGGCTGGCGGCGGGCGCGGGTCGGTCGCGATTATCAACAGAATCGCAGACATCGGGTTTCACGAACTGCCGTAACTGGAGTTAGTTCAACACGCGATAGTCGCGTTGAATGAATGTCACATCCGCGTCTTATGCACCTTGCGTGCCCACCACTTTGCGTCCCGTTACATTATGGTATTTGAATTCAAATATACTCGTTACTGGAATGTGTGTGCGTGCGTACGGCAGATATTAGGATATCGTTCTGAGAGTAAAAATGTGAAAATGAAACTTTGCAATAAGGGATAACTGTGATAAGAATGAAATAATTTTATTTTTGTAAAAGAAACAAAATAAACTGCCATTGAATCAATTTCTTATACACAAACCCATTTAGCCGAATTAGAAACCGTACGTTAGTACATTATAACTCAATGGAAACCCTTTTAATTTCAAGCTTATAAGTTGTGTTGGCATTGTAACGTTGATCTTTTCAAGGTACAAGCATGATGATGTAAGGGCATTCTGTTATCGAGCCACTTGCGTTGGAATGTCAATTTATGTATCGAGTGGAGCTGCAAAGGGCGCGGTGGCGCGGGTCGCGGATAGGCCCACTTGTCACGCCCCTATGCACTTGCGGGGGTCGCTGCCCCAACTCACAGTTTTTGCACCCATAACATTAAAACATCTAGCTTTCCCACGCTGCACTTAAGTGGATTTACTCTATCGTGGAAACTGGGTATCCTACTAATATTATAAATGCGAAAGTTTGTGAGTATGGATGTATGGATGTTTGTTACTCTATCACGCAAAAACTACTTATCGGATTTGGTTGAAATTTAGCACACAGATAGTAGATAGCCTGGATTAAATCATAGAATACTTTTTATTGCGATATTCCCACGGGAAACAGGAACCACGCGGGTGAAGCTGCGGGCGGCCGCTAGTAAGTACTATTTTAGCTTAGTCGGTTCAAGGGGGAATAATTAAGTTTCTAATTTAGTCTAAATGTCAATTTAAATCCCTAATTTAGTGGCTTGTGCATTTGAATTTAATTGAAAAGAGGATGTTTGGATTGAATTGAATTAATGGAATTGAATATACAAATTATATTCCTCTAAATATTCTTTGAAATAGGTACTTAATTAAGCCTAGCAAACCTCCGGCTGTAGTAATGACGAAATTCTGTTATGAAGTTGGTAGTTCGACAAGAAATATAAAATTAACATTGTAGCTTGCAGCCTCTGTTAGGTACTCTAATAAAACTTAAGATAACCTCATCAATATGATTTGAAATGTATGTATGCATAGAACAGCCAATCTACCTTGGCATGGTCTGCGAGACCGTTCGGTTCGCCGGCGCAGGAAGGGGCAAGGTCGGCGTTCATGCGTGAAGTTCCGGCACCATTGACAACTCCTTTACATTTGTTTTACTAGGTATATAAACTTATGACGAGCTTTATGGATTCCACGAACGCTTCACTCATATTAAACGACTCGGCTAGACGTCCTTAATGCTAATTTTCTTCGCTTTACGATATTGGTAGCAGAGCAGCTACAAAAATATATTGTACCTATAAGTTACGGTCGGAGCGCATGTTTATTTTTACAAGTCGACGATCCGTGTTTTGAACAGTATGTAGTTCCTCGTTCCGCGGCTAAGTGCATGCGGTTCAAGAGTTGCAGCCAGCTACATATAGCGGAAGCGAGCCCAACCATAACAACGCTGACGGCTGTTTCTGTTTCTAACGGCTAACACTAATAAACTGGTTTCGGATGAAAATTGAAATAGGAACATGTTTCCGAGTAACGCGAAACGTTTAGTCGCTGTACGGGCACGTGTGGAATGCTGCGCGGTAGGTGCCGCTATTGATGAAAACGTTCACTGCATAATTGCATGTGTATAGACAGTACCTACCTACATATGTTATGTACCATGAGCTATTATTAAACAAGTTTGGTATTGATACCAACATTTAATGAAGCGGCATGATAAACAACATTGCAACATATCCGTTAAAAAGAAAGTGCAGTGCTAAGGTCATCATTATTCATGAGGTTAGCTATTGTCTGTATCGTTAGACAATCCCTTGTTGCTTATAGCTGCGGAGTTAAACTTAGACGTATCGATTGATTAGTCGTTAAGATGCCAATATTTACAGGGGCACGGTTAAATCGTGTGGTATTTACGGCGGTCAGCGCGGGCGTCGACCACGGTGTTGCCGGTGCCAGGCCAGAGCCGGGCCATATGTTTACGTTATAAATACGGACGTATGTGTAGGTGCGTCCGTGATGAATGATGATGAATGCCAGAACCGCCCACTTCCAATACTTTCCGCAAATCATAACAAATATCATGAAAAATTTACATTCTATGCATATTTTATTAGATTCCACTCCGGAGCGTAACAGAAAATCTATTTCAAATACTGCCATGGTTTGATGGTGATTAACACATTTTTTATGTTGTTTTTATTGTTAGGTAAGAACCGCGGTTAACTTAATAATCCGTCATGGAAATTAAATTTGAGTTTGCCCATAATTGAAAGTAAGCAGTACTTGATAAGTCTTTAACTGTAACCGAGTGACCTCCTTTTTTGATTAGCTGGCACCCAACAAACCGTTGCCGCTGTTTGATTTCATGTTTTCCATTGTGTTTTGATTTTCTTTAGGTAGCGATTTTAGATATCTTCTCATCCTATACAAAAAGGTGTCTTTTTCTTAAATTTAACTGTAGGTGACAAAATCAGTCCCTAAACTTCGTTTATAAAACCATTGAGTTATAATGTACTAACGTACTCTTTTTTCACAAAACATGTTTGAAATTGTATTTGTTAGTGAACGCTATTTTTATTCAGTTAGTAATTAATTTATCAGTAACTTATCGAGTTTCATGTCGGCTGATAATGATTTTATTGACTCTTGTATAAGCGAATGACTTTTACAATGACAATATTGTATCATCGATTAAGTAGCAGTTAAACTAATTTCACAGTAACTAACACAGAACGAAAAGAACATAAAGTTTCGATGTAGGTACTTACTAACGGACTATAATTCTATGTATCTGCGTAATAATTTAAGATGATAAATGATACGCAGGAAGTAATTTGTATTTGAATCTATTGTATGAGAAGTTTCATTACTTTGAAAGCATACTATATTATTTCTGAGAGACATGACTGCCTTAGTAGAAAAGTTTGTTTTGTTGTTCTATATTTTCTGTACTGGACGTTAGGTACCTAATAACATTTTTTATTTATAGAAAGTTTTGTTGGTTCCGATTCTAATAATTTATTCAAACTGGGTAGTTGTTACAAATGCCTGTTAACCAGAAAAAGATACGGCATCGATTCGCTCGTATCCCCTCATATAAATCAATAATTCCTTGTCGAAAAGCTAGGCTTGCTGAAACAAATATTCTATTCAACCTCCTCCATACGATTTTATCAATATCAAAGTTTTTTGTTAGAGTAATCGCTACCTAAGTTTAAAAACGGCACCATTTGGTCCCGTCTGAGCTATTTGGAGACTAGTTTGCTTTCTTGTGGTTGGTGTTGTTGCTTCAGAGAATGATGGTAGATTCTCATGTTCCAGGGTGACTTGATGCGGTGACAGGATGGACGCGGCGGACAAGCGCATGCTGGACCGCGAGGCGCTCCGCACCATGATCCAGCAGTGGAACGCCAACCGGCTCGATCTGTTCGAACTCAGCGAACCGAACGAGGTGAGACGACACAGATTTATTACGCTAACGGTACTAGCCAGGTGTTCTTTTGACACGGGTGACACGGTTCGTCTAGCCCTTGCTACAAGCCAATCAATAAAAAGAGGGACCTATATACCATTAGTGCTGATCGAAAGAAGTTCCTATTCGTATTTATATGTCTTATAAACGTTGATAAATTTCATTATTACTGCAACTAACTAACAGCCAGGTGCGACAGGACCTGCACGCACAGCACGCAACGTGAATGATGCCTCCGAGTCTCGAGGGAGGTCTTATTTCATCGGATATCACTTTCGTTTTTACGTGACCAATAAGACGATAGCTACAATCCCACTAGAACTATTCAATGCAGGTTTTGCGATAATGAGGCTTCTTCAAAAACTTGACCGTTCATTTCGTGTTTTGAGTTAGGTGCGGATACTGTTTAATTAAAGTCACCATTTCAGCCCTAAATTAGACTATTTGAAAAAAAAAAGTGTACGAAGAGGTGAATTGCGCATAGATAAGGTTTTAGGGATGGGATGACATACAATAGCATAGCATAAACGTTGTAGTATTCCAAGCTAGCCTTATATTTGTTTTTGAATGACTAATGTAAAGCGCTTTGAATATTTCGCTTGCATAAATATGGACATTGCAATTTGCAACAAGTTATCAGCTTTGAGATAAGCATATTTACATTGTTTTCAGTATTATCTATCTATAATACCTGCGCCTTTGTTTACAGAATTTGGAGTTCCATGGTGTGATGCGCTTCTATTTCCAAGATTCAGGGCAGAAAATAGCTACAAAATGCATACGCGTAGCATCCGATGCGACTGTGAGCGACGTCATAGGTAAAAACATTATACGTACATTAGTAATTTAATACTAGCTTATTTATTTACTTTAACACACCATCAACAATGTCACAATAATTACAATACAAGTATAAAAATAGGAATTTGAGCATTAAAAAGTTTAAGTAATTAGCAATTAACAAAGTTAAATATATATTGTGGTTTTATGGTTTCTCTTACCAGACAACTGTGAAACGAAGGAAAATTTTAGTCTGTTTCTATTATGTATGGTAATCAATTACCCTAAATGTTTAATTAATACGATATTAAATAATAATTGCTAGAGATGACAAACGAGGTTATCGGTATAATGAGAGTAGTTTATTTATTTTGAACTCCATATGTATGTCGATAAACGTCTGCTTCACTAAACACTAAGTTAGTAACCGTTTCGGCATTTATATCAGGTCTCGGCAGACAATTAAAAAGATACCAGAATGAGGTTATCGAGCGGATGGCCTATTTTATATTCGATCAGAATAAAATATCAAAAAGCCTATTTTGTTTTCCTTTAAATTTTTCTAGTTATCGAAAATCTTTCAGAAGAAATCATGTTAGAAAAAGGATCTTATTGTTTCTTTGATAAACATTTTTCATTAAAAGGAGGTCAGACAGATGCAAAGCAACATTATTCATTTAATAAATAAATCTATAGGTAAGTACTTAATATTATAAAGAGGAAAGCTTTGATTGTTTGTTTGTTTGCATCGAATAGGCTCCGAAACTACTCTACCGATTTAGAAAATTCTTTCACCATTAGAAAGCTACATTCTTCCCGAGTGACATAGGCTATATTTTATCCCGATATTCCCACGGGAACGGGTACCACGCGGGTGAAACCGCGAGGATCTTCTAGTAATAAATAAATTTCTTACAATCACACCAATTATCTAGCTCATAAGTAGTTATCATTAAGAAACTAAGAAACTGTGTTACGGAAACTAGATAACGAACGGAATATATACTTATATTTTTTTGTAAATACATACTTATTATACATACATAACACCCAGACCATGACAAATAGACATGTTCATGCACACAAATATTTGTCTGCGCTGAAGGTAGGTATCCTACCCCTGCGCCATATCGGTCATCAGTATTCATTATTTTCTAAGCCTAGAGAACTTAATCGATTTAAGAGGTACGTTGGGTAGTCGCGTTTATTTATATTAGTTAGATGATAAGCAATTAAATGTCTTTTATTTTATGTTGCTTAGAGTCAGCTGCTTAAGTCGTGTCCCTAATTAGAAAAAATAATGTTTAGACTTGACGTGAGATGTAAGATTTAAGAGTAATATCAGAGAAATGTTACAAGCGAGATGGCGCTTCACGCAGTGCAGTGCAGTGGTCCATCTTCTCATAAACATTATTTTAATATTGCGATAACAGCTGATGAAAAGTCCTCTGGATACGATAACGTTAAAATGACATTAGGCATAAAAAGAAATGTTGTAAACAGGCCTACAATATGCTCTTAAGTCGTGCTCTATCTCTTGTACCAAAATGTTTCCTAACCTTTGTAGTAAATAGTATAAGGCCTACTGTCCAAGTAACCGCACGTCATGCGCACACTTTCGTCAATTGACGATTGCATAACGATTGGATGACGAATGCTTGTATCTTGCATAGAAACAATCAAAACTGTGTCCACGGAGCCGCGCGCACCGCATGACGAGAGGCTGCCGCGTCGCTGCCGCACCGTGGACACAGTTTTGATTATTTCTGCGTAAGATGCAAGCATTCGTCTTGCAATCGTCATGCAATCGTCAATTGATGAAAGCGTGCGCATAACGTGGGGTTACGTAGACAGCAGGCCTAACATGTTCGTGTTGCGCAGAAACTTTGATCGAGAAGTTCCGTCCGGACATGCGCATGCTGTCGCTCGGCTCGTACTCGCTGTGGGAGACGCATGGGCCGGACGACGAGCGCCGCCTGGAGCCGCACGAGAAGCCGCTGCTGGTGCAGCTCAACTGGCACACAGAGGACCGCGAGGGACGGTTCCTGCTCAAGTGCATCACCAACAACGAGGTACGCTACTCCTTCATTCATTCATACCTCAGTTATATAGGTGCCACACACGATCACTTTTAACTGTCAGTTTTCACTGAACAGTTTTAACTGACATTGAAAACTAAACGCGTTACCCTAGCCACACACGATCACTTTTAACTGTCAGTTTTCACTGAACAGTTTTAACTGATAGTGTAAACTGAACGTTTTACTTTAAAAAACTGACAGTTTTCATGGTACACACGTTCAGCTTTCACTGTCAGTTAAAATTGTTCAGTGAAAACTGAAAGTGATCGTGTGTGGCGCCTAATACACTCTCGCGCGAGCCACGAGACGAGCCGCGAGACGAGCCATGCGACGCGAATGTAAACGTGCGCTCGTGGCTCGTCTCGCGACTTGTCTCGTGACCGGCTCGCGTCGGGAGCGGTCTTTTGGGCACGAGCCAAAGGGGCTCGCGAGGGATGCGAGCGTGGTGTTCACACTCGCGTTGGCGTTTCATTAATTACAATCGTTTGTCCGTGCCGGTTGTGTTGTTATTGGCAAATGATCTGTATTGTTAAATTGTGCGTAGTAGTAAAAGCTCACTAAACTTCTTAACAGCATCGACTCTAGTCGATCGATGCTGTTAATAATATACTAACATCCGTCATCTTTGAAAGGTCAATAACAAATGAGCACGCCTTACACGCGAAAGTGTAAACATAAGCTCGTCTCGTGGCCGGCTCGCGCGAGCCTGGAGCCGGGCTACGAGACGAGCCGCGAGTGTAATACCTCAGTTACAGTTGCGGCTCGTCTCGGGGCTCGCGCGAGAGTGTAATTGAGGTATTACTGAGGTATCAGATTCAATCTTATTTCGTGAGACTTTACAACTGTGCTATTGAGTACCCCGCAACCTCACATCTCACTCCCAACCGCATGCCTCTAAAACTGTGTATTGCGCATTGACTCGCGCGAGTTAATCGGGCTTTATCCTTGTTATTGTTGAAGGCTTTACCACACTAAACACTCTTCTTCTACGACGATTGTGGACTTTGAGCTCGCCCTTATTACATCCTTAGTATCCTTACTAATAGGTATTATAAATGCAAAAATGTGTATTTATTTATTCATTATAATTACAACGGCAACAAAAGTGCCACTTACAGTAACTAGTAAATTACACACACATTACAAAAGATAAAATGATAGATAAATAACAATAACAGAAAATAATAGTTGGAAATAAAATCACACACAGGTGGATTTTGGTTCTGACTTCTCACAAAACAATAAACAAATTCTTGAAATTAACTTCAATTATGTTTGTTTGTCTGTTCCGTTTTCACGTCAAAATGGCAGAACCGATTTTGAAGACATTTGGAATGGAGGTAGTTTGAGACCCTAGAAAGGACATAGGCTACTTTTTACCGCGGGAATAAGGTTCATCCTCATGGGAAAATAACTTTATGTGCGGGATAATGTCGTGGCGGGCGAAGCCGCGGGCGGAAGGCTAGTCACATAATAAAAGCAGTTTTTGTAGTGCATCTGTTAAGGTTCATATGCGGGTCGACTGTGCGCAAGATTTAGCAATGACAATTAGTAAATTGGTACAAAAATAATACAAAAAAATAGCGTAACACACAATTTTAGCTGTGACAAAACGGGTAAGTTTAGCATTGGTTTTTTGCAGAAGATGTCTATCAGATTATTTATTTCTTATAAAAATGGAATTGATGCTAAGTTTATCTCATATAAGATTAAATAATAAGATTGAATCATCTTGGTTGAAATACATATTATAAAGAAAATGTACGAGCTACGTACATTTCTGTCGGATCAGCAGTTTACGGCTTGACCTTATTTACACATAATTCATAATTCATTCGATCAAACCAGTTCGCAATCAACCATCAATATCGCCGCGCGTACTCATTTATTATTAGTTATTTTTGTATCAAGTTAAAGAGGAAATATAATTTAATTTTATCTCAAACCAAGTTTTATCATTTATCAAATCATCTTGTTTCGGCTCACCCCGAACATTGGTCCTTCGAGCTTTCCGTAAAAAGTGGGACTTATTCACGGTTTTCGGACTATCAGTGACGTGTAATCGTGTCATCGTTTCCGCTGAGCCTATCGGAAGGAATAGTTCACGTGTCATCGTGTAGTGACTGTGTTCCTGTGCAATCAAGGCATTGTAACCCTTCACCGTACCAGTAGGTGTGCTATCAAGAGGCACGCCTAGTCCTAAAACACCAAGGTTTTGGGACATCATCGGTCGGCAGGTGCCGGCAGTGCGCCTACTCGCACACCATCGCATCAGCAAGCAGCAGCAGCTTCAGTGGAGTATCAAGACCTCCATCGGAGTTTCAGCCGCGCTAGCATCAGATCAGCATCAAGTAAGATCATTCCTTTTTCTTCTCCATAATGTCTGTGGATGATATTATGGCTACTCAACAACAACTGGCTACGGCTATTGATCAGCTGTACGCCAACTTCAAGAAAGATAGTCCAGACAGGAAGACTCCAGAGTATCTACAGCGTCGCATAGAGATGCTTGATAAATACTGGGTCGAATTTGAACATAATCATTCTAGGTTATCAGAGTTCGGTCAGGATTCCCCTTATTTCGAAAATAACGATTTCGAGAGAGTAAGGGAGAAATACGGTTCAATCAGGGCGATTATATTAGATTATAAGCAACCTACTACCAGTGCTCCAGTACTGAAGGCGGCATCTTTCAACCCGCCTACGATCGGTAAGGCGACCGATTACCATCAATCACCTGCAGCGCCAAGGTCGACTGAACCCTATCAACCATCGCCGGCATCAAGAGGTATGACCAGCAAAACTGACGAAATGCTCAAAAAACAACAGAGCAACTTTAAGGCTTTCCATCGCACAATAATGAACACGGACGTAGATTCCTTAACAGAAAAGTGGGAATTTGACGACGTACTACGTGCTCTTCAGGCGCGCTGGGCGACCATTGACTCCCTCCACTGGGAGTTGGACAGCGAGCTGGACGAGTCTAACAAGAAGTATGAAGAAGCTTTTTCAAATTACGAGAGGCAGTATATCAGAATCAAGAAAGAAATAAACAAGAAAATGTGGTCACTAGCTCACAGGGAGAAATCAACCCCACAGATGGACATACCTACCTTCAGTGGTAACTACAACAGCTGGGTTTCATTCAAGGACTTGTTTACTGAGATTATTCATAACAATCCGTCGATGTCGAATGCCCAAAAGATGCAGTATCTCAAAACTAAGGTAAGAGGTGAGGCGGAAAGGTTAATTCACCATCTATCTGTGAGCTCCGATAATTACATGGCCTGTTGGGAAATTTTAAACCAAAGGTATAACAACAAGAAAGTTTTATTTACGTCGCAAATTAACCTAATGCTTAATCTCCCGGCTGTTCAACAACAATCTTTAAATCATATCAAGCGCATGCATGACACGACTATAGAATGTCTCAATGCTATTAAGAACTTAGGAGTCAATATTAGTACCTGGGATCCTTTAATTGTGCACATTCTATCGCAAAAATTAGATAGCGAGTCATACACGGACTACGTCGAATCAGTAAAGCAGCCAAGAGAGCTTCCGGTGTTAAAAGAGTTTTTAGACTTTTTAGAGGCAAAGTTTACAACCCTAGAATCATCTTCACGTAGAAAACAAGACAATTCTACGCCTAGAAACCAAGCCACATCAAACCAAAACATTAAACATCCTAATCAGTTTCATAAGCCTATTTTCAACAAGAATGCATTTTCATCCAGTTTAATTTCACAACAGCCTAACAACAAGGTAGGACTGTTAACTACGAGATACAAATGCACACATTGCAAAAGTAATGATCATGGAATTTACTATTGCCAGAAATTCTTAGATATGTCCTCTTATAACAAGCTGAAAACGGTCACAAAATTAAATTTGTGTCCTAATTGTCTCAACAATCACTTAGGAAAAGCATGTTTATCGAACTTTCGTTGTCGTGAATGCAATAAAGATCATAATAGTTTATTGCATGAGGCATTTACGCAATCAAACCAAGTGTCAACGTCCGCGGCGGGTGCCGGTGCGGGCGCGGGGAGTGTGACGAGCACAAACTGCAACTCAGGGAAACAAATCAAGAGTAGTTCGCACGTGTCTTTGTCCAATGACCCGATCGAAATATTATTGCCAACCGCTATTATCAAGATACAATCAGCGGACGGTACCTATCATACGATGCGAGCCCTTCTAGACCAGGGCTCCCAAATCTCCTTGATCACGGAACACGCAGCTCAGTTATTGCGGTTACCAAGGAAAAGATTCACAGGAGTAGTATCAGGCGTCGGCGATAAAGAAAGTAGCTGCAAAGGGATGCTGAGTGTAAAGTGTATGTCAGTTACTAGCGATTTCACATTCGAAACTGACGTACTGATAATGAGGAATTTAATCAAGAACTTACCTAGTTGCACTTTCTCCAAACCAGATTGGTCATACCTCGATAACATTAATTTAGCAGATCCTGAGTTTTATATCAATCGTCCTGTAGATATTCTGTTAGGCGCTGATATATATTCTATTATTTTATTAGATGGAATATGTAGAGCGAATTCAACTTTACCTACCGCCCAACAAACACGGCTGGGCTGGATATTGAGCGGCAACGTCAAAACGTTTCAATGCAATGTTTTATTACACAATCTCGAAGACATACAAAAGTTTTGGGAGATTGAGGATATTTCCGAACCATCTGACGTAACATCTGAAGACCTGAAATGCATTGAATATTACCAAAAAACAACAACCAGGGAAGAAGACGGAAGATATAAGGTTAGGTTGCCGTTGAAACAAAATTACCAAGAAAATTTGGGCAAATCAAAAAATAAAGCGATTGGTCAATTTTACTCTATAGAACAAAAATTAAATAAACAACCGGACACAGCACAAGAATATAAATTATTTATTAATGACTATTTAGCGCTTGGACATATGAAACCCGCTACTGCAGTCAGCAATTCGACACTCGAATGTTATTTACCTCACCATTGCGTCACGCGACTTGACTCGTCGACGACAAAATTGCGCGTAGTTTTTAACGCATCAGCCAAAACATCGAGTGGCTATAGTTTGAATGATGTAATGTGTAGAGGGCCTAACTTACAACAAGATTTGCAATGTCTCATCATCAAGTGGAGACAATACCAATTCGTATTCACAGCCGACATAGAAAAAATGTTTAGGCAAATATGGCTTAATGATCAAGATCAACAACTACAAAAAATAATTTGGAGAAATAGTCAGTCGCAAAATTTACAAGTTTACCAATTGGCCACAATTTCTTATGGTACAAAAGCTGCACCTTTCCTAGCTATGATGACGCTCAGGCAGTTAGCTAGTGACGAAAGGGCGAACTATCAAGACAGTTCAGCGCCTCGTGTCCTTGAAGAGTGCTTTTATATGGATGACCTCATTCATGGAGAACATTCCATAGAAGCCGCTAAGCAACTAAAATCAGACATGATCAACCTATTAAAATCAGGCGGGTTTAATCTAAGGAAGTGGAAAGCTAATTCACCTGTGCTACTTGATGACGTCAGCGTTGAAACAAGTCAAGATGTTTTCGACTTCAAACAAGCGGAGTCGACGAAGACGTTAGGTCTCGGATGGAATCCTAAAGGCGACCACTTCACATTTCAATCAAAAATAGATAACCAATCAACACGGCCCACAAAAAGATTATTCTTATCAGAGATTTCCAAACTATTCGATCCCTTAGGTTGGCTCACCCCGGTCACCACCAAACTAAAAATCCTATTTCAAGATACATGGAAAGCCAATATTCAATGGGACGAACAAGTACCTCAGGACGTTTTCGAGGAATGGACTAAGATTCAATCCGATATAGATGTGATCAGCGAATATCAGGTACCCCGATGGTTGGGAACAGTAAAACAGGACTGCATTGAACTCCACGGGTTTTGTGATGCAAGTAATAAAGCATACGCTTGTATCATTTACTGTCGCATCAACCAAGAGAACAGACAATCAATAACTTTAATCGCAGGAAAAGCGAAACTTGTTCCTTTAAATAATGTTGTATCACTGCCCCGCCTTGAATTAAGTGGTGCAGTTTTACTATCAAAATTAATGAAGAAAGTCAAGTCCTGTCTAGATCAGCACAATATCAAGCTCTACAGCTGGGTGGACTCGATGGCGGTTTTGGGGTGGCTTCATGGCGACGCCGACCGATGGAAACCATTCGTGTCCAATAGAGTCAAACAAGTAACAGCTGTAATGCCATCAGAGTGTTGGCGGTATGTTAAATCGAAAGACAACCCCGCTGATTGCGCTAGTCGAGGCCTAACGCCAACACAATTGAAAGACCATAAGATCTGGTGGCATGGCCCCGAATGGCTATCCACATACCAACCCACCGCAAAAAACAACCCAACTGAGTATAAAACAGATCAAGAATTAAAAACAAACAAGATAGTAAACGTTTCTCAGTTAACCAGCCATAGTAGCATTATAAATGACTTACTTGAAAGAAATAGCTCTTTGGCAAAAACAATCAAGATATTAGGATGGATCCTGAGATTTATTAAAAGAAACAACAAGAACAATTATTTATCATGTGAAGAGTTGCGAAAATCAAGGGAAATGATAGTAAAGGAAATTCAACGGGAACATTTCAAAGAAGAGATTAACAGTCTAAATTTAAACAAGGTCATCAGTAATAAGAGTAAACTACTCGAATTTAACCCTATATTGGATGAAAATCAAGTTTTACGGGTTGGCGGCAGGTTAAGGCATGCCAATGTAGAACAGGAAATAAAACACCCCTCCATTATCCCGAGTAACACGAGATTAGCAGATTTGTTAATTGATGAAGCGCATGAGCTCACGTATCATGGTGGAGCGCGTTTGACCACAGCAACTTTGAGACGAAAGTACTGGTTAATCGGAGGTATAAGAGCCACCAAAAAACGCCTTCGTCTCTGCATAAAATGTAAAAAACATAATCCAGACCAACAAAATCAATTAATGGGAGACTTGCCACCGTCCCGTTGTAATCCATCTCGCCCCTTTTATCACACCGGCGTGGATTACACCGGCCAAGTCTCAGTAAAAGCCAACAAGGGTCGTGGTATCAAGACCACAATAGGATATATCGCAGTGTTTGTATGCATGGCCACTAAAGCGGTTCACTTAGAGCTAGTTTCGGACCTAACAAGGTCAGCATTTCTATCCGCCCTGCGTCGTATGGCCGCTCGAAGAGGTGTACCAGGTCACATATATAGCGATCAAGGCCGAAACTTCATAGGAGCCAACAATATCCTCCAACAAGAGTATGAAAAATTACACAACACATCAAATCAAGACCTTTTATCAGAAATATCAAGTATGGGCATAAAGTGGCATTTCAACGCCCCTTCATTTCCATCAGCAGGCGGAATTTGGGAAAGGGCTATAGGAAGCTTAAAAATGCACCTCAAACGAGTGATAGGCGAACAGGCGCTTACATTTGAAGAGTACAGCACCATCCTAAGTCAATTAGAGGGATGTCTAAACTCAAGGCCACTTTGTCCTCTTACAGAAGATCCCAACGATTTAGACGCCCTAACGCCCGCACACTTCCTCGCAAGTGGCCCTTCGTTGACCATATACGAAACAGAGACTGATTTGAGAACCAGGTGGCACCTGACGCAGAAAATATACCAAGACGTATGGAATCGGTGGTCAAACGAGTACCTTACTCTACTAGCAGCTAGGAGTAAATGGAGAAAACCACAACGTAATATTAAGGTGAACGACGTTGTTGTGATTAGAGACGATAACCTTCCCCCGGGGAAGTGGCCCTTAGGCCGCGTTGTACAACTCCACCCCGGGAGCGATGGCTACGTTAGGGTCGTTACACTCAAAACCAAAAATGGACTCATGCAACGTTCCATTGTGAAGATCTCCATACTACCGGTCAGAGAAAGCCAAGATCAAGATCAAAAACCAAACAACAAATCAACAAACAAAACACCAAGTAAACAAATTAATCATTCAACCATCAAGACACACAACTACAATTTCGTATCACTAGCTACAGCATTATTATTATTTTTCATGACAATAATATCGTCCGCACAGTGTTCCTATAACGTAACACCACTGCAAAACAATAGCCTTTATTTCGATAGCATTACGAACATGCATTTAATTCGAGACGACTGGCGCCTAGTTGTCTACTACGACATCAATCCTTATCAAGAAGGTAACACGACACTTAGTAAATACATCGAGTATTTAAATGGCTTGTGCTCGAACATAAAAGAATTATCACATTGCCGAGAAATAATAACTCAATTACAGCACGAGTTCGCGGAACTGCAATTTTATAATAACATTTTAGTGAACCAGCCATCCGATACGCGGTCGCGCCGCCGCCGCCGCGGAGCCATAGACGGTATCGGATATATCGCAAGCGACCTTTTCGGCGTTTTAGATCAACGTTTTGCCGAAAAGTATGAGAGAGATATAAATCTTATCAGGGAAAACCAAAAACACTTAGCTAGTTTATGGAAGAATCAGACTTCAGTCGTCGAAGCGGAATTCAACCTGTTAAAACGTACCGAGAGCATAATGGATAAACATCACAAGATCATTAACAAAAGATTAAACCAATTAGAAAATGCAATAAATCAAGCATATATGGCATATCGAAACATATCACTTACAACCGAATTTCTTAGCACAGCCATGATGGCAAACAACCTTTTATATAGCCTCAAAAGTATACAACAGACGTTATTGGATACAATCACGAATATTTACAACGGAAGGTTTAATTTCCATCTCTTAACACCAGATCAGATCAGACAAGAATTAAATATTATAGCCGGTCAAATCCCTAAGGATTTATCGCTACCTGTTGATAATTACGATTTTTCCGACATATACAATTTACTACAAGTGCGTACTCGAGTTACAAAAAGATACATTATATTCGAGATCAAGATACCTCTTATCAGCCGAGATATGTATGAAGTTTTAAGACCTATACCGATTCCTCATTTAACAGATCAGCAAAAACAACAAACTATAATACCTATATCTACATATGTCGCTATCAGCCTGAAGAAAGATGCGTTCGTGCCACTTTCAGATAAGGACTTCGACTCTTGTTTAAACAGAAATTCGGAAGTTATTCTGTGTTACCTCAAAAAGCCTATTTTTCACATTCAAGATGATCATAGCCTATGTGAGAGGTTACCGAACTCAAGAATATGTCAAACAATTACTAGCCATTGTTATAATAAATGGACGGAATTACGGAAAATAAATACATATTTTTATTATTGCTGCGGTCGGTGTCAGTTGAAGTTACTATGTGAAGATCAAGTTACCGTAGTGCAATTGACCGAAACTGGCCTATTTAATGTCGATCAAGGTTGCATTATTAAGTCAGCTGATTTCCTTGTTTATTCACACAGACAGGAAAGTAGCAAATTGACTATCAACTCCAAAATACAAGCTCCAGAAATCTCACCCATAAACCATTTTTTCAATATATCTATGCCCGAACCCTCTGATATACCGAACAATGAAACTGATAACATGACTCATAATCTTCAAATACAAGAGATCAAGAAGCAGTTAGACCTCATGAGACGAAGTGAGCCTCTAGCAGAAAGCGTTTCGTATCATGATGTCCACCACTACGTAGCTATATACGTGTTGTTCGCGTTTGCGGCCGGGAGCGTCGCAGCGCTTGTGTGGTGGCGCTGCAAGCGAGTGGCGCCATCCACCACAGCAGCAGCCGCGGAACCGGCGCCGACGGGGGCCCCGCAGCCCTCAGCTCGCGCCAAAGTCAGTGCAGTGCAGTGTAGTGTATCTGAGCTAAGTGAGCTCCCAAAAGAAAGTGCGCGTGTGTTAAAGCAAAATAAAAGCACAACGCCTGTGCTTCGTTCTGTGTACACAATTCCAGACTTAAGTGATTAGAGATAAGCCGAATTGTTGACATCACCTTGTTAATCATTTGATCATTCGGGTACTAACAAAATTATTGAATGTTAGCACTAAGAAAATATTGTTTTATCACCTTGTTATTAGATAAGATCATGCTTTTATCATTATCTACTAACAGCCTCACTTTCTCGCCCGGGAATATGTACGAGCTACGTACATTTCTGTCGGATCAGCAGTTTACGGCTTGACCTTATTTACACATAATTCATAATTCATTCGATCAAACCAGTTCGCAATCAACCATCAATATCGCCGCGCGTACTCATTTATTATTAGTTATTTTTGTATCAAGTTAAAGAGGAAATATAATTTAATTTTATCTCAAACCAAGTTTTATCATTTATCAAATCATCTTGTTTCGGCTCACCCCGAACAGAAAAGTAGGTCCAACACCTTTTGAATGAAAATTTATTTTACTACCAAGTTTGAAAGATAATCGTTTGATTTAACGAAAGCTTTTCAAAGTGTGTGAAAGTCACTTTCTCGTTTTCCGTCGTTTTGTCGTCGACAAACCAACGCACTTCAGAAAATTTATTAGGACAATTAAGATTTTATTTACCTAACTTAATTATGGTTAAAACTTAAAATGGTTTAATGTTCTTTGTAAAATAACAGAAGCCGGTGTAATGTGGTCTCTGCCCATTAGAAGTTACATTACTGGTGTAATAAGTAATTAAATCTGCCACTTTAATGCAAACTCTTATGAGGAGTGCTCATCAGGAAGATAACTATCGCTGTTACTGTAAAAAAGGCTAACATAAAATCAAGAAATCAACTGCTTGGCCACTAATCGTACGCTTTTGACGTCATAACAAAAAATAAACGTAATTGTAGAGGGCAGTGGCGGTACCTCCATACAAGCCCAAAAGCCGGGCTTGCCCTAACAAAATCTTATTTACACTACTAATGAATCACAATTAATGATAACAACAAAATAATATTCACAAACGTAAATTTTCAATCAAAAATTAAATTTTTCAAACAACTGTTCGATAGACAAATCATTAACTACATAATATAGCGTATTAATCGAAAAATACAATTCATCTCTTCCGCACTCGTTGGCTTGCAACCGGGCTTTGCGAATTCTTATATCCGCACTCTTCTAACATTAACGAAACTGGTACCCCACTACATACATACTGCTGTACCTATCTATAGATTCTATGAGAAATTTCAAAACTGAGCAAAAGCCGGCATGCAAAGGAAGTTAGCCGCAAGTGGGAGCGATGAACCCGCAGAAACAGCTCACGATCGGGCCAATCCCTGCACAGCAGCACACAATCAGGCCAATGGCTGCGTTGCGTAGCGCATACAAACGGGCCAATCAGGAGCAATGCGATCACCTGGGTGAATTAAGTAATAACAGGTTGTTTTGCAGTTTGATTGAGCCAATGTTTCTTTGATAAAGTTTTCTGTTTCGCATTAATTAGTGTTTTTCGTTGTACAAAAAGATGTCAGAATTCAGAACGACGAGTGATGTTGTTTTTTGTGATTGTGAAAGATTAAAATGTGTTAAAAGTTTTGATCGGCGCCGCCCGGCCGGTGAGGCGAGGGAAAGGTAAATTCATTTCACTTTGCCGAAAAAAGCAGCGAGTATTTTCAGACAGATCTACTCCAGATTTGTGTATTTTGCAAACTAGTAAGACTCACAAAAGGCAATTCAATAGAAATGTGTACAAAACTCGTAGAAAACATCCCGTTCATTTAAGATGGTTACGCTTATATATGGCGCGGTCGTTTTTACGTGACCTCTACAATTTGGGCAGCTTATTAAAGAATTGCTGTCTTAATCTTGTTTTTGATATATCTTTCATGATGGCTGGAATTGAAAGCTGAAATTAACAGGAACTAATGTTCATGAATTACTTAAATTCATTTAATATATGTCATGTGTCTTAATGTTATGGAAACTGAGTATTCGATCTCTAAAGTACGACAAGTCTAAAATTTATCACATTTATTTTTATCTTTATATCGTGTAAAGTTACAAGATCTAAAATTCTTGACATAATAAGTGTCTAACACGCGTATTTTTTTCAGCTGTTTGTTTGGTTGTAAATGTAATAGTTTATTTGCAAATCCGTTTTTTCTGATTTTCGAAACCATTTATATTACGTTGGTTTACGACTACCAAATCAAAAACTATTTTTTAATTAAGCCTTTATTTACTTTTTTGCATTACCAATGCAATTTTTATTATTGAAAAATGGAAAATGAAGTATTTTGAAAAAATCGACCCGTCTCACAAGACTCACAACCAGCTCCGATAGGACACGAACCCACGACCTTTCGCTTTCCGGGCGACTGCTCTAACCACTGAGCTACGGAGTCGTTATAAAAAATGGACGCCTTTTTTGGCTTTAGGTCTTCGGGCTTGCCCTGATCTCAGACCCTAGGCACGCCACTGGTAGAGGGTGGACTGTATTTAGTAGGTGAGTTGGTGACGAAGATGTAAATAACAACACAAATTCGTCGATAAGGTCGCTGGTTTTATTCTGTGACCAGGTCTTTTTCTTATGCACTAAACTTAACAGGTAGGAGGCTTAAATTACTGAGTTATAACCAAAATACAGTTCGTGAAGTACTTAAATAACACTTGAGATTTCACACAAAATCACTGCACTAAGTTAAAGTTCTAAGTTCTACGTTCGTGTCTTTTCACAGTTCTCACTTGAGCACTACAGTAATCTTTTAGACGAGCACTAACACTAACACTACTTTGCGTCCTTTATTGCACTATAAGCGTCCGTTCGCACTATAAGTATCCGTAATCGCGGCTACACAACACGCGGAGACGAGGTACTGACGATATGCGATCGACAGTACAGGACACAGCGTCCGTAATCGCGGTCACACAACACGCGGACACGAGGTACTGACGATATGCGGTCGACAGTACAGGACACTTCACTGTCACTGGCGAGACGTGGTCGACAGTACTTGATGACGTTCGTCGACTAGACACGTAGACACGTTCGCGATGACGATGTACGAGGGGCGCACGATCTTCCGTGCGATCGCGGTTCACAGCGGTATACGAAGGGCGCGGTTCACTGAACTGGTGTAGGTACTAGCGCTGGTACTGTAGCTCTGGAGCTCTTCTTGTTTCTTCGGAGAGATCTTCTTGAGAACTGAGCCAAATTGAAACTGTGCCGGCACGTCAGCCGAGAGCGTTATTTATACTGCGCTGTGCCGGTGTCTGGAACATTCGCGAGGGCGCGAGCGCGGGTCGCGCGCGACTCCTTGAATGTTCGAGCAAAGGCAGTGTGAGATAGCTGTCGCGATATCTCGCTCGCGCGCTTGAGACGGTCGCCGTCGCCTTGCTCGCTCGCACACATGAGACGGCTGCCGCCATATCTTTCACACGTGGGACGGACGTCTTTACCTGCCCCGCACGTTCCGCGCCGCCTTGCTCTCGATCATTCGGGACTATACGTCTTTGAATTTTATGCGGGAATATTCTATAGCGGCGCTTTTTCAGGCTGTCGTCAACATCCTCCCCCCGGCGAAGGATCCTGATCCGTAGCCAATCCTGTAAGACAGCCTTCATCCTCATCCTTGCCCCTGACTTGTATCCATAGGGGCCTGCGTCTCCAGGGTTACCAACTTTGATGCTGGTCGACGGAATGTGCCCCCTTTGGTCTTGACCTCCACATTCCGGATCTTCCCGTCTGGGCCTGGGTGCACGTTCATGACCACTCCCCAGGGCCATGTGTTGCGTGGCTGCGTGTGGTCCACGATCAGAACCACATCCCCAATCTTGATTTCTCTTCCCTGGCGTCCGTTGTCGAGGCGGGGTATCAAGGTAGGAAGATACTCCCGCAGCCACCTCTTCCAAAACGAGTCGGCGAGTGCTTGCGCGGCGCGCCAGGTGCGTCGATCCCCGATGTCGCATGGGCCCGTGGTAGGGAGCCCCGATGATGACCCCAACAAGAAGTGGTTCGGTGTCAGGGCCTCCGGATCTGCAGGGTCGACCGATACGTGGGTCAACGGTCTGGAGTTGACGGCGTGCTCTGCCTCTGTGAGCAGAGTGTGGAGAACCTCTTCTTTCGGCTCCCTCTCGTTGAGTGTGGCGGTGAGAGCGTTCTTGACGGAGCGTACCAACCGCTCCCAAGCTCCCCCCTGGTTCGGTGCTCCGGGTAGAATGAACTTCCACTGCGATTCGTGTAGCATCGCGACCCGCTGTAGCTCCGGCAGCCATTCTTCGTACGCCTTCCGGAGCTCGACATCTGCACCCCGGAAGTTGGTCCCGTTGTCGGAGTAGATGGTTGCTGGCCACCCCCGTCGTGCTGCCATGCGTCTCAGCGCCATGATGGCTGAGTCCGTGGTGAGAGAAGCGGCGAGTTCCAGATGTACTGCCCTTGTAGTTAGACAGGTGAACAGGGCCACCCATCTCTTTTCTCGGCGCCGCCCGATCTTCACAACCAATGGTCCAAAGTAGTCGAGACCGCAGTTGGAGAATGGTCTCACGAAGGGCTGGAGTCGTTCCTTGGGCAGGTCCCCGATGGGAGGCTGATGCGGCTTCTTCTTCCGTAGTCTGCAGTGTAGGCAGGCGGCGGCCACTGACTTGACCATTGGCCGGAGTCGAAGAATATAGTACTTCTGGCGTAGGTCGTTCACCACGCGCTCATTATTTGCGTGGTTCGCTCGGCGATGTTCTCGTTCGACGATCAGTCGTGTGAAGGCGTGCTTCCCGTGGAGGACGATTGGTCGTTTATCAATCCCGCCCTCTGCCTTCCCGATGCGCCCGTTCAGTTTGAGGAGTCCCTCTTCCAGGACTACGTCCATCTTCCATAGTGGGCTGGATCGTGGCATGTTCACGCCTCTTCGGACGGAGTCTAGCTCAGGCCCAAATGCCTCTTTCTGGGCTTGCTTCATCAATAACGTGGCTGCCTGGTCCCGTAGCTCCTTGTCCAGGACCACTGTCTTGTCGCGGCAGCGCTTCGTAAACAACAAGACATATGCTGTTGCGTTGATCAGCTTGTCCAGTGACGAGAATCTCTCGATGTCAGGTAGGGCTTGAGGCTTCTCATCTTCACCGGCTTCGGTCACAACGTATACCTCGTTGACTTCCGGTTCTTCTTCTGTTGTTGCTTGAGGCCACTCAGACTTCGGCCTTTTCAGGAACTCCGGGCCTTGGAACCACACGTCGCGCTCAGAGTTTGGAGTGTAGCCCCTTCTTGTCGCGGAGTCCGCTACGTTCAGGTCCGTTGGGACCCATCTCCATTGGGTCGGAGACGAGTTCTCTGTTAACTCCCCCAGCCGGTGTGCCACGAACGGAGTGTACTTCCTGCTGCCGTTGCGTAGCCAGTGGAGCACTGTCTGAGAGTCGCTCCAGTAAATCGTGTCGTGGACCTCGATCCTATGGTCCTTAATGATGGATTGCGCCAATCTTGATCCTACCAGGGCGGCTTGTAGCTCGAGCCGCGGGATAGTGAGCTGCTTCAACGGGGCCACCTTAGACTTGGCGGCTACGAGTGACACCTTTACTGCGCCGTCGCCATCCGTCGTCCTCCAGTATGCTGCGGCTGCGTACGCGTCTTCACTCGCGTCGCAGAAGACGTGGAGCTCTCTTCTCTTCACGTTTCTCCCCCCGTCGTAGCTCCTGGGGATACGAAGCTTCGCAATCTTTTCAAGGCCCGACAACCACGCTTCAAAGTCTCTTGCTATTTCTTCAGGCACTTCCTCGTCCCAACCGATCTGGAGTTTCCACAACCGTTGCAGTGTGATCTTGGCGGTCACCGTGTAGCAACTTAACAGTCCCAGTGGGTCGTAAATGCTCATCACTGTGGACAGAGCTTCCCTCTTCGTCGGCGGGCGTTTCAGCTGTTTCACTTCTTCCGGGACTCGGTTCATCGCTGTGTTAAAACCAAGGCAGTCTTCTGTGGCATCCCAGATTAAGCCTAGTGCCTTTTCCGTCTTTCCCAGTTGGCTTATTGCTCCGTGACAGCGTTCTTTCGTGACGGCCTCTAGCAGCTCTTCATTATTGCTGTTCCATCCTCGTAGGTTGAAGCCGGCTTGTCGATGGACTTCGTGTACTGCTTTGATTGTCCTCTTTGCCTGTTCCACGTCAGCAAAGCTTTCTACGAAGTCATCCATGTAGTGGGCTTCCGTTATCGGGGCCAGCGCATCCGGGTGCGTGGCGGCGTGTTCAATAGCGTTTCTGTTCCTCACGCTGTGCGCTAGAAACGGCGAGCTTGAAGCACCGAAGATCATCGAGGTCATCTTCATTTTCATGGGTTGTTCTCTCGGGTCGGCTCTCCATAGGAACATCTGGGCTGGCTGATCTTCCTTCCTTATCTTTATCCTCAGGAACATTTCCTGGATATCGGCGGTCACGGCGTACTCCCCTTCCCGGAACCTGAACAAGATCTTCGGGAGCGATTGTAGGAGATCCGGTCCCTCGAGGAGGAAGTCGTTGAGGGACATTCCGTGAGTCTTCGCTGCTGCGTCGAACACCAACCTGACCTTTCCTGGTTTGTTCGGATTCCTGACGGCGAAGTGTGGGAGGTACCACGCCACCGGGCTCTGCTGTTCCGTTCTATCGCAGGGCTCGGCGTACCCCTTGGTTATCAGCTCGTTCATTTGGCTGTGGTATTCTTCTTTCTCCACTGGGTTCCTTTCTAACTTCGCTTCCAGTGTTGTCAGTCTCTTCAGCGCGGCGTTGTAACTAGGAGGCAGCTCTGGTTCGTCCACTTTCCATGGCAGCCCAACCTCGTAATGGTCTTCTTTCTTGGCGACCGTTGCTTCAAATATCGCCACTGCTCGTCGATCTTCTTCCTTCATGTGCGGTGCACTCGCTTTGATCCCGAGGTTCTCCACGGCGTAGTGTTCTCTCACGGCGCTTTCCAGGTCTTCATCGGTCTATACATGGAGAACTTGGTCTTCGCGCTTCATCAAGCCCTTGCGTGGTGCTGTTCCGTGTACCACCCAGCCAAGTTCGGTGCGCGAAGCGGCAGGCTCGTTCCTTCTGCCTGTGCGAAGGTCTCTGGTCACAATGAGCGGCCAGTTGTCGGCTCCTATAAGTAGACGTGGCTTCGCGTTCTCGTAGATGAAGTGCTCGCTCAGGCCCTGAAGATGCTCATGCCGGAGGTTCTCAGGGCTGATGGTCTGGGGGGCCAAGTTCAGACCCCGCATCGTGCGTGCGGTAAGGGCGTACTCTTGATCCTCGCCCTTGCCCTTGATGCGCAGGCGCACGATGTTGCTCCTTATTTCCTTCTCCTTGCTGTCGATGCCCTTGACGTTGAGGCGCGTCGACGGTCCCTTGGCGCCGATCTCGCGTGCTAGATCTTCATCTACTAGCGTAACTGTGCTGCCTTTTTCCAAGAGCGCGTATATGTCCCGCTTTCCGTTCTTTCCTTCAATGGTCACGGGGCATATCTTCAGTTTAACCTCGCGGTTACGTGCCTTCGTTGTTGACACCAGCGCTTCTTCGGTGGGCGCAGGGGTCGACCTTCCTTGGCTGCTGCGTTCCTCCGTTCCGCTCGCGTTCGTGCTGTGGAGCAGACGGTGATGCGGGTGTTTGCATCCACTCACGCCGCATCGCTTGAATTTGCAGTTGTACCTGCGATGTTTGCTTTCTACGCACTTAAAGCATATTCCGTTGTCCTTGACAAGCCTCCATCGTTCGTCGTAACTCATGGACTTGAACTTAGAGCACTCGTGGAGCTTGTGATCGGCGTCGCAGGCTGGACAGGTCTTGATCGCGGCCTTGTCCGCAGGTTCCCTTGATTGGACGTTGTAGACCCTCTTCTTTTGTTCAGGCCTTGGTGCCGGTGTAGGTCTTCGGGCTGGCGCAGGTGCCAGGAGTGAGTTCGTCGTTGAGGTCGATGAACCACTGTAGCCATGTCGCAGGGCTCGATCCGCTTCCCTCATCAAAAACTTGGACAGTTTTAAGATGTCAGGATCTGCCTGTTCGCAGTTATCCGCGTAGTCACACCACCTTGTTCTGAGGTGTGGTGTTAGCTTTTCATACACCTCTCGTACCAGCAGTGGGTTATACAGGTAACCTCGTTCCAATCTGCCTAGTACGGCCACGACGTTCTGAACTCTAACGGCGAACGCGTTGAGTTCCACTGCCGTTGATCCGACCTTCGGGAGCTTCTTCAGGTCTTCCATGGCCATGTCCATAAGCATCTCCGGTCGTCCAAAGCATTGCTCGAGTGTCTTCATAATGATGTCTGGGTGAGCGGCGGTACTTAATAACGGGGCGACGGCGTCGCGTGCGGCTCCACGCAGACAATTCCGAAGACGTGCGAGGTTCTCGAGGGGTGAAAACCCATACATTTGCGTCGTTTGTTCCATCGCTGCCGAGAATTGCATCCACTCAAGCGGCGAACCCGTGAACACCGGTAGGTCCGTAGCTTGGCGCGGCGGCGGTCTTGTCTTTAGCATACGGTCGAGCGTGTCGGCTAACTGTTCAATGCCTCTTCCGCGGGGCGTTGCTGAACGCTTACGTTCTCTCGGGGGCGCGGGCGTCTCTTCGTAGTCGTGTCGCGACGGGCGTGAGGGCGTTGCGGCGATTGTCACGTGCCCTCCTGGAGCCGCCGTTCGGGTCGTCGCGAGCGTGACTGGCGCCTGTTCTGGGTCTGGCTGAGTTCTGTCGAGCCAGGCTTCCACTCTCTCGCGCCTGATGATAAGGCTCTCGTTCATCTTCGTGAGCACTGTCATCTTCTTCCTCTGCAGCGGCTACATCAGCGGCGAGTTTCTTCTTAATGAGGTTAGCCTCGATTTCCAGCTCCTTCCGCCTGATGGCTGCTAGTTTCTGTTCCGCTTCATACTGCAGGCGGGCGATCGCGCTGGCAGTAGATTTCGTTGACCGCGCGGTTCGGGGGCGCGGGACAGCTTCAGTCGTTGCTGATCGTAAGGGTTCCGGCATCAGCAAAAGATCCGTACTCGTAGGTTCTGCCGTCGTGCTGCGCTGTGGATCGAATGAACTAGTGTTCGGGCCGGCGAGCGGACTCGGATCCCGCGGGCAGTCGATCCACCGTTCGGGTGCGCGTTCCATTGGTTCTGGTCGAGCTCTGTGCTGAGGAGCGATCGTAGACGGCGAACGAAGCGGTTGGTCGAAGACACGAACTTCGTGTACTTCACGTACCTCCTCCTGGTTTCCTTGCGACCTAGTCATTACCATTGTGCTTACTTAGATCCGGCTCGATGCGACCAAGACTGTAGAGGGTGGACTGTATTTAGTAGGTGAGTTGGTGACGAAGATGTAAATAACAACACAAATTCGTCGATAAGGTCGCTGGTTTTATTCTGTGACCAGGTCTTTTTCTTATGCACTAAACTTAACAGGTAGGAGGCTTAAATTACTGAGTTATAACCAAAATACAGTTCGTGAAGTACTTAAATAACACTTGAGAGTTCACACAAAATCACTGCACTAAGTTAAAGTTCTAAGTTCTACGTTCGTGTCTTTTCACAGTTCTCACTTGAGCACTACAGTAATCTTTTAGACGAGCACTAACACTAACACTACTTTGCGTCCTTTATTGCACTATAAGCGTCCGTTCGCACTATAAGTATCCGTAATCGCGGCTACACAACACGCGGAGACGAGGTACTGACGATATGCGATCGACAGTACAGGACACAGCGTCCGTAATCGCGGTCACACAACACGCGGACACGAGGTACTGACGATATGCGGTCGACAGTACAGGACACTTCACTGTCACTGGCGAGACGTGGTCGACAGTACTTGATGACGTTCGTCGACTAGACACGTAGACACGTTCGCGATGACGATGTACGAGGGGCGCACGATCTTCCGTGCGATCGCGGTTCACAGCGGTATACGAAGGGCGCGGTTCACTTAACTGGTGTAGGTACTAGCGCTGGTACTGTAGCTCTGGAGCTCTTCTTGTTTCTTCGGAGAGATCTTCTTGAGAACTGAGCCAAATTGAAACTGTGCCGGCACGTCAGCCGAGAGCGTTATTTATACTGCGCTGTGCCGGTGTCTGGAACATTCGCGAGGGCGCGAGCGCGGGTCGCGCGCGACTCCTTGAATGTTCGAGCAAAGGCAGTGTGAGATAGCTGTCGCGATATCTCGCTCGCGCGCTTGAGACGGTCGCCGTCGCCTTGCTCGCTCGCACACATGAGACGGCTGCCGCCATCTCTTTCACACGTGGGACGGACGTCTTTACCTGCCCCGCACGTTCCGCGCCGCCTTGCTCTCGATCATTCGGGACTATACGTCTTTGAATTTTATGCGGGAATATTCTATAGCGGCGCTTTTTCAGGCTGTCGTCAACAGTAATACTATTTACAATAATAATATGCATTTTATTTTCGTTGGCCGCACTTTGGCCATGCTATATTCAAGTTTGAAAATGGAGAAAAAATTACATATTCGAACTTGAATAACTGCTTGGCCACTAATCGTACACTGTTGAAGTCATAACAAAAATGATCGTTACACTGTTTACAATAATAATATGCAATTTATTTTCGTTGGCCGCACTTTGGCCAAGTTTTATTCAAGTTTCATAATGAAGAAAAAATTACATTTTCAAACTTGAATAACTGCTTGGCCACTAATCGTACACTGTTGAAGTCGTAACAAAAAATGATCGTTACACTGTTTACAATAATAATATGCAATTTATTTTCGTTGGCCGCACTTTGGCCAAGTTTTATTCAAGTTTCATAATGAAGAAAAAATTACATTTTCAAACTTGAATAACTGCTTGGCCACTAATCGTACACTGTTGAAGTCGTAACAAAAAATGATCGTTACACTGTTTACAATAATAATATACAATTTTTTTTTGTTGGCCGACACTTACTTTATTGGTCCAAAAATGTATGAAGCGTGACTGATCTCCTTTAATTTTAAAATGTAACAAAAGAAGTACGCGTGTGAAAAGTATGCAAACGCATATTTGTCACTTATTCTAGAAACGTTATCGATACTTATATCAATTTGCATACTCAAAAAAATGATTGTTTTAGAGCCGAATATTTAACAAGTTCAAAAACTTATTCTCGAAATTTGCGCTCGCCCGAATAATTTTTTTCAGTATAAAAATTGTTGTATCGATAACATTTCTAGTATAAGTGACAAATATGAGTTTGCATACTTTTCACACGCGTACTTCTTTGTTACATTTTAAAATTAAATTTCAAGTGTGATGCACAGGGATAAAAAATCTAATTTTGATAGTGCTTACAAATGTCGTCGTCTATAAGAATTGAGTAACAAACAAACCAACTTTTCAATGAATAATAAACTTGTATTTATATTCAGTCAAGTCAACTGCTTTACACTGCTCAATTTATTGTCCAACTACTGCTCAGGTGTGTGACGCAACTAGGCATGAAAGGGATTGCTGCATTTATCTCGTTAGGTACAATCGATTTACTCTAATCACATAAGCGATAAGAATGAGATTAAGATCAACTTGGTACTTGGTAATCAAATCAAATCATAAACCTTACAAAATACCAGTACTTCGGAATCGTCTTTTTGTTCCTTTATTCGATGCTTATGACACGCATGGGACGAAGGGTTAGTAATATTTAGCCCAGTCTAGCTACTGATACGGCTATCTATCACGAATCACAATAATTTGGAGAAATACTGAAAATAATGCTGGTAATGAGTTAAATAAACTAAAGTAGTACTTAACAGACAGTAGAGTAACAGACAAAAGTAGTAATTTTTATTCATGCCGTTGTACCACTTAAAAGAAACATATTTAAACCTAATTATAAACAAGAGTAACGGGACTCAACGCGACATTTATTATGAAGTACATATTATTATGTACTTACAGCTTGACGTTTCGGCTGTGTTGCAACAACCGTGGTCACAAGCAGACTGGCGGTGCGCGACGACGTCTGTTCGGGCGGGCTTGGAGATCTTCGGCCACCCTCAAATTGTCACTTTTTTTGTTTTTGTCATCGCTAGTGATGGGATTACGGCACACAACACTCACAGTATCGGGGTTTGTTTTGAACGGTAAAACTCGCGGCTTACACTTGTTAATCACTGGATTCCACGCTGATGACAATTTAAACCCGTCCTCCCGATTGAAATTTTTATACTTCTTGATTTCAATCGCTTCTCGTACAATCCTAGTATGGTAATGACGATCGGTGGAGAGGATTTTTGGATCATGTAACTCCATCCAAAGATTAACTCCAGCTTCCAGAAGATGTTCAGCTACCGCGGATTTACTCGTCTGTCGATTTTTAACAGCTGCGATATGTTCTTTGACACGTTCTGCGATGGTCCGCTTTGTTTGTCCAATGTATGAACTACCACAACTACAATCGATTTTATATACACCCGGAGTCTGAAAGGGTATTACGTCCTTTGGCGATCGCAGTTGCTTAGATATTTGACATAACGGAGTATATACAGTCTTGATGGAGAATTTTCTGAGCACTGTTCCAACTTTATCCGTTACGCCTTTGATATATGGCAAAAATGCTGCCTGACGACTCACGTCCGGATATTTTACCCTTTTCTTTTGCCTATTGTATCGCTGCGACACCTTGTATCCGTTTCGTTTTAGTACCTCCTGAACATGAGCAAGCTCCGACTGAAGAATCCTCTCCACCGATCGTCATTACCATACTAGGATGGTACGAGAAGCGATTGAAATCAAGAAGTATAAAAATTTCAATCGGGAGGACGGGTTTAAATTGTCATCAGCGTGGAATCCAGTGATTAACAAGTGTAAGCCGCGAGTTTTACCGTTCAAAACAAACCCCGATACTGTGAGTGTTGTGTGCCGTAATCCCATCACTAGCGATGACAAAAACAAAAAAAGTGACAATTTGAGGGTGGCCGAAGATCTCCAAGCCCGCCCGAACAGACGTCGTCGCGCACCGCCAGTCTGCTTGTGACCACGGTTGTTGCAACAGCCGAAACGTCAAGCTGTAAGTACATAATAATATGTACTTCATAATAAATGTCGCGTTGAGTCCCGTTACTCTTGTTTATAATTATAATGGAACGCGAAAGTTAAAATCTTATATATTTAAACCTAGCAAAATTTATGTTATAAATAACTTGGAACTAATGTAATTGTTTATTTCTGTTCTCAGATGCCTTTATCGGCTGTCCACGAAAAAGCAGACCAAAACTTTAAACGAAAATTATCAAAACGAGAGAAGAAAGAACTGAAAAAGAAAGAAAAGCTTTCGAGATTGAAGTCTGATACGAATGACGAAAATCGACCAGTCGCTGAGAAACTATACACAGGTAAAAAAAGATTGCATTATTCATAAATTTTCTTGCACAATAATTTACGAATTCTTCTTCTTCTTTATGTGGCTCTTTACTACTGGAGGTTAGCCATCAGCTCAGCGAATTTTCTCCTGTCTTGTGTCAAACGAAAAAGCTGTTAAATGCTGGCAATAGTAGTCCACACTCGGATGTTCCGTAGCCAAGACTTATTTCTTCTGCCAACGCGTCGCTTTCCCATTACTTTGCCCATCATTATGAACTGGAGTAGCTGGTACCTTTTGTGTCTTAACACGTGACCGAGGTACCCAACCTTTCTGCGATTGATGGTTCGCAACAGTCGCGGGTCCTTGCGACGCGCTGTATAACTCTCATTAGAAACTTTCTCCCCTTTATTCCAAAACGTGGACTAAAAATAGACCTGGTTTAAAACGGATGATAATTCTGTCTTTCATTTGGGAAATGAAAGTGACTTCACCAGTTTAGTACCAGTTTTAAACCAGGACTATTTTAGTTCACGTTTTGGAATAAGGGGGTAAGTGTTCAAGCTTCGCTATCATTCAACACCACCGGCCACACAACAATGAAGTATCCTAATTCTGAGCTTTATACCAAGTTGACGGCCATATAAAACTTTCTCCATTTTCTTAATGGTTGCTCTGGCGAATTCGATCCATGGATTTCTTGGATCACTGTCACATACTTCATTGACCCAAGCACCGAGATACTTATGACTTTTAACGAATCCTTATGATGTTCTAATACCATTGGCCCGATTCTGCTAACGCTAAAGTCATAATCGTGTCTCAATCGTGTTTCAATTGTTGTGCTTTTTTACACACTAGTTACAAGAAATGTGAACTTTTTTCACAATACTACTGATGGTCACACTCACACCACACACTACATTCACATCACATCATACTGTCATAATTCTTGTAACTAGTGTGTAAAAAAGCACAACAATTGAAACACGATTGAGACACGATTACGACTCAACGTTAGCAGAATCGGGCCACTGTATGCTTGCAGTTCCTGGAAATTAATTGTAGACGTGCAGAGAACAATCTGGATAAACCCTTATCTGGAAGCACATAATTATGTTATTCAAGTTTATCTAACGAATGTTGGTACAGACAATAGTCTTGAAACGTGCTACACGTCCCTCAATTTTGAACTTTATGTTTAACCGTTCATGGTTGGAATCTACTAGAAAGAGTTTTGTGAAATGGCACTGTCGACGACTACATAATTTTACTCAACTCACGAAATTTTTCAGTTATTTACGGCTACCTGCCTGCCCCAGGGCTAAGCCGGCTAAAACATGATATGAGCCCCGCTGTGTTGCATGGG
Source organism: Crambus lathoniellus (assembly GCA_949710035.1). NCBI lineage: Eukaryota > Metazoa > Arthropoda > Insecta > Lepidoptera > Crambidae > Crambus > Crambus lathoniellus. Next base: position 9,886,852 of record OX453299.1, on the reverse strand, counting down.
TGCAATGTATTAAATGTAAATGTATGCAACAAACCTTCCTATTAAAATCACTAGTGTATCAATTAAAGTATTTAATTTTTAAATCCGTTGCGAAGCTTGACAGATAAGCGTACAGACGGCGGGTAACGACGTAAAACTAACTAGTTAATATGAAAACACTTAACCTGAATCGTATTGTTTTCCTCTGTGCGCAGAACTGCCGGAAACTTCGTTCACTCGCAGCATCAGCAACCCCGAGGCGGTGATGCGGCGGCGCCGGCAACAGAAGCTGGAGCGCAAGCTGCAGCAGTTCCGCAGCAAGGACGGCGGGCCCGACACCGGTGCGTTCATTCCAGAACGCTATAAATGCGTTTAATGTAGTCTGTGTCTGTCTGATATTTTTTGTTCCACAATAGGGTAGCACTTAACTTGTACCGCACCGCTGCGCTCCCATCCAACCAAAGTGTGAGCAGCCAAATATGGACTTAACGTTCACTGTAGATGCACTTTACAGTAACAATAAAAAATAGCAGACAGCGCGCGGTAAGCGAACCTGCTGCAAGCTAAAGTGCATCTACAGAGCACGACATTAAGTCCATATTTGACTGCTCATACATTGGTTGGGTGGGAGCGGTGCGGTATAAGTGGGTTAAATCCTTGCCTTCATCAAACCTGATGTTAAGTGGTGATAAGGCTGAATGTGGAAGTACACTACTCCCAGAATCCTTAATCACTGAGAAACTAGCAATCTTATCTCTATCTCACGCCTGTTTCTCATGGAGGTAGACAGAGACTAAAGATCTAAAAATGAAGTAATATTTCTGTAAAACTATGCAATTTGTATTTTGAGCAGAAAGGAGATACTATGCGCGTGTAAATGCGTTTTTAGGGTTCCGTAGCCAAATGGCAAAAAACGGAACCCTTATAGATTCGTCATGTCTGTCTGTCTGTCTGTCCGTTCGTCCGTATGTCACAGCCACTTTATTCCAAAACTATAACGACTACAGACTTGAAACTTGGTAGGTAGGTGTATTCTGTGAACCGCTTTAGGATTTTTATAGAAAAATAAAAAAATAATTAAGGGGGGCTCCCCCATACATGGAACTGAAACTGAAAAAAAATATTTTCTTAATACATATTAGTGTGGGGTGTCTTTAGATAGGTATTTAAAAATGATATTTAGGTTCCTTTTATCATTTTTTATCAAAGTCAATATTTTAAAAGTATACACTTCCAAAGTGGTAAAATGTGTGTCCCCCCCTTAAAATAAGAGAGTGAAAAATCTAGAAAAAATATATGTTGTAGATCTTAATAAAAACTTTCAACGAAAATTGGTTTGAACGAGATATAGTATGTACTTTTTGAGATATAACACATTTTCAAAAACCGTAAATGTAACTTGGTCATTCATACAAACTCTATGAAAAACAAAGTTAAATTTTGCTGACGAAAAATTATAGTAGAATTTTGGCTAGTTTAAGCAATAGGTACGTTAAGTGGGTACGGAACCCTACATGGGCGGGTACAACTCGCACTTGGCCGATTTTTTTTATCATATTCACTATATCAATCGTCATAAAAGCTACGCCATCGGTTCGCAAACCCTACGGCGGGAGACCTTGGAGAAGAACCGGCAAGAAACTCTTCAAGGGTTGTTTTTTTCTCCCTGTTTTATTTCATATAGAGTCGTCAATTGAAAAATTACCTTAACATAACATGATTAAGGTCCCATGGAGACCCGCAGCCTGTTGCGTGGTGAACAAATATAATCCCTACATGAATGCCCTTACTTAATCGTGCCTCTCGTAACACCTGCACCGTGAATTTATATGGAATCGTACTCTAAAACAAATGATGGCCAGCGGCCATCGCTGTTAAAATACCATTCTTGTGTTGTGCGAAAAAAAACCCTTCAAATGTATAACGTTAAATATTTATCCACAGGTGGTACCCTGAAGATATACGGGTCGTCCTTGTGCCCAGACGTGCCTTACAAAACGCTGCTTCTGTCTGTGGGCGACACGGCGGCGGGCGTGGTGCGTGAGATGCTCGACAAGTACGGCCTGTCGCGCCACGACCCGCACCACTACTGCATCGTGCAGGTACTGAACTAGCGAGCTCTGTCAGGGGTAGTCTGTGCCGTACAGACGCTGCTGGCGGTGGGCGACACGCGGCGGGTGCGCGAGATGCTCGACAAGTACGGCCTGTCGCGCCACGACCCGCACCACTACTGCATCGTGCAGGTACTGAACTAGCGAGCTCTGTCAGGGGTACAGTCTGTGCCGTACAGACGCTGCTGGCGGTGGGCGACACGCGGCGGGTGCGCGAGATGCTCGACAAGTACGGCCTGTCGCGCCACGACCCGCACCACTACTGCATCGTGCAGGTACTGAACTAGCGAGCTCTGTCAGGGGTACAGTCTGTGCCGTACAGACGCTGCTGGCGGTGGGCGACACGCGGCGGGTGCGCGAGATGCTCGACAAGTACGGCCTGTCGCGCCACGACCCGCACCACTACTGCATCGTGCAGGTACTGAACTAGCGAGCTCTGTCAGGGGTACAGTCTGTGCCGTACAGACGCTGCTGGCGGTGGGCGACACGCGGCGGGTGCGCGAGATGCTCGACAAGTACGGCCTGTCGCGCCACGACCCGCACCACTACTGCATCGTGCAGGTACTGAACTAGCGAGCTCTGTCAGGGGTACAGTCTGTGCCGTACAGACGCTGCTGGCGGTGGGCGACACGCGGCGGGTGCGCGAGATGCTCGACAAGTACGGCCTGTCGCGCCACGACCCGCACCACTACTGCATCGCGCAGGTACTGAACTAGCGAGCTCTGTCAGGGGTACAGTCTGTGCCGTACAGACGCTGCTGGCGGTGGGCGACACGCGGCGGGTGCGCGAGATGCTCGACAAGTACGGCCTGTCGCGCCACGACCCGCACCACTACTGCATCGTGCAGGTACTGAACTAGCGAGCTCTGTCAGGGGTACAGTCTGTGCCGTACAGACGCTGCTGGCGGTGGGCGACACGCGGCGGGTGCGCGAGATGCTCGACAAGTACGGCCTGTCGCGCCACGACCCGCACCACTACTGCATCGTGCAGGTACTGAACTAGCGAGCTCTGTCAGGGGTACAGTCTGTGCCGTACAGACGCTGCTGGCGGTGGGCGACACGCGGCGGGTGCGCGAGATGCTCGACAAGTACGGCCTGTCGCGCCACGACCCGCACCACTACTGCATCGCGCAGGTACTGAACTAGCGAGCTCTGTCAGGGGTAGTCTGTGCCGTACAGACGCTGCTGGCGGTGGGCGACACGCGGCGGGTGCGCGAGATGCTCGACAAGTACGGCCTGTCGCGCCACGACCCGCACCACTACTGCATCGTGCAGGTACTGAACTAGCGAGCTCTGTCAGGGGTACAGTCTGTGCCGTACAGACGCTGCTGGCGGTGGGCGACACGCGGCGGGTGCGCGAGATGCTCGACAAGTACGGCCTGTCGCGCCACGACCCGCACCACTACTGCATCGTGCAGGTACTGAACTAGCGAGCTCTGTCAGGGGTACAGTCTGTGCCGTACAGACGCTGCTGGCGGTGGGCGACACGCGGCGGGTGCGCGAGATGCTCGACAAGTACGGCCTGTCGCGCCACGACCCGCACCACTACTGCATCGTGCAGGTACTGAACTAGCGAGCTCTGTCAGGGGTACAGTCTGTGCCGTACAGACGCTGCTGGCGGTGGGCGACACGCGGCGGGTGCGCGAGATGCTCGACAAGTACGGCCTGTCGCGCCACGACCCGCACCACTACTGCATCGTGCAGGTACTGAACTAGCGAGCTCTGTCAGGGGTACAGTCTGTGCCGTACAGACGCTGCTGGCGGTGGGCGACACGCGGCGGGTGCGCGAGATGCTCGACAAGTACGGCCTGTCGCGCCACGACCCGCACCACTACTGCATCGCGCAGGTACTGAACTAGCGAGCTCTGTCAGGGGTACAGTCTGTGCCGTACAGACGCTGCTGGCGGTGGGCGACACGCGGCGGGTGCGCGAGATGCTCGACAAGTACGGCCTGTCGCGCCACGACCCGCACCACTACTGCATCGTGCAGGTACTGAACTAGCGAGCTCTGTCAGGGGTACAGTCTGTGCCGTACAGACGCTGCTGGCGGTGGGCGACACGCGGCGGGTGCGCGAGATGCTCGACAAGTACGGCCTGTCGCGCCACGACCCGCACCACTACTGCATCGTGCAGGTACTGAACTAGCGAGCTCTGTCAGGGGTACAGTCTGTGCCGTACAGACGCTGCTGGCGGTGGGCGACACGCGGCGGGTGCGCGAGATGCTCGACAAGTACGGCCTGTCGCGCCACGACCCGCACCACTACTGCATCGTGCAGGTACTGAACTAGCGAGCTCTGTCAGGGGTACAGTCTGTGCCGTACAGACGCTGCTGGCGGTGGGCGACACGCGGCGGGTGCGCGAGATGCTCGACAAGTACGGCCTGTCGCGCCACGACCCGCACCACTACTGCATCGTGCAGGTATTGAACTAGCGAGCTCTGTCAGGGGTAGTCTGTGCCGTACAGACACTGACCTCTATAATACAAGTACGCTGGACTTCATACTATCAATTTCAAGATGAAGCCATTTGATTTTCGCCATTTTGGCGCTGCTATCAGTAGCAGCGTGAGCGTCGATGGAACGAATAATAGAGATGAAAACATAGCTCAAATTTCACTTAAATATAATAAGGTATGAATAAAAACGTTTATAATAAATATAAAATAGTATTTTTAAGCTTCAGACAAGCTTTTGAAACATCTTTAACCATGAAATTCACTTACTTGTGGAAGGTTATCCCGCTGCCTTTTTGATAGCCAGTTCTACAAAATACGCATACTTTCATGAAAATATGTTCAGATCACGTAAGTAGTATACATAAAATACACAAAGTAAAGTCTTATTCCAGGGTTTTCACGTAAATTATCAGGGAATTACACAAAACAACGATCAGCCATTTGCAATTTTAGTACCCGAGACGCTCGAGCGGGAGCGCTTTGAATCGGCACAAAAACAACTGTCATTTCGTATACAACATTTAGTCCAGCGTACTTGTATTATAGAGGTCAGTGCGTACAGACGCTGCTGGCGGTGGGCGACCAACGGCGGGCGTGGTGCGCGAGATGCTCGACAAACGACAAGTAAGGCCTGTCGCGCATACTACATCGTGCAAGTACTTCACACGTGTCGAGGGTATAGTCTACAATAGAGAGCTACATTATTCCTGAGTGACATAGCGTTTATTTTATCCAATCTTGCCACGAACGATTACCACACGGGTAAAACGGTGAGGAGCAGCCAATTAAAGAATACTATTGATAAAGGTGTTCGTTATATTCGATATCGCATATAGTATAACGTTAGAAAAATATAACTATCGCACCTAATATAAAATACTAGCGCTAGGCTCGCGACTTCGTCTGCGTAGACACCCTTTTTACCCCCTTGGAGGGGGAATTCCCAAAAATCCTCTCTTCGCTCTGCTCCCCTACACTCCCCAAAGAGCAGATATGCCAAATTTCAGCTTCATGCGCCCAGTAGTTTCGGCTGTGCGTTGTCTTTCAGTTAGTCAGTAACGCAAGAGTTATATATTTTTCACACTTATGTTCTGAAATGTTAATATTATATTTGAGAAAAGAATGCAGTACGTGGCACTTTTCCGAGGTAAACATTCTAAATTTGAAAATCACTGCAGTAATGAATTTCAGTACTTACTTACTGCACTAAAATCAGTGCAGTAAGTACTAAAATTCATTACCGACTTTTTTCTTTATTTTTTCTTTCGTTATTCCTGTGTATAAAAACAGAAAAAGCAAAGGGACATTTGCACCATACAGCCACATTATTATTATTATTATATAGGTAAATTATATATCATAATTAGGTTATTTTTTTTAAAATACGGTGCGCACAGAGTATACAGGATAATTTTTTTATCAGTGCACAAATTTTTAGGATCGACTCAGAATCGATAAGTGAACAACTTTCTCCTAGAAACATGGGTCGAAATACGACAAAATTTTTTGGACTTCCCATACTAATTCGATCACGTGATCAGTCCGATTTGTATGAAAGGTCAAAAAAAAATTGTCATATTTCGACCTATGTTTCTAGGAGAAAGTTGTTCACTTACCGATTCTGAGTCGATCCTAAAAATTTGTGCACTGATAAAAAAAATATCCTGTATTACATCGCATTGTACCACAAGCGCTATGTACCTTTAGCACGAACATCTATCGAAAAAACAAAATGAGATTTATCATAGACAAAATATCCTCTACGGGTAATTTTGTATGGGAAATATGTACAGCGCCATCTACCTCCCAGAAGCGGGTACTGAAGTTGCGCATTTTAGTAGCAAGTAGTAAGTATCAATAGGCTGTATGACCGTTCCACAAGGCCTCACAACACAAGCCAATATTTAAAAAAAACGGCGGGAATGATTTTCAGCGGTTGATTTGATATCAATACAGTTTATATTGTGTAATAAATTATCAAAATGAGTTCTGACAATGAAACAGATACAGACATTGTATGTACCTACTCCACCAAATTTGAGAGCAGAAGCAAAATTAATAACAGAAAACTTACTGCCAGCAAAATCAAAAGAAAGATAATTATATGAAAACCTACGATCTGATTTGGAAAAGTGAAAAAAAGGCGCATACGTTTTCGGAATCTGTGTTGTTGGCGTACCTATTTTAATGATACATTATTAAAATAATATTATTATGGGCGATTTATACAGTGTGCCCGGAAAAAAATAACATTTACATTTAAAAATTGCCCGAACATGTGTCATATAATATTAATAAATTAAGTTAAACAGTTTTTTTATTTCCTCGCATTTCTTGCGAAAAGCACTATACAAGCCTTGTACGGTAAGCAAATTACCTTGCCTCGAATGATTAAAGCCTTCGCCTGCGGCTCGTGCTTCAAACCATCCTCGACAATGTAATTTCTTACTTACCTGTCCTCGGCTGTAATGTACTATAAGATAACTTATTCTGCTACTGGTATATTAAATTATATCAAACAGGAGCGCAGCGCAGCGCCATCTAGTGTATTCGAAATTAACAAATTAAATGACAGAACTGAAGGAATGAACTGTGTTCACCTTATCTATCCAGCCGCACGCGATGCAAGTATATCTATCTCTTCTTTTGGTAAATCAAATGCATATCAAAATTCAACTCTATCTACGTGGAAATAGAGTTGAATTTTGAAAGTTGGAAAACCAAATAACGCATTTCAGCAATTTACTACTACTACACAGATTACATTATACAGACTCACCTACGACGTGCTATTTGAACGAATATGTTATTTTTCTGTAATAGTATTTATTACTGTTATTATAATATTTAACGAAAGTACTGTGCAAATCTTGATTGCGACCTCACGCTCGCTCGGGGCTTAAATTAGCACACCTTTAATTATTGTACAGTTTAGATGACTGACCGTATATACCCTAAAGTCTTCAACTGTAATTTTATGTATTTATCGAAGCTGGTTCCTCCCAATTTATGTGCCGTAAAATGATCTGAGTTACGTATGTCGTCAATAAGTGACGGTGAAATCATTAAGTGAATCTAAAAAATATGACTATTTCATTTTAATTTTAAATCCCATTACAGACACAACATGCTCGCTTGAAAAAGGCATTTTTTGCATTAATTTGTGTGATAACTGGGAATATGAAAAGTATCTAGAACGTGAAAAGAAACGTGGAACTTTAATCGCATTTTTTGTAGCAAATCGGAGGAGTCAATATGATTATTCACAATTTTGTAGAGAAACATAGTATTATAACGTTTTGCACTCTCGTCATAGTCTTCTTAAAATAAACCGGTACGATAGTCTAGAGATTTTAGGAACTTATGTTGCACTCGTTCAATCCTGTCTTCGTGATTAAAATACTGAGGGATCCAGACCACGCTAACGAACTCTAAAACTCTACGAACATAAGCATTATATAGTAAGTATCAAGTGTACTTGGTACCCTTGGTGAAAGGCATTCTAAGACAAAGGATCAAAGCCGCCATTATAGCAACAATATGTATATTGTTATGTAACTTTGAATCCAAAGTGATACCAAGATCGCGGATGGAATTCACACGATTTATGTTTAAACCTGAGATCTTATAATCAAAGCAGATGGGATTGTTTTTACGAGTACATGTTATGTATGAATTGCAAATAATTATCTTTACTAAAACGCTCAAGCAACTTCAATTCGTGTTGCAAGTCTTCACAATCAGCATGACTTCGAACTATTCTATAAATCATTTACGTACATGAGATACTGTGAGGTTCAAAAACAATCGCTGATGTTGTTAACATACAAGGAGAACAGAAAAGGACCCAGTTGAGATCCCTGTGGAACGCCTGAAGTGATATTTAGGAATCTCGATTGATAATCCAGCACGGGTAGCATTACGACCTCGAGAGCGGTTTTGTCTACGTTGAAATGTCAATAATGACATCCCAACGTAGACAAACTCTTTGTTTAACTGTCAAAAATGACATTAAGGGGTAGACAAAATCTTTGTCGGGTTCGTCATGCTACGCCTGCTGGAGTGCAACTGCCTGACTTTGATTGCTGACATACGATTCAATCCACCTCAGCAAATTACCGTGTATACCGAACCGAACCGACCCTCTCAATGTTCTTTTATTAATGGAGAATGATTTATTTTGTCAAATGCTTTCGAAAAATCGGTGTACTCGGCATTTACTTTACATCCAGCATCCAAAGCATTCAAGCAGGAAATCCGTATACACTACTAAATTAGTATAAACATTTCGACCCCGAAAGAAAACGTGTTGTTCTGGTGATATTTTGTGTTAAAATTTGTTAGAAAACTTGTAATTATCTTTTCAAATAATTTAGAACGCCGCGAACGCCCACTCACCGTAGTTTTTACGTCCCTTGAGCTTTGGAACGTTTTCAATGTAACTTCCAGCACAGAATATATAATAGTACTAAGGCTTCCAGCCAATATCGATTGGTGCAATAATACATGATGTTGTTTTTTTAACATAATCATTCCCGGTCAAAGTAACAGATTTTTTAAAAATGTGTAAATGCAGTTTTTGTTTTCTCAAATATCGAGCTGGTGACTCCTTTGAACACTTTTCGTTATTTCTCATAATTTATGATTTAGCTATACAGACCCATCTCAAAAACTCACCTGTATAGGCATAGATAATGTTGTATTGATTATGATCGATATTTGCATTGTGATGTACGAACTTAAGTCGTACCAATTTAGCGACTGACTCATAATCGCGTAAATAGATATATAATAGAAAAACTAAAGGCCTACCCTGAGAATAAGAAAACTTTTATTGCATTTAAGTCTGCGGCATAACCTTATTGCCAAGTTAATTTTATTACCCTACACGTATGATAGAAGATGACAAATTTTAGTTTTGTCACTTTTTAGTTCTGAACGTTCCGTCTTACTTTTTTATTTGGTCTGAGTATATTACAGAGGATCCTAACGCAGCCAGTTTCGAGGCTCGCTGCTATGATGCTCTATCTATGATCTTGCTTCTAAATATAAATAAGTTTATGTTCAATTGTAATGTTAGCATATAAGATTCGATGGGACTAGCATGTTTTTGAAAACAAAAGTCCCTGAATTAAGTATAGAATAAAAAGATATGTCGTTTGTAACATATAAACTTTAGCAACTTTTGCTAAAAAATAATAGAAAGAAAACCATTAAATTCGACATCACACGACCAAAACAACAAACATTTCATAAAACCAGACCACAAATACACAAAAAACTCAAAAATTAACACATCTAATACTTAATAATAGGGGTTAAAGAATGAAATTGCCGTTTTTTTCTTTTGTACATATAACTTAACAACTTTTATGATATTAGAAATATATAATTTCTTTAATATTACATACATTAAGACCGTATCGAGCAACTTTTGATAATTTAGTAACCACGATATTTGATTATTTACATAGAAAAAACTTATTCCGAAAGTTACGACTATTTTTGTTTCCAGAATTTCATACTTTATTAGTTGTAACGTAGTGAAAATATTTTATTTTCTCTTAACGAATGTGTCATTTAGTAGTTAAAATGTCCATAAATACGTGTGTAAAATTTTGTAAAGTTACATAATATTAGTCGTTGAATAAATTACAAAAACGTTAGTGTTACCGACCAGCAGCGCTACAGCCTCTTTGGATTTCTCTTTGGTCTACCTTCCAAATTCCAAATTTCAGTGACATCTTTTTATATGTCAAAATGTAAATAGTTAGTTAGTTGACAATAAACTGTTCTACTGGGAAGATCGTTTTTAGTGGTTCGCGCCCTATCCTCAACATTCTTCCCTATCCTCAACATTGGTGTCAGAAGTAAAAAATTAAAATAATAGGAAAATAGGGTAAAATAATCCATGCCACAAGATGCCCCTCACAAGATCGCACAGTAAGTCAGCTGCAGCTTTAGTGTCAGCTAGGCAAGATCCTCAAACCCTTGGTGCTTCCGAAGACGGTGCCACTACATACGACGCGCCAGCGTCGGCTCCGTACAGCGCCCTAAATGATAAAGAGAGGTTTCCTGCCCCTGAGAGTGTGGCTTCCATGAGCACCGCACCAAAAAGTGCTCGCTCATCGCGATCTTGCGAAACAATTAAAGCTCAGATACTCGCGGCCAAAGTTGAGCATGCTCGCCGCCTCGCAGAAGCTCGGGCTGAGTGCGACCGTATAGCAGCCGAACGAGAGCGTGCTGCGGCGGAGCGAGAGTGTGCTGTGGCTGACCTGGAGCTTGAGGCGGAGTTAGCCGCCATAGAAGCTGGATCTAGGCACAGCAGCTCAGGATCTCAGCGCGTGGAAAAATGGTTAGCACATTCAAATAATATACCCACTCGCTCTAAACAAAACAATAAATCTTTTTCGTTGGTTGATAGGGAGAAAAATCAACCGTGGCATAACCATGAGGTGCCGCAGTCGGCGCCCGCCACGGCGGCGATTCAAAACGGCGACGGCGACGCAGCAGGGTCGCGCGTGCGCCCGGCCCCTGCACGTACTACGAGCCAGCTTCCTACGGGTGCGCTTCCCCCAGCTGAATATACACCACACGCACAAGAAATAGGCTTAGGCACACGTAAAGATAAAGATTGTTGTTGCTACAATAATAAAAGCCATAGTGAAGATGTAGGTACACCATTTATTCAGCTGGCCAACGCCATCACAAGCCTGGGTAAGAAAACTACAAAGGTTTGTGACATTTCTAAGTTTGACGGACGCGCCGCGGATTGGCTTCTCTTCAGAAAATCGTATGACCAATCCAAAGCGCACTTCTCTGCAAGCGATAATATAGCTAGACTTAGCGCAGCGTTACATGGCACCGCTCGTGAGGCAGTCTCCATCAGACTGGTGGCAGCTGACGACCCGGAGCAGATCGTGCAGGCCTTGGAGAATAGGTTCGCTCAGCCGGAGGTCATCGTGTTGCACCAACTTTCGCTCGTAAGGGCTCTTCCTAAATTAGGTGCACACGAAGCGACCCGTGAGCTGAACATCTTCGCTTGCCGCATCCGTAACTGCGTGGAAGTCATTCGTCTTCTGAACCAGCCGGAATATCTTGCATCTCCCGAGCTTGCTAACTCCATCATAGGCAAGTTGACTCCTCTTTTAAGGTCCAGATGGGCTGACTTTGCATCCGTAAGGATTGGCTCTGGCAAATATAAATTAGAAATTTTGGCCGATTTTCTCGAAAATGAAGCATGTTTACAAATTCAGTTTGGAGTTATTATGTCAGAGCCAACACCTATCAAAAGTCAGCCGTCACCGGTCAAAATGCAATGTCAACCTGTCACGCCTTTCAAAGACAAAGTTTTTCCGTATTTATTGTCCGACTCACCTGTCAAACCAAAGAGTACAATTTTATCATGTAAGTACTGTTCGAAGTCTGGTCATGAATTAGGCGACTGTGGCGACTTTCAATCGCTCTCTTTGGACGATCGTTGGCAATGGGTGTTGGACAATAAAGTATGTCGTAGATGTTTAAAGAAAGGCTCGCATCAGTATAAGAACTGCAAAAAAAGGTGTGAGGCTGCAACCTGTGCCTCCGATCGGCGGCATCATACGCTTTTACATAGACCGCGACCGGAAGCGCTGGTTGAAGTTCAAGCCATATCTGATCAAGTTGGTGAACTCGCTGCCTCACGGGCCGTCCACCCCACCGCAAGTCAGTCTGCTATCGTAGCACACAGCGCCGCACCAAGTGACGTTTCCAAGCCCCTTCTTAAGGTCATTCCAGTCACGTTAACTGGACCAAAAGGGAGCGTGGACACGTACGCTCTATTAGATGACGGCAGCTCTGCTACTCTTGTAGATAAGTCGGTGACTGACGTACTCGCTGATAATGATGAGACATCGAGAGTCCCATTACAGATTAATTGTATCGGGGGGCTCACTAAATTCACAGACGTTAGTTTCATCAACATCAAAGTGAGAGGCCGCCATAGTTCGAATGACTACGATATCCGGGTTCGCTCTATTTCTAATTTAGGTCTTCGAACTCAGTCCGCTAATATAAGTGACCTCAAACGTTACGGGCACCTTTCCGATTTAGCTGAAGTACTGGCTTACAACGACGCGAAACCAACTTGTCTCATTGGAACAGACAACTGGCACCTGATGTTGCCGCAAGCTGTCCGTCAAGGTTCCCGTTGTCAACCAGCCGCAGTTTTGACGTCGTTGGGCTGGGTTTTGTTCGGTCATCTGCCTCACTCGCATCACACCTGCAACCTTATCACCAATATCGAAACATATCATACAGACTCTGAAATAAGTGAACTTGACTCCATATTAAAAAATTATTTCAAGATGGACTCAATTGGAATAGTGCAAGTGCCGCATCGAAACTTAAACGACAAGCGCGCCATTCAAATTTTAGTGGCCACCACAAGGCTCCTTGACTCTGGCATGTTTGAAACGGGACTCCTATGGCGCGATGACATCTCGCACATTCCAAACAGCCGTGAGCTGGCCTTGTCCCGCTTCATCAGCCTAGAACGCAAGATGGTCAAGGACAGCTCATACGCTGAAGCCTATAAGGCAAATGTGCGAGGTGTCATCGACAAGGGGTATGCCGAACTTTGTCCCGAGTCGAAACAGGTAGGCAATGTCTTGTGGTATCTTCCGCATTTTGGTGTTATCCATCCCCATAAGAAGAAACTGCGCGTCGTCCATGACGCGGCAGCAAAATGCGCGGGCGTAAGCCTCAACTCCTTACTCTTGACGGGGCCAGATCTTCTTCGACCCTTGCTGGCCATAGCCATGCGCTTCAGGGAGGGGCCGATTGCATTAACCGGGGACATCAGAGAAATGTTTCCGCAAGTTAAGATCAGACCCGAGGATAGAGATGCCCAGCGCTTCCTTTGGAGGGATAACCCAGGATCACCAGTATTAGAGTACCGAATGTCTTCGATGATATTTGGCGCCGCATCAAGTCCGTGCACCGCGTTATGGGTAAAAAACCACAACGCCCTTCGCTTCCAAGCGCAACACCCTGAGGCCGTCAGGGCTATCATCGAAGACCATTACATGGACGACTACCTGGGAAGTTTTGACAGTACCAGCGAAGCTGCTCAACGAGCTTTAGAGATAGTTTCGATTCATAAGGCAGCTCACTTTGAAATGCGCTCGTGGGTATCCAATCAAAAGGAAGCGCTGGCGCTGATCTCCTCCGAGCTGCACGCAAGTGATGCTACTGAGGTAGGTTTAGGACCGTCATCCCCATCTCAAATCCGTGTTCTTGGCTTGACTTGGAACGTCAAGGAAGATAAGCTTTATTTCGTGAAATCTCTTCCTAAACTACCTGTAAAATTTTGCAAACGCTCTGTTTTGTCTCTGTTGATGTCTATTTATGATCCGTTTGGTTTCTTACTTCCGGTCATTATGAAAGGTCGTGTTTTATTTCAGAGGACGTGGAGAATGGGCATTAACTGGGACGATGAGTTGCCAAGTGCACTAATTGAGCAATGGAAAACCTGGTTTCACGAAATAAAGACGTTGAACGCTATTTCTATCCCTCGTTGCTATATGCCCGAAACGCGAAATATCGTAAATTTGCAGCTTCATGTTTTCGCAGACGCGAGCGAACGAGCATACGCATTTGGGGCCTACTGGCGATTTACTCTCACTGACCAAAGCGTACACCTGTCTTTAATCGGGGGTAAAGGACGTCTAGCTCCGCTTAAGCCTGTCTCGATTCCCAGATTGGAATTACAGGCAGCCTTAATCGCTTCACGTTTTAGCGCATACATAATTGACGCTCACAGACGGAAGCCCGACCAAACTTTCTATTGGTCGGACTCCCTAACTGTCTTAAGGTGGATTCAGAGTGACGCCTGTACGTTTAAAGCTTTCGTATCTTTTCGTGTGGGGGAAATCGCCGAAACGACGAACATACAAGATTGGAAGTAAGTCCCCACAGCTTTAAACGTCGCAGACGACGCTACTCGAGAGACACCATTAACGTCATCATCCCGGTGGTTCAGTGGCCCTCCATTCTTATTACTTCCACAGTCGGACTGGCCCCATGAACCACTTATCAATGTCCCTCCGGTTACCGAAGAGCTTAAAACGAAATTCGAATCGGTGGGACATATAACCCTAGATCAGCGGCGAAACTTACCTTCACCGGTAGTTGCTGACCACCAACGTTTCAGTAGGTGGATGCGTCTCCTACGCGCGACAGCCCGAGCTCATCAATGCGCGAAAATATTTCGGCCAACTTTACGCCAAAATTTAATCTCACTTAGAGATTGCAATAAATTCCTCTTACTCTCCGCCGAGGACTTGAAATTTGCCGAATTACATCTCCTTCTCAAAACCCAACTAGACTCATTTTCCGAGGATCTGATTCGCGTCCAAGCAGCACGCCCCGTCCTATCCGATAGTAGGCTAAAGAACCTCGCTCTCTTTATTGGAGAAGACCACCTGCTGCATCTGTCCGGCCGTACTGCTGCCTCTGAAGACGTCGAATCACACCCGATAGTTTTAGATGGTAAACACCCTATCACCAGACTGATCATTCGTTCCCATCACGTGAAATATGCTCATGGTAACAACGAGCTGGTGGTGAACGAGCTTCGCCGGAGGTTTCACATCCTTGGCTTAAGACCGGCAGTCAGAAGCGAGGCGCAGAGATGTCAAGTTTGTCGCAACCGGAAGACCAAGCCTGTGTGTCCACCGCTAGGTGACTTGCCAGACGCTAGATTAGCGCACTCTCAGCGGCCCTTCACTCACGTCGGACTGGACTACTTCGGTCCTCTAACTGTGACCATCTGCAGGCGCACGGTGAAGAGATGGATCGCCTTGTTTACATGCCTCACCGTTCGAGCAGTTCACCTCGAGGTAGTCGAAAGCCTTTCCTCGGACTCCGCTATGATGGCTCTTCGGCGCTTTGTTGCAAGACGGGGGTGCCCAGCACGAATATACTCCGACAACGGGACCTCTTTCGTCGGGGCAGCCAAAATGTTGCCAGATCTTTACGATTTTTGCTCCAACAGGAAGATAGAGTGGCATTTTATCCCACCCTCTGCGCCGTTCATGGGGGGCTGCTGGGAGCGACTGGTCCGGTCGGTGAAGAATACCATCAAAGTGACACTCAAGGAACGCTCGCCGAAGGAGGAAGTATTGCACACCTTGTTGTTGGAAGCCGAGTGCATAGTCAATTCAAGACCCCTCACACATGTATCAGTAGAGGCAGACTCAGACCAAGCGTTAACACCTTTCTCGTTCCTGTTGGGCACGTCCAGCAATGACTTACCCCTCGCAAAATTCGATGACGCCGACCTATCACGAAGAACTGACTGGAGGAAGGCTCAGCGGCTCGCCGATCATTTTTGGCAGCGCTTCGTTAAAGAGTACCTGCCTACATTAGTGCCTCGGAGAGGGCCTGCGGCGTCTAATAATCCTTGTCTAAACGTGGGTGATCTGGTGCTTATCGCCGACGGAACGCTGCCCAGAAGCTGCTGGCCGCGTGGTCGCATCCAAGCCACCTATCCGGGCAAAGACGGGATCGTCCGCGTGGTTGACATTAAGACGAAGGGGGGTGTGCTGCGCAGACCCACTCGCAAATTAGCGCTGCTTGTCAGTGGCCACTAATTTTGGGTGCTTCACACCGTCGGGGGCCATGTTACCGACCAGCAGCGCTACAGCCTCTTTGGATTTCTCTTTGGTCTACCTTCCAAATTCCAAATTTCAGTGACATCTTTTTATATGTCAAAATGTAAATAGTTAGTTAGTTGACAATAAACTGTTCTACTGGGAAGATCGTTTTTAGTGGTTCGCGCCCTATCCTCAACATTCTTCCCTATCCTCAACAGTTAGTATGGAAAAAACAAAAATTACAAAAATTTCCATACTAAACGGCAATTTGATAATTTAACCCCTAATACATAGGTACATAGAAAATCTATCAGTCGTACTGTCGTACATACATGTCGGCAACAAGATTGAATTCGGTATTTACTCGATTACATAAAGTCGGAAGTAGCTTCCGAGGCCGTGGGAAACGCGCAATGTGTCCGTTCGGTATTGTGCATCGGAATGCTGGCTATAACATGCTTCGATTGTGAGTGATTCGAGACTAAATGCTAACGTACAATACTTACTACATATCGGTATGAATGAAGTTCCTAAAAGTACTTTAAGACTTGGTTATCTATGTTATATTTCAATAATGAAGGTGTTTTGGCATATCGAATTTTAACCGTTCTCTCTTTTAAAATGAATGATCGACCCGTCTCACACACAACTAGCTCCGGTGGGACTCGTACCCACGAGGGTACACCCAGTACAGTGAAAGGTCGTCCTTTCACTGTCTGGGTTAATGCTCTAACCACTGTGCTATGGAGTCGTTATTTATAGTCGTTTTTCTAATATTTCATTTTCAATAATAAAAATTGCATTGTGAATGCGAAAAGTAAAAATAATTCATTCTCTTTTTCTAATATGTATAGAAATACTAGTGTAAACAGATCTGCCCGACAGTTATTCCTGGCGGACTGAACTGTTCCTGGTGTATGGTGAGATCGGATTCAGATTAGGTAGATCAGGCAATTCAGGCACACAAATCTGTGTATTTCTGTTCTCACCAAACACCATCTATCCTGTCCATGAGGCAGATGTCGGGTATTCCGTATATATCGTCTATATCCGTGCATGTATTCTAAGCTTATAACTTACGAAGTAACTAGGCAACTGTTATAAATTTTCTGTTATTTAACTGAAATATCCAAGCGACACGTGTTTGGTAGCCTTTTGGTGGCAGTATTTAACTTGTCATTTGTTTTAGGTGGACACTACTGACAACTCTGAATACATACTGGATGACGACGAGTGCCCGCTTGCCATCGTCATGACGCATCATCATCACAGTGAGTACCTTTTTACGAATGGCATGTGATATGACATCATTTGCGAAGTAATTTACATAATTAATCTAGTTTAAAGTGCATAACTGTTTTTTCTTTCTTTTTAAACCTGTGCGTTAATTAATGTGCTAGAGCATGATTGTTTACATTATTCTATTTCTGATAAAAACTTTGATGGAAGTTTCGGAAATGTTCAAGTTTCAACATAGGTATGCACAATTTTGATATATGCAATAATTAAAATTGTAAACTAAATGAAACTTGTCCGATGCATTATGTTAAAACGCAGAAACAATAAGTAACCAAAACCCCAGAAGAAACGGTTTTGCCCATCACGAACTATGTCCCCCACCGGAAGTCGAACCCGAGACCTTTTAAGCGTTAGTAGGGTTTTCTACGACCGCACTAAAGCTTAAACGGTATTAACGTAGCAGGCTAGTCTAGTGTAGTGTAAAAATTTAACGATATGATGCCATGTCTGCATACTGTTATTCCAGCAGTATCGGACACGCGACACTTACACCAACCCAAAAGGCATATAACATGATCCATTGTCAGAACGATATCGGTCTACATATGATATTAACGAGGGTTAATATAGTACCGTCGACAGCGCATATAGCTCTAAGAAAGCCTGCTTTAAGAAAATAGCTTTTATTACGTACGCGATAAGGAACCGATAAAAGTCAACTGTACCTTCAACCTTAGGTAAAATTTTATTGACAATTTAGTCGGCCAAGTTGCTAGATCTAGACCGCTATGGTTATTGGCTATGAAATTTGTTTGTTTGCGATTTATAACATGACTGCTGCAGAAATGAATTACCGCGTAATCGACGTAAAAAACTCAGGTCAAATCCGATAATACCATTGTTCCGGCTTACCTGTAGGGTTGAACGCATTTCCGATTTCATTACTTTATAGTTAAGTTGCCTATCTATGATGTTAAAATACTAGGAACGAAATATAAGCACTTATGTAACTACTTCCTACTAATCCTACTAATATTATAAATGTGAAAGTTTAGATGTTTGGATGTTTGGATGTTTGGATGTTTGGATGTTTGGATGTTTGTTACTCAATCACGCCAAAACGGCTGAACGGATTTGGCTGAAATTTGGAACACAGATACTTTGTAGCCTGGAGAGGAACATAGGCTACTTTTTATCCCGGAAAATTATCACATTCCCGCGGGATAACGTCGTGTAGTCCACGCGGGCGAAGCCGCGGGCGGAAAGCTAGTATTATAAATGTGAAAGTTTAGATGTTTGGATGTTTGTATGTTTGTTACTCAATCACGCCAAAACAGCTTAACGGATTTGGCTGAAATTTGGGACACAGATACTTAGAAGTCTGGAGAGGAACATAGGCTACTTTTTATCACAGAAAAAATTCACATTCCCGCGTGATTTCGTCGTGTAGTCCACGCGGGCAAAGCCGCGGGCGGAAAATAGTTTTGCATAAGAATAGGTACTGCAGAGTTTTACCCGATTGACAACAACCTCTTTTTCGGAAATAACGGTGAAGGAAAACGATGGAAAACTTTCACTCTTTTTAAGCGATGAAGTCGTTCGGCTGATGAAGCGACTTCAAAAACAGGAGGTTCTCAGTTTAACCTGTTTGTCCGCGATTATCTCGCGTTTGGCTGAACCGATTTTGATGCGGTTTTCAGAAAAGTATTTGTTACATTTAGGAGAAGGTTTTGGTATTTTTACTGACTTAAAAAAGGAGGTTCTCAGTTTGAGCCGTATGGTAGGTATGTTTGTCTGCGAGATGCGGTTTTCAGAAAAGTATTTGTTTTATTTAGGAGAAGGTTTTGGTAGTATAACTGACTTCAAAAAAGGAGGTTCGCTGTTTGATCTGTCTGTATGTGTTTCTGGTGTGATTACAGTATTAGAAGTATTATTTTTTACTTTTTGGTGTATTTTTTTTGAAGCGGTTTTATTTTTTAATATTAATTAAGTATACAGAATAACTTAGTATTTTTTTACTTTACCGATTCATATTTTGGTTTACAATATTTGGGGGCCTCACAACTGATACTACAAGCCAAATACTACAAAAAGATATTAATTAGCCTCCACAAATAGCTGAAAATAAGCTAAATCCTAGTTAGATACCGATGCTGATTTAGATATAGCAGGTGTTTATACGGATTAGGTAAAGACTAGCTACCTTTCAGCTACCTTTGAGATTGTATAATTCTTTTATTTAAACATTGATAACAACAAAAGAAGCGTTATGTTGACGTTTTTGGAACGTTAGGTTCTGTGTGAGATTTCATCATACTGTGACCAATCAGTCGTGCTGGTCGTGTCGTTGTGTCAACCCTATGAGGTGGATGCTCCACCGTACCCTACTGGTTTAATAATTCAATTCTTCAACCGGAATGCGATTGCGCTCCTACCGTTCATGTAATTTATTCACGAAACCAATTGGCACTGATTCAGACAGTATTTAAGTCATTGTAAATAGAATACCTACATCAGAAGTTATTTATTATAAAAAACTGGCGATAGTACAACTTCGTCCATGTGGTTTTTTTTTCACATTTATTTTCGAAACAAAATACAACGTGTACTTTTAGCGAAACCACGCGAAACTGAGAAAATAGTTTGTTCAGAATCGAGAGTAGAATCGATCCCACACATTTTTGATAGGAGTTAAAATTTTTAAAATTTTTTGCCCCTTTTAAAAATGTTTGTGTCTACTGCCTATTCATTCGATACGTGCGCGACTCATCATGTGCTCTGAGTAGAACTTAAAATCTGTAAGAAAGTCACGGAGACCTTTAAGCACAAATATCTTGGAAGTTTCAATATAAAAACATATGTTTTCAATGGAATTTAATTTAATATAAAATAATGATGTTTGGGCTTTTCGGTTATTGCATTAACACGATGTATAACTGTTGTCTTTATCTATGATTTTTTTTTCTTTATCTATGATCTATGATTTGATTTATTTCTATTATAGGATTTTAACAAAAATGTTTACTGGTTCGTTGATGAGAAGGTAACAGAAACTTACTTCCGCTTTTTATATCGTTTTTTTTTATCCAATCACATTCGCGGAACCCCCTTTTTAAAGAGTTAATCTGTTCAAAGTTCACATTGTTTATGCAAATCCATCTTCTCGTACTTGTTGTATGTGTTTTGGTACATTTCCCTTAATTGTGAATGCTTGAGGTTGAAATCACTCACTTTCTGACGTGCGGTCCATCAACGTCGAGCAGCAGTGCGGGTAATATACACAAGTCACACACAGCATACGCGGCCGACTTGACAAATGATCTCTTGGCTCCATCCAGTCTGGGTGAAACCTATTTTCTATGAACCGCATTTTTCACGGGAACTAACTTTTTTACGCTAGAAGCGAGAGTCTATATATGATCGTAACGTGTATTATTTTAAGTTCTTTCAGAGTTTTATCAATGGACTGCGAGATTTGACTGTAATAAATTGTGTCATAAATATTGAACCGAGTTGTTGCTTATCACTTCCCAAAATATTGATAAAATACTTTAAATTGTGTTTGGAGTGAAAATCAAACGTGCAATATTTTTAACAGTTATTTTTTCATATCTTATATCGTAGCAATACTTGTCATGAATAAATGTTTAGTGGATAGATGGATAGAAGGTATTTTAAATTTTAAAACCTTTGGTATTCCGTCCTGGTAATCAAGTCCGGCACCATAATCTTTAATGAAAACTGGAGCCGTAAAGTTCTTAGTTAGCTTCCTTCCTTCCTTCCTTAATTAGCTTCGTATTGCGATTTATTGCAAAATTAACGTTCACGTCTGTATATATTTGTATAAGCAAAGCAGTTCTGCAATATTTTCTCACAGAATAAGTGCCAATTATCAATAAGTTAGTATAAAAAAATGGTTTTTACAAGCTTTTATTTAACTTGCAGTGTATGTATGCATGTATGCATGTATGTCCGTTCGGGTCAAATCTTGCGAGCTAAATTTGACCCACTTTCCAATGTCCGATTGAGCTGATATTTGGAATTCACCTTTAGTTCCGATGACAATGCAATTAAATATATAATCAGTATAGGTTCAATTCAGAATTCTTGCAAATTTTCAAGTACTATATTCTTGTTTTGTTGTGATGGTTACTTGACACGTGCTTGACACATTGTCAATGTACCATGAAGTTATAATCAGCGAGCATTCAGCGAGCGCAATCTTCATAGAGTGCGTGTCAGATAACTCTGCGACTGGGGCGTTTATGGCGCTAGTTACAGTACATTATTTTGTTCTAAGCTTCTGGAAAATATTAGTATTCGATTTTGACCCCGCGCAGACTTATCTGGCGCACACTCTAAATTTAACTAGTAATAGAACACACGTCCCAACCCGACAGCCGATTTGAATTGGTAATTTGATAAAGAACATGAGTCCATGTTACAGAATTGCTCAGGAGACAAAAAAACTGTCTGTTTAAAAAAACATACCAAGCAGTAAAAATGTTTGATGCAGTTTTGAAAAGTATGCTATAATATACTATTTACATAAATTTGAGATTATCAATAGTATATTTTATAACGAGGGACTAAACGAAGCCATTATATACCAGAGGTGGTTTGGCTCCCGAGCGCGCGAGGGAGTCAATGAAACCGAGGGTAGGTATATTAAGTTGGCGTTTAGTCTCGAGGTGCAAACTGTACTTTTAACTTCGAGTTAACGAGATAACTAGTCAATTTAGTACAAAAACAATAAACAAATTCTGAAATTTTCGCGGTCAGTAGTAGTAGTAGTAGTAGTAAAAATATTTGCCCTTTTGTAGGACAGGCCAAGACATTTAGCCATACTGCCAATTCTTGAGTATTATTAAATTATTATAAGTAGTTTCTTATGTTTTCATAAGAATGTAGATGTGTTAGTGTTACATTCCAATGCTTCTTGGAGTATTTGGCGTCAAGTGTGTCAAGCCAGCCTTCTCAATAATTCTTGCTGAGGTAGTCACCACTATAATAAAACACTCGGCATCACTTTACCGAGATAGCACCTATTTTAATCATTCCACATATCGTCCAGTTGCGTAGACACTTGGGACACAAAACCACATCTATCTTGAGTCACAAAGTCCACTATAAAACAAATTGCGATTAATTAAAATATCCACTCAACGTAACTCGCCAAAATGGCGCCAAAAACTCGCAGTCAGTTTTTTCCGCTAAACCAGTCACAAATTAAAAAATTAAAACACATGGCGCCACCTTCCTTGCGGAAAAACCACGAAACAAAAAACATCTTAACATTTTCGCAATGAAGATGGTCCACACTTCACAATTAATAGTATATTCACTGGCTGTTTGAGTTTATCTAATGTCTCATGAAGGAAATTAAAAAAGTAATCACAAATTACTCCCTAGGGACTAAAGTGGTTATTTAGTCCCGCTTCGTAGGGCTATATTTGCATAACATGAGAAGTGAAAATTATTTATTTCTATTAAAACATTATTTTAAAGTCCCTGGACTTAGACTATTTCTCAATTACTTAAGTAAGTACTTAAAAAAAATGACATTTAATTAAAAATGAAGTTTCCCTGTCAGTTACAGGCCACTCAAAATGGTTTTTCGTCATTCTTTTGTGTCAGGTACCGTTCAACTTTTTTCAAATCCAAGACCTTTATTTTGTTAATAGGTCTTTTTCTTTACAAGCCCGTTGCATTGGCAAATCCAGGTGATTTCTGTGGGTATTTGATAAGAGAAAGTGATGTGATACAAGGCCTTGTCCAGTGATGTGATACAAAGCCTTGGCCAAGGCCAGATTTGGTGTAGCTTTTTTGTTTTGATTTGATTTTGATTTGGTACGAACGTGTGTAGCACGGATTATATTTGCTTTACAGCAAAGTTCGTCCGCACCAAATCGGCGGTTAGGTCTGGTCTGGACGTGTGTAGCGGCTATAAAAACTAACGAACGAACTATAAAAAGAAGCAAAAAACGCGAAGTTGCTATATTCAGACCCTATAGGTGTCACTTTGCACATAAATAGTTCACTAAAGTCAACGACAGATGGCTCCAAGTTAATACAACCATAGTCTACCTACAGAAAAGAACAATCCTTTTTTTCTTTATGTACTATGTACTATGTTCTTTATGTACTATGCTTATCAACTTTGATAGAAACTTAAATTACATGTGTCTTGTTCTTTGTATTTATTTTTGAAATACTTACTAAAAGGAGAATGCCCATGGACGGTACAGATTTGTGTCATGCTTCAAGATAAAATAGATACTATAATTAATTTCTAAATATTTGAAAATTTTTCATGGCCCTGAGTATTAATTTTGAACAGGGATTAAATTTTAGGTTTAAAAGAAACAGTGTATTTATCAATCACGGAAGCCAGGACACCGCTGTGTGACTGCCACTGTCAGCAGTGTTGCCGTTGCGGGTATTTTTACTGGAATTCGGATAATTTAGACTTTGAGCGGGTACGTTTACTGGAGGCGACGACTGTCGGTTAAATATGGGTATTTTTGTGACGATCGTGTAGAAAAAACCAAAATGACAAAAATTACAACCACAGGTGGGAACCCAACACTATTAAAATAGTAACTATTGTGTGTTATTTTCGAATGAAGCCGTTCACATAATTGTGATCGAACTTCACTTGGTAAGTTCGTTTGATATTCAAATATAAGGCGTAGAAGTTCAAGTACTAGTTGATACTTGAAACACTCATTATTACTATCTTTAGCCTATTCGCCCTAGCCCCGACGAATCCGGGTAATTTCTGATTCGGTTTCGGACTTTTTCTAGTTTTATATGCGGCAACACTGACTGTCAGTCATCGACAATATCGACCAAAGAGTATAGTGCGACAACCATTTCTGTTCCGGTGATAACTTTTGGAACTAAAACAGGTTTCAATCGACAGCTAATTTCGTATTGCAAGTAGCTCCTCTGTCACGGCTGTCACCGGAACAGACAGGAGTGTGTCACTTAATATCGACATCGGACCGAGCTTATGAACTGGAGATTTCTGTTATTTAGATAAAAAAAATCGTTGGTGTAGATTTTAAACCTGAATTGTGGTATTTGTGAATAGTGATATTTTCTATAAAAATGTCGAATCATTCGCGTGGTGCATTGTTATTTGTAAGAATGTTCGACCGAAACAATTGCTGTTTATACTTACTGTTACATTTTATGAAATAATTTCTAAACCCTTTTTTTTACTTTCAATATAATATCGGAGAGAAGTAATTAGATATTTTACCTACATAATAAAACAGGTATGGCTTTGATGCAACATTAGACGGCCGTCCATTGTAACTTGGGCTTTCTCCTTTACAACTGAAAATCAGTGTTTGCTTGCGTTGCAAGGCAAGTAATATAACGCTGAGCTGCGACCATTGAGTACTGCTGCAGCACGGCACACACACATTTTTATTTGGAACTTTTTGTCTTATTGGGTCTAATTTGTGTTTTCTATTCTTGTTCGTAATACAGTGCTACCTTCTCTTATAAGTACCTATGTGAATATGCCTTGTATTTAATGAATATGTGTGTGTCTGTAGTAAGAATCTACAATCTCTATTTGGTGGTAAAATATATTTGTGTGTTTGCAGACTTGATGCAGTTGAGCTAGACTGTAGTAAATTAACTGGCAAACGACCATGCAATAATGATGCATAAAATGAAATGAAGCGACTTAGAAACACGTCCAATAATAACTAAAAATACAAAAATTAATTATATTAAAAAAAAACTTTTATTTAAAATCAAGCTTTTATTCAAATGTCCTAAAAAGAATAAAATAAACTTTGTATCAAGTCAAATCCAACAGATTTATTACATTAAACAAATAATATGTTTTAAAAGCTTGTCGCGCGATTTTATTGTTACTGGGCTTGCACGAAACACAAATGCTTTAGCTTATATTTGACATAGGAAATTAAAGCGACAAGCTTTTAAAACATATTATTTGTTTAATGTAATAAATTTGTTGGATTTGACTTGATACAAAGTTTATTTTATTCTTTTTAGGACATTTGAATAAAAGCTTGATTTTAAATAAAAGTTTTTTTTAAATATAATTTTAGTATTGATCCCGACTTCATTAGGTATGCTAGGTAAAACTATCGTAGTTTAAATGTTATTGTTATATACAAGTCAGTGAGCTTATTTATCATATAAAGTAGGGTGGCCTCCTTTGTTGATAATTTGTAGAACACCCATGTACCTAACTTACATGTTTGTTTAATACCGAAGGGTTGTTTGGAGAGTGAGCGTATGGTTTTTGATCTTTGACCCGTATTGAAGTGGGGATGTTCGAAATTATTTCATTTGTAGAGACGGAAACTATTAACATAGTACTACTTGATTTTCGCACATACTATTAGTTGAAATAAAACAATTTTGTAGGTAGGTAATCGGTAAAAGTAATTTTAATTCAAGAAACTATTTATAACGTACAAGTATTAGTAGACAAAAGTAAATGGTACCATAGTACGTACTTAGGCGCTTTTCAAGCATCTAATTATACTCATATCTCTAAGGAATACGATCTAGAGAATACGCGTATAAAAATAATTATCCTGCTAATATTTTAAATGCGAAAGTTTGTGAGTATGAATGGAGGTATGTTTGTTACTCTTTCACGCAAAAACTACTGAACGGATCGGGATGAAATTTGCAACGAGATAGATTATAGGCTGGAATATACATAGGATACTTTTTATCCCCATAGCCTTACGGGAACGGGAACCACGCTGGTGAAACCGCGGGCGGCCGCTAGTATTGACTACTGGCAAACTAAAGGGAACTTTTGAAAGAAATTGCATTGGACAATGCTTGAGTTAATGTCATACATAAAAAGAACTTTATTGCTAGGCGATAAGGATGACGGATTTAATGATTGTGACATTAGCGAAAGAATTTTCCATTGCAATTTCATTCCCGAGTTATGCAGCTGATTTCATCATCATCATGTCAGCCGAACGACGCGAAGCCCACTGTTGCGCGAATATGGGGTTTATTCCGTTTAGCTGAATTTCATAGCCAATCTACCTAATTTGGACGATTAAGAGTAATTTGTACCATAACTAGCGCTCCGCCGCCCGCGACTTCGTCCGCGTGGTATTGAGATATTCACAAAAGTTTCATACAAACTCTGACCCTCTTTTTCATCCCTTTAGGAGAGCTTTTTTCAAAAATGCTCTCTTAGTGCTTCCCAACACTCTCCAAGAAACATACATGCCAAATTTCAGCTTCTTGTGCCTAAAAGTCTCGGCTGTGCGTTGTCTGTCAGTCAGTAACGGAAGAGTTCAATATACAGGGTATTTTTTTAGCATCCTGGATAATTAGGGACTAAACTCTCAGATCGAGTCCCTAACACTGAAATTCGCAAACTGACGAAAGTCCATGATGTCAGTGAGCGGGTATCGAGACTTAAATGGAGTTGGGCGGTACACGTTGCGAGACAGAGCGACGGCAGATGGACCAAGGCACTTACCAAGTGGATACCGAGACACGGGTAGAGAAATAGGGGTCGTCCACCAGCAAGATGGGTTGACGATATTGTCAAGACCGCGGGGTGCACATGGCTGAGAATTGCTCAGAACCGTAGCCATTGGCATAAATTAAGAGAGGCCTATGCTCAGCAGTGGGTCGAGAAAGATAATGATCCCTAAAATTATCCGGAATGGTAAAAAAAATACCCTGTATATTCATCATCATAGCGATGGCTAGACTGCGTTATCCTAAGATGATGATTGAGTATAACGCGAATGGGAATGGACGCGAACGGGAAGAAAAATATCGGGGAAATAAAATATGGGGTACTTAATTCATCTATACAGTCGAGTTGATTGATACAAAATACCTATCTGTTATTTCAAGCGCATAAAATCTCTATTTTAACCGGCAATAATGAATGCAATCAGTAACGCACGCTCTGCAAATCGGTCAACGCTTGACCTGTTTTCATGTTTTCCTTTTACTGATTCGGTGCATTTAAATCAGACTTTTAATCCACCTTTTTATTTAAATATATGTGCAATAATTTCGTCGATCATGTCCGAGACCCATTAAACAGGTGTGATTATTTTCGAAAATATTAATAACAAAGAGGACTTCAGAAAAGTTACCACTCAATTTCAGTTTCTTTATTAATAAATATTAATAAATAAAATCTCTCAATAGAGAGAGTCCTCCTCTCAATACCGGAACATGAAATAAACATAGAATCCAGTTTAATATTGACTATTATTATGCCAAATCTTCTCAGGTCATACATTTATGTAAAACACAAGAGTCTCCTTAACACGTTGAGTGCGAAACCAGGTCTAAACATCTTGTATACGTCTCGCTTACAGTGCGACTAAGAAAAGTATAGACTTCTTTGTCACGCGGAAGGCATAACTTTAACTTGGTTCGGTATAGGAAAGAGATGAATATATATCTAAGATGTATTCTTAAAATAGAATCCAATGGTGTACCTACCTTATTACGAGGTTTTTAGACCTGGCACCGCATGGATGAAATAAAACTTCATCACAGTGCGTAACCAGGTCGAAGCAACTTACCCCCGCGCACCTGGTACCGCACCCCGCGCTCGCTTCGCGCGGCTAGTGTTGACTTGCATTCACCACGAAACGCACGCGTCGACATGGCGTCAAGACCAAACAAAAGGTGCAAAAAAAATTGTCTATGATGTTTGTGAGGACAGTGATGCAGTGAATATTAAATCTAATTATAGATTGATTTATCAAAGACAGGTGAGTCATCATTACTATTTATTTTATTTACCTAATTACGTTTCCCATGGGTAGGCAGGTTTTTTATATAAATATACACAAACATATACATATCCACATCCAATCCACGCACGCATGCGCGCACACACACACACATACATACACATACAAATAAAATATAAATTAATAAATTTATCTTTTCAGAACCCGCACGAAAACAAGACTAACACAATTTGGTAAAAGGTGTTAAGAAGAGGAATTGTGTCAGATGTTACGGAACACTCCGAACCTTTTTAACCAGCCGCCAAGCTGACAAAAAGTGATTTTTTAACTGAATGTGTTCAGTCAAAAGACTTAACTTTTGTTACCCATGTTTCATTGAAAAACATTAATTCATGTTTGTTTATCTTTTTTTCATTCTTATATTAAACTTAATAAAGACTATCGATGTTTTTATTTCATATCCCTAAAATACGCACCAGATTTCCCTTATTCAGTGCGGCACAGGGTGCATAAACCCTGTATTTACAAGCTTTTATTTAACTTGCAGTGTATGTATGTATGCATGTCCGTTCGTCAAATCTTGCGAGCTAAATTTGACCCACTTACCAATGTCCGATTGAGCTGAAATTTGGAATTCACCTTTAGTTCCGATGACAATGCAATTAAATATATAATCAGTATAGTTATCAATTCAGAATTCTTGCAAATTTTCAAGTACTATATTCTTGTTTTGTTGTGATGGTTACTTGACACTTTGTCAATGTAGGTAGGTACCATAAAGTTATAATCAGCGAGCATTCAGCGAGCGCAATCTTCATAGAGTGCGTGTCAGACAGATAACTCTGCGACTGGGGCGTTTATGGCGCTAGTTACAGTACATTATTTTGTTCGAAGCTTATGGAAAATATTAGTATTCGATTTTGACCCCGCGCAGACTTATCTGGCGCACTCTCTAAATTCAACTAGTAATAGAACACACGTCCCAACCCGACAGCCGATTTGAATTGGTTATTTGAGAAAGAACATGAGTCCATGTCACATAATTGCTATGGAGACAAAAAAACAGTCTGTTTGAAAAGTATGCTATAATATACTATTTACATAAATTTGAGATTATCAATAGAATATTTTATAACGAGGGACTAAACGAAGCCATTATATACCAGAGGTGGTTTGGCTCCCGAGCGTGCGAGGGAGTCAATGAAACCGAGGGTATATTAAGTTGGCGTTTAGTCTCGAGGTGCAAACTGTACTTTTCACTTCGAGTGCGAGAAAACTAGTCAATTTAGTACAAAAACATTTAACAAATTCTGACATTTTCGCGGTCAGTAGTAGTAGTAGTAAAAATATTCGCCCTTTTGTAGGACAGGCCAAGACATTTATTTAGCCATACTGCCAATTATTGAGTATTATTTAATTATTATAGTTTCTTATGTTTTCATAAGAATGTAGGTGTGTTACATTCCATTGCTCCTTGGAGTTTTTGGCGTCAAGTGTGTCAAGCCAACCTTCTCGATAATTCTTGCTGAGGTTAGTCACCACACCACTATAATAAAACACTCGGCATCACTTTACCGAGATAGCGCCTATTTTAATCATTCTACATATCGTTCAGTTGCGTAGACACTTGGGGCACAAAAACCACACCTATCTTGAGTCACAAAATCCACTATGAAATAAATTGCGATTAATTAAAATATCCACTCAACCTAACCCGCCAAAATGGCGCCAAAAACTCGCAGTAAGTTTTTTCCGCTAAACCAGTCATAAATTGACAATTTAAAACACATGGCGCCACCTTCCTTGCGGAAAAACCATGAAACAAAAAAACATTTTCGCAATGAAGATGGTCCACACTTCACAATTAATAGTATATTCACTGGCTGTTTGAGTTTATCTAATGTCACATGAAGGAAATTAAAAAAGTAATTACATTTTACTCCCTAGGGACTACAGTGGTTATTTAGTCCCGCTTCGTAGGGCTATATTTGCGTACTTTTAGAGCATGAGAAGTGAAAATTATTATTATTTATATTAAAACATTAATTTAAAGTCCCTGGACTTAGGCTTTTTCTCAATTACTTAAAAAAATGACATTTAATTAAAAATGAAGTTTCCCTGTCAGTTACAGGCTACTCAAAATGGCTTTGAAGAATTTTTCGTCATTCTTTTATGACAGGTACCGTTAAATTTTTTTCAAATCCAAGACCTTTTTTTGTTAATAGGTCTTTTTCTTTACGAGCCCGTTGCATTGCTTTGGCAAATCCAGGTGATTTCTGTGGGTATTTGATAAGAAAAAGTGATGTGATACAAGGCCTTGTTCAGTGATGTGATACAAAGCCTTGGCCAAGACCAGATTTGGTGTAGCTTTTTGATTTTTTGATTTGATTTAATTTTGATTTGGTACGAACGTGTGTAGCACGGATTATATTTGCTTTACAGCAAAGTTCGTCCGCACCAAATCGGCGGTTAGGTCTGGTCTGGACGTGTGTAGCGGCTATAAGAACGAACGAACTATAAAAAAAAGGAAAAAACGCGAAGTTGCTATATTCAGACCCTATGTGTCACTTTGCACATAAATAGTTCACTAAAGTCAACGACAGATGGCTCCAAGTTAATACAACCATAGTCTACCTACAGAAAAGAAAAAACCTTTTTTTCTTTATGTACTATGTTTATCAACTTTGATAGAAACTTAAATGTGTCTTGTTCTTTAGTATTTATTTTTGAAATACGTACTAAAATTTACAGCTGAAAATCAGCGTTTGCTTGCGTTGCAAGACAAGTAATATGACGCTGAGCTGCGACCATTGAGTACTGCTGCGGCACGGCACACACACATTTTTATTTTGAACTTTTTGTCTTATTGGGTCTAATTTGTGTTTTCTATTCTTGTTCGTAATACAGTGCTTCCTTCTCTTATACCTATGTGAATATGCCTTGTATTTAATGAATATGTGTGTCTGTAGTAAGAATCTACAATCTCTATTTGGTGGTAAAATATATTTGTGTGTTTGCAGACTTGATGCAGTTGAAGAGCTAGACTGTAATAAATTAACTGGCAAACGACCATGCAATAATTATGCATTAAATGAAATGAAGCAACTTAGAAACACGTCCAATAATAACTAAAAATACAAAAATAAATTATATTAAAAAACCTTTTATTTAAAATCAAGCTTTTATTCAAATGTCCTAAAAAGAATAAAATAAACTTTGTATCAAGTCAAATCCAACAAATTTATTACATTAAACAATTTATTTGTTTTAAAAGCTTGTCGCGAGATTTTATTGTTACTGGGCTTGCACTAGACACAAATGCTTTAACTTATATTTGACATATGAAATTAAATAAAGCGACAAGCTTTTAAAACATATAAATTGTTTAATGTAATAAATTTGTTGGATTTGACTTGATACAAAGTTTATTTTATTCTTTTTAGGACATTTGAATAAAAGCTTGATTTTAAATAAAAGGTTTTTTAATATAATTTTTTAAATATAGCTTTAATTTTAAACTAAGCAAGCTGTTAACGAACGCCTTCAGCTGTATGTCAATTAGTTCATTGTTATTTATATTCAAAGCAAAAAAATCATAATATCTTTTTGCATGAAGCCAAAAAAGGATTTAAAGTTTCTTAAATGTTACAGGGTCTATAAGCCTTGTGCCGCCACAATGGATGTTTAATTACCAGGTGTATAGGTCTTGTACCGGAGGAATGGAAAGTATAGAAAAATCACGGCCGCGGCGAACGTGTTAAAACAACCTGAAGGAAATGGCGCGTTGTCGCAGTATCGCATGACGTCACGGATTTGTTTAACGATGTCTCCCTTACGACGTCATCACATCCTCTTGTTTTGTGCACGAAAGCTCCGAAGGGCTTATTTAAGTAAATGTCTCTATCCGTGGAGGTTGCGTCGCGTGTGTTGTGGAACTGTTTCAAACTTACAGTAGGTAATCTGTGCGATGGGTTGGATTAATTCTAAATTATGGAGAAACTCAATGTTAAACCCGAGGGGCTCGAACCGTTGTGACGAGTACTTGATTTATACTAACCCTATTAGTACGGGCTCTACCTACTACATGTTAAATTGCTATTTTTATAAATCACTAGCCTTCCGCTCGCGGCTTCGCCCGCGTGGGCTACACGACGTAATCACTCGGAAATGTGATATTTTCCCGGGATAAAAAGTAGCCTTGTCACTCTCCAGCTCTCAAACTATCTCCAAATCACTTTGATCCATTGCTCCGTTTTGACGCGAAAGAAGGACAAACAAACACAAACACACATTCACATTTTATAATATTAGCACAGAATATATAATAGTACTAAATATTAGAATGGATGCCTTTAGTCTTTAATTTTTTTGAATTTGCCTGTGCATTCAAGATTTTTATCACATATTATTTTTAGTACCTATTGGTTGGTCCATTAAAATATTGTGGAATCTTATAAAATATTATAAACTAGCCTTCCGCCCGCGGCTTCGCCCGTGTGGGCTACACGACGATATGCCTCGGGAATGTGATATTTTACTGGGATAAAAAGTGGCATAATAACATGTCACTTTCCAGCTCCCAAACTATCCCCATACCAAAAATCATGTCGATCCGTTGCTCTGTGTTGACGTGATAGACGGACAAACAAACAAACAAAGGAAATGTCCTAAAATGGGTTTTTAAAAATCATATCAACTAACCACAGTGATAGAAATTTATATAGATACTTAGTTCAAAAACAAAGCTATTAAAGTAAGTTGTATAATTTTAAAGGCCTCCAATTCCGAGAAAATTAATTTTAGGTGTTCATGAAAAAGCTTCATAAATGCCTGACATTAGGCTTAAAATACAGTATCCAAAGCCGTAAATAATATTGGAAGTAAAAAAAATGACTTTAGAAAACATCAAAATTATAATTGCTAATGTCATAAGTCATAATTCTTATTTCGATTATTGGTACAGACGCCATCTAGTTTGGTTTGATATATAAAACATATTATTTGGAAAACATTTGGAAAAACGTTCAGCTGCGACCAACTTTGAATTTGACATAACATTGACAATGTCCTATTTGACAGTGAAGGTTGTTCAGTGTTGCCAACCCTATGTAAATATTTCTACCATAGAAATAATCAAATTATTTAATTTAAAAAAACGGAGGGCTTTATAATTTTTATTTTAGAGATTTTGGGTTCTCAATATTTGTTACTATCAGATAAATTCACTTTTATGGTGGTTAGTTATCCTTCGGAATAAAAATCTTATCTCCATACAAAAAGAGGACATCTCCTTTCCCATTTACAGTGTCTTAATTAACCGATCCCTACAATTTCTTAAAACAAGTCAGAGTGCAAGAGATGCAGTTGCATTTCTGACTGGGAAAGGATCGTGTTAATCCGGCAGAACATTTATTTGCTCTCCCTATATTACACTGGAATTATGTCTAATCCGTTAAAACCTTGCGCCAAGTAAACCATAATAAAAAAAATATGATCTGCGGACACCACGCAAAACAAAAGATTATGCTAATCCCTCGGGACGAAAAATTAATCAAGATGAATCATTCATTCTAACATTGTAATGATTATTATTAAACCTTTTCCGAATGTGATGTCAACAAAAGAGACATTTTATGTATTGTTTAGTCAGACAGACTATATGTCCTGAATCGAATCATTTTTTATGCAATTTTTTTTCTATATAGTTCCTACGATTTTTAAACGATCCGCGAGTACACCGCGAGTGCACTATCTAGATCTATATCTATATAATTGCGATGAAAAAAATGGCCGTGCTTAGTATGCCTTAGGCTTCCTATAGTTTGAGGATTTGTTTCAAGCCAAATCTGTAAACGTCATATTATTTCAAATGCTATTATGAAATTGTAAAGATAAAGTCGGGGAAAAGACGGGGCACGTTTTATCAAATAAGTATAACTCTTCAGTCGTTGTTTAATATGGTTTCTTTCTAATATTCAACTTCTATATTTTCAGAGGCAATTCAAAGCTGTATGTCCTTAAAACTTAATGAGAGTTACTTTGTAGTTTACTATGGTAATTAAGTCTAAAAGGTACTTACTACTTAGAGCGAACAAACTTTGAGTAGTTTTGTGTTGTGGGTGATTCCCGTGATGCTGATTAATTTCCCCTGCCTGTGTGCGATACCATGGAAGTTGTAAGGTCGAAGATAACAACGAGCAATGTTCGAAGGCCTATGGCATGGGCAGTGGTTGTCGTGGGTCGCAGCCACAATGGGATAAATGAGTGGGAGCAAGCGGGCGCAGGACGCGGCAGTCGCCTGGCAGACGCCGCGCCGCGCGCCGCACGCTCCACGTCGTCCGCGTCCGACATGGATTGGGGCATTCGCCGTAAGTTGGCCAGCACTCGACTCTACCACCTCCCCGCGGTATGGCTACGACGTACGGAGACCGCCGCCGGCATGGCACCGACACCGCGCGATCGAACCCGATAGTAAACAAACGCATGTGGCTCCGAGGAGTAGTCTGACCGGTGTGGCCGCAGATGCCGGTCGACTGGCCGGTATTTTTAACTCGTTTCGCGGTTCGATGTCCGTTGCTTCGCCGAATCGATATGCATAATATCGTCCTTGAAAATCCAACTTTTGCAAAAGTTGAAGTGTTCATTGTTCCGTGAGAATTATTGGATTTCCTCACCGATGAACTGATTCATTCGTAAGTTACAAACTTGTTTGGACTTTCCATAAAGTTTCATTCATGGTGCAGTGGAAAACTTTTGCTTTCTAATTCATCCTATAAAGATTAATAACTTTAAGTTGTTAATATAGTTTGATTCTTCAAATACTAAATTTGTTTTGCATGAAGTAGGTAAATGATACTCATAACATGATGGTTTCAGAGAACTTACCTTAAAGTTACTCCCACATATTGGGGGGTAGAGAGTCCCTTACGACAGCTAAGTGCTTTACTATAGCTAGGTTGTCAGTAGGCGTTTTTATACAAAAAGGCTAAGCATTACTTAACTTTTTTTCGTAATTTACTTTCTACAGATTTTTCAGCGCCAAAAAGCTAGAATTTTTGCATCAGAAAAGTTGTTTTAGAGATGAATACTGTAACTGTTACCGTACGCTTTTCATATATTTTTGTCTTATAGTGGTTTGAATTTAAACCAACTAATTTATGTAGGCCTGAAATGTTCTACATTTCCATTATTTATGACATCTGCAAAATATTATCATTGTCACGGCATTGTCGAATACTAATACCGTATAGTTTGACTGCGGCAGCCGGTAGTAGTTAACAACAACCTGCATTGGGCCGACCTAGGTCAATAGTTTGTTTTATATTTCTTTGTTTTGTTATAGCCTCGAACTTGCTTTTACCATGACCTTTTATCTCCTACAAGATTTAGGTTTCACACAAAAGGTAGCCTAGCTAGCAGTGGCGAAGTGTTAATATAAATGCCGATTCTCATCGGCTCTCCTTCTAAAAATCTTAAGGCCTTATCTTCTAAAGAATTGCTTGACGCTTGCATCACGTGGTAAGTAGTTTTTGGTCCGGCTTATGCCTACGCCATATTTCGACCTCTCGCCACTGCTATCTAGTCTAATATTATAGTCAAAACTCTTAAAAGTGCCATAGTGGTGTAAGCGTGAAAAAGTAACAGACATATTTACAAAGTTACTATCTCATTTACTATATCAGTATGGATTAAATTACTTTGGAAACTTGAGTTGGTTATAGCGAATGGAACATCAATATGTATGCAGTAATAATATTATTACAAACTAGTTGGAAACACAAAGTTATTGCAATGCAGATGCTAGTTCACCTATTTGTGGTTCAGGAAAGTAATTGTTATCTTTGGAGCCAAACTCGTTTGTAACTAATGTAATTTGCGACCGGCTTATTGGCAGTTTACGTTGTGACGTAAATGGCAAGGTGTCCGTATCGCATCTGCCCCAATAACCTAATAGAGTGCCGGGAGATACATCACCTTCCAGGAACAAATTCCCGCGACCTCAAACCCTTCTCTCTATAATACTATTAAACGTTCAAATATACGGTACGACAATACCATACGGGATCAGACCTTTTATGAAACTTCTCGTAAGTAAAAACAGTAAAATTACGTTTCATTACCTTACCTTTTGTCGTAAAGGTTTTTGCTCGCACCCTTCTCAAATTGGATCAAAGCGTCCCTAAATTCGATTTAAAGCGGAATTGAATAAGCGAAATTCATCTTTAGTCCTTAACCCTTTAAAAGACTGCGCCTCGTCGTGGTTTGTGGTGTATTGTGTCGGTAATTAATGAAGCAATATCATAAGACTGAGCAGTCGTAATATTTTTTTTATTTAAATGAGCAATATATTGCTCGTGTCTAGTCTACGTGTAATTTTGTTCCGCACGCCAAATTGTAAATGCCGATGGCCTTCCCCAAAGTCTTATTTGTTGTTAGTGACCAAACTTATCAAACACAGACATAGTTGCATCTCAGTAGGTAACTCTTATTTTGTACTTATAATCGATTTGGATAATTTAACTTTGTTATTAGTTATTGTATTGTTCTCTAGATCGTCTTCCGGATCGATGTATAATTAATCAAATTAGATTTTCCTGCAGAACATGACCCATTTCTTTCGCACGCACGGCGCACGTATAATACATTTAGTTTATACTTATCTTCCAACTATCTAGTTTGCAATAATACTATTTATTTTACATTACATCGCAAAAAGTACCAGCTAAAACCATATGTTTATATTATCTCAGCATAAATAAATTAAGAATCGCATTTCTTACAAATAAAATATCGAATTTATTCCATAGCATCATATTTATTGTTACGTATAGGTATCTGACCAATTGGGACTAACATAATGAGAGCTGCCATATGAAAATAACATACTAACTGGCTTATTTGATTAGAAAACCGCAACCAATTAGTTATTCATAGTTCGGGAGAACTAGGTATATCTAATAAATAGGACCATACAAACCTAATTAAAATCTCACAATGTCGTTGTCGCCGTACCGTATCGTTCAAAAGCAGAAATTGAAAAAACTCATTCGAAAGGAAACCACTACGTGCCTTATCCATTGTTCGCTGGGACAAGCTGTAAAAATAAGTACCTTTGCCAGATATTTTATCATTCAATCATACGAGCTTTTAAAGGGATTTAGTTATTATTTATACGAATAATCTAAAAATATTCGTTAATTTAAAAAGTTAAGTTCGAACTGTCCATGATGACTTTTATGAATAAGGTGTGGGTTGCTTTTTTACTCCACTAACTAAACTTGGTGACTTAAATCAGTATAGATATCTATTTCTATTTTTGATATTATTTATTAACGCAAGCAAATTATATTACACACAGAAACTAACTTCCTAAGACCTAAATGATGGACATCAACTTAGAATTATCACAATGTAAGAAGAAGACAATGTAAGGTTTATTAGATGTAACACAAAAGGTTTATTAGATGTGTGACAGACAATGTCATGCCCACAGAACATAGAAAGATTTTTGGTTAGTCTTCCCTTGTAGGTAGTATAGTACAAATGAACTGAAAATATAGATACAATGTTGAATGCAAATTACTAAGATTAGTTTAACAGTGTATAAACAGAAAATAAATTATGAGAGAATTTATTCTAGAAATTAATTGGATCGAGTGGCAAATAATAATCGCACTTTGTTATCAAGTATTCTTTTATACCTTTTCTCTATTCATCAATACCCATTGATGTGGGAAATTCACGAGCAAACGAATGGGCCGTACAAATGAGCGATCCTGAATAAATTATAAAACGGTTTCGTAAAATCAAGAACTCTTTTACGCCGTATATATAATCAAATGAAAATTTCGTTAAAATTATACAATAGAGGTTTTTATTAAGTTCGTAGATAAAATATTCACTTTTGTTTCGCTCCTCGGTAAAAGATATCGTTTTGAAAACAAGACACGCTCCAAAACGATGGAAAGGTCACGGCTGTAGAGAGCCTTGCAATATTATGTTGCGTACTCCCTGTCAATGTTACCTTCGGGAAATTATGATTTCTTTCGGGTGCTGGATTACTCCATATGGACGATCCTTTGTTTGTCAAACCTGATCGATACCCGTCATTCC
Organism: Crambus lathoniellus; assembly: GCA_949710035.1. Taxonomy (NCBI): domain Eukaryota; kingdom Metazoa; phylum Arthropoda; class Insecta; order Lepidoptera; family Crambidae; genus Crambus; species Crambus lathoniellus. Next base: position 9,848,569 of record OX453299.1, on the reverse strand, counting down.
TATGGCACGCAGGTCTAGTCCTAGTTAAGTGTGTGATTACTAGGTTAGGCTGTTTTGTCACACATATTACATGTAAATTAAATCGTACGAAGTTTCATTATTTGGAATATAAAAAATAAATTGAATCACGGTCCAGCATACTACCTCAATAAAAGAATATATTAAAAAGTTGACTCCGAATCGCCTCGTTCAAATCTACTTCTTTGTGAAAAATATAGTTCGTTCAGGAGCTTTATTCGTTTATTTTGGGTCAGTTTCTCTTGTCTCTTTTGCATTTCAGTTTGGAATGCCGCTATACTCACCAACTTATTCGTGAAACGAGTGAAATCAAATCCCTGTTAGTCAATTATGTTTTTGCCGTTGCTTTTCGAGCTTGTGTTAAACTAGCATTGGTGGGTTGCCTTTGTTCTTTGAAGATACACTTGAGTTCAATAAATCCTACTAATATTATAAATGTGAAAGTTTAGATGTTTGGATGTTTAGATGTTTGGATGTGTTTGTATGTTTGTTACTCAATCACGCCAAAATGGCTGAACGGATTTGGCTGAAATTTGGGACACAGATACTTTATAGCCTGGAGAGGAACATAAGCTTTTTATCCCGAAAAAACATCAAATTCCCGTGGGATATCGTCGTGTAGTCCACGCGGGCGAAGCCGCGGGCGGAAAGCTAGTGATATATAAATACGGACACATATTTATTTAGATTGCGTAGTAGTGTAGTGCAGTTACCTTAGTATACAGGATGTGTGTAGTGCAGTTACCTTAGTATACAGGATGTTTGTTTAAAGATGGGACATACTTCAGGGGGTGAAAGTACCCATTAATACAAACAACTTTACTATGGGATCAAGTGCCACATTGCGAAAAAAAACTGCTGTGACATCGGCCCATTTGGTATTGCACATTTGTATGATTTTTCGCGGTATCGCTCTTGTTCCCATAGCAAAAGTTGTTTGTACTGATGGGTAGGTAGGTACTTTCACTCCATGAAGTATGTCCCATCTTTAAACTAGCACCATGTATATATGTTAAGTTAGTCGTATTAAGCCTATGCTTATAATTTGTCATGAGAACGCTTCCCTTTGTTGAACAATTGCTTAAATGTTGATGCCGCTTGAATAGACAATGTTGTAAGTAAGTAAATAAATACACAAAAGCATAATGGTATGCTTAGGTGCTTAATCGGTCTAGCCATTGTGTAAGCTCGCGGACGCAGTGCCGTGGTACAAACAGACAGCACTTGGCGACCGTCGCGTGCTCGCCCGTCGAACGTGCTGCACCCACATCACCTCCAAATAGTAATCGCACGCACGCACACATACCAGCCGACCTTCCCATTGTCCCGATTAACTTGCCATTATTTCGTTCCGTGAGTACTACGTAAGAACTTCACTACCTACTTTTGGCGTAGTTTGACGTTTTCTTATTTGATACAGCTACGTTTCTGTAGCAGTCGAGACGATTGACCTTTTGGCGAACTTTTCTCTCGGATAAAGAAGTTATTTTACTTAACAGTGGAATTAGGTTTCCCTTTCACAAAAGGTATTACCTAAAAGCTTTTGATAGATAGATATGTGTGTGATATGTTGTAGGTAATCGCGTTTCATGATCAAATGTTTTTCACTACTCAAATCGCCTAATATCTAATTCATGAGAACAAACTGCCTTTTTGAAAAATGAATTTATGATGAGCTACGTGTTGAATTCATAAATTTGAATTATAAATTTAACTCGGACAAGGCAATAATAACTCAAATAGGGGTGTATTTTACCTCTGAAAATAAAAATGGTTTAAGCTTAACGGTCCGGGATTGTCAAACAAAACGAGTTTGTTTGACGCGAATTTCATTCGCTCCATTCGCTTTTGTGTTGTGATATCGAGGTATACTAAAATGAGGCTGGTTGAACACTCGTGGCGTCCTTCAACCACCGATTATGTGCAAACCGGGTGATCGACAAAGCCAGCATTGTTTACATAGACTATAGGCGGCCCGGCGCCGAGTGCTATCTCTCGCTGCATTTCACTCGGCATAAAGCAGACCCGCGTCTCGTCGGATCGCTGAGTGGCCCTTCACGACGGAACACCACTGACTCTACTCACAAAACAAACTGACATGTAGGTATATGTGACACGGTTATGTTATGTTATTCCAAAAGATTGCCATTATGTTGCTCGTTGAATAGGGCAAGGGCGAGTTGGCTGGTTCGTATACCTACTTCAAGTTGAGTTGGAAGTTCAATTTTGAACGAAGGTAGTTTGGATATGTAATTATTTATTAGACAGATACGTCGAAGTTTCGATTAGTCTCCGCCTAAAATAGTGTATTAGTCTAGTCAGTCAATACGACTTGCTTGGTAAACTTGGGTAATAATTAACCAAACTAATTTCGGGCAGTTATAGGCTGTCACGGTAACTTGTGATTGATCGATATGTTACACACTGAAACTAGAGATACAAAGGGATCGTGTGACGTATACGAACCGAGATTAAGTTTTGAGATCTACATATTGAACAAGAGAAGCCTGCATGGATCAAGTCGCATATACTGTAATGTGGAGTGACATTACGCTGGGTCGGTCGGCCGAAACATCAGAAACCTTCTACGATGTCTGTATACATAGTATACCTCCTATACACACAGACAAACTACACATGAAAGCCAAATCTAACCCAGACAATTTAATATTACAAGTTTCATACAAAAGATATCGCAACTTCTGTAACAATCTTTTGAAAAAACTTAAAAGTAGTTACGACAAAAAAGAATTGCAAAAAGCTGGAACTGACAGTAAAAAAGTATGGAAGGTAATAAAAAATGTTACACATATCTCTAAGCAACATGAGTCATCTTCAAGCTTATTTAAAAAACACTCGTCGCAAATGTCATCAGCAAATAGCGCAAATGATTACTTCGTCAATATCGGAAAATGTCTGGCAAGAAAAATTCAAACTAGCTCATTTAAATCACACCCAAGCTTGCAAAATAGATCCGTCAATGCATCAAGATCATTTGTGCTGTTAAACACTGATGAAGCTGAAGTAGAAAGAATAATTATGTGTTTAAAGGACGATTCGGCAGTTGGTTGGGATAACATCTCAAATAAAATACTAAAACGTTACAAGCATATCTTGGTCTCACCCCTTACACACATTTTTCATAAGTGTCTAACCCAAGGAGTTTTCCCTAAATGCCTGAAAAAAGCCGTTATTGTTCCTGTGCATAAATCCGGCAGCAAGGATCAAATATCAAACTATAGACCTATTTCAATACTACCCGCCATATCAAAAATATTAGAAAAGATTCTTAATAACAGGCTTGTCCAATACTTGGAAAAACATTCAGTTTTTTCTAAGAACCAGTTTGGTTTTAGATCCAAATTATCAACTGCCGATGCAGTGCACCAACTTACTAACTATCTTGTACAGGAACTTGAAAAGGGTAACAAGACTTTGGGAATATTCCTTGACCTTGCAAAAGCATTTGACACCGTTTCTATACCCATCCTATTGCAAAAGCTTGAGTCACTAGGTATAAGGGGTACTCAGCTTAAACTATTCACAAATTATCTAGACGAGCGGTCACAATGTGTAAAAATAGGCAATGTTGTCAGCTGTGATCTGTCAAATACCCCCTATGGAGTTCCCCAGGGGAGCATATTAGGCCCCACGCTATTTTTGGTCTACATTAATGACCTTTGTAACCTAAAAATGCATTGTGGAACAATCATCTCATATGCCGATGACACTGCTCTACTTTTTTCCGCAAACTCGATAGATGAAGTATATAAATATGCACAACAAGGCTTCAATGTAGTAAATAATTGGTTAAATCAGCATCTACTCACGCTAAACCCTGACAAAACTAAGTATATATATTTTTCAATGCGTAAAACTAAGACAACCTTAATTAACACTAAGTTGTATGCCCACCATTGTAATGACCCTACTAATCACAGTTGCATTTGCCCAGAAATAGGTGTTACTAACAATTTGAAATATTTGGGTATTATCATTGACGAAATACTCTCATTTAAGCCTCATATTGAAGCTTTGTGTGGAAGAATACGTAAATTAATATACATATTCAAAAAACTACGCACTTTGACTGATTACGCACTGATACGGCAGGTTTATTTCGCCTTGTGTCAATCAATATTAAGTTACTGTATTACGACATGGGGTGGCACTTCTAAAACTTTATTGTTATCAATTGAAAGAGCTCAAAGAGCGGTTCTAAAAGTTGCTACCTTTCGTCCCTTCCTCTACCCAACAGAGCTTCTTTATAAGGCATGTAATATATTAACCGTTAGACAATTGTTTATACTTAACACAGTCCTCAAACAGCACACTGCACTTCCCTATAGCACTGACATTACTAACAAAAGACGAAAAGATATAGTTTGCCCGCAAAACACGGGAATGAAACATGCGTTTTCTTCTAGCTTCTACATGTTTCTTGGGCCTATGTTATATAATAGATTAAATGCCAAATATGGTATTTATGCAATCAACTATCATGGCACGAAAAGTATTCTACAAGAAGCCCTCCAAAAAATGTCCTACGAGGACACAGAGAAATTACTGTTGGTGACAAAATAAATGTTTAGAATTAAATTAAATTTATAAAGTTTACTCACGTTGTTATTACCGTTATTTTTTTAAAATTTTACTCATTGATACTTATACAGATTGTTTAATGATTAAAGTATTTATGTAAGTTCTTTTTTGCCTGAAACACAGGGAATCCTAGTTCAGGCTCATTATTATTATTGATTTGATGTGTACCTAGTTTTAGCCTTTACTTTTATATTTTGTATTGTATGTTTTATTGAATAAATTTTTATTTATTTATTTATTTATTTATACGAAGCTAATGCTACTGAATAAGTTACGACCGTTTCCTGTTTACTACAAAGAAAACAAAATTTATTTATCTTACTTTCGCCAGAAAATGTCTATTTCAATTGTATAACAAAATTGCTAACACCTGCAAAGTTTGATAATTAGATTTTACCTCGTTCTCTGTCTTGCCATACATACAGCTTGTTCGTTTTGAAACTCTTAACCTGAACAAAACTTGGCTCTAGTTTAGTGTTGTCTGTGCCAAGTGCCAATGCTGCATAGTGTCCACAGTACATGAAGTGGTGGTATGCGATATTTAATATTCAAACGTTTATACAAATTTTGCGTAATAGAATGTATATGTACGTCGTCTACGTCTTTATTGGCTGCCATACACGCTACGGTCCTCCGGAGAGGTCTACCTATGCAGGTAATGCAGGTATGCCTGCGCAGGTAGAACGTAACGTGTGTGGGAAAAATCCTATGCAGTTTCTTTAACTGACCGACGTGTTAGCCATACACGCAACGGTATACCAGAGAGGTTACCGCAGGTGAACCAGGTTCAGAAAACTGCACAGGTCCGTACAGGTAGACTTCTCCGGTAGACCGTAGCGTGTATGCCTTACTTCATCCTGACAAAATTCAAGGAATGCCGCTAACACTGGCAATGCCAGACTGACAGTCGTGAAGTACGTCGGGCCTCCCCGAACGTTCTTCCCCCCAGTGGGTGTTGTCGTGGGCCCTACTATGATAATCCTGATCTTGACACAACAAGAACTTAATTTACATGTTGTCTTAGTTCAGCTTAAAGAAACTTATGCAATTCGAGACAAAGTAATTATACAAAACTAAATCTGTATCTTAAATGATGCTTTTTTTATTTAGAGTGAAAGGAAAACCCAAGTGCTCATGCACACCGCGTTTTTATTCACGCGGTCGACTTGCGTTTATTTTATTCAATACAGGCTAGTTTGACAAGCAAAAGTTCCTAAGGTCTACAAGCTCGCGGGCGTATTTCGTCTGTATAGTAACAACGCGCGTCAACGACGCGTGAAAAAAACGCGGTGTGCATTAGGCTCTCATACGCAATTTTCTCATTTGGAAGGTTTTTTATTTTAACCGTGTGTTTCTTAGAGTTTATGCTATATGCTATGTGACGCACATAGAGAATTGTTACCATCTCGTGGTCCGAATTAATATGAACGGTGTTCTTTGTTCTTTCTGAAGGATCGAAACTAATGAATAGTAGTAGTAGTGGCTACTAACAAAGTAGACTCCACTCTAAAATTATAGCTAGATGTAAAAAAATGGATCTATAAAGGTACAAACTTGTAATATAGGTTTGTACGGTAATTTTTTGTGTATCTTTCAGTTTCCTCCCGTAATAGCTGTCGTCACAAAAGGTCCGACATCATACAGTTCATAATAATTACAGCAAGTTTCGATCGTGTCGTCGTATATGTAATGAGTTTGTCGGTATTAGTGTGTGAGCAACAGGTAGTATTTGAGTGGTTGACGTCGTCACGCGAGCACGCGACGTGACGGCGACGTGACGGCGACGCGCAACGGGCGCGGCCGCGGCAAGGCGGTGCCGTGGCGTCTCGGCCGACCCGCCCACCGCGTCCGGCGTCCTCGTGCATGTCCTTTGTGCCGCTTGTTAATAAGCAGGCACTTGGCTACAGCTACATTTGCAGAATAAGAGTTGAATGCTCCCTTTAATGCCCTTCATGCCACCGTAACATTTGAAATCGCATGGAAACAAAAGTATAATAAGTTGTATTGTCACGCTGAACGAACTAGGAAGACATTTTTGTACGAATAATTCAAGTTGTTACATTAATATATATAATAATTTAAGGACTTATATTTACTAACAAAAAATCTTTAATGTTCTTAACTGCTCGACTCTCATTGCCCTAATTAACTAGTGTAATTAAATGGTGATGTTTGTTTGCCCTCTACTTTATCAAATATAGGTTAATTGAAAATGGCACCATAATAAAGATGCCATACTTTAGTTTTTCCGTGGTTGGCCTAATAATAAACCTTTAATGGTGTCTTTAAAGAAAAAATAAAAAGATTTGAGTTTGATCTTACTTCATGTTACAGTTTTAATTACTATTGGTTGTTTAAAAAATGTGTCGGACCGGATAATTATCTTGGATAGATAGCCCACTGTGAAGTTTTTGATATTCTAGTCTAGCAGAATTATACCTTAACTAGCGCTCCGCTCGCGACCTCGTCTGCGTTGACCCCCTTTTTACCCCCTTAGAGGGGGAATTATCCTCTCTTAGTGCTCCCCTACACTCCCCAAGGAATATACATGCCAAAATTCAGATAATAGATATAGATAGATTATAGAAGATGTATCTTGAGAAATTGTCAGCAAGACGCTACCCACTTACAGATATTATGAGATTATTTTTAGGGTTCTTTACCCAAATGGTAAAAACGGAACTATATTACTAAGACTCCACTGTCCGTCGGTCTCTCTGTCTGTCTGTCACCAGGCTGTATCTCATGAACCGTGATAGCTAGGCAGTTGAAAATTTCACAGATGATGTATTTCTGTTGCCGCTATAAAAACAAATTCTAAAAACAGAGCAAAATTAATATTTAAGTGGGGCTCCCATACAACAAACGTGATTTTGGTACGGAACAATTCGTGCGCGAGTCCGAGTTGCACTTGGCCGGTTTTTTTAATTACAATTAGCTTCTACTCTTGCGTAATGTAATAGGTTCCATACCTACATATTTGTTAGATAGTTGTTCGTAAACGAGTTCTTAAAGCAAATCTAGTATTTATCAGGGCTGGCACTGCACTGCCATGTCAAATCAGTAGAAATATTTCTGAGTTCTTGGTATTTGAAGAAATGTGAACTTTGGAAACTCAACTGCTAAGACACCCAATAAAACATTAAGGGCATTCCGGCGATCAAACTCAGAATTTTCAATGTTTTTAAATTAAATTTCCTGACAAAGTATCATTGCTAGGTCTTCCAAAATATTATATGTGATAGATCTTTTCTTTATGAAGGGAAGTTACTAAATTTTATTTGAATAAAATAAATACAATGTACTAAAAAAATTATTTTCAAGACCCCTTTTTTCCGTCTTAAACTCAATTATCTCAATAACTATTTGAGTAATCAAGCTAATTTTTTTTGTGTAAGTAGTTCTTAGTCATATCTAGGGAAGTTACTAAAAATTTTTTTTGTAATATTTATATTCAAGAACTAGTATCCCAAAATGCATCGTACACCGTTTCGCAGCATAATTCTTCAGTCTCCGCCCGGCATTGGCGGCGTTTGGACGTGGAGACTGTATCGCTCCGATTGCGCCAAAATTGAAAAAAAAAACTCAAACCAGGATCCTAATTTTTTTCAATGATGCTTATTTTGCTAGGAAATATTGAACTAGCGCTTCAGGATTTGGTATAGATGAGTGCTTTGCCATTTATTGCATAACCATAGACCTATGTAACCTAGGACAAGTAATAATTTTACTCATTACCTAAAGCAAACATTAATAGTTTGAAATAAAAGTGACGGATAAGTAATATTGCCTAAGATACTTAAGAGCCCATAAAAGTTGTACTATTTGAGTACCTATATTTTGTTGTGTTGTAGGTAGGTACATAATTAGTCTAAGTTTCTAACTTCTACTACTGTATATTAAATTTATGTTCGTTTTAGGTTCCTCACAAAATTGGAAATGTGAGAAACTTAAGATAGGTAGGTGTAAAAAATTGCATCTAGAAATAAGAAATTCACTTGTTGAAAAAGTTTTTTACAGAGACATAATGCAATAAAAAGCAATTCTTGAAATAAAACCGACGTTAGTTTTTTTCATATACCTAGTTGATCTAATATTACCATTACACCAATTTTATGAGACTGTGAAAAGTCCAGCTTCTTACCTTTGAGTGAGGAACATAAACCGCACCATTTTGTGAAAATTTCAGGTTCAAAACATTCTTGAAGTGACAACTTCTTTAGCGGCGTTGTGCACTATTTATTGTGATGGGTAAAAGCTGTTTAACTCGCGTCAGAGGGCCTACTCTGAAACGCTAATCCGAAACTTCGGTTAGCCCTGTCCCTCTCACTCTCGAGTCATAACGGAATCGAGTGATAGGCGCGGGGCTAACCGAAGTTTCGGATTTGCGTTTCAGAGTACGGTCCCAGGATCACGTGACCGTAAGACGTACTTGGGGGCCTGATCGAAAAACTGTTACAATGTCATTAGAATACGAAGGCAAATTTCGCCATCTTTCCCGATGGTCTGATAGCTCCGGCACCTCGGTTAGACAAAACAGGCGGCGCGCGGCGGCAGAACAGAAGACCTCGGTTCAAATCCAGTCCGTATTATTTTCTTTTTTTTTGTCCAAACTCCTTTTTTTTGTGAAAAAGTCTACGGAGCCCTTTATCAACGCATCTAGTTCATTATTATAAATATATTTTCTAAAAATCAACTGGTTAAAAATTTAAGAATATCAAAAATGCACAACGTTTATATTCAAGTTTTCACTTCTGCCGGCACTCCCGGAGTGCAACTCGCTGTTTTTTATTACTAATTCTCTTTTCCATTATAATTCAATACCTAGTACAAAATTAGAGCATGCATACAATTTCTTGCAAGACATGCTCTTGCTCTCGCGGTTTTGAAATTCGAAATTCGAAATTCCCACAACAATATCTAAAACCGATGGTTGAGGCGCCAGTAGCAATAAAAAGAATGAAAGGTCTGTCAGCTGTATTGACAGTTTAAACTCTCAAATTTAACCACCGCGTCAGATAAGTTTGCGGAGTTCTGTAAGGAGACTTGCATAGTCGGAGTAAAATTTTTGATACTCTAATGAAATATTGCATAGGTACAAGTACTTCCGAAGGAGGAATATTTATTTCATTATTTAAATTTCATTGCACAAAGTATAAACAAATGGCGGGCTAACTTTAAACTGACTAACATATTATATCAAAGATAAATAAACTTGCTCGCACTAACCTATTGCACCAGGCGCCGCACGGTGGATCCTGAACTAAGGACAGCTTGGCCAAAAAGACTTTTTATGAAAATGTAGGTAGTTGATTGTTTTATTTCGATTTGATAACTTGAAGATATATTACATTAGTTTATGGTAAACTTAGTAGAATCAGTCGTCTAGTATTATTTATATGACACGTCAAACGTTACCTATTTTCTATTTTCTTTGTTGTTCATTTTAAATAGCAAACTTTAGTTCAGACTTTACACAAATATTTCTGTAAAAGTAAGAACGCATATTTTATAAAAAAAATCATGAGTGGTAAGGAAGGTATGTAGTATTTAAAACAAGTAAAATAATCCCGTTTTGATAATTAGTTATTAAGTAAAAAAATTAATATAAATATCACTTTGTTTCGAAAATGCAATTTCGCTTTTATTTTATTTTTTTCAATTGGGGGATTTTGCCCTAACAATAATTGGTTTCTGGTGACTCATGTAGTAATGTAGTATACAGATATGACTTGAATAGTTCGGGCAAAATCCCCTTTTGTAAATGGCAGGATTTAGAAGTAAGGGGGTAGGGATTTCACAATTTAAACTGTTCGTATTTAGGACAATTTTTTTAATTCTAGACGTTTGACTCAACTGCAGGTAGCTGATTTTATTGTTTATTATCCTTAGGAGTAACAGACTACCGAATAAAAAGGAGAGAAATGTGTGAAAGATTGTTTTCAGTAAAGTACAAGAAATTAGATAGCAAGATTTTAAATTTGGAGGAGATGAGATATGAAGAATATTGCTGAGACCAACTGCCCTGCTTCAGATCAACCTCTACTTAAAAACCTTACATAATTTTATTAAACATTTGTAGCTACGTGGTCTTCATCGAATGTGACAGAATAAAATTATTTTCAAAATAATTTGTCTTGGTTTGATGGATTTTGCATTTTCAAAAAATATGTTAATAATGAAAGACTTTGCTGACATAATGCTTCAGCTGGCTTCAGCTGATGAACTGCTTTTGCTGGTGAAATGAAACTTTGAAGTTAAAGTCAACTTGTCAAGAAATAAAGATTTTAAAATAATTTGAGAATTTAACGCACGCAAAACTTCGAGGAAAGACACTCTCACCGATATTTTTAATTAATTTTTTACATCTTCAGATCCTGTCATTATATGCTCAAGGGTTTTAAGAAAATATAATACAGCTCTTCCTAGTGAGGTTTTAAACATGATTTTACCAGAGTAAACAATCCGTAGACTCGTATTTATTATATAAATATAGTAAAAAATCTTATGTTATTTGTGGGAAACATTTTTAATTTCCTATAAAATCAACAGCTTTTGAGGAATTGCAGTTATTTTGCCATAACAAACGTCTACAAATAAGTTTCAGTCAAAAACATTCTTTAAATAATTTTGGCCAAGTTGTTCCTAGTACTGGTTCCACCGTGCCGCTCGTACGCGCGCTGCGTGTGCTTACTACAGTGTCTGAGAAAGTAGATCTGTTTTCGTGTCCGCTGAGTGAGCTTACTAGATTGACTTATTATGAAGTGTCTCAATTAAATTGATAAGTGCACAATCGCATTAGGTTATACCTGTAATGTTTGTGTAACTTTTGTAATTATAAATAAAAAAAAAAAAAAAACTCATAAAAATAAATAATCTCGAAGAAGTTTTATATACACTCTCTGCCACAAATGTCATTTATTAAAAGTAGGTGGCTAAAACGTCAGTGATTAGATTACATATCCTTTGGAAACTGCCATGCAAGAAATGACAGTTTTGTATAAGTAGTACGAAACCAAACCGTTTCAGCTGCTCGACCGTGATGTTGTCAAAGCCAGCGGCTTTACCTTCTTTGAGCTTATCAAGGGCAAACTTGAGCTCTGTTTCTGTAAAAGCCTCGTCCAAGTGCTTAACCTCTTTACCAGGGTCTCGTGTAAATTTCTTCTGGAGACTTTTCGTGGAAGCTTTCCCATTTTGGAGTAAGTGGTGAGCGATCTGGTTTGTGGTCACATTGGAATGACGATCAGCGATTTTAGGATCATTATTTAGTTTCCTTATAAAACACCATGCCTTCTACGCCTTCGATTAGCTTGTTCCACTTTTCTCTCGTTGTTTCGGATATGGCTTCTAGCAATTCATTCCCAAAATCGATGGTGTCCTGTGAGATGGGATCTAATTCATACTGGTCTTGGATTGTCATCCTATCACATTATATTTAAAAACATATATTTGATGCTTGGGAGAGCAAGCGCGATGTAGTTGGTATTTATTGTGACCTCTCCATAGCTTTCGATTGTGTTAATCACGAAACGCTTTTAAGGAAATTAAAACATTATGGTGTCTATGATAAATCGGTTAGCCTTATGCAATCATATCTATGTGAAAGAACACAGAAAGTAGTTATCAACAAAACTGAGTCTACTGGAGCCCCTATCAACATGGGCATACCCCAGGGGTCAATACTGGTCCCTTTTGCTGTTTTTAATTTATATAAATGACCTTCCTTTTTAAGCAAAGAATTTATGCAAGACAGTGCTATTTGCTGATGACACTTCCTCTAGTCTTTAAAGTTGACAGAGGTAATAATAGTTCTGACGAAGTAAATAGTACTTTATCGAAAGTTGCGCATTGGTTTCATAGCAATAATCCATTCTTTTACCATGGTACCATTAGACAGTACCATTGGTGGTACTGTGGCAATTTCTTTTTGCCGTGGTACCATCAATTAATCTATCATTAAACTCGAAAAAAAACAAAATGTGAAAAAAAAATCCCTGCCAAATGTAAGACAGGTTGATATTCACATAAAATTGGATGACAATGTAGTAGAATTAATTAACAGTACTCAATTTTTAGATATAACATTAGATTATCGCCTTCAATGGGACCCTCATATTGAAGCCTTGGCCGGTAGACTCAGTTCTGCGGCATTTGCTGTTAAAGAAATAAGGCTCTTAACCGATATTGAAACGGCAAGGTTAATCTTTTTTAGGTATTTTCAGAGTGTATTGTCCTACGGCCTATTACTTTGGGGTTCAGCAGCTAACATCGAAAGTATTTTTGTGCTTTAGAAAAGAGCTATTCGCGCCATATACAAACTTCGGCCAAGAGATTCTTTAAAAGAAATCAACATATTAACTGTTGCAGGACAATACATAATAATATATGAGAATATGGTATATGTGAAGAAGTATCTCAATACATTTGTAAAACGTAGCAATATACATCAACTCAAAACAAGAAATAAAAATAAGATTGCCGTTCCAAGGATTCGACTTGAAAAAACAAGAAGTTCGTTTTTGGGGAAAAGCGTAGCTAGTTTTAATAAAGTTCCACAGAATTAAGTAGAGCTGCCTTTGCACAAAATTTTAACATATAGTTGTGTTGCTGTCGCTTCGGTATTAATTTTTAATTAGTACAAATATTTCAGCATATCGCATAATATTTAAACAGAAAAAAGAACCTGACGTTAGGCAAGTTTTTACGATTTTTACCCATTTTTGGAGCACAAGGGATATGATGCGTACATGGCGAAAAATAGTGACAATGAAAAATAAAGATATTTTAAAATGATTAATGAAAAAAGGTTTTTTTAAAGTGGCTGATTTATAACCTTACGTGGCAAGTTTACATTAGTAAACAAAGTATCAATTATTTCAGTTGCGCTACATTTTGTTTAAACAAATTCGACGATCTCCGTGGCCGATTGGTGTACGCACCGGTTTTCTAGGTGCCACTATCTCTGAGGTCCCGGGTTCGATTCTCGGACGGGTAAATGTCGAAAACTAACTTTTAGATATTTTCTTGTATCTGGGTGTATGTGATCGTTGTTTCCAATTTTCAATGACACAAGTTATTGTATTATTTGATATTATCATTTTTGGTATTGGAATAATATGTATTTTATTTTATTTTTTTGTACTTAAACAATATTTTTATTTAAGTGTTTTTTTATATATTGATTTATATTATAGATTGATAGCGTGATTTTATATAAACGGTATACTTATTTAAATATTGATTATTCTGATTGAGTAAAAAAGTATTAGATGATGGGCTAGTATGAGTTATTTATATTTTTTCATAATAAATTATAAGTTTTATTAATTTGATTGGAATAAATCTGAAATGTACCTACTGGTTAGAGCAGTATACATTATTTATTTTTTTCAGTGTAATTTGTAGCAAATGTTGTAGTTTTGCCTGCGAAGATCATTTCGATAATGGATATATTATCGAAATGATTTAGAGATAGAAAATAAATATAAATAGCTGCTGCTGTGTTCTGCATTTTGAAGAATCGTTTGAAGTGACTATCTTTGTTAAAAAAAGCTTTTTTTACTACATACGAATAATATCTAAGACCTACTCTTTCTACAAACCGACGTTTACAATAAATATTCATTAATAATTCTTCTTGTATTCTACATAATATAATTTCCTTAGTAAAAGCGCACATAGGTGATATTTTAGATGTAAATAGAATGCGCGCTGCATGCCGCGTCTACACGTATTTCTCAGTCTACGAGAGTGCCGCGGCCGGAGTCTTACCGATCCCAGCACCCCCTCGCTTGTGTAAGCAACGGCCATCGACGATATTTTTTTTACCTATGCTATATCCTTAATGTCGTGTTTTTTATGGCTATGCATCAGCATCGGTAGTGTTTTGCGTGTAGAGTGAAGTGACAGTGACAATTACGCCGTCGCCGTCGCATTGACTCTACGTTCCGCCACTGCTGGCTCGGACAGGCGATGGGGCTGTCACGTTCTCACCATCCGACATGCTGTTCAACAGATCATTTACTTCGCGCCTTCGAAACGAAAGAAAGGAAGTTGTGTTAGGTAACTCAACATTTTCTCTCTATTACACATATACGTGTTTGTTCACGAGCTTTTGTGTGATCGACATTTCGCATCCTTCGCTGCATTTTTATGTTTCAACTGTAATAAAATTCTCTATAAAACTCCCTAGATCCAATTTTCCTATGTCATTACATTCAGAGTAAACGGGGCACCCGTAAAAGAGTTATAAAATTTATGTCCCAGCATAGCCAATAGCGGTCCTAAAACTTTAGGTATTCGCTTTCCGCTTATAAGTACTATGTGCTTCACACAGGGCATTCAGTTCTTAGAATTAGAATCGTCACTAAACTATTCATCGAGTAACAACGTCTATTTACGTTCTTGACGCGGTGCGGTGCACGGCTAAAATATTGAATGGATCAGGTTTACCCATAGCGACTCTGACTGTATATTGTTTTTTTTTATTAAATGCCTATTGATTAAAGCATTCTTCCGACTACGATGCATCATCGCTTTGAAATGCTAAAACAATGGGCTTTAATACGCCTTATGTTGCACATTATTATTTCTATCTGTTTGGCAATGGATGCGAGATATGCTTCGATCAACAATAACACCCTAGTTCTTGATACATAGTTGGAGTGACAGACATGGCCGAGCGTTATACGCCCACTTTTTTCTCCGTTTACAAAAAAAGTCAGTCTGTGCCATATAAAGTTTTCATTTAGTTCGTGAGCCTTCATCTAGTACTTTTGTTGATCGAAGGAGATATGTAATTACTTATTCGATAATTTTGTCCAATTTCATGTAAATTACGAAATAAATGGTAAAAAAGTATGGTTAATAATCGTTTGATCATACCATGATAAGTTAAAATGACACACGTCATTTCTGAATCGATTGCTTTCACGAAGCTCCCAGGTTCATGATTGATTGTTTGTTTGTTCTAATACGTTCATAAATCGATGAATAAATTTGAAATATCAATCAATATTGTGCTAGGACATAAACATTTGCATGTTGTAGACTTACGGCTTAATAGGTTTAAGTGACTTGTATTTTATATTACTAACTCTGTTGTACCCTATTTAATGCAAATAAAGATATTATGAATAACTAAAATCGTATCCTGGTCAAAGCCCTAACAATGGTATGCTGAGCGAATTTAAATGGCCTCAGCTGTACAAACAAACAAGTCAACTTACTGGAAATTCTAAGCGAAAATTAGTGTCTGAAACAGGCTTTGTGCAGTCATCTACGAAAGTTGTAGCTCGTAGCGGGTCTCGTAGCGCCAGCCGAGCGGGCGACAATGTACACGCTAATGATGTTGACACTAGAAGCGCGCTGCCCGCGGCCCGCGCTGCGCCACCCCACTCCCCGAATGCTTCTCACTGCCGCACAGACCCTCCACTGCACTTAACCCCACACTTCAGTAAATGTGGAGCTCCCGAAATGTGCCCGAATCATATTAGGAAATGGAAGTGGAATAAGTGTTTGATAACTTAATGCAATATTAATACTTTGATTAGCTTGAAAGTTCAGTTATAATGAAAATGCCTGCGCGAGCGAGGCTCGTTAAGTCGTACAGTTGACATTTACTTAACTTAAGATCTAATATTTAATGGTGTCTTCGTGCGTCAGTCTTTCTAATCTTAAGGTACTTATTTCTTTTTGGTTACCCACATGTTATGTAATACATGTTTTACCTTATGTGTTTGTTACAGTATTATGTAAACTTCTGATTCAAGTGTGTTTAATTGTAGGTGATTGTGTGTGTAAAGTTTCTGCTTCATATTTTCCGTACGTTACCAGGCTCCATCATGTTCCACGTGCGGCGGCGGCCGGCGGACGCGCAGCCGCGGCGGCGCAAGAAAAAGGCCGGCGGCAGCATCGGCAGCGGCGGCCGGCCCGGCAGCGAGCCCGTGCTGCTCGAGGTGACGCCCGAGGGCGCCGCGCTCGAGAACGGCCGTCGGCTGCGCATTACCGATGTCCTGGAGGTACGTACGTGCACGTACCTGACGTACGCGTATTTCTATAAATGCAGTCGACAACACAATATGCTGTGTATAGAATAGACCCTTACTAATTTCATACGTTTGTAGATAATTAGAGTAGTTGTCGTAGTGTTAAGCTTGGTGAGTTAGCAAAATGGACTGTTAAATAAATAATAATATAAATGTTACATATTATATTTTTAAGACCATATTAAACTAGAAATTTTACACGCGTCCATCCGGTTTCCGTGGAAATATCGATATGTAACATAGCCTATGTCACTTAGAAATAATGTAGCCTTTTTAATCAGTTAAACAGTTCCAGAGATTACCTCAAACAAACATCCAAAAAAACTTTACGTCTTTTTAATAGTAGTGCACATAGGGATCGGTAATAGCCAAGCTGTGTAAATAAATATACTCCAAGGCATTCCAAACTGCTTACGCGTGAGACACGAGATATTATTATAAAAATATAAGTTTTATTTCTTGACCTACTTCGTCAAGTGACATGGCGCCTCCCTCAATTGATTACGCTCAAAGCTAAAAGGCTTTATAAGCTTATGAGAGTACGAATGTGTCTTCAATGTCCATTAAAGGTTATGCGATTATTATTCGCAGGATCTAATTATATGGTCTCTAAATATACATAAAAAAATAATGTTAATACAGGAACTTTCGAGGCATAAGTATACTAAACATGCTACAGTGGCATGTAAAAATTCGAATACAGTAGACAAGACGGGTGAAAGCGTGATAAATTATTTTATTGCCATGAAATCCACATATTTACTTCGCGGTGTCGATGAGAATATGAAATACAAATCAATAAAGAAATAACCTAGTAATGGTATTCTCTACCTTTTTGTTATGTAAGTATACACTTAACATGTCGGGTCTTAATAACTCCAATGTACGTATTATGTATGTATGCAATGTAAATGTACTAGTCTGGCAGGTACTCGGCATATATTTATAGTTGTTAACCACAAAGCGGTCTATCGCTCCTCTGATATGAAGATTTATGTAATATTCATGTCAGATCAGAAATACGAATTGGATCTGGCGCACTTCTCATAAATAATGAATTGCTTATTAACCTGGATCTTTAGTCCTTCAGGACATTAATGCATAGACTTTATCGTATCATTCAACTAAATAGGCTACGCGTTGCCAGAGATTTACTTTCGCGAAGGAGGCAGTGACATTTTCAGTCACCATCGATCTCAAATAAGTGATAACCGACGAAAGGAAAATGGGTGGACCCTTTAAGTTCTTCATTCAATCAAACGTCAATTTTGACACGTCAATTATATTAGTCCTTCCTTCTTCAATTATATTATTATTCCTTCTTCATCATCAGCCACTTTAATGTCCCCAATGTTGGGGCAGTGGCCTTCCATGTGGCTAGATTAGGATGATTGGCTAATTACAAACGTTGAAATTCGAAAGAGCCACTTAAACTAGGCGACTCTTTTCCGTAGGTTGTCACATTTTGTTTTTGTATCGACGTTAACTGAAGCGCGCTCTATTCGGTTGTCTAATCTATGTATAAAGTAATGTAAGTACAACTTATTTAGCAATGTTATAACTCATAACAGGCGTCGGCTAATGATGATGGCGCCACTAATGGTGTGTGAAAGTTAACAAGTGCAGTGCAGTTGATGGCGAGGCCTTGGCGGTGACATCAATTAGACGATATTCTTCCTCACTTGTTACTTTGTTCATTAGTTTGCCCGTTCGTGTTAAGTACAAACGTATCGCAATCATGATAAGCAATTTTGTTACATTTTCGTCAATTTAAATCTAAAGAATCTGAAAATAATAAACAAAATCCCTAAGGGATAGATCAATCATACATAACATAATATAAATTTTCACACTTATGCTCTGAAATGTTAATACTATATTTGAGAAAAGAATGCAGTACGTGGCACTTTTCCGAGGTAAACATTCTAAATTTGAAAATCACTGCAGTAATTAATTTCAGTACTTACTTACTGCACTGATTTTAGTGCAGTAAGTAAGTACTGAAATTCATTACTGCAGTGATTTTCTATGGTACTACCAACTTCTTTTCTTTATTTTTTCTTTAGTTATTCCTGTGTATAAAAACAGAAAAAGCAAAGGGACATTTGCACCATACAGCCACATTATTATTATATCATAATTAGGTTAACTTTTTTTTAAATACGGTGCGCACAGAGTATATTACTTCGTATTGTACCACAAGCGCTATGTACCCTTAGCACCATGAAGCTCGACTTAATACTGAGGTAACTGGAGAGTGCAGTACGAACAATTTTTTGTGACCACAAATTACACAGTGGCTGTCTTCCGTCTCACCTACACTTAAAAAAATTACGAATGGTCATATGAGACAACTGACAGCCACTACATACTAAATGTCAAATTTGCTGGTGTTCACTTTTTTATTCAGGGTAAGAACTCCAGTTACCTCAGTATTAAGTCGAGCTTCATGCTTAGCACGAACATCAATCGAAAAAACAAAATGAGATTTATCATAGACAAAATATCCTTTACGAGTAATTTTGTATGGGAAATATATACAGCGCCATCTACCGCCCAGAAGCGGGTATTGAAGTTACGCATTTTAGTAGCAAGTAGTAAGTATCACTAGGCTGTATGACCGTTCGACATAGCCTCACAAACCAATATTAAAAAAACGGCGGGAATGATTTCCAGCGGTTGATTAAATATCAATACAGTTTATATTGTGTAATAAATTATCAAAATGAGTTCTGCCAATGAAACATATACAGACATTGTATGTACCTACTCCACCAAATTTGAGAGCAGAAGCAAAATTAATAACAGAAAATTTACTGCCAGCAAAATCAAAAGAAAGATATATGTTCACGCCGCGCGTGATTCATTCATTCCCGTGCGTTCGTGGGTTCGGCGCCGACCGCCGCCCGCGCGACATCGCGATCAGTTGGCCGTAAGCAGCCGTGAGACAAGTTCGCGTGTTTCTGTAGCGACGTGCCGCGCAAGTTACCTACCCATTTTGGGACCGAGATTCGTTTTGCACCTACTAGGGCTCCGGTCGGGGTACGGACGTGTAACCCGTGTGTGTTCGCTTTGAAAAGCGCCGGGAAAGTTTTAGCGGCCTATTAGGACATTGTGTAGTATAAGAGTGTTAGCTGTAAGAGTATCCCATCGGGGGTTGTGTGGAGATCGTTTTGCCAGGGCGCGCGCGCGCCGGCGAGACAACGTCAGCCCCCCTGGATTACGGACACTATTTTAGTAAGGTAGGATTAGTTTAATTTACTTAATTTTTGCATGGGAAACCTTCGTTTCAATAAACTGTGGAACACAGTAGATGTGGTCATCACAATTGTGCGTGATCATATTTTTGGTAGCAGAGCTTAGTTGATATAATTAATTTTCATATTAAAATTAACTACATAAAATTTCATAGTAAAAATAAAAAGCGTACCTAAAAAGCGTACCTAAAAATTATTTTTTTTTTGTTGAAATATCGAGGGTATTTGAAGATCCCGAGACGATTTTAAGTACTAAGAAATTGTTCTAGTAAATTCTCGAACCGAATGTTTCTCACTTGGTGGATCCGATAATAGATAGACACTTATATAATTGTTGTCACATACTAGTGTTTTGATACGAGTTTACTCGCCTAGATGTGTATATATTTTTTTTTGTGTGTCCGGATTTATTTGACGAATAGTTCGTTCGAAAGTGTGTTTATTAGTATCACATACTAGTGATTTGATACGAGTTTACTCGCCTAGATGTGTATATTTTTTTTTGTTTGTCGGGATTTATTTGACGAATAGTTTCGTTCGAAAGTGTTGTTTATTAGTACCACATACTAGTGTTTGTTCCGAGTCCGCTTGCCTAGTTAAAAAAGTGGAACTAGTTTTAATTATTAGTAGTATTAAATTACGAGTATTATTATTAAAAATAGTTTTGTTTTCGTTTGTTGATAACGGTTTAGTAGTTGATTTGCGAGGTATGCCATACCGTTAATCCTATACGTTTTGTTTATACCGTTATATTGTTAGCCCTTGAAATTGGTAAGTTGCTAATAATTTATGAAACTAGTAGGGTCCGTGTATGTCGTCCGAATTTTAACCCTTGAACCCCGTTGGGGCCAATTCTGACCACGCATATAGCTGTCAACGTTCACTCAAACCCGGGGCGGCCAATATTGACCAGGCGCCGGCCGGCACAGATTACTTGTGTTTTATATTATCGTGACGCGACCTATTTCTATTGTTTTTTTTGTTGATGTTTACCACTTTTATATTTCTTTGTTTGCTTTGTTTATAAAACGGATTATAAATGGCTCCTACGAATCCGCTCGCCGTATCCAGGGCCGGCATCCAAGGAGTTTTGCGTTGGCTTGCTTGTGCGGTCACATTAATAGACCGAGCCGACCGGGTAGGCGCGTTGCTAGCTCGGTATGGCGGGCTGGCAGCTCGGCTGCAAGACCTGGAGCGCCACGCCATGGAGTGTCGCGCGCATTATTTGGAGAACCCCCCAGCTGATGATGCCGTGTCGGAACAGCTGGAGCAGGATGTAGCCCAGGCCTATGAGCTGGCTGACCAGTTCACGGAGGCGGCTGAGAGGGCCCTGGCTGTTCGGAAGGGGGAGCCGGTTTTGAGCGGGGAGGTCAAACCTACCCCGACGGCGTTGCTAGGCCGATTGCCTACATTGGAGATTCCCACTTTTAATGGGGATCTGTCAGCCTGGATGGGCTTCATTAATTTGTTTGACAGTTTGGTGGATTCACGACGGGACTTATCCCCTAGCGAGAAGTTGGCCTATTTGCGCTCCTCCCTGCGAGGAGAGGCCAGCGCGGTAATCCAGCACCTGCTCATCAGTGACGACAACTACCAGGTGGCTCGCCAGCTTCTGGTTAGCAGGTACCAGAATGTCCGGTTACTGGCGGACACCCACGTGGCCACGATTTTGGCCCTCCCGCGAATCACGCGGGTACACCTGTTACGGAGGGAGTTGCTGAACCCGCTACTGTCAGCGGTCAACTCCCTAAGGCGATTGGACCTGCCGGTGGATCAGTGGTCCTTTGTACTGCTGCACTTAGTCCTCGCCAAATTGCCCGCTGAAATGAAGGGGCGTTTCGAGCAGAGGTACGGAGGCGACAGCGCCTCGTATCTCCCGCCCTTCGCGGACCTCCTTCGCTTTTTGGAGGACGAATGTAGGGTGACGGACCACCTGGAGCCCGCCCCGGTTCCAGGTGTTGGTCGTATGGTGGCGGCGAGGGAACAGCCCCGTCGCCCGACCAACCGGTATGCTGCCTTCCAGCAGTCCCCTCCCCCCGCACCGAGTGAGCGGTGCAGGTATTGCAGGGGAGATAGGCATGTGGTGCACGAATGTGCCAAATTTAGAGGCCTCCGCCCAGAGGGCCGGAGGGCCGTTGCTAGACAGCGCCAATGGTGCTACAGGTGTTTGGGGGGACACATGCAGTCGGCGTGTCCCCAGACCGAGGATTGTCGTCTTTGCGGAGGGAGGCATCACCCCCTCCTTTGTTTGGACCGCAAGGACGCCGGGAGCGACCGGGGTTCGAATTCCTCGCGCACGGGCGGGGGCCCGGCAGCCCGGAACCGGTCCCCTAGAGATTCGGCGGGGCTTAGCCCCCCCGTTCAGTCCCCCCCGGAGAGGGGGAACTATAGGAGAGACGCCCCCGCCACGGGCGGGGGTAGGGGGGTACCACAAGAGTACGCCACGGTGGCGATGGGCACGGGCCCTATTTGCTACTCCCCCCCCCTAATGGAGAGGCCTCGATTGGGGTACTATGTACCGAGGCACGCCCCACACGGGTATTACCCTGCACCTAGGAGTGCTGTTGGTCGGGGCCAGTATGTACCCGATTGGGACCCGCTCGCCCGGTACGAGCGTCCCACATTTGGCGCGCCGACTCAGGCGCGAGGGGGACAAGTACCCCCCCAAAATTTTTAATGGCGCCCCTGTCGGACCCAACCACCCCTCCGGAGCTTGTGCTGTTGCCAACAGCCTCCGTGAATGTTTGGGGACCTAAGGGCAATGTTGTCACGGTGCGTGCCCTTTTGGACTCAGGTGCCCAGGGGTGCATAATGTCCAGGTGGCTTGTCCGACAGCTGGGTCTTTTGCTTGTGCCGCATCACGAAGCGGTACGGGGGGTGGGAGACTCGCGGATCCCTGATCCGATTGGTCGAGTTGAGTTCTCCTTCTCCCCCCACTTCGCGCCAAGGCCGAAGATTGGTGCTTTGGCGATAGTATTTGATAAGGTGGTTGGACCACTCCCGCAAGTGCGAGTGCCGCCATCCACGATTGAGCTGACGTCTGGACTGGCTTTGGCTGATCCTTCCTTCCACCGACCGGGCCCAATACACTTGTTGATTGGTGCGGATGTCCTCGGTCGTGTACTGTGTGGAAGCAAGCGAGTTTTGCAGACAGCCGATCTTGTCGCCTTGTCCTCGTCGCTGGGTCATGTGGTGATGGGAAAGGTACCACAGACACCAGAGACCCCGTCGGTAGACCGCCAGACCATTGTCGGTTCTACTTTGTCCGACGTTCTCCAAAAGTTTTGGGAGGTGGAGGAACCTCCCACTGCCAAGCGGTTGGATCCGTTAGCGGAGGAGTGCGAATTGTTCTACCAGAACAACACTGGGCGCCTCCTCTCGGGTCGCTTGATTACCCGCTTGCCCTTCTTGGCGATTCGCCCTCCTTTAGGGAGCTCCCGACCGATGGCCGAGAAGAGATTGTTGTCCATGGAGCGTAGGATGGCCAGGGATCCCGCATTCAAGGAGAAGTATATAGACTTCATGCGGGAGTATTTGGACCTTGGGCACATGTCCATCTCGCAGTTGGACTGGCGTAATGTGGAACATTACTTCCTGCCACACCACGCTGTTTTGAAGACTTCCAATGGGAAGATCCGCGTGGTCTTTGATGGTTCAGCGCCCACGTCAACCGGAGTGTCGTTGAATCAGTGTCTGCATGCGGGGCCGAAGTTGCATCACGATGTCTGTGATGTTTTGACCAACTTCCGCCGGCACGCTGTCGTCTTTGTGGCCGATATCCGCATGATGTTCAGACAGACCGTGATTCACCCGGAGGATAGACGATACCAGCTCATCCTTTGGCGTGAGGATCCCCAGGATCCGATGTTGGCTTACGAGCTGAACACCAACACTTATGGTTTGCGGTCGAGCCCCTTTGTGGCGATCCGTTCGCTTTTGGAGCTCGCAGAGCGCGAACGGCTTCGCTATCCCCGGGCATCTGCTCTTATTGAGGGGGGGGCCTTATTTGTCGACGATATCTGCACGGGGGCCTCGAGCTTAGATGAGGCTCTCGTCTTACGTGATGAGCTGATTGCGCTCTTGAGGGCTGGTGGCTATGAGCTGCGGAAGTGGCTGTCTAACTCACCGGACCTATTGGCAGATTTGCCTAAGGACCACCAGCAAGAGCCGCTCCTCTTTGAAAATCCGGAGACTCCAGACATGCTGTCTGTTTTGGGAGTCCAGTATCGACCAGTCCCGGATTTGTTCACATACAGATTGGAACTGCCAGACCCAAAGGTCTGGACTAAACGCACGGTGCTGTCTACTGTAGCCCGTACCTTTGATCCGAACGGTTGGCTCAGCCCTGTAGTGTTTTCGATGAAGTGCTTCCTACAGGAGCTCTGGGCTGCGGAATTGTCATGGGATGA
This sequence comes from Crambus lathoniellus, assembly GCA_949710035.1. NCBI lineage: Eukaryota > Metazoa > Arthropoda > Insecta > Lepidoptera > Crambidae > Crambus > Crambus lathoniellus. The sequence continues at coordinate 9,824,236 of OX453299.1, read as the reverse complement.
GCCCCTCTCTGGTAGCCTCCTACGAGAGTGGGTGAGGTTCGTGTCATCCCTACCCGACGTCAATCGGGTTTGTATACCGAGGCAAATGCTGCCTTCGGGAAAGTTTAAAGCCTCCCTGCACGGCTTTTGTGACGCGTCCGAAAGCGGATACGCGGCAGCCGTTTACATCCGAACGGTGGATGCAGCAGGCGTTGTCGCCGTACACTTAGTTACGGCCAAGAGTAAGGTCGCCCCCCTTCGGACTAGGCTAACCATTCCGAAGTTGGAGTTGTCCGGCGCCACTCTCTTAGTACGGCTACTCAATCATGTTGCCGACACCTTGGGAAACGGTGTCGACTTGGAGTCGATATTTGCGTGGTCTGACAGCCAGGTCGTCCTTTGTTGGCTGAAGAGTTCAGTCCACACCCTTGAGGTTTTTGTGGCCAACCGGGTCTCACAAATTCAGACTTCAAAGGCCCCGTTGATTTGGCGCCACGTACCGGGCGAATTGAACCCCGCAGATTGTGCCTCCCGCGGCTGCGAGGCGCCTGAGTTAGTGGACCACCACCTATGGTGGAGTCCATCATGGTTGTTACGGCCTGAGCGCTCATGGCCTGCCACCCCGGCTGTGGCCAGAGTCCCAGACCTAGGCATGCGTGTTCACGCCGTGGAGACTGTGGCGGCACCGCAGATGGAGTTTTTGTTAGACCGCTACAGTTCTTTGGATAAGTTGCTCGGCGTGACTGCTTGGATGAGGCGCTTTGTGCGAAATTGTCGCCAGCCTCAGGAGAAATCGTTGTCTCCGGTCCTCGCCCCACAAGAGCGGCAAGACGCTCTGTTGCATTGGTTGCGAGTGACGCAACAGCGAGAGTTTGAACCGGAGCTGAAAGCCCTGCGCTCAAGTAAGCCCAAGCTGAAGGGACCCTTGGTGCGGTTGAATCCCTTCTTGGACAGTACCGGATTGCTGCGTGTCGGAGGTAGGCTCAGACATGCCAACCTGCCGTACGGATCACGCCACCCTTTGTTGCTCCCCAAGGATGGACCGTTAGTTAGACTGTTGATTACAGACCGACATGTAAAGAATGCTCATGCCGGTTGTAATGCTTTGACCGCGCTCCTCCAACGAGAGTTCTGGATTTTGTCAGCGCGGAGAATAATCCGATCCGTTATTTTTCGTTGTCTCCCGTGTTATCGTTTGCGCGCCGATACGATGCAGCCCCAGATGGGTGATTTGCCTGCCGATCGAGTGAACGAATCGATGCCCTTCTCAGGAGTTGGAACGGATTTTGCGGGGCCATTTACCGTTAAGACATCGCGGCTTCGTAATGCTAGAACGGAAAAGGCTTACTTGTGTGTATTTGTTTGTTTGGCCACTAAAGCGGTCCACCTGGAGGTGGTTAGTGCCCTCACCACAGAAGCCTTTGTAGCCACGTTGAATCGTTTTGTGTCTCGCCGCGGAATGCCGTCGTTAATCAGGTCCGATTGTGGAACCAATTTCAAGGGCACCGATAGGTATTTAAAGGAAGTTTGTGAATTTTTGGATAGGAATAATTTTGAGATCGGATCCACACTCTCTCGCAGAGGGGTACGATGGCAGTACTCCCCGCCATCCTGCCCCCACTGGGGAGGGATTTTTGAAGCAACTGTAAAGGCCGCTAAAACTCACCTTCGTCGCGTTATTGGGGAGACGGTCCTCACGTTTGAGGAACTCGCGACCGTATTTTGTAAGGTTGAGGCGGTCCTCAACTCGCGTCCGTTGTGTCCGTTGTCTTCGGACGCGAATGATTTAGAGGCCCTTACGCCGGGCCATTTTTTGATTGGCAGACCGCTTAACGCCTTGCCGGAATATCCTTATTCCGAAGTGCCCTCCGGACGGCTCTCGCGATTTGAATTGCTCCAGCAGCTTACGCAGAGTTTTTGGCGCCGTTGGCATCTGGAGTATTTGCACATTTTGCAGCAACGCGTTAAGTGGTCGGATAGGACGACCCCACCCAAGACTGGAGACCTCGTGTTGGTAAAGGATCCAAACCTGCCGCCCCTCCGCTGGCGTTTAGGACGCATTGTTCAGCTTCATCCGGGGTCGGATGGTGTGCCCAGGTTTGCCGAGGTCCTGGTGGGGGACTCTGTTTTGAAGCGAGCGATCGCTACCCTCTCTCGCCTGCCCTTAGATTGAGTTGGCGGACAGTTTGCTACTGTCCGGGACGGGGGGATGTTCACGCCGCGCGTGATTCATTCATTCCCGTGCGTTCGTGGGTTCGGCGCCGACCGCCGCCCGCGCGACATCGCGATCAGTTGGCCGTAAGCAGCCGTGAGACAAGTTCGCGTGTTTCTGTAGCGACGTGCCGCGCAAGTTACCTACCCATTTTGGGACCGAGATTCGTTTTGCACCTACTAGGGCTCCGGTCGGGGTACGGACGTGTAACCCGTGTGTGTTCGCTTTGAAAAGCGCCGGGAAAGTTTTAGCGGCCTATTAGGACATTGTGTAGTATAAGAGTGTTAGCTGTAAGAGTATCCCATCGGGGGTTGTGTGGAGATCGTTTTGCCAGGGCGCGCGCGCGCCGGCGAGACAACGTCAGCCCCCCTGGATTACGGACACTATTTTAGTAAGGTAGGATTAGTTTAATTTACTTAATTTTTGCATGGGAAACCTTCGTTTCAATAAACTGTGGAACACAGTAGATGTGGTCATCACAATTGTGCGTGATCAATATATGAAAACCTACGATCTGATTTGGAAAAGTGTAAAAAAGGCGCATACGTTTTCGGAATCTGTGTTGTTGGCGTATTTTAATGATACATCATTAAAATAATATTATTATGGGCGATTTATACATAAGTGTGCCCGGGAAAACAATAACATTTACATTTAATAATTGCCCGAACATGTGTGATCTAAATTTTAATAAATATTATTTAGTTAATCACTTTTTTTTATTTACTCGCATTTCTTGAGAAAAGCACTATACAAGCCTTGTACGGTAAGCAAATTACCTTGCCTCGAATGATTAAAGCCCTCGCCTGCGGCTCGTGCTTCAAACCATCCTCGACAATGTAATTTCTTACTTACCTGTCCTCGGCTGTAATGTACTATTTCGAATGTTATTTTGTAAGATTCTTTCGATAAAGTTGTTGCGTAGTAAATCCTCCCAATTATCAACGTGCTTCATGTTGCGTCTCATAGACAGCTTTGACAAATGACGGCCTTTGGTGTCTTTGACGTCATCGTAGGCTTTTTACAGCCGTGATTGACGAGCAGGAAGAGATCAAAATAAAACAAAAAGCGATGTAAATGTTTCCATTTCTTGTATAAGTATTGTTAGGTTTTGGATAGGGCGTCTTTGTGATAGTTTTATTTCTAATTGAGACTTCTTAAATACACTGGTAGAACACAACAACATCCTATTTAAGATATTTTTAGCTTTGTTTTCGGCACAAAAGTTAATGGGAGTACCTTTCCACTGACATTGATGAACTAGATAAGTTCTCATTAAATGAAATTGTTCTATGTTGAATAACGAAGATTTTTTCGGGCAACATTGAAGTGTACTTATGCTAACATGAACACATGCTGCAAAGTAGACGGTGCATTTGGTTTGTAAAGGGTTTTTCATTAAGAGCGCTCGAACTTTGAAATGGAATAAAACAACCCGTTTAAGTGATATTCCCACAATTTTTATTTTATTTTAAAGAGCATTTGATGACATTATTTATGGAATATAATTTCAGCCAAATGGTCACCGCGATTCCGTTGAAGGAGGTGTATCCACACTACCTTCATTTTCGCATAAATGGGGTTCAATCTCATGAGATTGAACCCCATTTATGCGTGATTATTATTAATTATTCATGAATAACGCGAGTTATGTTGACTTCAGGGCAGCAATTGTTTGTGGTTTGCCAGCATAGGCTCAGGATTTCACGCAGCCCCACAGAAAGTAATCGAGCGGAGTTAGATCACACGATCTCGCTGGCCAGTTGATGTCACCACCACGCGAGATAACGAAGCCCTCAAACTTCTTATCCAATAAAATTAATGTTTCCCGTGCAGTATGGCATGGCAAGTGGCGCCGTTCTTTTGCAACCACATTTTCCATGGTGAAATGTCACGAATAAATATGTATTCCCGCCAAGTTTGACAGCTATCGCTTTTCCAAAATGGCCGCTATCAACTTTCAAAGTTCGAGCGTCCCTATTGAAAAACCCTTTACTTCTGATATTGTTATGCCAATTGCACAAAAGCTGCATACCAATAGAAATTTTGCAGCAGGCTGACAGTTAGAATTCAGACCTGAAAAGGTCTCAGCCTCAGCCAGTAGGCAGCCTATTTTCATGCTTTTGCCAAGGCCGCCTGTGTAAAAAAGGGGTTTGAAGATTTTGACTTAGTCAACGTCCGCCATTTATTTTTCAAAATGGCGCGCACGATAATTCATACATATATCGCTTGGAGACACATAAATAAACAGAAAAACTATGGTCACCATATTCCTAAAGTGCGTGACACTTTAGGAATAACGTCACGTTACAAAGTTATTTCCAAAAAAAACCAATGGTATTTAAATTTAAAAAAGTTTCTGAAAAATGGAAAATGAAGTATTTAGAAAAAATCGACCCGTCTCACAACCAGCTCCGATGGGACGGGTAAATTTTTTCTAAATACTTCATTTTCAGTAATAAAAATTGCATTGTGAATGCAAAAAACTAAAAATTAAAATCACTTAAAAAAGTTTTTTGCAGATTAATCTGAAACATGACGCTTTAGGACTATATATTTTTTTGTTTGCATAAATATCCCTAGTCAATTTATGTAGGATTGATCGTGCGGCGCTATTTGAAAAAAAAAATGGCGGCGGGGCACTAAACCAAGCTTCGAACAAAAATCTTCGAACCCCATAATATCTTTTATGTGGAACAGGTGGGCTCCGGCAACGGCACGGCGCTCCAGCTGTACGGGCCGTCGATCCAGCCGCGGCACTGCGTGGTGGCGCCGGCGGACGGCGGCGGCTACACGGTGACGCCGCTGCACGCCGACGCGCACGTGTACCTCAACGGACGCCGCGTCACGCACACGCAGCGGTTACAGGTACGCGCGCGGACTGTAGTGGCAAAGTAAAGATGATCCAGCTGTACAACCTGGCGTAAAGTGGCTTGCTTGTCGGTATTTTACAGGCTGTACTTCGGAGAGTGTGCTTCTGAGCTGCATGAGCTCATTCTGCCATCCCCGTTCTACCACCGAGAATCTAGGCGCACAGCAGGCTATCGTCCTTACTTGGTTAACATCCCGCGGATGCGTACCAAGCGCTTTTCTTCTTCCTTTGTGATGCGCACCGCCAAGGAATGGAATACCCTGCCTGCGTCTGTTTTCCCGAATGACTACAACCTGTTATTTTTAAAGCTAGAGTGAATAGGCTGCTTCTGGGTAAGCTCGCCCCATCTTAGGCTTCTTCTCAACCCTAAGGTTCAGTATGAAGCCAAGAGCAAAGCCCATACAATTTATAAAAAAAAAACCTGCGATCCAGCCGCGGTACTGCGTGGTGGAATGCAAACAGCTACGCGCACGTTCAACCGTAGCAACGGCACGGTGCTCTTGCTGTACTTTCCGCGCACAGGAGAAGATGAACCCATGTAACCACAGAAATTTTCCATCGTTTTCGTTATTCAACATTGATTTTATGTGCTCTTTTTATATGTATAATTTTTGGGTGCGTGCGACCATTATTTTAATGACCTAAATTAGGGACTTGTTACTTTTTTACGAGTTGTTCGCATCTAGAGTTAAAAATTATTCGAGATTTTAGGCTTAAATATGTAATTTGATTTTTATAGTACAGTTTTATGGGATTGCAAAAAAAAAACAAGATGATGATGATGTTTTGTCACTTGTTTTATAATAATTTAAATCTAATTTGTCTAAAAAAAACAAATATTTGCACGCCGACATTGTTAAAGCAAATACTGTAGTGCATTACTATCCTTGTTTGTAAACTAACACCTTGTACCTACTCGGTATTAGCAAATAAATATTTCTATTTCTATTTCATAACGTGCGTCACAGTAGGTATCTTAACATCTCTTTTCTCTAATACACCAGAAAACTCTAAAGCTTAAACCTTAAGCTTCCGGCGACACTACAATGTTGTCTTGAAAAACATTAACCTTCGACATTACGTGTGTAAACTCGTTCCACCGCATTAGCGGCACACTGAGGCGTTACGCCACTCCGGGATGTACCCCTGGGACGCCGCAGACACTTCACGCTTATTTATCGCCGAACACCCGCGGGTTTTAGCGTTCCTCGTAGAGAATCTTTAGCGGAGATATAATATGAGTCATCGTAGGAGTTGTCATGAGATTGTAAAAAATAATACGAGCATTGCAGTACTTTATTTAAACTTTATTTTTCTCTAAAAGACTAAACCTGTAACCTTAAGCTTCTGGTGACATTACAATATTTTCTTGAAAACAGTCTCGTTTGACGTAAGAAACTCGTCATGCCGCTGCGGGAATGTCCCCTGGGCTGGGAGATTGCAGACACTTTGGGCTTATTCAAGTCCTCGTAGCCAAGAATCTTAAGCGGGATATCATAAATAAGCCATCATCATCGATATGGAAGTCATGACATTGTAAAAAAATTAAAGAAAGTTCCAACTTGATTTTAGCCTTATTTTTGTATAACACTAAAAGACGAAAGCTGCAACCTTAAGCTTCCGGCGACATTACAACATTTTCCTGAAAAAATATTGGCCTTCGACGTACCTAACTCCGAGACACCGCAGAATTTCGCACTTATTCATCGCCGACACCCTCGGATTTTAGCGTTCCGTGCGGTGAATCTGTAGCAGGATATTGTTCTTCTTAAAGTGCACCCTACTACTGCTTCTTCTTCTTATCGAGTCCATAGCTAGATAGCAAATAGCAGTTCTAGATAGCAAACCAAAAACCTATACGGTGTCGGACCATATTGGGCTACGTGGGTCGCAGCATTGGTAGACTCCACGCACCTGGCTCAAAAACGTCGCTTACACTCAGGTGCCGAGTTAATTTGTTCGGGTAGTAGTTAAGCAAAGACTTAGGCGATTCATAAGTTTAGGAAAAAACGGCCATTAAAATAGTGACAGAAACTACTAAGCCTCACTACCTACCCAATAATCAATCCTTAGTAGAAATCAAAATGAAGTCCGAAATAGCGTTTATTTATTTTACAAGACTTAACTATCTTAATATATTTATTTAATTTGAGAGAACAGACAGAGACATCTACGAAACATACACTTGACCCATTTTAATATTAATAACTCGGGTCCACCGGTTCTCTTATTTACATTAACAGCTGCGTCTTCTATTTAAATGTAGTAAAGCGATGTAGAATCGCGACTTCAAATGAATTTTTAAACAGGTATCTTCGCAAACAACTCTACACGGGACTCGCGAGCGACTAAACTTTTAAACTGTTTTGAAATAAAATTTACTTGTTAAATGCGCAACCCAAGTTTGAATTACAATTTATTCATTACTAGCTGCCTCGCCCCGGCTTCGCACGGGTGGCGCCATCAATAAATTTTCTTTTATGCAAACCTTGTCTCGCTAATACCAAACACAACAAAAAAAGAACTATCTAATTTGGTGCAGTCGTTCTAAAGTTATGCGCTTGCATACATTTCAGCGATTAATTTTTTTGTTTATTGTAGATTTTTCACTTCTCATGCTCTAAAAGTACGCCAATATAGCCCTACGAAGCGGGAATAAAGTAACCAATTTAGTCCCTAGGGAGTAAAAAGTAATTAGTTTTTAATTTCCTTCATGTGACATTATAGACAAACTCAAACAGCCAGTAAATATACTATTATTGTTGAAGTGTGGACCATCTTCATTGCGACAATGTTAAGATGTTTTTTGTTTTATGGTTTTTCCGCAATGAAGGTGGCGCTGTGTTTTAAATTATTAATTTGTGACTGGTTAAAAGAAAAAATTGACCGCGAGTTTTTGGCGCAATTTTGGCGAGTTAGGTTAAGTGGATATTTTAATTAATTGCAATTTGTTTCATAGTGGACTTTCTGACTCAAGATAGGTGTGGTTTTGTGGCCCAAGTGTCTACGCAACTGGACGATATGTGGAATGATTAAAATAGGCGCTATCTCGGTAAAGTGATGTCGAGTGTTTTATTATAGTGGTGACCAATGAAGTTTTATTAATAGACACGTTACACTCATAATAGATTGCATTTTAAAATGGCGAATTTGTTTTTCATTACGTACTACACGCTTTATGGGATAAAAAAAAAAACACATGTTGTCAAAATATATTTATCTCTTCCTAACAACAGGCATTTCCGCATATCTATCTCTTTTTCATCAAAATAATGTTAGTAAGAGACATATATACACAAACCCCTACTGTCAAAAAGAGATAAACAGTTATTGCAAGCACTGTCTTATGTGCCAGTTTTCTGTCTCTTTCAAGCGTCCACAAAACTTTACAAGCATCTCGCTCATGCATGTCGAACTGGCAACAGCGCAAATCTCATCACTAATTATTTAAGTTTTAATTTAAATTTATAATTTCAATAATTACGTATGAAATGAATTAATTTTCTTGTCTTTTAAAGATCCGGCATAGTTTTTGCAACTTCTCTAAACACAGGAAGGCATTCACATTATTTGAGGCGTAATCAAGAAATTGTCACAGAGCGCGTTGACACGACAAGGGTCTGTGTGTGACTGAGTAAACTTCGGGCAATTACCTTACTTTTTCGTCGCCACTTTTTAGTTCAGATAACCTATCTACATATAAAATATCATTGGTGGTGACTACCTCAGCAAGAATTATCGAGAAGGTTGGCTTGACACACTTGACGCCAAATACTCCAAGAACACACCAACATTCTTATGAAAACATAAGATACTATAATAATTTAATAATACTTAAGAATTGGCAGCATGGCTAAATGTCTTCGCCTGAGAACACACCAACATTCTTATGAAAACATAAGATACTATAATAATTTAATAATACTTAAGAATTGGCAGCATGGCTAAATGTCTTCGCCTGTCCTACAAAAGGGCGAATATTTTTACTACTACTACTACTTCTACTGACCGCAAAAATTTCAGAATTTATTAAATGTTTTTGTACTTTAAATTGACTATTTTTCTCGTACTCAAAGTGAATAGTTTCAGATTTGCCCATACCACAAAACAGATGGATACAGAAGTCAATCTCATTATGTAGGTACTTCACTTTTCATACCTACCCTCGGCGGTCGCGCTAGGGTTGTCAACTTTGGCTTATGCACAAGAAATATCGTGGTGGTGGCACTCGTATCTAGTTGTTTGATTTATTGTTGAGAATGAAACAGGAATAACGAAAATATAAACCAATAATAACTAAAATCACAGACGCGTGTTTCGAGCGGATGACACTCGCGTTCATACTGATCCCAACCGTTCCGAGATATCGTTTCCGTGAGCGGTGTCTATGTGTGCGTGCGTTGCTCGAGCGCACTATGTAGATTGACTTATGTACCTATCAGTTTTGTGCCCATACTGTCTGTTGTACCGGGCCACCCGGTATATTCATGTTACATCAAATTGACGTGCATTTATTTTTCTTTAGCATGGCTGCATCCTTAAATTTGGAAGAGTGTCAACATTTCGCTTCATGGACCCCATGCAAGAAAACATCCTCAATAGGAACCTCTCGCAGTCGCAACACTTCGGCTCCGGCTCCATCTATGACAGGTCAGCATTCAACCGCACCTAACTCACCACCCTTTATGTTGTGTTCCGTAGAAAAGAGCATATTAAAGTACTACTTCTAGTTACCAATACATAGTAAAATTATTCACAATTTATGTTGAGTAGTAAATTCAATTATGTTTAACATACTTAACTGATACCGAACATTATCAGTCCAATGCTTCTCCTAATCACTGTTGTTTTTATGTTCGTCATCTATCATTGTTGTTTTCTTTTGCATGTTACTATCACTGGCTCACGACCATCTGCTTGTGTCCGTTACCCTTACGTTAGGTCGGCGACGTCGCCGGGAAGCGCCGTTTCGCCGATGTCGGAGCCGCACACGGACTCCAACGCGAACACGACCGACGACTACACGCGCACCATGAGCCCCGTCTCGCAAGACACCTTCTATAGAGACGGCGACAACACCTCGCGCTCCTACGCCGAAGATAACACGAGGTCCTACCGCGAAGACGACCCCAACTCCCGCACCTATATCGACGACCAAAGGCAGTACAGAGACGACGATCCCACCCGCCCTTACAACAACAACACTCTGAAACTCGACAACGAGTCCCTCATGATGTCCCAGCAGGTGATACCCACAGACGAATACGCCGACGATCACACCGGCTCTGTGTACAATGAACAGGATCAAAACGCGACACCCAACAGGACGATGAATTCCCAATATAAAGACAATTACGAGACCACATTCGACCTCGACGGGAACGTAGAAACTAAAAGCATTTGCAGCGCCAAGAGTGGCGGCTCCGGACACGACAACAGGTATTCCTTCCTTGCACATACTCGCATTTTTTGCCTTGTATTTGTTATTTACATGTTGCGTTATAATTTGTGTAATTATTCACTAACCATGCAATTAATTCGTTTAAATTATAGTCCCTTTTTGACATAGAATATTATTTTAATTACAGATAGAAAAAGTATAATTTTGGTAGCAGTATAATTATACACCGGAGCTTTAGTTTCCATTTTTAATGTTCAACTGATCTCGATTTGCTACATACATTAGTATCTGTTTGAAATACATTTATATCTCTATATCTTTCTTTTTTAACCATATGGTTGGTCATATTGAAATGACAAATATAAGCTGACACTTTCCAATGCGTTCACTAAAATAAGGCGACAAATAGATAGGCAGACGGAGCTCTAAAATGTCACACACACACTAAGTCAGTAACGAGCTTGTTACTCGCAATGTTGCTAGGGCTCAGCTTAGAACGAAGCAACAAAGAGTACACACACCAAAAGGCTTTATAAAAGCTCTTAAAACCACGCATTAAAGTCGAAACTCGTTAAATTCACATTTATCGCATCTGTTTGAAATACATTTATATCTCTATATTTTTCTTTTTTTAACCATATGGTCGGTAATATTGAAATATAGACAAATATAAGCTGACACTTTCCAATACGTTCACTAAAATAAGGCGACAAATAAATAGGCAGACAGAGCTCTAAAATGTCACACACACTAACGGCCAGAATTAATAATCTATCCACAGATAGGGATAGGTGCGATCCAGATTAGTTGCTATGCAACGCTTGATATTAACATAGAATTAAAGACAGTTGCCAGGGTGTTGCTAGGTGTTGCCTAGCAACTAATCTGGATCGCACCTATCCCTATCTGTAGATAGGTTATTAATTCTGGCCATAAGTCAGTAACGAGCTAGTAACTCGCAATGTTGCTAGGGCCATGCACTGCATTCAACTAAACGATCGCCCACTATCGGCCGACTGCGCATTCTATGGCCACGTATGGCACTGTTCGTAAGTGCGCGGACTTCCGATAGTTGTACAATCAAACTATCCCACAACTATCGGCTGGTCGGTAATGTGCACGCACTGCATTCAACTAAACTATCGCCCAACTATCGGTCGACTAAACATCACAAGTGCGCGCAGGCTCTCAATACCAAACTATCGGCCGACAGTTTGACCACGATCGTCTTACGATTCTGACTAAACTATCGGTCGACTAAAAATCACAAGTGCGCGAAGGCTCTTAAACGAAGCAACAAAGAGTACACACACTAAAAAACTCTATAATAGTAGTTTATCTACACTCATGTTATAATTTTCGAATTATGAACTCATGCCTGAACGTATACTGATACACTTTATGACATAGTCAACTTTAAAAAATAAAGCTGCTGTATCCGGGTGTTTCATAATGACCATTATGCAACACTCGGATACAGCTGTCACTCATTATAAAACACTTATATTTCTTAAATTTACAGTCTCCGTGGCAACCGTAGGATTTACCGGCCCTGACTTCCAACTTTTTCAAGCTCTTCTTTAGCCGGCAACAATCAGAAACTTTTTTAAAATTAGAATTTTGAATTTAGAAGGAATAGACCGTATAGACTCATGAGTGGGGCTTGGCACCAATTCACATTTTATAATTAATATTGATTTGCTTTATTTTTTAAATATATAATAAATGTAATGAGTGTAGATAAAGTAGTGTATGAGACTGCACATAACTCGGTATTAAAACACTCGTGGAATACTATTCAAAAACTCGCCAAGGCTCGTTTTTTAAACTCCCACTTGTGTTTTAATACCCCTCGTTATGCGACAGTCACATAATCAAGGCTCGTTTTTTAAACTCCCACTCGTGTTTTCATACCCCTCCTTATGCGACAGTCACATAAACTACTTTATCTACACTCATTACATTTATTAAATATTTCAAAAATAAAACAAATCAATATTAATTGAGATTAAAATGTGAATTAGTGCCAAACCCCACTCATAGGAGTCTATACGGTCTATTCCTTCTAAATTCAAAATTCTAATTTTAAAAAAGTTTCTTATTGTTGCCGGTTAAAGAATGGCTTGAAAGAGTTGGAAGTCAGGGTCGGTAAATCCTACGGTTGCCATGGAGACTGTAAAATTAAGAAATATAAGTGTTTTATAATGAGTGACAGCTGTATCCGGGTGTTTCATAATGGTCATTATGAAACACTCTGATACAACAGTTTTATTTTTTAAAGTTGACTATGGCATAAAGTGTATCATTAGACGTTCAGACATGAGTTCATAATTCGAATATTATAACATGAGTGTGGATAAAAGCTCTTAAAACCACGCAATAAAGTCGAAACTCGTTAAACTCACATTGATCGTGCCATAAAAGCACCGTACCAAGTAATGGTGTGGGCGCAGGATGTCTGCGACGGTGCCGGGGGCGCGGCCGGGCCAGGAGCCCATCCTGCCCGCCGTGCTCGAGTTCCCACACGCGGTTCAAAACCGACACCAGATGGAACGCCCCGCTCCACGTTCGAGCGCTCCAACGAACACATTGGCGCGCGTTCCAACATGGTATCCATTTCGCGCGGCCAGAACGCGCGCCAATGTCCGTCCTCTTGGACCGCGAAGTCGATACGCAGCTAAAATAAGGCGACAATTAGATAGGCAGACAGAGCTCTAAAATGTCACACACACTAAGTCAGTAACTCCCAATGTTGCTAGGGCTCAGCTTAAAACGAAGCAACAAAGAGTACACACACACACACCAAAAGGCTCTATAAAACCACGCAATAAAGTCGAAACTCGTTAAACTCACATTGATCGTGCCATAAAAGCACCGTACCAAGTAATGGTGTGGGCGCAGGATGTCGGCGACGGTGCCGGCGGCGCGGCCGGGCCAGGAGCCCATCCTGCCCGCCGTGCTCGAGTTCCCGGAGCAGGGCCAGGCGCAGTTCCTGGCCGCAGTCATCAGTAGGCTGGACCCGCACGCGCCGGCTTTCAAGCTCGCGCCCGTCTACACACTGTACCTTTGCGCACGGTAAGTTTCAACCCTCTTTTTAACGCTACTAATATTATAAATACGAAAGTTTGTGAGTATGGATGTCTGGATATAAATGGATGTCTGGATGTAAGGATGCTTGTTACTCTTTCACGCAACAACTACTGAACGGATCTGGATGAAATTTGCAACAGAGATAGATTATAGGCTGAAATAACACATAGGATACTTCTTATCCCATTATTCCTACGGCAACTGGAACTACGCGGGTGAAACCGCGGGCGGCCGCTAATTTCTTAATTGTGTGCAGCCGATCCTTTCGCACCAGCAAGTATCGCATCGCAATGCCTAATTGTAAAAATATGTTATAAATACTGTTTGAAAGGTCTCGGCAAAATTCTAACTTTTGATCTAACGCAGAAGGAATCGCGGTCAACAGCTAAGTATTTTATTATTTCGATGCTTCGTCATATGAAGTCAAAAAAATATATATAGTAAATTATACAGCAAATTAGTTCTTAGATCAGAACATTTTACTATTATTCTAGGTTTACGCAATAATTTTTTGTTCAGAGTATATCTCTATAATTAAATTAAAATACCACTTAAAATATAAAGTAACTTTCTAATAGACTGAAATAAACTTGTTAAAACCACAATATTTTCTCTAATAACGCTGGCGTCTTCGGTGAAATGAAACTTTTATATTAATTCTAAAAATTCCGAGAATAACAACCTCTTTATCATAAAGTTATTTCGGACAAAATTTATTATACTTCCGAAGTTACTGTCTTCGTAGCTTTTTTATTTATACAAACTTTTCGGAGGTGATTTTTCGCAACTTAACGTTATTTTTATTTACACTTTCTAAAGATATCGCGCGTCAACCCACTACCGGCCTGAACTGACACCGACGGAACGAGCTCACAAACTTACAGCGTTCTTGCATCACGTCGCCACTCTCATTCACGAAACTGTACAGGTACGGTATTAGCTAATGGTATGGAATAACAAAGTTTACGTATATAACTAGTACTTTATCATAATGTTACTTTTATAGCAACGGTGCAACGACTCAGCTGCCCAAGCCTTTTGGATGGCAAACGCCAGTGAACTATTACATTTCCTGAAGTGTGATAGGCATATATCGTCCTTCTCAACACAAGCACAGGACTTACTACCCACGACAGTGCAAAACGCGTTTAGGTAAGATTATGTTGTTTTTTCCCTATCCAAATTATTTACAAACCAATGATACAAACCTTTTTGTGTACATTTTAAATTATTTTACTTTGTTTACTTGCACTTATAGGTTTTACCACAGCCATCTCTATCGTCTTCTACAAGCCATGCGCATAAAGTTGGCAACGTAGTTTTAAGTGAACCGATTTGACATCGTTTGCACCGTTTGACAGGTAAACAGCGAGTAAACCTCGAGTACTGAATCCTATGGAGATGGCATATCTTCTATACATCTATACAAATAAATAAAATTGGAGTGTCTGTTTGTAACATTAAATAACCGCTTTTTACTACGTGCATATGATTAAATATACGGTACATAGATCAAAATGACATGTTTTACAATTTTTGTCTGTCTGTCTGTTTGTTCTGGCTAATCTCTGAAACGGCTGGACCGATTAATAAGACAATTAGAAGAAGTTTAAAATTGAATTCCAAGATTTTCTTACATTTTGACTTAGTTACACCTCACTTTTTCGTAGGTATGCCACCTCCATAGGATTTAGTACTCAGAGGAGTAAACCGGTTCACAGCAATGTTGCCGTCCCGTATCATAGCATGGCTTGTAGAAGACGATAGAGACGGCTGTGGGTTTTACTCATACTCTATTATATGTTTTGCATTTTCCTGCGTGTAGCAACCTAGTGTCCTGCTTCCAAGAAGAGTTGTCTCGCGCGCTCGCCACGCTGACCAACCCCGCCATCGCGGACGCCACCGAGGCGACCGCGCCGACGCTGCAGACGCTCGCCGCCGCTATGGTGCTGCTTCGGCGGTGCCGCGTCAACGCCGCGCTCACTATACAGCTTTTCTCGCACCTGTTCCACTACATCAACGCCGTGTGCTTCAATAAGGTATGTCATCAAGCGTTCTAGCCACGGCGACCAACCCCGCCATCGCGGACGCCACCGAGGCGACCGCGCCGACGCTGCAGACGCTCGCCGCCGCCATGGTGCTGCTTCGGCGGTGCCGCGTCAACGCCGCGCTCACTATACAGCTGTTCTCGCACCTGTTCCACTACATCAACGCCGTGTGCTTCAATAAGGTTGGTCATTTATTTATGGCGATTTATTTTATTATTAGAGAATATTCTGCATAAAATGTTTATTAGTAAATTGTAACAGACGCGACATAGCCGTGACCAGGGGCCCTACCGCCCAAGCACCGTCGGCTTGAAGCCGATTACGACGCATCGTGCCGTCCGACATGACAAGGATGGCACGATGCGTCGTAATCGTAATCAAGCCGACGGCGCTTAGGCGGTAGGGGGGCTGCTTTCAATCACCAACTACCGGGTTTACGATGCACTTTATGACATTGTGTATCTTTATTTGTTAGTGTTCGATTAGATTCCGTAACAACAATTCATGCGTCTCTTTTCTCAGCACTCACCTGCATCTGCATATTACCTTGCATTTTGCATCAAATAATTTTTTGGTCCTTCGATAAAGGCCTTTAGATTCATTTTTTTTCGCGTTAGTTTACTATTTCGAAAAAGGCTTGTTTCGAAGTCCTGGGTATCAACCAATGACATCGCGAGTGAACCTGACTGCGTCCTCGCATCGGCGTTGCATCTTGTTGAAACGTATAACAGTAGGTAGGTACAACTTTTTGGTGTGTCGGGTAATCACGCGAGACGTTGCACAATACACAATTTGAAGGTGGGAAAGGTGAGGTTGCGGGGTTGCCACTGCGCATAGTAGCTAACTTCACCACCGCCAATAAGATTGAATTTCACTGTAATATCTTGTAAGGTTGACCAATTCTATTATTGAAACGGACTAGAACTAAATGCCGTGAAGTGCCCGCACATAAAAAGAATAGCGCTACCCCCTCTCTTCCCGTGGGTGTCGTAAGAGGCGACAGAGAGAAAACTGCTATCTTGTTTAAAAGTGTTTTTCATTTCATATGTACTTTTCTTTGATGTTGCTGGCTATTTATTACGTAATTCAATATAATCAAACAGTTTAAAAATCCTATTTTAAATTGTCTTGCATGGTTTTATATTCATCTAAAAATGGTCTTTGAGAATATTGCTGGGAACATTGGGAACATTGCCGGCAACGCTGCCGGCAAAATTTCCAGTCCTTGGGAGCGTGCCCGGGCTCGGTACATCACTAGACTGGACTGATATGAGTAAAGCTGGAAACAAACTATGAAAATACACTGAGATGTGCAAACTATCGGACGTCAGTCGGGGACGCAACCATAGACTAATATGACGTCATCGGACGTCGGATAGCAATCTGGTGCGCTGGATGTTTTTGTCAGCCGAAGCAACGTCCCAAAAGAGTGCACACTTATCAGTCGCGGCTGTTAGCCGCGTCCGATAATTTGTTTTCGGCTTCAATCGGACTTTAATCTGTCCAACTCCACAGCTGGTGACCGAGCCGGGCACGATCAGCGCGCGGTGGGGCGCGGCGCTGTCGGCGCGGTTCGCCCTGCTGGCCGCGTGGGCCGAGCGGCAGGGGCTGGAGATCGCCGCCGACTGCCACCTGGCGCGGACGCATCAAGCCGGTGAGTCACCTAAACTAATCATCACGACAGCATAGGCAACATTTTTACTCATCTGACTTCTGATCTTTCCAATCTTAAGGGCGGCCAACCGACCTACTTTTCATACAAACGCTCGAACGTGATTATGGCGTTTCAACAGATATTTCTTTGAAACTTTTGAACTCATACGTATCTCGTGCTCTATATCTAGGTTTCTATCAAAACAAATAATCAGCATTTGGAGAAACAAGTACAGTATAAGCCTCCAAAAATCTGCTTTTTTGCACAAATTTTACCTGAACTTTGGGCGTTTAAAATTACTCATAAATTTTAAAAGTAAAGAAAAAGAGATTTTAAATGACAAACATTTATTTTATTTTATTTTATTATATTAGGAAGGTTTACAGCTATTGACACAGATTAGATTAGCTAAATAACACTTAAAAGCCTATTACAAACCTCCACAAGTATGTTACATGCTAAGGTGACAATGATACCAATGGTTACCCATGGAAGAAGAAAAAAAAATGGGATATTTCACAAACTTTTAACTCTCACTGAAAAACACGTGTTTCCTGGAACAAGTTCCGCACACTATTTTTCGTTAAATGTTATCGCGTTCTAACTTGCTCACTCACTCACTATCAATGCGCTAGATGAAACAACAAGCTTTTCAATCATGCTTGCGTTGACGATAGACGGACCGGGAAGGGCCCTCGTTTAAGTGCATGAAATAGTGTGTAAGTAATTGATAATATTTGATTTTTTGTCCCAGCTCGGTTGATCCAAGGCGAATACCGCACAGCAGAGGAGGCGCGCGCTGCCCTGTCTTCGTGTTTAAAACTGAACTCTGTGCAAGTGCGCGCGCTACTAGCGCCGCTGGTGGCGGCCGACGTGCTGGAGGCGGGCGTCAACCACGCGCGCGCGCTCTCCGACGAGCTGCACCGCTCCGACACGCGCGAGGTAACACACACACACTGGTCACACTGCGATACAGCGCCGCTGGTGGCGGCCGACGTGCTGGAGGCGGGCGTCAACCACGCGCGCGCGCTCTCCGACGAGCTGCACCGCTCCGACACGCGCGAGGTAACACACACACACTGGTCACACTGCGATACAGCGCCGCTGGTGGCGGCCGACGTGCTGGAGGCGGGCGTCAACCACGCGCGCGCGCTCTCCGACGAGCTGCACCGCTCCGACACGCGCGAGGTAACACACACACACTGGTCACACTGCGATACAGCGCCGCTGGTGGCGGCCGACGTGCTGGAGGCGGGCGTCAACCACGCGCGCGCGCTCTCCGACGAGCTGCACCGCTCCGACACGCGCGAGGTAACACACACACACTGGTCACACTGCGATACAGCGCCGCTGGTGGCGGCCGACGTGCTGGAGGCGGGCGTCAACCACGCGCGCGCGCTCTCCGACGAGCTGCACCGCTCCGACACGCGCGAGGTAACTAAAGATGGTCAAAGTTTGCTCCTTGCATGTGTAGCACGAGTTTGAAAGAAGTTTTTCTCTATATCGAAGAGTCGAAACGATAATTTGTGGTTGATAAACCCTTTGCAAAGCTCTTAAAAATGACAATTCGATGTAATATAATAAAGGTCTTCCTTCTCTCAAAAGGTCTTGCCTCTCTCAATTGCTGTGTCTGACAGGCCCATATTTGTACCTACACTAAATGTAACATCTTTACCCCTATTATGGAATGCAATGAAAGTATTGAGTAAGCAAAACTTCACCTGCAGCTTGAAGCTGAAATTCAACTTCTTCAACTGGAGTAAATTCGGAACAATCGAAATAATAATAGTGTACAATTCAGAATGTTACCTGACCCTCTCATCTTGCATTATTGACAATATATTTCATTTGTTCTGTTACTAGATCCGATTGGAGGAGAGCGTGTGGCTGGGCACGGGGCTGCTCATCCCCGGCGACGGGTTCAGCGCCGAAGTGGTGCGTGGCGTTCCCCCCGGGCTGGCTGAGTTCGTAGCGCCGTTGCAGCGCGGCGGACTGTGCCGCCTGGCGCACCAACCACACGCACTGGGTATGTACAGCCAGGGGGTGTCACTCCGCAGTTTAGGTACGTTCGGCCGGCGCGCCTCCCGGGCAAGCGTATGGCAGTAGGGTGCCGCTCGGCTTCTACGCTCCACGTTGCGCGTAAAACGATCGATCATTTCTGTGATTTTTGTGCACCCAACAATGACTACTAAACTTTCTTATAATCCGTATAAAAGATACTGTTGTGTTTACGGGTGCCTAAATAAAAGAAAGAACAAAAGAAACAACAAATCCAAACTAGCAAGCCGCTCGCAACCCTAACCAGATAGCGAGCTGTTTGAGACTTTCATAGAAATAGAAACTCTCGCGCGTAGCTGTTGGATACAGTTTTGCTTGCAAGCGCGAACTTTAGGTGATTATAATAGTAGGCAAGCGATGACAAAGCGACCGGAATTGGCCTTTACTTTCATGCTGAAAGATTTATTTTTATTGGAATAAGTTTGCAGAGTGCGCCTTTTGTACCTTAGGCTGGGTTCGACCAAACTTCAAAATAAACGAGAATACCTATACCGAGAATTTATATTTAATATCCAACATATCGACAATAAGGTAGAAATAAAGTAAAAAAATTATAAAAATAAATTGTTTTTTCAGGAAATTTATTCTAAGCACATCAAATAACATACCTACCCCTTAAGTTTCGATTGATAAAAAAAATGTCACGGTATATGTATGTTTGATATTGTGTAGGTGCATGGACGGTGTACATGGGCCAGGCGGCGACGACGACGCGCGCGCCCGACCCGCGCGTCACGATAGTGCAGCTCAACAAGAACTCCAGCGGGATGGGGCTCAGCATAGTCGCCGCCAAAGTGAGTTATCCTTCATTACCCGTCCACATAAATTACCTGCTCTTGTCCATGCCAGATACGAGGATCATCGCCTATTTTTAATTTAGAAAATATTTTCGTGAAATTTATTTCATTTTCCTATAATATGCTCTACTATTTCATTTTCTTCGATTTAACAAAATTTATAGGTTTGTCTCATGGACAAACAGATTACTTGTTCATTTTGTTTTATGTACAGTTTTTATCAGAAACTAATCTTATCAAGATAACTTGACGAGATGAAGAGGGAGTAATTTTGGAACAGCTTGCACTCGCCATTAGAAACCACAAATGTTTAGATCTTTATGATCACCCTGACTGCGGCGATATGTTTGTTTAATGCTGCTCCGAGATAATGGAGTATCTTGCCTGCTACGATATATCTGATGGCGACTGCACACAAGCTATCAAATTAGAAGATTGACTAATAATGGTCTTTACCTATGAAATTGTCGTTTTTTTTTCTCACGTTTTTATCAAAAAAAAAATTATTATCAATATACTTATCAAAATTAATAGTCAGTTTCGAAAATAGAGTATGTCGTAATGTTAAACCTTACACGCGCCTAAAAAATTTTTTAATGCTTCAAAGTACCCCTCCTTTGTAGTCGGTAATTTGACTGTTTCGAACAGTTTCTTTTTTAATCTAAGACAGTTTTTAAATGAGATTATAAGCAGTAGTTAGATTAATGTTGTCTGGTAATATCTCTAAAGTTTCGTTGAATTCTGAGTTCACATGTCCAAGAAATCCCCAAATATCTTTGTATAATTCCAACCTATAATTTCCCCATAGAAAACGGCAATTTCATAGGTAAAGACTTAAAATTTGATTGTTCTGTTAGGGCTACGGTCAGAACAAGCTTGGCATCTACATAAAGTCGGTGGTTCCGGGTGGCGCGGCCGCGGCGGACGGGCGGCTGGCCGCGGGCGACCAGCTGCTGTCCGTCGACGGACAATCGCTCGTCGGCATCACGCAGGAGAAGGTATGGACTCATTGAACCACTTCTTGATTATATGTAGTTAATTTTTGATTAACAGAGTGGTTGTGATTGCTCTAAAGTCTAAGCTCATTCAGTCGAACTGATTGAAGTTTTCAGATAAATAAATCGTAATAATCCTACCAAAAATTATAAATGTGAACGTTTAGATGTTTGGATGTTTGTTACTCAATCATGCAAAAACGACTCAACGGATTTGGCTGAAATTTGGGACACAGATACTTTGTAGCCTGTAGAGGAACATAGGCTACTTTTTATCCCGGAAAAATTTCACATTCCTGAAGGATAACATCGTGTAGTCCACGCGAGCGAAGCCGCAGCCGGAAAGCCATTTTCCTTATTAAATGACTCGCATCACAAAATCTGATTCTAGTTCGCATGAAAGAGTTCAGAGTGAAATTCACTATCGAATTTTTACATCACTAATCAGTAAAAGAAATGCGCAACAAATTTTTAGAGTAAATTTTTTAAATTATATTTTAGGCGGCCGAATACCTGATGCGGACGGGCCCCGTGGTGACGCTGGAGGTGGCCAAGCAGGGCGCCGTGCTGCACGGGCTCGCCACGCTGCTGCACCAGCCCGCCTACACGCACAAACCAGGTGACTACTAGTGTTACGGTCCACTCCCCAACTCGGGTGCCTGATGCGGGCCCCGTGTGACGCTGGAGGTGGCCAAGCAGGGCGCCGTGCTGCACGGGCTCGCCACGCTGCTGCACCAGCCCGCCTACACGCACAAACCAGGTGACTACTAGTGTTACGGTCCACTCCCCAACTCGGGTGCCTGATGCGGGCCCCGTGTGACGCTGGAGGTGGCCAAGCAGGGCGCCGTGCTGCACGGGCTCGCCACGCTGCTGCACCAGCCCGCCTACACGCACAAACCAGGTGACTACTAGTGTTACGGTCCACTCCCCAACTCGGGTGCCTGATGCGGGCCCCGTGTGACGCTGGAGGTGGCCAAGCAGGGCGCCGTGCTGCACGGGCTCGCCACGCTGCTGCACCAGCCCGCCTACACGCACAAACCAGGTGACTACTAGTGTTACGGTCCACTCCCCAACTCGGGTGCCTGATGCGGGCCCCGTGTGACGCTGGAGGTGGCCAAGCAGGGCGCCGTGCTGCACGGGCTCGCCACGCTGCTGCACCAGCCCGCCTACACGCACAAACCAGGTGACTACTAGTGTTACGGTCCACTCCCCAACTCGGGTGCCTGATGCGGGCCCCGTGTGACGCTGGAGGTGGCCAAGCAGGGCGCCGTGCTGCACGGGCTCGCCACGCTGCTGCACCAGCCCGCCTACACGCACAAACCAGGTGACTACTAGTGTTACGGTCCACTCCCCAACTCGGGTGCCTGATGCGGGCCCCGTGTGACGCTGGAGGTGGCCAAGCAGGGCGCCGTGCTGCACGGGCTCGCCACGCTGCTGCACCAGCCCGCCTACACGCACAAACCAGGTGACTACTAGTGTTACGGTCCACTCCCCAACTCGGGTGCCTGATGCGGGCCCCGTGTGACGCTGGAGGTGGCCAAGCAGGGCGCCGTGCTGCACGGGCTCGCCACGCTGCTGCACCAGCCCGCCTACACGCACAAACCAGGTGACTACTAGTGTTACGGTCCACTCCCCAACTCGGGTGCCTGATGCGGGCCCCGTGTGACGCTGGAGGTGGCCAAGCAGGGCGCCGTGCTGCACGGGCTCGCCACGCTGCTGCACCAGCCCGCCTACACGCACAAACCAGGTGACTACTAGTGTTACGGTCCACTCCCCAACTCGGGTGCCTGATGCGGGCCCCGTGTGACGCTGGAGGTGGCCAAGCAGGGCGCCGTGCTGCACGGGCTCGCCACGCTGCTGCACCAGCCCGCCTACACGCACAAACCAGGTGACTACTAGTGTTACGGTCCACTCCCCAACTCGGGTGCCTGATGCGGGCCCCGTGTGACGCTGGAGGTGGCCAAGCAGGGCGCCGTGCTGCACGGGCTCGCCACGCTGCTGCACCAGCCCGCCTACACGCACAAACCAGGTGACTACTAGTGTTACGGTCCACTCCCCAACTCGGGTGCCTGATGCGGGCCCCGTGTGACGCTGGAGGTGGCCAAGCAGGGCGCCGTGCTGCACGGGCTCGCCACGCTGCTGCACCAGCCCGCCTACACGCACAAACCAGGTGACTACTAGTGTTACGGTCCACTCCCCAACTCGGGTGCCTGATGCGGGCCCCGTGTGACGCTGGAGGTGGCCAAGCAGGGCGCCGTGCTGCACGGGCTCGCCACGCTGCTGCACCAGCCCGCCTACACGCACAAACCAGGTGACTACTAGTGTTACGGTCCACTCCCCAACTCGGGTGCCTGATGCGGGCCCCGTGTGACGCTGGAGGTGGCCAAGCAGGGCGCCGTGCTGCACGGGCTCGCCACGCTGCTGCACCAGCCCGCCTACACGCACAAACCAGGTGACTACTAGTGTTACGGTCCACTCCCCAACTCGGGTGCCTGATGCGGGCCCCGTGTGACGCTGGAGGTGGCCAAGCAGGGCGCCGTGCTGCACGGGCTCGCCACGCTGCTGCACCAGCCCGCCTACACGCACAAACCAGGTGACTACTAGTTTACATGTTGGGGCGATTCTCAAATGTATTGATATGTATCTAACTCGACATAGGTCAAATTCGAATACTAATCTTTTCCTTTTGAACAAAAAAATGTACTGTAACTATCGCCAAAAACGTCACAGTCGCGCGCAGAATTATCTGATACTGAAAATGTCACAAAAATGTCTAAAAATACAACTTTACGCGCGATATTGTATCGGATGACATTTACCACTCGATGCAAGTCAAGCGCTGGGCATAGACATTTCTTAAATGTGTTTACGAAAATTTGCATCAACATCCGTCAATTATTTTGACAGTACGCGCTATATAACTTGGCGTGTGTCAATATCTGGAACTTAAATAATGTCATGAGACATAAGGCCTATTTTTCCGGCCAACCATGACGATCAGCACCCTCTGACAAATGCCGAGTTATGTGGCGCGGACTATATGTAATTCGATATCATATCAAAGGCGCGAGCCCCTTGGCCTTGGCTCGGCGAGCCTACACAAGCCACGAGCCGAGAACAAAGGCAGAACAATGGCTCACAAGCAAAGCGATCACAAACAGTCGTTTACATGCTGGCCGCTCGTGATGGTTCGCCTAGGCTCGCCCAACATGTAAACGCACCATTACGGTCTACTCCGAAACTTCCTTATTCCCGTCTCTCTCACTCTCCAGTCATGACCTAGTCGAGTGAAAGGGGCGGGGCCACCGGATTTTCTTATTTTGCGTCCTGGATTTCGTTTACATGTTGGCCTTGGCTCGGCGAGCCCACACGAGCCACGAGGCGAGAAAAAAAGGCGAATCAAAGTCTGAGCTAAGGCGAGCCATCACAAACAGCCGTTTACATGCTGGTCGCTCTAGATGGCTCGCCTAGGCTCGACAAACATGTAAACGCACCATTACGGTCTACTCCGAAACTTCGTTATTCCCGTCCCTCTCACTCTCCAGTCATGACCTAGGCGAGTGAAAGGGACGGGGCCACCGGATTTTCTCATTTTGCGTCCCGGATTACCGACCCCGTTAATAAATATTCGTGTTTAATGCCCATTTTAATACGCCCACTGCTGGGCAGCAATCTCCTAATATTTTAGTATTGTACGTCTGAATTTTAAGCTGTGTGTACTGTTTCTTAATAATAATATGTTGTTTCGATTTCATCTTATTAATTGACAAGTAGTTTAATTTGTAGTTATGCAATCCAATTTTCAGGTGTGGTTATTTGTTATTTAAATGATCTTGAATGACAGCTTAAACTGTCACATATGTTGTTTTTTGCTTTTCTAACGACATCACGATAAAAAGGCCTGTTTTCCCATGTTACTATCATTCGATTGTAACACGTATTGCGTATGGTGTAGAGGCGATCCAGTACGAAGACCCTTGGCGGCGCAACTGCGGCACGTTCACGAACGCACACCCCGCGCTGCTGCGGCCCGCCTCGCCGCGGACCGAGCTCGCCACCGCAGGCAACTACCTTTACTGCTGCGATATCTCCCTCACCACTGCTCAGCCTCTTAACACTCCCTTTCTACAATGTGTTAATACTTTAACCGAAAGTGAGATAATAGTTTGTTCAGAATCGAAAGTAGAATCGATTCCAAACAGTTTTAATAGTTATATAAAAGAAATATCATTTTTGACGCTTCTAAAAATTTTTGTATCTACTACCTATTCATTCATTATTACGCGCGCGATCCGTCACGTGCTCTCTTACGACATAGTAAGCTTAAAATCTGTCAAATAGTCACGGAGACCTATGAGCACGAAGCTAGTGGAAGTTTATTTAAAAAAAAAACCATTTTAAAATAAAATAAATTAGTTGGGATGTATGACAATGTGTGTTTCGGTTATTGTATTTACACGTTGTATACAATGGTAAAGCTAAATTGTTAACATGCTTATCGGAGAGTGATCTACAAAAGATACTTGTTTTATTTTTTATTGGGCTGAGGCTTGTATTATTATTATTTGATTTTAAAATTGGATTTAGTTATCATTAATTTGCATTATTTATTTCTTAACTTCATTATGTAATTTTTATTTCAATCACAATGTACTTAAATTGTTAATGAATAAAGAATCAAGAATATTTTTCTTAAAATAACAAGCCAGATTGTAACATCACATACTATACCGATATTGAAGTTGGTTGAATATTGAAGTTCAAATGTTTCATAATTTGACTCATTTCCTTTGAAAAAAAAAACATCAGTTTCATTCGTAGAGCACACTTGAAAGAATATTAAGAATTTGGTTTTGACATTGTATCTCCTACTCCGTTTTTACGTAGGCTTTCTATATTTCTTTGCCTTCTGATCGCAGTCTGTTTTATTTGCGGTTCAACATTTTGTTTTCAGTTTATTTTCGTTCAGCTTTGATCCCTGTAGAGAAAAAAGGTAAGATCATTCATGTAAGTATCGTTTCGCAGGCTACGGTCGCCGGCCGTGCCACGATCGATGTCGTCTCATCAGAGATGAATCTACCGAATCTAGTACGGACGAGAGCGAAGAGTGCCACCCGCTATATCACGGCTCGATTCCGCGGCTCATTATAACCCTGGATCGGGAGAATGAGCAGTTGCACGACGATCTGTCACCTGATACGCCCGGCTGTCCGTTAGAACTAAAAGGCGAACCACCACCGCGACCCATCCCCGTTTTCACGTTTACTTGCGAAGACTTTGACGAACTGAATCCAGGCAGTGATACGACCACATACGATAGCCATGTTCCCCAGGAGGAACCGCCGTGCGTGCCCGAGCCGCCCGCCAACTACGACCAATCCAGTGAGTCCGGGGAGCCCGTCTGTCTTCCTCCAGAAATGATACCCATTGATACCCAACTGACCTTAGATTTGTTCAACTCTCGGCCCAAAGACAGCGACGAGTCGTTGCGATATGAGTACCGCCGTCGTTGCACCGGCGTGGACAACTGCGTCAGTGCGTGCGACTGTTGCCGCACGCCGCAGCCAGAAACTCAACCCATTCCTTTTATCGACGAACCTTACTTTGAACCAGTCATATTCGAAAACGATGTTACCAGTGACAAGGTTATGACCCCCAAAATTCGAAGGATACTGCCCACTTTATCTCTAGATTTACCTGATGAAAAGAAGGAAACTGCGGATGCTACTTGCCAAACCCCTTGCTCTCCGATGGACGTTGACTCTCCGGTCGAAATTCCAGTGCCGGCGCCAAGGAAATTGGAATTAACTTTAGACATCAAAAGGGAGGCAAAGAAAATGGGTGATATACATTGCCGCCTAAGAAGAGCATTATTCAATATGTCAAATTCGTTATCTAGCAAATCGGAAGACACTGACGGTCCGTCCACATACTCCACAACCGAATCTTTCGACGAAACTATAAATGAAGGATTCGGTTATCGCCAAAGTACAGTTCAAACTCCTTTGGAGAAAGGTGCAACACAGATATTAGATAGCGTTGATAGAAAATCGTGGAAATCTCCTGACGAGTACAGGCCCTCTTTCGGTAAAGTAAAAGCATTAACGAAACATTTCAATAATATTAATTTAACCTATTGTGTAAAAAATTATAAACGAAATTGCCAATCTAGTCCAAATTTAAGCGGGCGCACCGAGAAAGCGTTCAAAATAGTAGATAATATTCAAAGTAGCACTAGTTTAGCCGACATACAATACGAATCAAATAAAACCGACACTAGCGAAAATAAGAACGAAAAAATGTCTGAAGAAGAAGTAAAAAGTATACTCATACAACTGGAAGACTGGTCAAAGTACGGGTCGCGGGCCAGCGAAGATACCTTAGCTCAAGGGAATGAATTCGAGCTGCCAAATCTGCCGTCTGAGGAGCAAGAGGGGAACGGGAATTACGTTTTCAAAGAAATCGTAGATAAGAAGCCGCGAATCATAACGCTCGATAATATAAAATTGAAGTCGAATCAATCTAGTTTTTCGGCGAGAGCAAGCAAGGATTCGCTGGCGAAAAGTGTGAGTTTGGATTTGGGGTCGAGTGTAGATCGGGTGGAGACGGTAGTGTCGTCGGAGGCAGTGTCGCGGCGGGAGTCGTACGCGGCGGTCGTGCAGAGCTGCCCCGACGTGAGCGGCAGCGCGCGGGCCCGCAGCGCGTGCGCGGGCGCCGCCCTGCACCACAGCTGCCCCCTGTTGGCGCACTGCTCGCGTAAGAACCAAGCACGCATGAAATAGGTGTGTAATAGTCCATGCACACATCTCGATGTTAGTTTTATTTCGGACAATTATTCTTTCGTTGCAAGAAAACACTCAGCTGATTAATTTTTATTGTCATATCTGTAACAATATTTCTGTTTTTGATAGGTATATTTTGTTCATGTTTTTGTATAGCAATCTTTACACGTTTATTTGATAATTTTGAACGGTTCTATTCTAGTTCTGCAATGTCGTCTCGTTAAGTTTCTTTGCATGGTGCACCAATATTTTATTTGACAATTTAATTTGATACTTTTTTACAGCCACTTATTATTTGTTTGATTCTTTAGTTAATGCCGTTATTTTACAGGATTTTTTTATGTTATTGTTCATAATTAGATTAAGTTATTTTAACACATGAATTCTACATACGATAAAAATATTTTTAGACGCACGTTTTCTTAGATTATTATGATTCATTAATCGACCAAATAAAATTCATAAAGTTGCCTTTGTGTATGTTAAGTCACTCTGCTAAACTAGACAGCACATGGTCTGTTTGGCGGTGCATCGCAAAGCGTTAAATAAGCACTGCTCGTAGTTCGGTTATGTTCATTTCTCTCGAGCATTTGTTGCGTTGGCTCTGGGTACGCGCATGCGCGTTGCACCGTCACTTAGGACGCACATTTTAGTTCATTCCTAACCGATGGTCGATGGATGGAAATGAAGATGGTTAGTTTACCAAAGATTAAATACTATTCAAGCTCGAATTAAAAAGAGTTCAGAGTGAAATCCACTATCGAATCGCCCATCTTTAGTAAGCTGACCAACTCCGTATTTGTTTAAATCTGGCGGCAATCGGCTTGTAATTGGATTATAAGCAATTCAAATAGATTTGTTGTTAGCCCTACTATAACATGTTCCGTATTATAGGCGCGGCGGGAGCCGTGGGCCCGGGCGGTCGGCGCATGTCGGAGCGCGACCTGTCGCGGTTGGCCGCGGAGCCGGTGAAGCCCAGCAAGAGCACGCCCGCGCTGCACCACGCGCACCCCGCCACGCACCACCCGCCAAGGTTAGCAATGTAACGGGCCCCACAGACCATCGCGGGCGGCGCATGTCGGAGCGCGACCTGTCGCGGTTGGCCGCGGAGCCGGTGAAGCCCAGCAAGAGCACGCCCGCGCTGCACCACGCGCACCCCGCCACGCACCACCCGCCAAGGTTAGCAATGTAACGGGCCCCACAGACCATCGCGGGCGGCGCATGTCGGAGCGCGACCTGTCGCGGTTGGCCGCGGAGCCGGTGAAGCCCAGCAAGAGCACGCCCGCGCTGCACCACGCGCACCCCGCCACGCACCACCCGCCAAGGTTAGCAATGTAACGGGCCCCACAGACCATCGCGGGCGGCGCATGTCGGAGCGCGACCTGTCGCGGTTGGCCGCGGAGCCGGTGAAGCCCAGCAAGAGCACGCCCGCGCTGCACCACGCGCACCCCGCCACGCACCACCCGCCAAGGTTAGCAATGTAACGGGCCCCACAGACCATCGCGGGCGGCGCATGTCGGAGCGCGACCTGTCGCGGTTGGCCGCGGAGCCGGTGAAGCCCAGCAAGAGCACGCCCGCGCTGCACCACGCGCACCCCGCCACGCACCACCCGCCAAGGTTAGCAATGTAACGGGCCCCACAGACCATCGCGGGCGGCGCATGTCGGAGCGCGACCTGTCGCGGTTGGCCGCGGAGCCGGTGAAGCCCAGCAAGAGCACGCCCGCGCTGCACCACACGCACCCCGCCACGCACCACCCGCCAAAGTTAGCAATGTAACGGGCCCCACAGACCATCGCGGGCGGCGCATGTCGGAGCGCGACCTGTCGCGGTTGGCCGCGGAGCCGGTGAAGCCCAGCAAGAGCACGCCCGCGCTGCACCACGCGCACCCTGCCACGCACCACCCGCCAAGGTTAGCAATGTAACGGGCCCCACAGACCATCGCGGGCGGCGCATGTCGGAGCGCGTCCTGTCGCGGTTGGCTGCGGAGCCGGTGAAGCCCAGCAAGAGCACGCCCGCGCTGCACCACGCGCACCCCGCCACGCACCACCCGCCAAGGTTAGCAATGTAACGGGCCCCACAGACCATCGCGGGCGGCGCATGTCGGAGACATGTCAAAGACTTTCGTCTTGAGACATTGAGGTATTTCGGACGCGAATATATGACGGAGCTTCCCATACGCTGCCCATCCGAGCTGGATTCGACGAGAGATCTCTTTCTCAAAGTTGAACTTACCTAAGAACCTCATGCTCATGCCCCACCTCATTTTTTTTTATTTTCGGTTAATATTTTTGTAAGTTACATTAAAAGTAGGAAGGTGGGTATTTTATGTGTGTAAGTAAAAGTCATGAGGTCTAAGCTACAAAAAAAAATTAAAAACAGATGCATATTTTCCGAAATAAAAAATATTTAAGTCAGTCAAGTCGAAAATTCTCATGACCGCCATAGACGTTCAAGTAGTTTGATCAAACAAGCTGGTTCAAACAGTTTGACCAAATTTTAGTTTTTTTATTTGATTAAACTGTTTGAACCAGCCTGTCTGATCAAATAACTTGAATGTGTATGGCGGCCATAACAAGAAACCATGTTGTACAGCGCTGCCCTAAGCCCACCTCCAGCGGGCGCGGGCCCGCCCGGCGCGTGGGCCAACAAGTCTCGCAGCAGCCACAACCTATCCGCGCACGACACCTTCTACCAGAACCTGTCCGCCGTCCATCAGCATCCGCTACACGACAGGTCAGATCACACATATTTTATCCTACTAATGTTATATATTTTGATGTTTGGATGTTTAGGTGTTTGGACGCTTTGAAGCTGCGTACGAATAGGGCGTTCCTGTATTACGCGTAGTCGGAATACAGTGCCCACGCGTACATTGGATTCGCGTACAGCTCCTGTACGGACCGCCGCGAATCTGAACGCGAGGTCAATCGATCCACAGCGCTACGCGAGCCATTATTCCTTCATATCCATTTTTCCGTCCAAATATAGCGTACCCGGGTTTGACGCGCGACTAAAAACCGACTGACATCGGCTCCGGCTCGCCTGCGAGCTAGCTTGTGCGGCACGCTTTCCCCAAGTGTGTACGTGTAGCTGCAAGTATGAGCATGGCTTTCCAGGACACGCGTAATCGACTACGCGTACCAATGTACTCGCTATCTGTACGCAGCTTAAGAGTACCCTGCAACCTCACCTCTCTCAACCGCATGCCTCTGAATTGTCTACTGCTCATTGTCTCGCACGATGATATAGTTAGACTTTGAGTTATTTTTATTTAAAAAACCAAAATAAAACACGTTAAATTGTGGCAGGTGGTCGTCGCTACGCAGCTCCACGGGCAGCAATCGGCCGCAGTCGGCGCACTTCTCGGCCGCTGCCGCCGCCGAGCAGCAACAGCTTGCTGCCGAAGCGCATATGCATCAACAGGTATGTCAACTGCTGTCACACAATATACACTGCTGCGTAATATCTAAAGCGATATCTAGATACCTGAAACTCGAAGTACCTGAAATGCATGATGCCTAAAAACTGAATTTGCCTTCAATGTACTTTGACAACAATGTTTAATGCCTAAGAATCAAAATGTCTAAAATGAATATTCGTTTTCGCAATGTGGCATTTGATCCCATAGTAATTTGTGTAACTCAATTTCTTTGACGGTCTCTTTTTATTTGAAAACAATCTGCCGGTTGCTGCAGTAATACATAGTATTTTCAACTGTCTTCAACAAGTGATGGATATCACACATTTCTTGAATTGAAAGCGATCGTGGTTAGCCACCAGTCTACGTAATGCAACTGTACCGCTTGGTGAACTGTAGACTGTATCTACATGCTAGAAATAACATTATTCTTGCACTCAATATATGGGTATTATTAAAAATTAATCCTTTAGATGTCAGCTCGATCAGCGAAATTAGCAGAGATGTCTGAAGAAGTAAACAGGCGCGTGCAGCAGCAGCAGCAACAACAGCAGCAGCAGCAGCAATTCCAACAACAACAACAACTGCAACAGCAGCAATTACAACAGCAGCAGCAACAACAACTGCAGCAGCAGCAATTACAACAGCAACAGCAGCAGCAATTACAACAGCAGCAGCAGCAGCAACAACATCATCAGCAGCAGCAGCAATTCCAGCAGTTCCAGCAGAAACAGCAGCCGACACAACCGCAAATGCCGCCTACACATAATCACCACCAGGTAACGCATTTTTAAATTTCAAAAGAAGTTCTCTTCGAAGAAATCTTTCACTTCAATCCCGAATATCTTTATTATTCTACGAACTTTAGCGATTACTAAATTGTAATATATCTCATTTATATTATAAATTACATGAATTTTCAAATTTGCCACGTTAGCGGGAATTACATAGTTAATTATGTGTAATCGATACTTATTGTAGAAGCTCGCTCCTGTTTGTAGAATATATGTTTGGACAATTTGTAAGGGCAAGCTGGACTGTTTTGAAATAAAACCAACCTAGAGGGGCATTTTGCTAGTAAAATACGTACCAAATTAAATGCTCATTTTGTGTCAAACAGAAAATTTCGGAGAACTTTGTTGGAAAAATAACGACACTTACCCACAATATTAATTATAAAATGTGAATTGTAAATAAATATAATTAATTGAATTGAAATTAATATAATTAATAATGTTTTGCTTTATTTTTGAAATATATAAGGAGGTGTTTTATTATACCGGAGAACGAGCAAGTAGTGATTAGGTCAAGTCACAGCCATCTCTATCGTCTTCTACAAGCCATGCTATGATACGGAACGGCAACAAGCTGTGAACCGGTTTACTCCGCTGAGTACTAAATCCTATGGAGGTGGCATACTTACGAAAAAGTGAGGCATACTACACCATAAACTTATTTATACTAGGGGTAATAGACGGACAATGGTGCGAGTGAGAAACAAATCCATACATCATAACCTATGTGCGAGAAAGAGTTGGAAGAAAATGACAGCAGAACCCGATTTGATTCATTTAGCGTCTTTTATCACGTAGATGAAAAGCGTCCACTCGATTTAGACATGATTCTTATGAAATGTATATTTATTTACCTTTTTGAAACCTTTACAAGCACGTTTAAATATAAATAGATGCCGGTAATTTTAATTATAATTTTAAATAATAAGATAGGTAATAAGAAGAATATTTACACTCCATTTGACAGGTAAAACAGCGAGTAAACCGGTTCACAGGAATGTTGCCGTTCCGCTTCATAGCATGGCTTGTAGAAGACGATAGAGAGGGCTGTGCTTAGGCTTGCCAACCGTCCCGGATTTTCCGGGACGTCCCGCTTCTGGGTAAATTTTGAGCCGTCCCGCCGTGACCCCTTGCGGGACACCTTTTGTCCCGGAAATCAGCGATTATATGATATTAGTATCTATCTCGTACCAGTCGACTCGGGTTGGACAGTATTTGTCGACGAGGAAAATAAAAAATCTGCCTCTAAAAATCATTGGGCGCTTAAGAACAATGGCACAAGCTATTTATGACTATGAAAGAGGCACCTGCCTGGCTTTCTACATGTCTTTCAGATAGTAGCTTCGATACCACCTTCAAATGCATCAGCAGAGAGAGTGTTTTCTGTCTGGAAATGCATGAACAGACAGCAGAAATAAGCTGTCTGTCGACAAAAATGCAGCGAACAAGAGAAAAAAATCTTTCCCTGTTCTGTGGCAGCGAATTTTACTACTTACGTGTTGCAAAACAAAAACTTGTTAAAATGCGCAAAATCGCAAAATAGTAGGTACAGTTAAAAAAAACAATAATTTAAGTTGGTCATACATTTGTATTGATTTTTTTTGATTGATGATTTAAAACATGTGTAGTTTTTTTCTAACCATTTTGTAACTGGTGTGTTGTGTGTCCCGCGTAATATACCAAAGTCCCGGATGCCGAGCTGGGTAATCCCGGAAATGCCTTTTTTGGAGTTGGCAAGCCTAGCTGTGCTACTAAAAATTAGAAATAAAATAAGTAAAAATCGCTTGCACTTAACAGGTTTATCGCGATACTTAGCGCGACGACGCAACACGAAGCTTCGCCCGCTAATGTAGACAAGAACATCGCGTATGCCCGACAACGATAATTTTAGCGCGACAACTCGCACGAATTATCGGCCGCTAATGTAGCCGCAGCATTATGAATACAAGTTTCACTATATTTTTCTGTCACTAGATGTCTGTCGCTAAGCTATGTTATAAAAATATCAAAAATAAATTCGACGCGGACGTCTGAACAATAAAACAGGGGGCCAAGTCTGCTAACGTTAAGTCACAATCGTGTCTCAATAGTGTTTCAATTGTAGTTCAGTTGTAGTGCTTTTTACCACACTTTTATTGGCGTCACCTGTAACTAAGTCACAATGTAAGAAAATCTTAGAATTCAATTTTAAACTACTTCTAATTGTCGTATTAATCGGTTCGTCAAAATCGGTCCAGCCGTTTCAGAGATTAGCCGGAACAAACAGATAGACAGACAAAAATTGAAAAACATGTCATTTTGGTATATGTATCGTATATTTAGTCATATGCACGTGGTAAAAAGCGGTTATTTAATGTTACAAACATATGTTACATTTTATTTATTTGTATAGATGTATAGAAGATATGCCATCTCCATAGGATTCATTACTCGAGGTTTACTCGCTGTTTACCTGTCAAATGGTGCAAACGGTGTCAAATCGGTTCACTTAAAAAGACGTTGCCAACTTTATGCGCATGGCTTGTAGAAGACGATAGAGACGGCTGTGGTCAAGTGTATAGAACATAAAAAAAATGGAAAAAAAAACCTGGATTTTTTAATTTTTTTTTTTAATTTTTCAATCATCCTAATATTATTAGTTGAATATTGGATTATCAAGTCAATATTCAACATAAACAATACTAAACGTGAAAATAAATATTTTTTTGTACGAGTATCCACAAACATAAAAGTAGTTTTAATTTCACGTGCGCCCTGGGTGAACGACCGGAATGCAACATCAGCTGACTGGCGATGGCGGCCGGGCGGGCGCGCGTGCGACTCGTGAGTAGGTATTGTGTGTTATCACAATAATCGATGCTACCTATTTAAACAAAATGAAGACAAACAGAGTATGTGTGCTGTTTAAATACCGTTTTAATAGGGGTAGGGTGTAAGTACTTACGTGTCATCCAATGATGAGATATCAGTTGATTAACACAAATCAGTGATTAACTTTCCATCACACTTTACAGGCTTTAGACTGGCGAGTTAATGTAAAAATATCTAAATCATAACTAAACGACGCGTCGTCGGCGCCTTGGGTGCACTGCTCCGCCGGCGCCGCGCGCCGGTGTGTCGAACTCCTCATGTGCGCTGGCATCATCACTGAACACTTCGTCGCCGGCGTATCGTCGGTTTCCCGTATTTAGTAACAAAACAACCCGCACTAACACTCCGTTACATAGGTACTTATCTCACTCGCGAGTCGCGACATGAACTGC
Source organism: Crambus lathoniellus (assembly GCA_949710035.1). Lineage (NCBI taxonomy): Eukaryota > Metazoa > Arthropoda > Insecta > Lepidoptera > Crambidae > Crambus > Crambus lathoniellus. The sequence goes on along the minus strand of OX453299.1, from coordinate 9,788,873 downwards.
AGTTCGTTATAATGTTCGGCCTCGAGTTGGGCAGCCAGTATAAAGTTGTCAAACACTTTTATTCATAAAAACTTTACAATCAGTCTTATTCTAATAATTATAGTACACAATTATTGATGTCGAGTAAAAACGTGGGTCGCGGAAGTGCGAGGCGCGAGATAAATAAATACGTGACCGTCCTTGACGACGCGACGACGTTCGGCGGCCGGCTGGCTGGCTGGCTGACTGGACCGGGCCGGGCGCGGGCGGCGGGCGTCGCGCGCGTTCCGAGCGCGGCCGAGAGAACGAACGGCTGCACGGTCGCATAATGACGAGCGGTCGTTGTCGCATCAACTAAGGTAGGTACATAAAACTAACTGTGGGCATGTGGGTCGCGCGCAGGCGTCACACTAGGTATTTAGATTATGAATTATTATTTATTACACAAATTTCCAAAGCTTTACATGAGTGAATTAATGTGACCGAAAGATAGGTAAATAACTTTATTTTTACGAAAATTTCCAAAGCTTTACATAGGTGAATTAATGTGACGGAAAGATAGGTAAATCACTTTCTTGGTTTGCGATTACAAAATCATTTTAGTTTGACTAAAATGAACCTGTAGTATCGCGAGGCGCACGCCCCCGCCCCCGCCCGCCCAGTCAGCTGATAGTGCATTGAGGCCATTCACCCAAGGCGCGCGTAAAATTAACTTTTTTATGGATACTTAAGATTATTTTATTTTTACGTTAAGTATTGTTTATGTTAAATATTGACTTTATAATCCAATATTCAACTTTTAATATTTGGATGATAGAAAAATTTTAAAAAAAATCCAATCCATAAAAAAATTCCATTTTTTTCATGTTCTATACATTTGACCTTATCACTACCTGCTCGTTCTCCGGTACAATAAAACACCTCCTTATACAGGGTAATTTTTTTATCAGTGCACAAATTTTTAAGATCGACTCAGAATCGGTAAGTGAACAACTTTCTCCTAGAAACATAGGTCGAAATATGACAAAAATTTTTTGACTCTTCATACAAATCGGGCTGATCACGTGATCGATTTAGTATGGGGAGTCCAAACATTTTTGTCGTATTTTGACCCATGTTTCTAGGAGAAAGTTGTTCACTTACCGATTCTAAGTTTATACAAAAAATTTGTGCACTGGTCAAAAATTTATCCTGTATATTAACCTATTTACAGCCGCCGCTGTCCCCGCCGCCAGCGCACAGCCCGCTGTACCACAATCCGCCTCAACACCAACCACAAAGGTAAGTCTATCTACATGAGTTGCCAATATTTCATTGAAACTGTTTCAATGAAACATATTGGCAACAACTTTGTTAACGTACATTAACTTTAAGATAGTGTTAAAAGTTGTATTTTTTTCTAATGTGTTTTGGTACGTTTGGCGTTTTTATATTTGCTTTTAGTTATATTCTTTATCTGACAAGGCCTGAAAGAGCCCTGCATATATTATAACAACCGCATAGATCAAAGTTCTAGACGGTTACAAATTTGTCTTTTCTTATAGATACGAATGGCATCAACCTGGACCACCGTCGCCACACAGATCGCAACCACCCGTTGCTCCGAAACCACAGGTATCTTAATTTTATTTAATTACGGTTGTATACAAATTTTTCATATTAATACACGTGGTTGATTTTTTCATTTCATCATGTGATTATTTGTAGAACGGGAGGCGCCCCGAGAGCGAGATGGAAGAACAGTTCCAACAGTCGCAGCCCGCGCCGACCGGCGTCACAGTACAGCCCGATGATGGTAAGTTTATACATAGGATAGCGAGTTTCCATTTACATCATTAGGGCCTGTTAAGTTTTTGAATAAGGGGGCCGATTCAAATGAAATGTATTTACAAGAACACACAAGTTTAGGTAATTTAATTACATGTTTTATTTGGTATATTTTAGGAAATGTTGCTTCTGGATAGTTCATGATTTAATTGACAACATTTCATGTTTTGCAAGGCAGTAAAATTCGAAAACCATTTCGAGATTCGAACTAATTAAACATGAAAAACATTTTTTTAGATTTTTTGGTCGCCTTTTTATTAAGATATATAAAAAATGTGTAAAATGATCAATGTCAGGCCTACCTAGCGTGTATGCATTTGCCTGGAATCAATCCTTATGAAGAAAAAAAAACAAAGTAAACAAACAAAATATGTCAAAATTACTGTCATATTAATAGTGATGTATGCTTGACTCATTTATCGAATTATTATCGATTATTTTCATTGAAAAATGAGGAAGCTTAGCTTAGTATAAATTAAATTGGTAGTAATACTGAAATGTGTTTGTTTTATTATTACACAAACGTAGATTTTAAAAAGTACTTACACAGCACTGATCACGCACAATTGTGATGACCACATCTACTGTGTTCCACAGTTTATTGAAACGAAGGTTTCCCATGCAAAAATTAAGTAAATTAAACTAATCCTACCTTACTAAAATAGTGTCCGTAATCCAGGGGGGCTGACGTTGTCTCGCCGGCGCGCGCGCGCCCTGGCAAAACGATCTCCACACAACCCCCGATGGGATACTCTTACAGCTAACACTCTTATACTACACAATGCCCTAATAGGCCGCTAAAACTTTCCCGGCGCTTTTCAAAGCGAACAGACACGGGTTACAAGTCCGTACCCCGACCGGAGCCCTAGTAGGGGCAAAACAAAATCTCGGTCCCCAATATGGGTAGGTAATTTGCGCGGCACGTCGCTACAGAGACACACGAACTTGTCTCACGGCTGCTTACGGCCAACTGAGCGCGAGTTGCGCGGACGGTGGTTGGCGGCGCACTCACGAATGAACGTGAATGAATGAATCACGCGCGGCGTGAACATCCCCCCGTCCCGGACAGTAGCAAACTGTCCGCCAACTCAATCTAAGGGTAGGCGAGAGAGGGTAGCGATCGCTCGCTTCAAAACAGAGTCCCCCACCAGGACCTCGGCAAACCTGGGCACACCATCCGACCCCGGATGAAGCTGAACAATGCGTCCTAAACGCCAGCGGAGGGGCGGCAGGTTTGGATCCTTTACCAACACGAGGTCTCCTGTCTTGGGTGGGGTCGTCCTATCCGACCACTTAACGCGTTGCTGCAAAATGTGCAAATACTCCAGATGCCAACGGCGCCAAAAACTCTGCGTAAGCTGCTGGAGCAATTCAAATCGCGAGAGCCGTCCGGAGGCCACTTCGGAATAAGGATATTCCGGCAAGGCGTTAAGCGGTCTGCCAATCAAAAAATGGCCCGGCGTAAGGGCCTCTAAATCATTCGCGTCCGAAGACAACGGACACAACGGACGCGAGTTGAGGACCGCCTCAACCTTACAAAATACGGTCGCGAGTTCCTCAAACGTGAGGACCGTCTCCCCAATAACGCGACGAAGGTGAGTTTTAGCGGCCTTTACAGTTGCTTCAAAAATCCCTCCCCAGTGGGGGCAGGATGGCGGGGAGTACTGCCATCGTACCCCTCTGCGAGAGAGTGTGGATCCGATCTCAAAATTATTCCTATCCAAAAATTCACAAACTTCCTTTAAATACCTATCGGTGCCCTTGAAATTGGTTCCACAATCGGACCTGATTAACGACGGCATTCCGCGGCGAGACACAAAACGATTCAACGTGGCTACAAAGGCTTCTGTGGTGAGGGCACTAACCACCTCCAGGTGGACCGCTTTAGTGGCCAAACAAACAAATACACACAAGTAAGCCTTTTCCGTTCTAGCATTACGAAGCCGCGATGTCTTAACGGTAAATGGCCCCGCAAAATCCGTTCCAACTCCTGAGAAGGGCATCGATTCGTTCACCCGATCGGCAGGCAAATCACCCATCTGGGGCTGCATCGTATCGGCGCGCAAACGATAACACGGGAGACAACGAAAAATAACGGATCGGATTATTCTCCGCGCTGACAAAATCCAGAACTCTCGTTGGAGGAGCGCGGTCAAAGCATTACAACCGGCATGAGCATTCTTTACATGTCGGTCTGTAATCAACAGTCTAACTAACGGTCCATCCTTGGGGAGCAACAAAGGGTGGCGTGATCCGTACGGCAGGTTGGCATGTCTGAGCCTACCTCCGACACGCAGCAATCCGGTACTGTCCAAGAAGGGATTCAACCGCACCAAGGGTCCCTTCAACTTGGACTTACTTGAGCGCAGGGCTTTCAGCTCCGGTTCAAACTCTCGCTGTTGCGTCACTCGCAACCAATGCAACAGAGCGTCTTGCCGCTCTTGTGGGGCGAGGACCGGAGACAACGATTTCTCCTGAGGCTGGCGACAATTTCGCACAAAGCGCCTCATCCAAGCAGTCACGCCGAGCAACTTATCAAGAGAACTGTAGCGGTCTAACAAAAACTCCATCTGCGGAGCCGCCACCGTCTCCACGGCGTGAACACGCATGCCTAGGTCTGGGACTCTGGCCACAGCCGGGGTGGCAGGCCATGAGCGCTCAGGCCGTAACAACCATGATGGACTCCACCATAGGTGGTGGTCCACTAACTCAGGCGCCTCGCAGCCGCGGGAGGCACAATCTGCGGGGTTCAGTTCGCCCGGTACGTGGCGCCAAATCAACGGGGCCTTTGAAGCCTGAATTTGTGAGACCCGGTTGGCCACAAAAACCTCAAGGGTGTGGACTGAACTCTTCAGCCAACAAAGGACGACCTGGCTGTCAGACCACGCAAATATCGACCCCAAGTCGACACCGTTTCCCAAGGTGTCGGCAACATGATTGAGTAGCCGTACTAAGAGAGTGGCGCCGGACAACTCCAACTTCGGAATGGTTAGCCTAGTCCGAAGGGGGGCGACCTTACTCTTGGCCGTAACTAAGTGTACGGCGACAACGCCTGCTGCATCCACCGTTCGGATGTAAACGGCTGCCGCGTATCCGCTTTCGGACGCGTCACAAAAGCCGTGCAGTGAGGCTTTAAACTTTCCCGAAGGCAGCATTTGCCTCGGTATACAAACCCGATTGACGTCGGGTAGGGATGACACGAACCTCACCCACTCTCGTAGGAGGCTACCAGAGAGGGGCTCATCCCATGACAATTCCGCAGCCCAGAGCTCCTGTAGGAAGCACTTCATCGAAAACACTACAGGGCTGAGCCAACCGTTCGGATCAAAGGTACGGGCTACAGTAGACAGCACCGTGCGTTTAGTCCAGACCTTTGGGTCTGGCAGTTCCAATCTATATGTGAACAAATCCGGGACTGGTCGATACTGGACTCCCAAAACAGACAGCATGTCTGGAGTCTCCGGATTTTCAAAGAGGAGCGGCTCTGGCTGGTGGTCCTTAGGCAAATCTGCCAATAGGTCCGGTGAGTTAGACAGCCACTTCCGCAACTCATAGCCACCAGCCCTCAAGAGCGCAATCAGCTCATCACGTAAGACGAGAGCCTCATCTAAGCTCGAGGCCCCCGTGCAGATATCGTCGACAAATAAGGCCCCCCCCTCAATAAGAGCAGATGCCCGGGGATAGCGTAGCCGTTCGCGCTCTGCGAGCTCCAAAAGCGAACGGATCGCCACAAAGGGGCTCGACCGCAAACCATAAGTGTTGGTGTTCAGCTCGTAAGCCAACATCGGATCCTGGGGATCCTCACGCCAAAGGATGAGCTGGTATCGTCTATCCTCCGGGTGAATCACGGTCTGTCTGAACATCATGCGGATATCGGCCACAAAGACGACAGCGTGCCGGCGGAAGTTGGTCAAAACATCACAGACATCGTGATGCAACTTCGGCCCCGCATGCAGACACTGATTCAACGACACTCCGGTTGACGTGGGCGCTGAACCATCAAAGACCACGCGGATCTTCCCATTGGAAGTCTTCAAAACAGCGTGGTGTGGCAGGAAGTAATGTTCCACATTACGCCAGTCCAACTGCGAGATGGACATGTGCCCAAGGTCCAAATACTCCCGCATGAAGTCTATATACTTCTCCTTGAATGCGGGATCCCTGGCCATCCTACGCTCCATGGACAACAATCTCTTCTCGGCCATCGGCCGGGAGCTCCCTAAAGGAGGGCGAACCGCCAAGAAGGGCAAGCGGGTAATCAAGCGACCCGAGAGGAGGCGCCCAGTGTTGTTCTGGTAGAACAATTCGCACTCCTCCGCTAACGGATCCAACCGCTTGGCAGTGGGGGGTTCCTCCACCTCCCAAAACTTTTGGAGAACGTCGGACAAAGTAGAACCGACAATGGTCTGGCGGTCTACCGACGGGGTCTCTGGTGTCTGTGGTACCTTTCCCATCACCACATGACCCAGCGACGAGGACAAGGCGACAAGATCGGCTGTCTGCAAAACTCGCTTGCTTCCACACAGTACACGACCGAGGACATCCGCACCAATCAACAAGTGTATTGGGCCCGGTCGGTGGAAGGAAGGATCAGCCAAAGCCAGTCCAGACGTCAGCTCAATCGTGGATGGCGGCACTCGCACTTGCGGGAGTGGTCCAACCACCTTATCAAAAACTATCGCCGAAGCACCGATCTTCGGCCTTGGCGCGAAGTGGGGGGAGAAGGAGAACTCAACTCGACCAATCGGATCAGGGATCCGCGAGTCTCCCACCCCCCTTACCGCTTCGTGATGCGGCACAAGCAAAAGACCCAGCTGTCGGACAAGCCACCTGGACATTATGCACCCCTGGGCACCTGAGTCCAAAAGGGCACGCACCGTGACAACATTGCCCTTAGGTCCCCAAACATTCACGGAGGCTGTTGGCAACAGCACAAGCTCCGGAGGGGTGGTTGGGTCCGACAGGGGCGCCATTAAAAATTTTGGGGGGGTACTTGTCCCCCTCGCGCCTGAGTCGGCGCGCCAAATGTGGGACGCTCGTACCGGGCGAGCGGGTCCCAATCGGGTACATACTGGCCCCGACCAACAGCACTCCTAGGTGCAGGGTAATACCCGTGTGGGGCGTGCCTCGGTACATAGTACCCCAATCGAGGCCTCTCCATTAGGGGGGGGGAGTAGCAAATAGGGCCCGTGCCCATCGCCACCGTGGCGTACTCTTGTGGTACCCCCCTACCCCCGCCCGTGGCGGGGGCGTCTCTCCTATAGTTCCCCCTCTCCGGGGGGGACTGAACGGGGGGGCTAAGCCCCGCCGAATCTCTAGGGGACCGGTTCCGGGCTGCCGGGCCCCCGCCCGTGCGCGAGGAATTCGAACCCCGGTCGCTCCCGGCGTCCTTGCGGTCCAAACAAAGGAGGGGGTGATGCCTCCCTCCGCAAAGACGACAATCCTCGGTCTGGGGACACGCCGACTGCATGTGTCCCCCCAAACACCTATAGCACCATTGGCGCTGTCTAGCAACGGCCCTCCGTCCCTCTGGGCGGAGGCCTCTAAATTTGGCACATTCGTGCACCACATGCCTATCTCCCCTGCAATACCTGCACCGCTCACTCGGTGCGGGGGGAGGGGACTGCTGGAAGGCAGCATAGCGATTGGTCGGGCGACGGGGCTGTTCCCTCGCCGCCACCATACGACCAACACCTGGAACCGGGGCGGGCTCCAGGTGGTCCGTCACCCTACATTCGTCCTCCAAAAAACGAAGGAGGTCCGCGAAGGGCGGGAGATACGAGGCGCTGTCGCCTCCGTACCTCTGCTCGAAACGCCCCTTCATTTCAGCGGGCAATTTGGCGAGGACTATGTGCAGCAGTACAAAGGACCACTGATCCACCGGCAGGTCCAATCGCCTTAGGGAGTTGACCGCTGACAGTAGCGGGTTCAGCAACTCCCTCCGTAACAGGTGTACCCGCGTGATTCGCGGGAGGGCCAAAATCGTGGCCACGTGGGTGTCCGCCAGTAACCGGACATTCTGGTACCTGCTAACCAGAAGCTGGCGAGCCACCTGGTAGTTGTCGTCGCTGATGAGCAGGTGCTGGACTACCGCGCTGGCCTCTCCTCGCAGGGAGGAGCGCAAATAGGCCAACTTCTCACTAGGGGATAAGTCCCGTCGTGAATCCACCAAACTGTCAAACAAATTAATGAAGCCCATCCAGGCTGACAGATCCCCATTAAAAGTGGGAATCTCCAACGTAGGCAATCGGCCTAGCAACGCCGTCGGGGTAGGTTTGACCTCCCCGCTCAAAACCGGCTCCCCCTTCCGAACAGCCAGGGCCCTCTCAGCCGCCTCCGTGAACTGGTCAGCCAGCTCATAGGCCTGGGCTACATCCTGCTCCAGCTGTTCCGACACGGCCTCATCAGCTGGGGGGTTCTGCAAATAATACGCGCGACACTCCATGGCGTGGCGCTCCAGGTCTTGCAGCCGAGCTGCCAGCCCGCCATACCGAGCTAGCAACGCGCCTACCCGGTCGGCTCGGTCTATTAATGTGACCGCACAAGCAAGCCAACGCAAAGCTCCTTGGATGCCAGCCCTGGATACGGCGGTCGGATTCGTAGGAGCCATTTATAATCCGTTTTATAAACGAAGCAAACAAAGAAATATAAAAGTGGTAAACATCAACAAAAAAAACAATAGAAATAGGTCGCGTCACGATAATATAAAACACAAGTAATCTGTGCCGGCCGGCGCCTGGTCAATATTGGCCGCCCCGGGTTTGAGTGAACGTTGACAGCTATATGCGTGGTCAGAATTGGCCCCAACGGGGTTCAAGGGTTAAAATTCGGACGACATACACGGACCCTACTAGTTTCATAAATTATTAGCAACTTACCAATTTCAAGGGCTAACAATATAACGGTATAAACAAAACGTATAGGATTAACGGTATGGCATACCTCGCAAATCAACTACTAAACCGTTATCAACAAACGAAAACAAAACTATTTTTAATAATAATACTCGTAATTTAATACTACTAATAATTAAAACTAGTTCCACTTTTTTAACTAGGCAAGCGGACTCGGAACAAACACTAGTATGTGGTACTAATAAACAACACTTTCGAACGAAACTATTCGTCAAATAAATCCCGACAAACAAAAAAAAAATATACACATCTAGGCGAGTAAACTCGTATCAAATCACTAGTATGTGATACTAATAAACACACTTCCGAACGAACTATTCGTCAAATAAATCCGGACACACAAAAAAAAATATACACATCTAGGCGAGTAAACTCGTATCAAAACACTAGTATGTGACAACAATTATATAAGTGTCTATCTATTATCGGATCCACCAAGTGAGAAACATTCGCTTCGAGAATTTACTAGAACAATTTCTTAGTACTTCAATCGTCTCGGCATACCCTCGAGATTTCAACAAAAAAAAATAATTTTTAGGTACGCTTTTTAGGTACGCTTTTTATTTTTACTATGAAATTTTATGTACCTAGTTAATTTTAATATGAAAATTAACTAATTATATCAACTAGGTACGCTCTGCTACCAAAAATATGATCACGCACAATTGTGATGACCACATCTACTGTGTTCCACAGTTTATTGAAACGAAGGTTTCCCATGCAAAAATTAAGTAAATTAAACTAATCCTACCTTACTAAAATAGTGTCCGTAATCCAGGGGGGCTGACGTTGTCTCGCCGGCGCGCGCGCGCCCTGGCAAAACGATCTCCACACAACCCCCGATGGGATACTCTTACAGCTAACACTCTTATACTACACAATGCCCTAATAGGCCGCTAAAACTTTCCCGGCGCTTTTCAAAGCGAACAGACACGGGTTACAAGTCCGTACCCCGACCGGAGCCCTAGTAGGGGCAAAACAAAATCTCGGTCCCCAATATGGGTAGGTAATTTGCGCGGCACGTCGCTACAGAGACACACGAACTTGTCTCACGGCTGCTTACGGCCAACTGAGCGCGAGTTGCGCGGACGGTGGTTGGCGGCGCACTCACGAATGAACGTGAATGAATGAATCACGCGCGGCGTGAACAAGCACCTTGTTTTAAAGTATTGAGCAAGCTACAAGCTTACAAGTCATAAAAAGTATAGCATTTTTAAAACTACAGTTGTATATCACATATGAGATGAAATTAATAAAAATTAAAATAAATAATCCCTTGAAACAAAAATGCTATTATTATCGACACAAAATACTAGCGTGCGTGCTACATCTCTTCGTAAAACATCATGTCATAGACAGTTTTTTTTTAATTAGAATGTTAGAAAAAGGAAGGTTTCAGGCTAAGGAATCGCTTATATTATGCCTGATATTTTACTTACGTCCTTTTAGAATATACTATTTTCAATTAATTATTATCTCAATAATGTATGTAAAAAAAAAGAAAGAAAAAATTCGTATTTCCTAAAAAACGATACACTTTCATTATATCCATAAAAACAAATACCTTAAAATTTTGAAATGTTGTGTATACCTGTAATAAAGGTACATACACGTCCAAAGTTTACTGTGTAATATTAATATGAAATGTCTATGTATGTATTTGTTGGTGTACCATAAGAAATAAAGAATCACACTTTTTTCTGTGTTATTTTAGCAGCTTTTCTTCAACTTTGTGGGTTAAAGAGAAATGTCAACACTTGTTTTCCTTTTGTATGGATAAGTTTAAATCGTTGTCAAAAGTACGTTAAAAAGCGGTCTATTTGAATAATTAATTCGTTCCAGAGCGGTACGTGGCGTCAGCACTGGAGCCGCCGGCGGTGTCGGTCTACCCGGCGGCGGGCGCGGGCGCGGGCGGTGCGGCGCGCGGCCAGCCCGCGCACAACCCGTGGCAGCGCGAGGAGCGCGAGCGGCAAGCGGAGGCGCGCCGCCAGGCCAACCGCGCGCGCAGGTCACTATACCCGCACACTCACACACTCCCCGCACACCACAAACGATGGTGCGGCGCGCGGCCAGCCCGCGCACAACCCGTGGCAGCGCGAGGAGCGCGAGCGGCAAGCGGAGGCGCGCCGCCAGGCCAACCGCGCGCGCAGGTCACTATACCCGCACACTCACACACTCCCCGCACACCACAAACGATGGTGCGGCGCGCGGCCAGCCCGCGCACAACCCGTGGCAGCGCGAGGAGCGCGAGCGGCAAGCGGAGGCGCGCCGCCAGGCCAACCGCGCGCGCAGGTCACTATACCCGCACACTCACACACTCCCCGCACACCACAAACGATGGTGCGGCGCGCGGCCAGCCCGCGCACAACCCGTGGCAGCGCGAGGAGCGCGAGCGGCAAGCGGAGGCGCGCCGCCAGGCCAACCGCGCGCGCAGGTCACTATACCCGCACACTCACACACTCCCCGCACACCACAAACGTTGGTGCGGCGCGCGGCCAGCCCGCGCACAACCCGTGGCAGCGCGAGGAGCGCGAGCGGCAAGCGGAGGCGCGCCGCCAGGCCAACCGCGCGCGCAGGTCACTATACCCGCACACTCACACACTCCCCGCACACCACAAACGATGGTGCGGCGCGCGGCCAGCCCGCGCACAACCCGTGGCAGCGCGAGGAGCGCGAGCGGCAAGCGGAGGCGCGCCGCCAGGCCAACCGCGCGCGCAGGTCACTATACCCGCACACTCACACACTCCCCGCACACCACAAACGATGGTGCGGCGCGCGGCCAGCCCGCGCACAACCCGTGGCAGCGCGAGGAGCGCGAGCGGCAAGCGGAGGCGCGCCGCCAGGCCAACCGCGCGCGCAGGTCACTATACCCGCACACTCACACACTCCCCGCACACCACAAACGTTGGTGCGGCGCGCGGCCAGCCCGCGCACAACCCGTGGCAGCGCGAGGAGCGCGAGCGGCAAGCGGAGGCGCGCCGCCAGGCCAACCGCGCGCGCAGGTCACTATACCCGCACACTCACACACTCCCCGCACACCACAAACGTTGGTGCGGCGCGCGGCCAGCCCGCGCACAACCCGTGGCAGCGCGAGGAGCGCGAGCGGCAAGCGGAGGCGCGCCGCCAGGCCAACCGCGCGCGCAGGTCACTATACCCGCACACTCACACACTCCCCGCACACCACAAACGATGGCACATTATGCAACAGTCACATAAACTACTATTCTTTGAGCAGTTTGTGACTTTGCGGTGTTGTTGCAGAGACGCGACGATCGCCCAACTGTTGTCGCTGGGCGCGGCGCGCACGCCCGTACAGAACCAACAACTGCGAGCGTTACAGCTCGAGCGCGACTTCGAGCGGCGAGCTACGCAACAGGATCAGGTAATTATATACTTCTAGCGTGGATAAAAAGTATCCTATGTTTTAATCCAGGCTATCTATTATCTGTGAACCAAATTTCAACCAAATCCGTTAAGAAGTTTCTGCGTGAAAGAGTACCTAACAAACATACATCCATACTCACAAACTTTCGCATTTATAATTTTTATTTTTATATATATATATATAATATCAAGTAGAATACTTTGTATAGGAAAAATGTGACAGTAAAAAACCACGAGCCCTATAAGTAGCTTTCAGGCGGGATTCGAACCCGCGCCTCCGGGAATCCGGCCCGATGCTCTGACCAACTAAGCTACCGAAAGGCTTACACGACTCGTCGAATTTTGCTATCACTTGTTACGCTGTAGGCCAGCGTTGCTTCATCAATGTGAGGAAACCCTCGCATCCGAAAGAAACATTTTTACAAATGTTTAACAATCGATTAAGATGAAACAGCCATATTGAGATTTTATATTATTTTTATGCATTCACAATGCAATTTTTGTAAGTATAGGAAAAATGTGATAGTAAAAAAAGGTTTTTTACTATCACATTTTTCCTATACTTACAAAAATTGCACATTTTTCCTATACTTACAAAAATTGCATTGTGAATGCATAAAAATAATATAAAATCTAGAATACTTTGTTCAGTGTAGCATAGGTCCTAGTCACACATTCACAGGTAATTCGTGCAAAGCAAGAAGTTCTTTATGCTATTGGAATAAAACAAGTAAATCAGCATTAGACATTTTTTATGCAGCTTGTGCTAGAAAATTAGACTCTTTTCCTTGTTTAGAAACAACGTTTTGCTTTGCACGAAAATAAACTGTCATAAGACCCATGCTACATTGAACAAAGTATAATAGATTTCTGAGAATATAGCATTTAAACATTTTAGAGCAAGCACAAATTATTGACAACTCAAAATTTTGCTACGTTTTAGTTTTTGGTAACTTTTTTGAAGGTAATGGCCTGATTTTTTTACTGATGTTTTTTAGGAAACAAAACTTGGACCAAGTTATTCTTAGTAGACTTAAGTGCCTGTCCATAAAGGGCGAATTCGCCGCGATTTCAACGGCGTTTTTTATTAACAGCATTGTCAGTGTGGCAGATAAGAGGCGAACCGCTACCGATACCAAGCGTAGCGAACGATGTATGTCAAAACGCGAATAGCTCGCGCGTAGTTCAGCACGGGTAGCATGACGAACTCGAGAAAGATTTTGTCTATATCGAACTGTCACAAATGACATTTCATCGTAGACAAACTTATTGTTCGGTTGTTAATTATAGACTTTCGAGTTAGACAAAACTCTTCTCGGTTTTGTCATGCTACGCGTGCTGGACAGGGTCTTAGTCGTGGGCCACACTGGAGCGGCGCGTCTTGCGTCCGCGTTGAGCGGGAAAAACAAATATATTGAGACGGACGGGAGGGGTCACACTGGCGCGTCCGGCGGTTGCCGCGACCGGCGGAGGGAATAGTACGTGTTCGCGCAGGTCGCCTCCGCGCCACGCGGTCGCTCCAGTGTGGCCCACGACTTAGGGTAGTGTGTGTACTACGTATAAACACACTGAACTGAACCGTTGCGCCGAACCTTCATCCACCATTGCAGGGTAAACTTTAACTTGCAGGAGGACGTCGCAGCGGCCGAGGGTAACGTAGACGACGATGAGGATTCGTCCGAGCCCGAGCAGCGCCTGCCGGCCGCCCAGCCGCCGCACCCGCCCAAGTCCATACTCAAGGTCAACCGCCCCGACCTCGCCAACGGATACGCGCCCGACACGGTCAGTGTTATAAACCTTTAATTATGTTTTTTGATACTTATTGTTATTACTTATTTTTAAAAATGTAATATGTATCTAACTTGGTTCTGGTTGAGTTTACAGCTATACTGTCTCGGCAAATATAATTTTGTAGGTATTACTGTAGGTATAATCATTCCTTAATATATATTTTTTATTTTTTTTTAAATATGTATTTGATATTCTTTCATTCTTTAGTTGTTTAAGTTAGAAAAATACTGGTAGATGGTGTGTGTGATGTTTTCAACATTTAAAATTTATTTTTAAACTAAAATTATGTTAATACTTATTGCTATAGTTTGGGAAGAAACTGAGGTCTGTAGCACAGTTTTATACTACCACAGACTTCAGTGGCACTTTGTAAAACTGTACAAACTGAAGTTTATGAATAGAGAATTATTTTATTATTATTATTTATTAAATACTAGCTGACCCAGCGCGACTTCGTTCCCGTGGCCCTACCCCCTACTCCACCCTACCCCTACCCTACCCTACCCCTAATTTTTCCTGTTTTTTTTTTGCTATATACCTCACGGAGCCCGAGACCTTTCCAACGAATGCAAAACCATGAAAATCGGTTCGTGCGTTCTGGGGCCCATTTCTCAAAAGCTTGTAGCTTGTAATACAAGTGGAAGTCCCTTTCTAACAATATCTGTCAAAAAGTGACATCCGCTTACAAGCTTTTGAGAAATAGGCCCCTGGAGTTATAGCGTCAGGAAGGAAAACCCGACTTATTTTATACAGTAGATTGTTTGTTATACTATCAAGAATTGATGTTCAAACATTTTGTTGATGGCCGCGAGACAAAAAAAGACGCCAATTTTAGGCATTGCCTTTTGTAAATGAATAAACGACTTTATTTTATTTTTTACTAGCGGCAGCCCGCGGTTTCACCCGCGTGGTTCCCGTTCCCGTGGGAATATCGGGATAAAAAGTACATATAAACCTTCCTCTTGAATCACTCTATCTATTAAAAAAAAAACGCATCAAAATCCGTTGCGTAGTTTCAAAGATTTAAGCATACAAAGGGACATAGGGACAGAGAAAGCGACTTTGTTTTATACTATGTAGTGATTGATACAGGCGCAGCCACAGCCAGCGCCGGCCGCGCAGCCGGCGCCGCCCACCGAGCGGCACTTGGGCGCGCTGTCCGGCAGCATGGCCGCACTGAGCACGGCCGCCCCGCCGCCGCCGGCGCGCGGCTCCTCGTTCGCCGTGATGGCCACGCGCGCGCGCCCGCCCGACCACGCGCCGCCCGCCCAGCCGCCGCTGTGAGTCACCACTTTTATATCATACTAGCTTTCCGCCCGCGGCTTCGCCCGCATGTACTACACGACATTATCCAGATGGAATGTAATATTTTCCGGGATAAACTATGTCATTCTCCAGCTCCCAATCTACTCCCGTACCAAAAATCACATTGATCCGTTACTCCGTTTTGGACGTGAAAGACGGACAAACAAATAATACCTAGGTACTTATTGATTTTCCCGTGGGAATATGATACTATCTTGTGGTAAAAAGTATAAGTAGCTTATTATAACCCTTGCCAGGGTCTCAAATTATTTACTTAAATACCAATTTCTGCCCCCAAATTAGCCTGCGCTTAAAAGTGATTTTTCCATACAATGAGATATCCCGCGGTAAAAAGTAAAATTTATCCTTTCCAGGGCCTTAAACTGTCTCTATTCTAAATATCATCCTTCTTGTGAACTCAAACTATCGCCTTAAATACCAATTCCATTCTACAGCTTTGCCCGAGCGAAAACTTATTTTTCACACTTATGCTCTGAAATGTTAATATTATATTTGAGAAAAGAATGCAGTACGTGGCACTTTTCCGAGGTAAACATTCTAAATTTGAAAATCACTGCAGTAATGAATTTCAGTACTTACTTACTGCACTGATTTTAGTGCAGTAAGTAAGTACTGAAATTCATTACTGCAGTGATTTTTAAATTTAGAATGTTTACCTCGGAAAAGGTACTACCCAAAGATATTATTACCAACTTTTTTTCTTTATTTTTTCTTTCGTTATTCCTGTGTATAAAAACAGAAAAAGCAAAGGGACATTTGCACCATACAGCCACATTATTATTATTATTATATAGGTAATTATTATATCATAATTAGGTTAACTTTTTTTTAAATACGGTGCGCACAGAGTATATTACTTCGTATTGTAAGCGCTATGTACCCTTAGCACGAACATCAATCGAAAAAACAAAATGAGATTTATCATAGACAAAATTATTCTTTACGAGTAATGTTGTATGGGAAATATGTACAGCGCCATCTACCGCCAGAAGCGGGTATTGACGTTGCGCATTTTAGTAGCAAGTAGTAAGTATCAATAGGCTGTATGACCGTTCCACTTGGCCTCACAAACCAATATTAAAAAAACGGCGGGAATGATTTTCAGCGGTTGATTTCAGATTTGATATCAATACAGTTTATTTATATTGTGTAATAAATTATCAAAATGAGTTCTGCCAATGAAACATAATTATACAGACATTGTATGTACCTACTCCACCAAATTTGAGAGCAGAAGCAAAATTAATAACAGAAAACTTACTGCCAGCAAAATCAAAAGAAAGATAGGTATATGAAAACCTACGATCTGATTTGGAAAAGTGAAAAAAAGGCGCATACGTTTTCTGAATCTGTGTTGTTGGCGTATTTTAATGATACATCATTAAAATAATATGATTATGGGCGATTTATACATAAGTTTGCCCGGGAAAACAATAACATTTACATTTAATAATTGCTCGAACATGTGTGATATAAATTTTAATAAATATTATTTAGTTAAACAGTTTTTTTTATTTCCTCGCATTTCTTGAGAAAAGCACTATACAAGCCTTGTACGGTAAGCAAATTACCTTGCCTCGAATGATTAAAGCCCTCGCCTGCGGCTCGTGCTTCAAACCATCCTCGACAATGTAATTTCTTACTTACCTGTCCTCGGCTGTAATGTACTATTACCATGGGAATGAGCCTTATTCCCGCGGTTACAATTTGCCTATGTCCTTCTTAGCATCAGGGCATGGGTGTCCCAGTGCTCCTATCAGTAGGAGTAATTAGTAGGAGCACCGGAAGCACTGTCTCAAATTATCTCCATTCCAAATTTCATCAAAATTGGTTCAGCCGTTTTGACGTGAGCATATACAATTTCGCATTTATAATAAGAGTGGGGATAGTAGAAATAGGAATATGAATGGCCAGCCGCGACTACGTTCGCGAGTACTACATCGCAAAATTTTGTCTCAAAAAGTAGGAAGATAGGCATTCTCTAAGGTCTCATCAGTACCATCATCAATCTATTTTAATGTCCCCGCTGCTGAGGCACAGGTCTTCATAAAGATGGATAAGGAGAATGGGCCATGACCTTCCACACGCGTCCATTGAAGTTATGGTGTTCTAACCAATTCAAATGCAGCCAAAAGCATCGGCTTATCGTGTCTTCCGAAGCACGATATATTTTTAACAGCAATCCCATGATAGACCATTGCAAAAGTCACATAACCTCATCGATCGTAGGCCGAGCACGAGCACGTTACCCGTGGTTTAGGCATAAGAAGGTAACGATACCAAGACAAACAGGAGCAACTATCGTATGAATAATATTCGGACATTCTCCTACTCTTGCACTACCAAAATGCAAAAAATCAAGTCAATACTTTGCTAAAAAATGTGTAATACTGATTTTCTTGAGTTATATTCCAATGCATAAAGAATATTTTGCTTTGCACGAAAATGAGCTGTCATGGGACCCATGCTTCATTATATAAAGTGAACAAAAAAAACTGTATCCCACGGGAACTGTAATTTTCCCGAGTTAAAAAAACCGTATGAAATTTTCCCGGCCAGAGTTCAATTATCCCGATCGATTTAGCCGTTTAGTTGTGATTGAGCCATAAACATCCAAACTCCCCACCCACCCTATATAAACATTAGCCCCCCCCTTTCTACCCTATTAGGGTTTTTTTTTAATTTTGCCTACGCAGATCATTTTTAATCATGACCTAGTATCCTTCATACCAATTTCCATACTCCTAAGTCCAGAAATGAGGAAGTTTTCATATAAGCCTTAATTCCCCTTTCTACCCTATTAAGGGTTTTTTTTATAACTTCGCATACGCAAATAATTTTCAATCGTGACCAGTATCCAACATACCAATTTTCATACTTCTAAGTTTAGAAATGAGGAAGTTCCATATAAGCTTAATCCGCCCCATTTTTCCCCTTTAGGGGGGGGGGGTTCCCTGAAATCCGTTCTTAGCGGACGTCTCCTAGGCATAATCTACCTTCCTGCCAAATTACATATTCGTTGGTCCAGTAGTTTTCGAGATTTCGTGATGAGTGAGTTATGTCTCCTCGATTTTATATATATAGATTTATTTATCTTAAACCTCGGTCACACGAAGCTATTTTTAGCTGCTATAATCCGCCGGCGAAAATTAGTTTCGTGTAACTGTGCATGAGCTAAAGATCGCCGACCGAAAAATAGTCGCTATTAAAATTGGACATGTTCGATTTTATAGCGTCTATTTTTCGGTCGGCGATTTTTAGCTACGTGAGACAAGACAGTGCTAAAATTAGCGCAAGTAGCCATTCCGTTGAAGTTTTTTGCGCGGGACGGGATGCGCGAAGAAAAGGACGGGCTTCATTTCTTAATTTTCTAAATTGGTTTTTTGTGGCTTTTATTGTGTACTAGCTTTCCAATCGCGGCTCAGCCCGCGTGAACTACAGGACTTTATCCCGCGGGAATGTGATATTTTTTCAGGATAAAATGATGGTTTTGTGAGTATTTGTTTGTGCCAAAGATGTTTGGTTTGTGCTACATTTGTTTTTTTATCGCCTAGTGAAGTGGCAAAGAAATTATTGGTCGTACAGCCAGTTTTTTTTTTCTTACTTTTGTTTTACTTATTTATGTGTACTTTTAACACTGACCTCTATTTATTACACTTTAAATTATAATTTTGTTTTTGTCACGTCCGAAGTTGTCCACCACATAGGTCCCTCCAGAATATCAGCGTTGCAGTGTCAGCCTCTTGCCGCTGTAACATTATTCTGAGGATGGGGCCTAGTTGGCGACATGCTGTTTTTTTGTCTCTTTTCTTAATTTTTTTACTTAAAACTGTTTTTTTGTGTGTATGTCGTCAATAAAAATGTTTTCTTTCTTTCTCTTTCTTTCTTTCTATATATGTAGGAATCAGGCAACTTCAGCTATTTCATTATTATAAGGTACACAGGTACTAGAAACTCTGCGCGTGTCACTCGAGAAGAATGTAGCTTTCTACTGGTGAAGGAATTTTTATTTTATATTAAATAAATAATAATAATAAATAAATAAATAACTTCTTACATTCACACCAATTATCTAAGCCCATTTTAATTTCATTACGAAACTGTATCATGGAAAACTTGATAACGGATAAATATATACTTACTTAAATACTTTTTGTTTGTAAATACATACTTAATATACATAGTAAACACCCAGACCAAGACAAATAGACATGTTCATGCACACAAATATTTGTCTTATTCGGGACTCGAACCCGAGACCACTGGCGCAGAAAGTGGGTAGCCTACCCCTGCGCCAAATCGGTCGTCATATTATCTTTTACTTTTTGAGTTTATCCACTAGAAACAAACAAAAATCAAATCTTCCCTATTTATAAATTGGCTATAGATGAGGTTGCAGATTTACACAAAGCGGCTAGTTTCATAAAGAACAGCAGACTTCTATCGCTTTGTTTTTCTTCTCCTTAGCTTGTCATTTCGAGACAAAACTTCAAATCGAAAAGTCTTTGTTCTTGACAAAACATCTGCCTCTGTCTTCTAAGTGTCCTACACGTACCACATCGCAGCGACAAAATGTGGTCGTGTGTGAATAGTCTGGATGCAGCTTTTTGCAGTTGCGTTGTGGTTATGCGACAAAATGTCGATGTGTTTGCGTTGTCGCTAGTAGTTGGGATGTGGTTACATCGTATGCGATGTGGCCGGCCGCTACTTCGCAGCGGCGTTGCTGGTGGTTGGGTTGTGGATGGTATCACTGACGCGGTCGATAATGACGGCAAAATGTGGTACATGTATATTGTACTATTATTTTCCAATACAAAATGCGCCCCGCCCACGTGTTGTGGTTGTAGTACGTGTGGGTAGACCCTAAATGGGACTTCTATTGTTCGAAATCAAACAACTCTTTACTGATATAACACTTTTTTTTCAACTTCTGCACAAATTTATAATCACTTTTACTAGTTCGCTGCTAGTAGCACCGAACTGACGCTCCCGCGGCGTTGTGACCTACAAGTGCCCTCCCCACTCTAATTCATTGGTAGAGGGCGCTCAGAGCAACGCCGTGCGTAGCGACGAATCAAACGACTTACTTTTAATATGAAACTAATCTATTTAATAACTAACAATCGATATTTTAAGTGTAAAATAATATAATGGCTATAAAACATTTATGCACTTTAACACTATATACCAAACTAACGACGCGGACTCACCTCTCGCAGGTCCCCTGTGAGCGGCGGTCGCGACAAGCGCGTGTCGTTCCACGAGCGCGCCGCCGCTACCCCCACGCCCACGCCCGCCGCCCAGCCCGCGCCCGCCGCCCCGCCCGCGCCGCCCTCCACCTCGCCGCCGCCGCTCGAGCCGCAGCCCAGAGAAGACCCTGACGTGAGTACCTCCCGCAGGTCCCCAGTGAGCGGCGGTCGCGACAAGCGCGTGTCGTTCCACGAGCGCGCCGCCGCCACGCCCACGCCCACGCCCGTCGCGTTTCTTCATCTAGCTTCAAGTGGCGGCGCTTGTAGGTTGCATAACTTGTAACGTTTGTCCAGTTCTTAGATTGATTGAACAAAAATATTTAGGCAAACTAATCTCTAATTACTGTGGTCAGATCAAGTTGTTGAGACCGGCCGTTACTGTATAAAATTACCGAAACTGGATAAAAGTTCCTCTTAAATTACTTTGACACATATTGCAACATGTCTAGAAATCGTAAATGAATGTAAAGGTCGCTAACAAGCGGCAATTCCTGCCGAATGTCATGCGTAGTAAAAACACGAGCGTCAAATTGTATCATAGATTGCCACCAGCAACAATTTGAAATACAGGGTCATTTTGAAACCACTGGCCAAATTTTTAAATTCGACTCAGAATCGGTAAGTAAACCTAGAACTTTCTCCTAGAAACATGGATGGACAAAAATTTTGGGGGAAGTCCAATTAATACAAAATTGATCACGTGATCAGTATGATTTGTATGAAAAGTCGAAAAAAAAGACATATTCCGACCCATGTTTCTAGAAGAAAGTTGTTCATGTTCACTTATCGATTCTGAGTCGGACTTAAAAATTTGGCCGGCTGTTTCAAAAATTAACCCTGTATGTACTACATAATGTATATCGCTGTTCTGTTGTAACATTTAAACTAATTCTTCTCTAATGTGCTCTGTCCCCGCAGCGCTTTATCGAGGAAGCGGAGAACATGCTAGCAGGCGGTATATCGCCGGGCGGGCCCGCACTCACGCACACGCCCGGCGTCATCGGCGCGCAGGAGGTTTACAGGTAAACACGCCGACACTTACCTTATTTATATTAGTAACTAATATGTATTGTCGATTGTCTTGGAAAGTATCGCCAAAGGGTCAGCGCAGACAGAACGGAGAAATCCTCGCGGAATTTTTTGAGGTCATTGAAAAATGAACCATGTCACCATAGCCTAAAATACAAAATTGTATGAATAATATGCGCGCGAGGCGACGCACGCTGACTTCTCTTTTGATTGGTTCATTTTCAATAACCTCCAAATGTATTTATTTATGTAGGGTCAATCAAAACATACTTAAACAGCTAATTCAATTGATTGTAACATAATTAATTTCACGTGGACTTCATAAGACATATCCTATACTACTCCAATAGTGCTGGGACATGAGGGTAGCCGGTTTTTTTTATATAAAAAGTCAGCTATGGAATTGCGTAAAGTCGTTCGTATTCTTTTGACAGTTCATATTGTATCATAATAAATGTCATTCCATACAAATTGCAGCCAATTGAATATGATATGAACTGTCAAATTAATCCGATTACCTAACGCAATTGCACCCCTGAGTATGACAACGCAACTAAACGTGGGGGACATTTCTCACTCCGGAGCTGGGACTGTTAACCTGTTAAGGCGAGGATTCCCGACCGAAATAGGCACGCTAACGCTTGCTCGGCCGCGCTCGATACATTTCGCGCGGACCCAGCGGCAGCCGGCAGTGAACTGTTAACTCCCGAGCGCCCCGCGAATCGAAAATCACTTAAAATTCAATTAAAAATGAAATAATAAAAAAAAAATTTATGACGGCCGGAATCCCTCGGCTATTCAAAGTCAATTATTTTCATATGTTTTTTATTAACTAAAACCAAGTATACTGCAAGTAAAATGACATTTGAATTATTATTAGACGGATGTTTGGAATTTTATTTGATACAGTAAAATAGCATTAATCGAAAAAATACAGCCGGAAGCACTAGATAAATAACTGTAAAATAACATATACTTTTTCCAAATTGTAAGAACTTGTGATTTGCGAGTAATCCATGATTTAAAATACCCTATTTTGGGGAATCGGCGCCTTAACTTGTGAAAATATGAAAACATACCCCGATATGAATCGCCAGAGACCCGCGCGCGCGGCGGCTGGCGGAGCAACAGCTGCAGGCGCGCGCCGGCGCCGACGCCGCCGTGCCCGAGCAGTTATCCTTCAAAGAGAAGATGAAGATGTTCGCGCTCGAGGCCGGCGACAACGCCACGCCCAAGGACAAGGTATGTGCACAGATCACGTGTAATGTAGCTGCCGACGCCACCGTGCCCGAGCAGTTATCCTTCAAGGAGAAGATGAAGATGTTCGCGCTCGAGGCCGGCGACAACGCCACGCCCAAGGACAAGGTATGTGCACAGATCACGTGTAATGTAGCTGCCGACGCCGCCGTGCCCGAGCAGCTGTCCTTCAAGGAGAAGATGAAGATGTTCGCGCTCGAGGCCGGCGACAACGCCACGCCCAAGGACAAGGTATGTGCCACACCTAGGCTTGTTTACATTGTTGGTCCGGATGCTAAGAGCTCGCGTAGCTACGATCGAGCTGCGAGAGCCGTAGCTCGGGGTAGATACCGACTTTTGAGCTGGTCTCCGTACGGCCCATCGGCGCCGCTGTGAAACTATTTTCTAGCGCTTCACATGTCTCCTTTCCGGGAGCGACACGTACGCACGGACAGCTGCTATGCATACATTACAACTCTATAAACACTTGAAAAATAACAGTCACGCGAAATACGCAAAGTGGAAATCGAAAATTCTGTAAGAATTTTATAATTGCACGAATGAAGCTTGTCGTCACGCTTATAGTGGTCGTGTCCGTTACGCTGGCAAGAAAGTAGCTTCTAGAGGGAAGCGAGTTTGATGAATAGTTAGTGCGTAATTTGCTGTAAATGTGCGCCAAATAAAAAATTTGTGGGCCTAATACTTTTGGAATAAAACGGGAAAAACGAATTCTGCTGGAGTAACGGTGCTCCAGCAGGAAGATTCTAAACTAATGATCGGAGAGAAATAAAAATTATGTGGGCGGGTAGCTTAGATTCTAGCAGGAATGTGCGCCAAATATGAAATTTGTGGGCCTTACAGTTTTGGAGATATTTGATTTTCTGCTGGCGTAACGTTTTGCCGAGTCCCAGATCTCGGGAACTACTGGATGTGCGATCTTACAGTAAAGGCATATAAGTAGCGCCTAATTTGTGCTGTATGCACATACAGAAAACATTTCAAAAATATTTACGGATTTGAAGTAAACAGACATTTTCAGAAATCAAAAAAATAATTCTAGCGCCTAAACTACCACACAAATATAGAAACCAAAAACGGTGTTCTATTCTTCTTGCTATTTCTAATTACCATAAAAAGTTTGAGAATCCCACAGTTACGCGTTTTTTGAATAATACCCACATGAAGGTGAGACAGACAATGTCATGACTTTGACGATCAGCAGGATAAAGATATAAGAGATTATTTAGATCCTAGCCCAATAAATAATTAGTGCTGTTACTAAAGTACATGTTCTGAAAATTTCAGCATCAAATTTTTCGTAATAAAGTAAATATTCATTAAAATCCAAAACAACTGCCAGTATTCTGATTAACCGACCAAATTCGATAGACCACGAAAAAGCGACGCGCTCATACATATTGATGACCTTCTTTAATGTGTCGTATTATGCAGAAAAATTTAATGTACAGTCGCGTTCATAACTTTTTTTTGGTTAATGTAGGTGAATAGTGCTCTATCATTCAAAAGGATAGTTTGAGCCTTTATTCATACCAGCACAGTATAAGAAGGAACCATTTTTCCATACAGTAGTCCGACGGAGACGTCAAGAGAGACAGGTCAATCGTGCGGGGCGTGACAAATAAACAAATAAACAAACTTCTTATTTAATTAATATTATAGTGCATACGATTTGCATACGTGCAAATCTTGATCTCGCATATTTTATAGAACTACTGTCTGGGACGTATTAATTTCTAAAATCCAAGATGGCGGCCAACTTTTTTGTTTGTTGGCCAATTTCGATGAAACTCGGTTTTTGGTACTATTTGGACAAGAAAACAGCAACGCTATGTTAAAAATTTTAAAAATCCAAGATGGCCGCCCACTTTTTTATTTGTGGGCTGATTTTGGCGAAACTCGGTTTTTAGTACTATGACAAGAAAACAGCAACGCTATGTTAAAAATATTAAAAATCCAAGATGGCGGCCAACTTTTTTCTTTGTTGGCCTATTTTTATTAAATTCGGTTTTGGTACTATTTTGACAACAAAACAGTAACGCGGTGTTAAAAATATTAAAAATCTAAGATGGCGGCCAACTTTTTTGTTTGTGGGCCGATTTTGATGAAACTCGGTTTTTAGTACTATTTTGACAAGAAAACAGCAACGCGGTGTTAAAAATATTAAAAATCCAAGATGGCCGCCATTTTTTGATTAGTGGGCCGATTTCGATGAAACTCTGTTTCGAGTACTATTTTGACAAGAAAACAGCAACGCAATGTTAAAAATATTTAAAATCAAAGATGGCGGCCAACTTTTTTGTTTGTGGGCCGATTTCTATGAAACTCGGTTTTTGATACTATATTGACAAGAAAACAGCAACGCAATGTTAAAAATATAAAATATTCAAGGTGTCGGCCAATTTTTTTGTTTGTGGGCTGATTTTGATGAAACTTGGTTTCTAGTACTATTTTTACAAGAAAACAGCAACGCATTGTTAAAATATTAAAAATCCGTAAGTTGATAAATTGGTATGGATAAGCTGCGTTCGGAATGATTCCGTTTCGGAAGTCCGTATAAAAATTCCCTCTATAGAGAGGGCTGCTCTATAGACTGGGCACATAGGTGCCCAGTCTAGGTGATAATGTTGATCGAAGTGCCCAGTCTAAGATCAATGAGAAGATATGTAGCATAGAAAGTTATTGCACACTGTTTGTTGTGTTGAGCACGAATCTGTTCTGTGGCGTTGCGCTTGTGCGAGCTGTTACTAGGGTTGCCTGCCACTGCCATTCTATTTCATTACAAAATAAGGAGATTTAATATGCGTATTCAACTGGTTCACAAAATAAATTATTTTTCTTTCTTTCTCTCTGTAATCTACAATATTAACTCAAAATTGGCAAGATAAAAGGCCTAAAAAAATACAAAATAAAATCTTGCTTTTTCAGTTTTCGAGAAAAACCTACTTCGAGAATGACGTTACCAGCTTCGGTTGTGGTTTGGTTGAAATAATTTAGCGCGATCGCCCCCCAGGAATGCAACAAAACACATTTGTTAATGAAATCTCAAATAATATATAAACATGAAACATGAATGGTTTAAACACTTTGTTAATAATTATTTTTTGTAAATTCAAGTAGTTAGGTACTTAATGAATTATTTGTTGCTTTCTCCCACTAAAAAAAGGCTCTATAGCGCAAAGAAACTTTCTTCAAGATGAAGATTTGCCCAAGCTTTACAGCTTTTGCTAACACATATTTTTTTGCAATTAAATCTAATGATTGGCGAATGGGCGATTTTCTGAAAGCTCGTTTTGATTAGCTCAATATATGGCGCTGTCGCACCTATGCAGTCACAAACAACGGAACGTAATAAAGTTTACTTCGACGCGACTTTTGTTTCATAAAACGGAACGCTTTGTTTATATTTTGATTGATTTTTGCTGCTTTGTTCTGTTGAACGTTGCTAGCTAGCTATCGTTATACCCGACGACCGACGTCACAAAACAATTGTAGTAGGTATTTGTTTTATAAAATTAGTAATTAAAGTTCCAAAAAGCGTATAAAGTTCATATCCATAAAGTTACGCGGTAGCGACCCTGTATGTATGTGATTTAGTTGGAATTGGATTATATTTTAGTATAGCGTTATTAAATACTAGCGGCCGCCCGCGGTTTCACCCGCGTGGTTCCCGTTCCCGTGGGACTATCGGGATAAAAAGTACATATAAACCTTACTCTTGAATCACTCTATCTATTAAAAAAAATCGCATCAAAATCCGTTGCGTAGTTTCAAAGATTAAAGCATACAAAGGGACATAGGGACAGAGAAAGCGACTTTGTTTTATACTATGTAGTGATAGTGATAATGCTTCCAAGCATCTGTGCTAATTTCCGTAAGTGTATGTATGTTTGTCCACGGTCCACGAATTTCTAGAAAACTAAGGCTACGTACGCACTGGCAGGTGGCTAGCTTAGCGCCTAGAGCCTAGTGGTTTGCATTCTACTAGCGCAACTAGCTAGGCGCCAAGCGCGCAGTGCAGCCGGTCGCGAACATTCTAGAACGTTCGTTTTACCAAGGTGACTCGCTAGGCGCGTTAGTACTATTATATATTCTGTGCTCTTGGCGCCAAGCAAGCCGCCTGCCTGTGCGTTCGTAATCTAAAAGTAATATCTAGACGATTTATTTTTGACTTAAATCAGGTGTATGGTGTATTCTAATTTAGAGAACAGTCCAAGTTTCATTAAAATCATTTCAGTAGTATATTATTGCAATAAAGGTCATTCAGATACAAAACTATAGAGATCGTAAATACTTCGTTCAACGCCATCTAGTGAAGCTTTTTTTTTAAATGGCCTGTCGGAAAATCGCTCATTATTTACTACCCTTTGTCGTGCTGGGAACCGGCGGCGATCGAATATCTTCAATCGATGGTATGAGAAAAAAAGTTTTTGATGTAGGTACTAACAGAAGTGGGAGATTGAAATTGAAGTATTTAGAAAAAATCGACCCGTCTCACAACCAACTCCGATGGGACTCGAACCCACGACCTTTCGCTTTCCGGGCGACTGCTCAGTCGCGAATCATATTAAAAACAACTTTTAATATGGGACCAACACTGAAATCACGAAAAAAATAAGCTGTTCCATACAAAAGTGCAAAAATATTTTATCAAAATCTTCGAGCAACGCGGGTCTCGTTGCTCGAAGATCAAAATGTATGGACCAGCTGTTTTTTTTTGCGAATTCACTGTTGATCCCATAATAAAAGTTGTTTTTTTCATGAGTAGAATAATCCCAAAAATTATCCGGGCTGATTAAAAAAAAAAACCCCAATTCGTCGACAAAATCACTCTATTAACTTCCTCAATCTCGCTCGTCTAAAGCCCCCAGTACACGTTGGCCGATCACGGTCGGCGACCATGACCAATACATCGTACATTGACACTTTTGAAAGAACCTTTTTAAACTTGTTCGTTTAAAAGTGTCAATGTACGATGTATTGGTCATGGTCGCCGACCATGATCGGCCATCGTGTACTGGGGGCTTGAAGACCCCAGTACAGGTTTGCCGACCATGGTCGGCGACCATGACCAATACATCGTACATTGACACTTTTGAAAAAACCTTTTTAAACTTGTTCGTTCAAAAGTGTCAATGTACGATGTATTGGTCATGGTCGCCGACCATGGTCGGCCAACCTGTACTGGGGGCTTTATGCGCGCGACGTGCGGTGCGGCCCTGTCACTTATACCGCAACCACTGAGGTATTGTATTGTATTGTAAAAAAGTTCGTCCTTTTGGACAGGCGAAGACATCAAGCCATACTGCCAATTCTTGAGTATTATGTATGTTATTATAGTTTCTTATGTTTTCATTAGAATGTAGGTGTGTTACATTCCATTGCTTCTTGGAGTATTTGGCGTCAAATATGTCGAGTCGGTCTTCTTGGTAATTCTTGCTGAGGTAGTCACCACTACAATAAAACACTCGGCATCAAGTTACCGAGATAGCGCATATTTTAATCATTCCACACATCGTCCAGTTGCGTACACACTTGGGGCACAAAACCACACCTATCTTGGGTCACAAAGTCCACTATGAAACAAATTGCGATTAATTAAAATATCCACTTAACCTAACCCGCCAAAATGGCGCCAAAAACTCGCAACTAGTGCCGCAACTGAGCCGGGGCGCAAACCAGTTCTAGCCCCGGCGGGCGGCGGCGCATCGGTGAACCCGTCGTCGGTGAGAGGTCACGCACACATCGCCGCGCTATGTGTCGGTGTACCGACAGCGGGCCGCATATTATAGAGCTTATTACACTTGGCTAAATTCAGCATCTAATTAATCATACATTGCTTGTTTTGATTGCATCACTTGCTACAAATAAGCTCAATGAAAGCAATGTATGCTTAATTAGATGCTGAATTTAGCCAAGTGTAATAAGCCCTTAGGGCAGCTTGGTTATTGGTTGGTGGAATATTTATTCATGTGAGATCACTGTCTATTGTCAATTTAATCACATTGCACATTAGGTACCTATGTTTGAAAAAAAACGAAATAAAATTACAAAACAACCTTAGTTTTATTTTTATACTTAAATAATGTTAAAATTATTTGAATTCTTTCACTTCAAGTAAAAAAACAAAACAGAAATAGCTTCACTCGTCATTAAAAATTAAATAAAAGTACTCAGTCAAATCACTTTTTTACTTAAGTGTACACAAACGTGACGTGTACAAATCTGATCGGCAAAAAAGTTAAGAAGGTCATTAATATGTATGAGCGCGTCGCTTTTTCGTGGTCTATCGAATTTGGTCGGTTAATCAGAATACTGGCAGTTGTTTTGGATTTTAATGAATATTTACTTTATTACGAAAAATTTGATGCTGAAATTTTCAGAACATGTACTTTAGTAACAGCACTAATTATTTATTGGGCTAGGATCTAAATAATCTCTTATATCTTTATCCTGCTGATCGTCAAAGTCATGACATTGTCTGTCTCACCTTCATGTGGGTATTATTCAAAAACGCGTAACTGTGGGATTCTCAAACTTTTTATGGTAATTAGAAATAGCAAGAAGAATAGAACACCGTTTTTGGTTTCTATATTTGTGTGGTAGTTTAGGCGCTAGAATTATTTTTTTGATTTCTGAAAATGTCTGTTTACTTCAAATCCGTGAATATTTTTGAAATGTTTTCTGTATGTGCATACAGCACAAATTAGGCGCTACTTATATGCCTTTACTGTAAGATCGCACATCCAGTAGTTCCCGAGATCTGGGACTCGGCAAAACGTTACGCCAGCAGAAAATCAAATATCTCCAAAACTGTAAGGCCCACAAATTTCATATTTGGCGCACATTCCTGCTAGAATCTAAGCTACCCGCTCACATAATTTTTATTTCTCTCCGATCATTAGTTTAGAATCTTCCTGCTGGAGCACCGTTACTCCAGCAGAATTCGTTTTTCCCGTTTTATTCCAAAAGTATTAGGCCCACAAATTTTTTATTTGGCGCACATTTACAGCAAATTACGCACTAACTATTCATCAAACTCGCTTCCCTCTAGAAGCTACTTTCTTGCCAGCGTAACGGACACATAGTGGTCTGCCTCCAGACTACTAGCCGGCTGCTAAATTACAGCTTGGACGCTGTTGTCAGCCAGACTCGCAACTTATTAGTTTTTTCACCATCTTATACTGAGCAAACTCAATTTTTATGAGTGGGGGTTGTTTTGCCGAGACATATTTTGAAAACTCATTGTGTATTCCTTTCGTTTTATTGATTACAGGTCAAAATATCAAGAGCCCAACGAGATATCGATGCAGTACATTAATCAACACACCCGTCGATCTACTTATGAAAAAATTACAATTATGATAAATTAAAACCGTAGTAAGACTAGGCAATCAGTGAATATATGGTAGTAATAAACCATGTGAAACACGTCATAACTATTATGAGATCAGTATTAAATTAACAGAGATGAAATGACGGTTCGTCCATTTGTATTTTGGTAATGTATAATTTATTGTTATACATCAATGCATGACTTTTATCCCTAATAAAATAATTATGCCCCTATAAACGAAGTGTATCGAGCTTTGTCGGTAATATGTTTGTCAGACCAAAACTTTGCCTTTTACCGAACTTGGTACCAATTTTGTATGTCAATCGTAGAGTTACTACTTATCCTAACAAGTATATTTTTATGGTAAAATGGTTATAATGGATATCAAGTACTATTGTCATATCGCCTTAGCAGCTAGAGCAATGTTGTATTATGAGTCTTGATTGTAATACATTTATCTAATATAAACCGTTTTTGGTATGTCCAAAGTATATTTACAATTTATGATATTTTGTATAAATTATTGTATGCATAGTGAGATATCTTAATCGTTAAAGACTATTTGCGTGCTGCTAATTTTTTCTTGGACGACGAATTAAATATATTATACATACTTACATATTTTATGAAACAATCCACCAGGGAGAAGGACCAATATTGTGGAGTCGATGTCAGTAGGTGCCTTTATGTGTATTAGTGGATAAAATAATTTAACATATCTGCCGTTATTCGTCATTTGCGTTTGTTAACTTGGAGCTTCGTTACATTCCAAAGAGTATTTTATATATAAATATTCTTAACCATTTCTTTTACATGAATAAGCATTCCTATTAAACTTCTAGTATGACCCCGTTTAAAGTCTATGTGTATGACACACTGTTGATAATGAAAGAAACTGTACCTTGATTCAACATAAAGCAATAACTATTTGTGACGCCTTTGTTGTATATAAATATGGTTAATTTTTTTACATAATTTATAAGCACATATTTGTGCCAAAATTTTAAAATATACACTCGTGGCTGAGTAAGGCAGCTTTGGACAATTATTGCGGGCAGCTGATGCGGAGAGGTCACAACTCGGCCGGCCGGCCGCGCGTGCTCGACCGGCCTACCCTTATTTTTAGTATAACTACTTTGTGGCTCCAATTTATTGTATATAATAGGTAATAAATCCCAAATAATTATGTTAAGATTTTGTACACCTGTTTGTATATGTACATGTTTATTTAAAGTAATTATGTGGACATGTAAAGGGCCTATTCATGTAGTGTTAGTTTAGTTCCTGGGAATATTTCAACGTGTTCTCAGTATTGACCCAACGATAGTCAATTAGCGAAAGATTGAGATTTATTTCTAGAAGGAGTATTAATTATTTTATGCGTAGATGTATATAATCAATCGATCACATTTCATTGAATAGTTTTATTAGTTGAATAGTTTAAATTCTTAACTATTAAAAGTTTGATTGAAATAGCAAACATTTTACATATTTCTTTTATTACTATTACCATTAATTATTGTATTTCATAAAACCTATTACAAGCAAATAATAAATAAAGTAACATAACCTGTTGTTTTATTTTCAAATCATATCTACACGCTAAAGGTCATAGTCCACTTAGACCGCACCCCTCCCACCCAACCAAAGTATGAACAGCCAAATATGGACTTAATATCGTTCACTGTAGATTGCATCTACAGTGTAGATGCATTTTACAGTAACAATATAAAATAGCGGACAGCGCGCGGTCCGCGAGCTTACCGCCGTCAGACTGCTAGCGGTCGCCGCCGCGCACGTATAGATGGAATAGCAGTCGACGCGTGGACAGCTGGGAGTCTGCTAGCTGTCGCCGCGTGGACTGATGGGTGCCTGCTAGCTGTCGCCTTCGTTTAGAACGGTGTAGGAGCGGTGCAGTGTTGGAGCGGTGCGGTATAAGTGGGCTATGACCTTAAGAGCTCTGAACCATGTTCAAATAGTGATGACCAAGGAACATTATACTCACTGGTGATGACCGTGTGAAGTAGGTACGGTTTTGCTTACGTACCTACTTTGGGTATCGGCAAAATCGATCACGGTGTCGAGGGTACAGTCGGGAACTCTTATTTCTTTCCACTTCCCTAATTGGCTTATGTATGTACAGTCAGCGTCATATATACGGTGTCATCCAAAGTGGTCAAATATTTCGGGACACCCATAGAGTACATTACATGGGGCACCATACAATTGGTATGGTGTGCCGTACTATTTGACCACTTTGGATGGCACCGTATATATGACGCTGACTGTACTAGACAAGACACCGTAGAAAAGTGATCCTCGCTATTGCGTACCCTACGCAATAGCGAGGCGCCCCATAGCCACTCCAAAAGAAGTAGGAAGTGGATCTAACATGTCAACGTCGAATAGAAATAAATGAGAATAGATTCAATTTGAATGAAATGGTACATTGAACGAAACAAAGCACTTTACCATTTTTTTTGCATGTTACCATTGGTTTGTCTCTGTCTATTCTATAGTGAGTGACAGAGACAGGGTATACATTCCGCTGTCGGGAGCGTGTCCGACCGCGACGGTTCGTGAATCGGGGCAGGGCTCGCACACAATCGGCGAACTCTCATCGCATCCCAAAAATCTGCGACGCGCCAATGCTAAGAGTAACATAAAGCGCGTCACAAACGGTGAAGATGCTATAATATTTTATCTTAAGATATCGTAAGATAAAATATTATAGCATCTTAAGCTATCACACACGGTTAAGATACGATATATTTTGGAATCTTTTCACTCTCTTGATATCCGTCCTAGGTAGCGGACGAATATTCTGTAAACCATCTTATACAGGGTGATCAAAAATGAGCAATTCGGATTTGCTATTAGACTTATTGGACAGTTCATCAGAAGATGATTCTGACCTGGAATTTGATATAAAAATTGCTATAACTAATTCGAACTCTAGATCAGTTTGGATAGAAAATCATACTATCATCATTAGGTAGGTACCTACTCCTTACGTTTGACGTTTCAAAGCGTCATTATTTCTAAGCAAACTTTTTGGTTAAACTAGGTGTAAACTTACTCTTCGTTTATTATGAATGTGTTACGGGAACCCCTCGTCGGCCAGCGGTACACTTGCCGGAACGTCGGAAGTCACCGCATAGTATTCAATTAGAAGATGTTGTAGAGAATAAAAGATTGTTTCAGCACTTGGAGAGTTGTTTTATCAAATGTTGTAAATTAGAAATATAAAAGAATATGAAGAATAGGAACTGTTACTATAACTAATTAATTGGCTATTTAATAGTTATTACATTGTACTTATAAATTTTTGGTACGCTAGCTCGTACGCGAGCTCTGTTCAGCTCGATTGTTCTGGTAGGACTGAATCAAAATGCTGAATAGGGCACGTGGAGCGAAGAATTTGAATTTGAATTACGAAAGAACAGTGGTACAGCATAAAATTGATGGCCAGTACGTAAAACTATAAAACTTTCCAGCCATTATGGAGTTTCTAACCATCCACAATGACTGGAACGAAACGGCATCGTTACAAATGTTTTGACTTTTTCGTATTTATCCCAAAATGTTTAAAAAATAAATGTCCACCCGTGCGAAGCCGGGGCGGGCCGCTAGTTCTCTCTATGCCCAGCACCGAAAACGGGACAACCTGTATACACATCTTTTCGTATCCAAAATATATATTTCGTATGTTAAGATAGTATCTTAACATGCAAAATATATATTTCCGTATCTTAACATACGAAATATATATTTTGCCGTATCGCCTAGCATCTTAAGATACTTAATATGAAAATATATGTTATCTTCGGCGTGTGTGATGGTCCATTGAATTGTATGGCGAGCGATATTCTATGTTAAGATAAAATATTATAGTATCTTCACCGTCTGTGACGACCTTAAACCTTAATTTCTTTCAAATACTTGACACGCGTTGCAGATTTTTGCAAGCGACTGATTGTCTTGCAGTTGTATGCGGTAAAGCCAAGGTATGTTTACAGTTCCATGGGTAAAGCATAGCATAACACGCCGCACAGCTATTTTTTATCGCAATTTTGTGGCACATGGCATTAGAACCAATATGTTCACGCACTTGCGATTAAAATATCGGGCGAAATACACGTTTTCAGAAAAAATCGGACACTTTATTTTCGTCTTTGTTGCTCACTTCAAAGTTAAATCATCAATTAAATAAAACTGTCCAGTATTTACCTCTCTTTGGCCAACTCGCGAACTTGCCGGCCGCGGCGCGCGATAGATATGGCTTTATTTTAGAATTAAGATTAAGGCATGAAATTCTTGGTTCAGGGTGTCCGGCTGATACCCAGAGGTCTGGATAAACTAGCTGATCAGACCGGCTTTTCGGTGTAAGACAACCCTAATACTGCTGTCCGATGTTTTGGATAAATGTTGTGCCTTTATTTTCTGCAAGAATGTGTAAAAAAAATTGCGCTGAAAAAATCGCTGTGCAAGATAGAATCTGGTAGAAACTAGAATAGAGGATAATAGTGTAAAAACCTATTAAATTATGATTTAGTTAGTGGATAGAAAATGAAAAGAAATATAATTTGTATGTATAGAAAATTCTAATTATAACTACTACTGACTACCGGCCCGGGGGGCTACCGGCTAAAAAACATGGATATGGACATGGGCTTCATTTGATATTTGAAGCCCATATTATGCCTATATAAGGACAAAATACGGGATTCAAATGTCAAATGAAGCCCATGTCCAAATCCATATTTTTTAGCTTGTAGATTGCATTTGATTGGCTTCTAGCACATTAGAATATTATATTGATTTCATCTGGGTATGGTTTTAATTTTTTTTTAATAAAAATAATACAAAATAATATTTACATACAGTTTATTTTAAATAAATAACAGTCGTATTCATAACATTGTATGATGTTAAAGGTACCCTTTAGATTTTTGAAAATGTTTTGAAAATGGTTTGAAAAATCCATTTATCAATAATTGCACAATTCATTTTCTCAATAACTAATGAGGCCTGGTTCTGACAACAATTTAGATTACTATCTTGCCTATTATCACTTCAGAAAACTACCTTGCTGATATGCAAGCCCGGATAGCGTCACGACAAGAGTTGAAAGAAGTCATGTTGTCTATTCGGGTTGGGCAACAAATTGTGACTAAGCATAATTAGTTGATATTAAAGAAATCCACTTTCTTAGAGAAGAATTCGACTAGTTCATGAGACAAAGTAGTGTCTAATTAGGATCACCTCATTTAGGAAGGTAGTAGGTAGATCCTCTTGAAATTAACAAAGTATATAAATAAAAAATATATTTTGAAAACTTTCATTAACACTGTAATTAATTACTAAAAGCGGGATTTTTATCGTACCATCAGGGACAAGTTCGGTGAACCACCTCTTACTACTTTTCGTACGGCTGGTGCACAGATCACAGGGCTGTTGCCTCGCCATTCTTGAGCAGACCATTTTACTATTTGGGTACAATGCATAAGCAATTACGGATATGGACTGCAACTGAACGGTGAGATGCAAACTACGCGAAAAGAAGTAAGAGTTGGTGCACCGAATTTGTCTCTGGTTGTACATTACCGTACAACTAGTTACACCGTGATCATGACGTGTGCAACTGCGCTGAAATATCAAAATATGGTAATATTCCCGCTTTTCGTAATAATTACTTGATACCGTAATTTAGTAGAACTTTCATTAAGTCATAATGTCGCTTAGCGAGTTTATAGCAATTTACATAATAAAATCATAAAAAATAAACTAAAGATATGTTTATGAACTAATTTGTGTTTTCAATTACAAAATTTCATTTATGTATACTATTTTTGGTTGAAATAGCTGAAAAGTAAAATGCCTATAGTGGTCAAAATCAATTTACATGAGAACTGCATAGTAACCAGCCCCTAAAACATCCGGAAGCCGTACCGAAACCCAAAGCACATAATTCGAAACCGGTTCCGTAGTCGAATGGTTGTGAATCGAGGGCTGGTTTTGGACCTTCAAAAACGATGAGTATTGTCTTAACATGAAGGCCGGCTTCATTCTGTTTTCATCATTCTAATGACACAATTAACTAATATAAATGCGAAAGTTTGTATTTAATAGGTCTTTACCTATGAAATTGCCGTTTTCTATGGGGAAATTGTAGGAAGTTGGAATTAGCATACAAAGATATTTGGGGATTTCTTGGACATGTGAACTCCGAATTCAACGAAACTTTCGAGATATGATCAGACAAAATTAATCTAACTATTGCATATAATCTCATTTAATAAACTGTCTTAGAATAAAAAAAATATCTGTTCAAAGCTGTCAAATTGACGACAACCAAGGAGCGGTACTTTGAAGCAGTTATAAAAATTTTAGACGCGTGTTTAATTATTCTTTTCTTAGATGTTTAACATGACGACATACTCTATTTTCGAAACTGACTATTATTTTGATATATTGATATTAATTAAAAAATTAGAGACCAATAAACATGTGAGAAAAAGACGGCAATTTCATATGTAAGACCTATTATATGGATGTATGTTTCTTAAGACCTAATCAGACGACGGACTGTCCTCCGGGTACTTTTTTGTCCATCGATACAGATCTCTTATGAATTGTATCGAATAACGCACACGAGGAACTAAAAGTACCGCGGACAAAAAGTCAGCGAAATTACCGCGGACACCGAGAGACTGGACTGGACAATAGTTCGCGGTAGTCCGCGAAAAAAATAGAACGAACGTAACTAGGCGCAACAACGCACACAACGAACTTTAGTCTGCATTGAGCGCTCGATTACGTTTCCGCGCAACAAATGACCGCACACCGTATGCGTTGAGTCCGCGACAAGTCCTCGGAGGACATATTTTGGACGTACAGCGACTTTTTGTCCGCCGGGGACAAAAGTCCCTCGTCTGATTATGCCTTTACTCTTTCAGGCAAAAACTACTGAAAGGATCTGGATGAAATTTGCAACAGATATAGATTATAGGCTGGAATAACACATAGGAATATCAGGATAAAAGTATTTATTATTTATTATTATTAATTTTTATTCCGATATTCCCACGGGAACGGGATCCACGCGGGTGAAACCGCGGGCGGCCGTTAGTGTCACATAAAAGTAAATGGTAGAGCCAAGACATAATTATGAAATTTAAAATTGTAACAATCATATTCTTTGTATAAAAAAATACAAAAGACTCATAATGAGAAATCTACATTTTAGCAATATTTACATAGACCCTGAAAAATTACATTACTCTATGGTTTTGACTTTCTCACAACTTTTCTTCTCCTTCTTACAAATATTCTGACATCGGGCGCATCTACTTCAGTTTGCGAATCTAATGTTTCATTATTTGATTGATCCGTAGCTGTGTCATCAACACTTATTACAATATCATGTTTGAAATTGTTAGTACAATTTGTATTTGGTGACGGAGTGTCTATTACAACTGGATTTTCTATAATTTCTTTATAGGGAGTCGAAGTAGCTAGGGCCTTCAACAAGTCTTCTTTCAGCGGTTGGACATTTTCAACGGTTTTCGTGACAACTATTTTCTCTACACCTGTCTGGTCTTTCATCAATGTATCTGAGGTTCTTGCATGATCTTCCGGAGGCGGGTCATGAGAAGATTTAGAGGGATTGTCATCGACGTCAATACAAACAGTTTTCTCAACTTCGTTTTTCTTACATTTTTTCTTCTTGGTATCATTAATTTGAATATTATTGGCTTCATCAAGTTTTTCACTTGCTTCATTTTCCACAGGCTTATTATTTGTATCGCAAGTTATCAATATCGGTAAAGAAGCAGTGCTGTTTTCCGTATCAACAGGTTTTAGTAAAACCACATCTTGAGCATCTTCACAAATAGGAATATATTTATCAGAAGTCTGAGATTCTACCTGTGGAGGTGGTATACCTAAATCTTCTGGAGTTATTAGACTGCTAGTAGTATCACCAAATAACTCACAGAACTTTTCCTTTATTTCTTTTACCTCTTTTTTAACTTTTTTTGTTCTTGTTCTTTTTTCTACAACTGCCTCTGCTTTTTCTTTCTTGGTCAACTCTTTATTTGAAGCCTTTTGATTTTTTCGTTTGGACTTACTTGTTTTTGTATTTTCCTTTATAGATACATCGGAGTATGCTTTGCTATCTTTACGTGTTTCGATCGGACTGCAATCAGCTGGTTTGCTTTTGGAAAGAGCCTTGCAGATTGTACTTTTATTCTCAGTGGTGAATTTCTTATTTACGTCAATGTTATCATTTGTTTCATCACTTAACTCTAAATCACCCTCTACCATGGCTTTATTTACTTGTTTTAAGTGTTCCTGACTAAGTTTTTGGGCATTCAATTCAATTTTTTGAGTTAATCCATTGTTTGAATAATTGTTTTCAGTTATTTCCTTTTTTGATTGCACATTATCAAGTATAGGAGGGGCCGGTTGGTGTTTATGAATATTAGCACTATAAATTTCTTGACTCATCTTAGTTCCTATTTGTTTAGTATTAGATTTAGGTTTACTATTATTATTTTGTGGATACCTATCTTTAGGTTCTTGAGCCAAATTTCTGCTGTCCTCAGTTGGTTGTTTTTCAGATTCTTTTCTCAACTTCGGAATTGTATAATGACTAAAGTCCTCGATTGGTTGTTTTTCAACATGGACAATGGAATATTTACTAGGTGCAATACTTTTTGTATCTTGACTGTGGTCATAAACTTTACAGGGCAAAGTTTGGTCTGTTCTAAATATTTCTAAGTCATCAGTTGGTATTTCTCCCGATTCTAAAGACATGTTAGAAACAGGGTTATCGATATCCGCGTAGATATTGTGGGCTATATCTTCACTAGACTGTGATGGTCTTCGAGTTAGTGCTTTTGGCATTTCAACACGTTCTATGTCCCAATTTGAGGTGTCAATGACCTTCAATTCGATGTTTCGTCCTCCATCACTTTGATGTAAAACATTCTTTTTATTTTGTAATCTAGGATCTTCTAGTGGAGTCACAGCTGTATTTCTTATTTCTGTAAGAAAAAATAATATATTTCAAAAGTTGTATGGGTCATTCTGGAAGGTTATGTTACTTTGGGAATAAGGGATTGCAACTTTCGTACGCGGTTCTTTTAAAGGGTACCTCGCAGTAGTAATGTGTTCCAAGTACCCAGTCCAT
Source organism: Crambus lathoniellus (assembly GCA_949710035.1). NCBI lineage: Eukaryota > Metazoa > Arthropoda > Insecta > Lepidoptera > Crambidae > Crambus > Crambus lathoniellus. Next base: position 9,749,588 of record OX453299.1, on the reverse strand, counting down.
GACCCCAGGCACATGACCAGGCAAAATTCGTCGAGTCTTCGCATCGTCGATACCACAACGGCTAAAGACAAGTCTTTGACTAATGTGTCCTACCCGTAATGACTTTCGGAGCCGAAACAATGCACTAGTCTTAGACGCCGGGCAGGCTATGGAGAGGGTTATGCTCGGCGTTTCTATTCGTATGTCAGTGGGCTGGTCACATCGCTCAAAGAGCCGATGCAAAATGCAAAGGGAGTTCTACCACAGATTACTAAATAGTTACTACGTAACTGATACTGCACTCTGCTAAGCCATTTAAATAACTCTAACTATAACCCAATAAAGTGGAATTCAGCTTGTACGGCGCGAATTACGAACGGCCACTCGTTGCATCTCTTTCTATCGCATATACAACCATCCGTTTTTTTCCGGACGGTAAAATTCAGTGTAGTGCACAAGCGCCCATAAGTTTTTCATTGCTGTTATCTCAGAACGGAAAAAAACGGACCGGAATGGGGAAAAGTAAAATGTCGGACGGTAAAATTCCGTGTAGTGCACAAGCGCACTTATACATTTTATGGGCGTTTGTGCACTACACTGAATTTTACCGATCCGGCGGTCCGTTTTTTTACTGACCGCTATGGCATTTTACTTTTCCCCATTCCGGGCCGTTTTTTTTCGTTCAGAGATGACGGCAATGAAAAACATATGTGCGCCTGTGCACTACACTGAATTTTACCGTCCGGAAAACAACGGATGGTTGTATTTTAATCATATATAACTACATAGTATAAAACAAAATCGCTTCCCGTCTGTCTGTCCCTATATATGCTTAAATCTTTAAAACTACGAAACAAATTTTCATGCGGTATTTACTAATAGGTAGCGTGGTTCTTCAGGAAGGTTTTAATATATAATTTATAAAAGTTTTGTGCAAATTGGTAGAAATATAACGATAATAGTCGAAAGTGCCGGCAAACGGCAAGCCGCCCGGGAGGTTTCAGCAAAAACGCTGCCTAATCCTTTCGAGGTTTAAAAAAATAATGCATGTTGGGATATTCCTCTTCTATAGATCTACAAAAAACTCCTCGATAGCATATGTCTATCTTTTAGGGATAGCATATTATAGCTATTATTATCTTTACGAACAATGCGGTAATTTGGAAATCTATTTAAACGGATACAGTATTAAATCAATCTAAATACCTTAGTTGCTTTAAGCATTTCATGCACATTATTTTACTCTTTTACAACATATAATTTAAATGAATATCTTAAGAGTTATTTATACTGTGCGGGACAGATTATTACGATTTATTATGTTTAGAAATAAGATGTATATAAAATTCCTTGAGTTGACCGTTGTATAATAAAATTATATTTTTGTGTGTATTTTACTCCCTCTGCTAGGTTGAGATAAATTAGATAAGTTTTATTTGTGTTGTATATAGATCGTTTATAATGTTAAAATAATTTGTAAAATGCAAAGGGCTCTCGATACGGTATTGCCTCGACGTACCTAAGGTCCGATTCGCTATCTCGCTCACTCGCGGGATATGCTCTTCTAGCACAACCGCGCCTCTAGCGGCACATCTCGGAACTCCCTTACACGCAGACTGCCACAGTTCCGAGAACTGATTTAGCGTCGCGCGTGTAAGCCAATTCCTTGAATTCTTTTGTGAGAAAATACGCGGAAACAATTAGAGTCGCTATAAATATCGCGTGCCCTCGCATTAAGATTCATTCGCATCCAGATATTGTAAGAAGAACAATAAAGTCACTCTGCCCGAACAAGCATCAACAACCAGTGGTTTTCTTCACCGTCCGGAACCTCTCCGTCTCCGCACAGTTTATGTACACCGGGGCTGCTACCGCTCATAAACGGCCGGTCCCGTACATATACTCTATACAAATAAATAAAATTGGAGTGTCTGTTTGTAATAGTAAAATAACCGCTTTTTACTACATGCATATGATTATATATACGGTACATATCTTTATAAGTAGTTCCTGTCATTTAATGACGTAAGATCGTAACATTATTAACCTATTTTCTACATTTAAAGGTGCCATAGAAAGTTTTTATTTAGTTTTTGAGCCTTCATCTAGTACTATTGTTGATCAAAGATCTATACTTATATTATAAAGGTAAAGGTTTGTATTTTTGATTGTTTGCTATGGCGCGCTTACACAAGCAACTAAAATTGCACAATAGGTTATTTCACTGTTGTTGAAATGTAGATATTTAATGATGAAGTTAAAAAATATAACATTTAAGAATACCAAAATGTAAAAAAAATATTTGAATCTGTTTTATAACTGTAAATTATAAGCTGTTTAGATTTGACTATAGCTGTCTCTTTCTAAAACGAAATCTTCTGTGGCGAGACTCTACTGACTTAGTGAGGTCACAAAGATAGTCTTTCTTTCCTTTTCTAATTAGAAAGTTTGATGTCCTATAACTTTGAAAATATTCAAGATATTAATTTTGTTATAAATTCAAAATCAAAACTTGTTTTGTTAAGCTTCGAAAAACATTTTAAATAAATAAAAAAATATCAGTAAAAAACCCTATTTCTGGCAATCCACACCAAATATGACGTCACGCACGACTACATCAAGCAATTAACCATCTGTAGGGCAAAAATTTCTAAATGTAGCAACCTGTTGCTAAGATACGGCCAAACAATACCACGAAATAATGATGCAACATCAATCTACCTAATTGCTCCAGATTTAACAATTACAGTTGCCAGGCAATTATTGCCAAAAAAATTGCTTGTGTACTCGCACCATAATGAATTAAAAAACGACTAAAACGATTTTAAAAATTCTTTCACCATCCTTTCCTACACTCCCGAGTGACATAGGCAATTTTTCATCCCGATATCCCCACGAGAAAAACAAAGGATTGAATAAATAGATCAAAATTACTTACCTTTGGGATGTATTGCTGCAGTATCTTGTATTGCTGAATAATCAGGTGACTGGCAATACATATGACTAATATTCTCTACAGATGCTGAAATTTGTATAGAGCCTCTATCTGGTTCCCACCCTTGTTCTTCTTCGCGATTGTGAGTAGAGTCATTTCTCCTTCTTTTGCATAAAGGTTCTTCGTCATGTTGTAATTTATGTTTTCCTGAATAATTATCTTGACTGCGATCTCTATTTTTCTCTTTATGGAAATATTCTTTATTCTCATACCTTGATCTACCGTCACGGCTTCGTCGCCGATTACTATGATACCTCTCAGGAGGAGGACTTACCAACAATCTATGTCTGTTAAAGTCCTCCCTATTATTCTGTTCATTTGAAAAATTCCTATCACTTCTCCGTAATCCAGGACTGCCATGTCTTTTAGACCTTTGAGAATCAAATTTATCTCTATTCCTATAACTATCAAATCTGCTACTTCGTGTTCTGTAGTTGTTGCCTGATTCACGATAGTTAGAATATTTGTCATCCATACTGGATGTTTCAGATGTTCTATGTCTATCATCTAGTAACCTATTTTTATTTTGGAGATTTTTTAACATGCTTTGTGGTTTTATATTATGGTTCATTTTCTGGTATTTGTTGCCAGCAGTACAGTAACTGTCTTCATCTTCATCAGAACTGAACCCTACTTCCGACCTAAGAAAAAGCACAAAATATATTTGGTTAATGACAAAATTAAAAACTCAATATTCTTATATTAAACACCAAAATTTAGAGTTAAACCTAGCTCCAACTGTGTTGATATGGTATGGTGTTCAGTAACATGTTTTTTTATTGAAAAAAAAAAGAGAAACTGCCTAATAGGATATTAGGATGCTAATTGCTAGGCATTAGAATACTAGAGGATGCCCGTGACTTGGTCCCCATGAGATTCAGTTATATCACGCTCCTTATTTTATGGATATAAATAAAATATCCTATGTCTTTCCACAAGGTCTAGTCTATCTCTGTGCCAAAACCCTTCCAAATTGTTTAGTAGTTTAGGTGTGAAACGTAACCAATAGTTTTCACATTTATAATATTTAGGTAGTTTAAAGTGATAAAAAAATTATATATGTATAAAAATGAACTTACCTTATAGCTGGCATTGACTTGCGCCTGTTACTTATGCTCATAGGCTTAGGACTACACACATTCCTTTCACTATTTTCTTTAACATCTTGATATGTATTCCTTAATCTATCCACTGTTTTACTTGCACACTGTGTAACAATATCAGTACTTGTACTCGTCATGGTTTCTTCAGAAGACATATGGGTTATCTTATTCCTGAAATATGGTATAATTCAATACAATTATTTGCTATTTTTAACTAGAATCCAGCTGCAGTTTGTTCAAACTCAAGTACACAACACTACCAAATTGTCAGACTAAGATCCTGTTACAAAAGGCAACAATCATCAGATTAATGAGATTTAACCTGACTTTAACAAAAGAAACAGATTGCATATTATGTTTATTGATATTACAAAGCAAAACTTTGACAAAATTTACCTTTCATTATCAGTTTTGTCACTGGTTTTACCCTTTTCAATGATTAATGTTTTAGTTTTATTAATATCATTACTTCGGTCGCTACTTCTTGATAGAGGTGTAAATCTGCCAGATCTTCTAAGATTTGGCACATTTTTATTTTGAATCGCTTTTAAGACCATCATATCTTTCCTGTGAAACACATTTAGCATAAGAAAAATTCACAGTTTAATATGTTTTACACACAGAAACATATCAGCAGACTTACTCAATATTCAAATTATTGATGATTTGTGTTTTCCTTTCTATCTCTTCTTTAGCTGTTTTTAGCAATGACGAGTAATTCATTTCTAGTTTCTTAAATTCTGAAGAAAGTTTATCAAAATCCTGCAAAATATTCTAAAATATCAATGCACATCCATTCTACAACCGATTCATACAATCAAATTTAGTTAAGTACAAAGATTTCTAAAGTTTTAAGTTAAAATAGAAGAAAAAAATGCAAAACATAGTTACTTTTTGCAGTTTATCCATAGCTACAGTATACTCCTCGAGTTTGTATTTCAATTCACCATTCTCCCTCCTGAGCTGAAATGTGAAGTCGTATTTGTATCAAAATCATCTTATCACTCTTGTATATTATATTAGGAGAATTTTGGGATTTGTAAATTTTATTATTTGACTAATAGATATATAGCTGCAACGAAATAACGCTGAGACGTAAAAAGAAATTTCGCGCTAAAAATTACATACCTCGACAACAATGTTTTCATCCTCGTAGTTCTCCAAGTTATCGTATAATCTTTCCATTTTTATGATATGTTGGGTTCACAAATTAATGTTTTTTATTATCAAAATAAATCATACACACTCAAAACTATAAGGCTAGCACTTAAATATTTTTCTTTCATCAATGTTCATCAATTTTCCATTGTAATTTAATTGAGTGAATGATCGATGGAATGAATTGATCAGTCAGCTGTCAGATAAAACCATAGACAAACGTCAAACTATACAGAACGAACCTAGATAGAGATGGGCGTAAAGCAGCATTTACACCAATACACTTCTAGTACACTAGCTTAGGGCACTACAAATAGGACGTTCTGTGTACACTGCATTACGAAACGGAAACCTATCTTAGTCATGTCTCATCTCAGTCACTGACGAAATGCCGACTATGGCACCCGTGCTTTTCAAGCCGTAAAAAGTTGGTATTGCTCTTGCCGTGACATCGGCATAAGGCATAACCAAATGAAAAAAAAGGAAATGTTTTTTTAAATACTATATTCTGTTTCTATGGAATAAATATTGCAATATGAACATATTAAACGTTTTAGATCCTGAATATTTCAGAAAATATCTTCAAAGCAGCCTTCAAATATTTTTTTATGTACATATACAAAATGTCTTTATTTGGAAATGTAGGTTAGCAAATGGTGTACAAATATTGTTTTTAAGAGCTCAAAGGTCGGTTCTAAAAGTTGCCACGTTTCGTCCCTTCCTCTACCCAACAGAGCTTCTTTATAAGGCTTGTAATGTCTTAACCGTTAGACAATTGTTTAAGTGGCGATTACACTTACACTAGTTAGGGCCCTAATTCAGAATACATTGCTTGTTTTGATTGCATCACTTGCTAAAGAAGAGCTCAAAGAAAGCAATCTATTGTGAATTAGGGCTCTAATAAATAATGTAGGTGTAATCGCCACTTTAGGAAGTATCCGTAATATATCGATCGGAAGCTACCAAGACTCCCGAGTCGCTGCGGTACTCAGGAAAAAAGTAATCTTCGAAAATATACACTCTGTGGTATTTTTCAACCCAGTAGCGAATACAAGGGCTAGATGTAATGCACTTAGCCGTGTTGAACGGTTGGGCTCTTCCTATCTCCTTATGTTAGGGTTCTACATCCCTACATGCCTTTACATTATCCTACATCTAAAGCCCTTCTCATGTAGGGCAATTGATCTAGTGCGGTGTAATCGCCGCTTTACCTTCCTAAATAGGCGTCCTACGTGTCCCTACTTGTGATTACACTGCACTTCATGTAAGGCACTTTGCCATGAAGAACGGTCGGCGTCTTCATATCTCCCTAAGTTAGGGTTTTACATCCTTACATGCATTTACACTACCCTACATCTTGTGCCCTACATCAAGCAGGGCACTAGATTAGATGTAATGTAACGCCGCTCGACAAACCATATACCATAGAGTACAACTGAACGGCGATTATGATTATGAATGAGCTATGGAGTGTAGAGGTGAATGAACGGACCAAGGCATTGTCATGCAACACCACCACTGATCTCTATTATAACACTGGATAGGCATGGGATAGGCTGTCTCCATACAAATGACAGCTAATTGTGTATAGCCATGGCCCGCTATTATTTCTCGGCTGCTTGCGCTAGTGCAACGAGTGAGATAGAAGATGGCTTTGGTATAGCCATGGCCATAAACTTATTTATACTAGGGGTATAATAAGTTTATGGCCATGGCCCGCTATTATTTCTCGGCTGCTTGCGCTCCTACAGGCCATGCTGCTCGGATTGGCAACGTCATAAATGTCAATGTCGTCTACTAATCCTAATTTCTTGTATGCATGAGATGAGATGAATTCCTGATTATAGCGCCTTAAAATCAAATAATACGCGTACATAACTAAGGGTTGTTTTATTTTAACTATATCACAGTCACGAAAATGTTTATTAAACACTCCTACTGATGTTGTAAGCTCCCAGTCGGTTCGAGGTATCGCACGAATCCATCGCTGACGCAGTGTTCCTCCTTCGGGAATCCAAATCTTTCGAGATCCAAGGTTTCATAAGTAATTTCCAACAATGATCACGTATTTATATGCACTAATTAAACAATAGATATTGTATTAAAACACCCAAACAGCAATCAAGAAAATCAAACAGCAACGTTTCTTGACATGACCAAAGAGTATTCCGACTTGCCACATCCAGATAAAAAAATTATCCAAAATGTGCAAGCTCATAAACATGAAGAAATGTGTGATTTGTAAAACTCGGTACGAAAAAGGGAGTAAAACGTCATTTCACAGGTGAGTGTATTAAATTGTTGTTTTAGTCAAAATTGACCTAAAATTGTGTGTAAAGCATTTGATTACTATCTGAAAATTGTTTGCAATGATATCTTATCAATATCTAGGCATAATAATGATGAGTTTTGAGAGAATTATGTAAAAAATGTTTTGTTTATAATTCACTAGGGATTGACAAATTCTTATCGATAAAATCGATATTCAATACCAAAAGTTGATAGAGCTCAGGCTGATTCAGTAGCTGTTGTACACCCGTCTTTCGGCATTATGGTAGTAGGTACCTAGCTCTCCGCCCGCGGCTTCGCCCGTGTGAACTACACGACGTTATCCCGTGGGAATGTGATATTTTTGCGGAATAAAAAGTAATAAGTAGCCTATGTTCCTCTCCAGGCAACAAAATATCTGTGTCTCAAATTTCAGCCAAATCTTTTCAACCGTTATGGCGTGATTGAGTAACACATACTTCCTACTTTTATAATAAATCGACCTTGCATAGCATATTGTAGGGTCGACCCAGGTTTTTTTATGCTACTAATATTTTTTTTAAAGAAGTAGTTTAGTTTTAGGTTTATTTATTAATCCTAAAACTAAACTACCTCTTTTAAAAAATATGGGTAGCATAAAAAAATAAAACCTGGGTCGACCCCACATGCCATGCGAGGTCGATTTATTAGACAATTGAAATTCGAGTCTTATAATACGTATACAGAAAATAGTCGTGGTTTTAGTAATAAATCTTTTTTTATTAAAATTTTTACTTTTTTGCATTCACAATGCAATTTTTATCATAAAAAAATGTAACATAAAGTATTTAGAAAAAATCGACCCGTCTCACAGCCAGCGTCCCATCGGCGCGGGTTGTGAGACGGGTCGATTTTTTCTAAATACTTTATTTTCCATTTTTCTATGATAAAAATCTTTTTTTGTTTTAAATTACACTTGTAGATCTTAATTAAAATTTGATCAATTATTTTTGCAGATTTCCTACCGAATTGAGTCTAAGAAACAGGTGGTTAGAAAATATGAAAGCCCTAAACTGGACCCCGAAGGAAACAGATTCACTTTCTTCAAAACATTTTGACACCTAGTGTTTCTTCACACATAACACCTTTTTTTTAAAATAAACTTGTTACTTGAGCAGTACTTATTTCTGTTTTTTATTTTGTTAAGCTACCCCTTTTTAACATGAATTAAGTAATATAACGTCAATTAAGGCTGTAGTTGTGTGTGTCAGTAAACGGTACGGATACGTACCATGTAGTACCTCGATGGAAAAAAAGAGTACCACAGTATTTCAACAGTTAGGTATAACACATTTTTGGTGGCCGGGCTGCAACGCATAGGACCCAACCCGGCCACGCTTCTATCGAAATAAATACTAAGTTTATGATGCAATTTTGGTACGGGGTGATGGTTGGTACCTATCCTGTACCAACGAAAATGTGTCCGTTTTCCCGTTAAAATCGCAATTAAATAATTTTTTTGGGCATCGGAATTTCTAACAAAAAACGCCTGACATTATTGATTGATCGACACAAGACGTCGAGTTACGTATATTGCTCAGCCCAGCCACCAAAAATGTGTTTCACTGATGAAATACTGTGGTACTCTTTTTTTCCATCGAGGTACTACGAGGTACGTATCCGTACCGTTTACAGCCTTAATTGACGCCGCCGCCCGCCGGCGCCGTGGCCGGGCCAGAACGTAACACACGTATTTACAAACAAAAAAGTATTTAAGTATATATTATCCGTTATCAAGTTCATGTAGAAAGTTTCTTAAGAAATTTACTATGGGCTTAGATTGTAACAAAAAATTATTTATTATGTTTATGCATCGATATATTATCATTACCACAGTCGACCTAAGAACATCACTAATGTTAGTTCCAAGTACTTTCGTATCTGCCTACAGCGCCAAAATGGCGATACTCAAATGATCACAAAAATATTTTACGTCACCCAGTCTAGTGTGGTAATAAATAGAGGTCAGTGAACACCACTGACCTCTATTATACAGAGATCAGTGTGCAACACTCTCTGAGTACGTACTCAGAGGCAACCAACATGAAGTTTGACTTAATACTCTGAGGTAAATGGAGCTCTCACCCTGAATAAAAAAGTGTCGCCAGCTGACATTTATGTATGTAGTGGCTGTCAGCTGTCTCATATGACCATACGTATTTTTTTAAAGTGTAGGTGAGACGGAAGACAGCCACTGTGTAATTTGTGGTGGACAAAAAATTGTTCGTACTGCACTCTCCAGTTACCTCAGTATTAAGTCGAGCTTCATCAGTATTAAGTCGAGCTTCATGGAGGCAACACTCAATCTTTGCCAAAGAGCTTAGACTAAATAGCTTTAGTTATTGTTCTGAGGACTAAATACTGAGGTAACTGGAGTTTTCACCCTGAATAAAAAAGTGTGCCCAGCAAAGGAGTCACGCTTCATACATGTTTGGACCAAAACAGTAAAAGTGTCGGCCAACAAAAACAAATTATACATTACTATAGTAAACAGTGTTTACTATAGTAATGTATTAGCCTTTGTAATAACTCAGATTGCACAAATGAAAATAATTCCTGTACTAAAAAAAGTTGTAGTAAATTAGTTATGTTCTGTGATGAGCTTGGAAAGAATCTTGGCCAATTGTTGCAAAAAAATACAAGGGAAAGCATTATTAACTATTGCAAGCCGGGCTCGACTATAGATGAAATCATGAAAACTATTGTAAAACATAAGTTTAATGAAGATACAAACTTGATCATTCTAATTGGAAATAGGGGTAATGTAAGCAAAAATCAACTGATGACATACTGTAATACACTGTGTTGCTTAAAGGTTAAAAAAATTGTTATGTTTACATTTCCCTATAGTAAAAGTTTGCCACAGGTGGAAAATAACTTTAGATATAATTTAAATTTATCTTTAAATACTATGGCATATCATAGTAGCCAAATGTTGCATATTATTGACATTAATAAATTGTTAAAAAATATTATTCTGACAAAAGATAAATACTATCTGCCAACTTATTGTAAGAGACAGTTAGCACTATCGCTATCTTTTTATTTTGAACATTTAGCCAGTAATCTGGCTAGTATAACTCCTGCTTTTATTGAGCAGTCAATTGAAATTTATAAATTACCCTTGGAATTTGTTCCAAGTCATAATAATAATTTGTTTAATCAAAATGACATAAATCTGAATACTGACTTGGTTAATTTAAATTACCATTAAAGACAACAGAGGCGCCCTCTAGCCCAGTGTTGACAAGAGAAAAGCCAAACAGTTTAACAATTGTCCATCAAAATATGGAAGGCTTTTCTAACAAAGATCTAGAATTAAGTTTGTTTTTAAATTGTAATAATGTTGATGTGTTATGTGTTACTGAGCATTGGTTTAAACCACATGAATTAATGTTAAACTTAGATAATTATAGAGTTGTAAGCTCGTTTAGTAGGCAATCTGCTATCAGGGGAGGGTCTCTTATAATGTTACATGATAATTTCCAATACAAAGAGCGCAAAGATGTTGTATCCCTCTCTATTGAACGAGTCATTGAACTATCCTGTGTGGAACTTGACCAACTAATTATAATATGTCTTTATAGACCTCCCAATAGTAATTATTCTGAGTTTGAGTCCACTATGGAGGAAGTGTTAAGAATAACTTGTAAAACCAATAAAAAAGTTGTCATATGTGGGGATTTCAATGTAGATATTTTAGACCGTAAATTGGCCACACTCTCAAGTAGATTTTTAAACTTGTTTAAATCATTTAATTTAATACACACTTTTAATGAGCCTACTCGAATCACACCCACATCTGGCAGTTGCTTGGACAATATTTTTACAGACTGTTCGGTTATAGAAAAAAAGGTAATTGATGTCATAAAATCTGACCATAGTGGACAAATAGCCTCTATAGAGCACCATCATGTCTGTCCTAAACGTAAAATAATATGTAGGCCAATTACGAAAAAGGGCATTGATAAATTTAGAAATCATGTAATTGATAAAATTGAAACTTTACCAGCTTCTATTATGGAACCTAATAATCTCTATAATGATTTATTTAGTGTGGTGCACAGCGAATTTAGTAAAACATTCAAACAAAAGGTGATCAACTGTAATACTAATAGAAAGAAGTTTAGTGATTGGGCCACGCCTGGGATTTATACAAGTAGAAGGAAATTATATGAACTTTATGCATTAAAGCGAACTTCATGTGACCCTAGTTTTATTGAATATGTCAAGAAATATTCTAAAACTTTTAGAAAAGTATGTGCGGCTGCCAAGTCCACATACATCGCTAATAAAATAAAAGTAGCTGATAATAAGATCAAGGCTACATGGAATATTATTAACCAAGAAACTGGTAAAACAAAAAATCATATAAATTCCTTCACTCTTAAAGCAAATAATAAAACATTTACATCTGACGATGAGGTTGCCCGTGTTTTTGAAGACTTCTTCTCTCGGGTACCCTTAGAAGCTACGAGAAATTTAAATTCCTGTCCTAACATTGCGGCTGCCCTCTTGGTGTCAAGCGTTGATAAGTGTAACAAAGTATTTAATTTTCAACATATAAATGGCGATGATATTCTTAAAGCATTTAAAACAATAAATATTAAAAAATCGGAAGATGTATGGGGTATATCAACTAATGTTATTAAATCAATAATTGATCCAATAGCTCCATATTTAGCTTTTATTTTTAATAAGTGTATTGACGAAGGAGTCTTCCCCGATTTAATGAAATATAGTAAGTTAATTCCGCTTTTTAAATCTGGAGACAAGAGTGACCCCACTAACTTTAGGCCGATATCAATTTTACCAGCACTTAGTAAAATTTTTGAAAAGATAATATACGCTCAATTAGTAGATTATTTGGTATTAAATCAAATCTTTCATAAGAATCAGTTCGGATTCTCTAAAGGTAAAAATACCACAGATGCTGGAATTGCACTTCTTAAACATATCCTTGACGCTTGGGAGGGTAGGCAGGACGTAATTGGTGTATTCTGTGACCTTTCCAAAGCTTTCGATTGCGTTGATCACCAAACTCTTTTAATGAAGTTAGAACATTATGGTGTCTCGAAAAAATCAGTTAACCTTTTGCGTTCATATTTGAGTAATAGAAATCAAAAAGTGATTGTTAATAATACTGCGTCCTCTGGAGCCCCCATTATAATGGGCGTGCCCCAAGGCTCAATATTGGGTCCTTTACTATTTTTAATCTACATTAACGATCTACCTTACTACGTGCATAATTTATGTGAGACAGTACTATTTGCAGATGATACTTCTCTAATTTTTAAAATTGAGCGAGGGAATAATTGCTCTCACGAAGTAAATAGTGCTCTCTCAAAGGTAGCACATTGGTTTAACATTAATAACTTGTCTTTAAACCCTAAAAAAACAAATTGTGTCAAATTCTCACTACCAAATGTAAGGAAGGTTGATTTAAGTATTAGTTTGAATGCAGATGCAGTCGAATTAGTTGACAGCACGAAATTTCTTGGTATTACCTTAGATTCACGACTACAATGGGATCCACATATTGAGGCCTTGTCGAGTAGACTCAGTTCAGCTGCTTTTGCAGTAAAAAAGATACGGCTATTAACTGATATTGAAACGGCAAGACTTGTTTACTTTAGTTACTTTCATAGTGTAATGTCCTATGGCGTGTTGTTGTGGGGCTCAGCAGCCAATATTGGAAATATTTTTGTACTTCAAAAAAGAGCGGTACGCGCCATTTACAGCCTCCGCCGCCGCGATTCATTAAAGGTTTTGTTTAAAGAAATTAATATACTAACCTTAGCAGGGCAATACATCTACGAGAATATATTATATGTTAGGAAACATCTTGACTCATTCACTAAGAATAGTGATATTCATAATTTTAACACAAGAAATAAAAATAAGCTTGCCGTTCCAAGATTTAGACTTGAAAAAAGTAGAGGCTCTTTTTTGGGAAAAGGCATAGCATTCTTTAATAAAGTTCCACAAGAAGTAATCGAGCTGCCTTTGAATAAATTTAAAAAACATGTTAAAAAGACGCTCTTAAGCAAAGGCTATTACAAAGTAGAAGATTATTTAAATGATCATAACGCATGGTTGTAATAATTATAGTAAGTAACACTAACAATGTATAAAAGGAAAATATTCCTATACTTAAGTATGTGAAAACTTTCCTTCAGCATTAGCTTTTTGTATAAATTTTATTATTGTACCATTTTGTCTAGCAACGACATAATTATTTTGTAAATGCGTTGCTTCTGTTAAAGCTGATGAGTTTTTTTCGCCTGTTTTTCTTGTCAGTTAAAAGATGTCCATAACAGGTGGTAGGTAAAAAAATGTTGGACGATTCATAAGCATTAATTTTATTTAATCTATATGAATAAAAATTTATTGACTTTGACTTTGACTTTGAGTGTAACGATCATTATTTGTTATGACGTCAACAGTGTACGATTAGTGGCCAAGCAGTTATTCAAGTTTAAAAATGTCATTTTCTCTTCATTTTCAAACTTGAATAAAGCTTGGAAAAAGTGTGGCCAACGAAAAGAAATTGCATATTATTATTGTAAACAGTGTAACGATAGTTTTTTGTTATGACGTCTACAGTGTACGATTAGTGGCCAAGCAGTTTGTTCAAGTTTGAAAATGAAGAAAACATTTTCAAACTTGAATAACGAACGAACATTAAATGAAGAGAAAAAAATGTAATTTTCAAACTTGAATAACTTCTTGGCCACTAATCGTACACTGTTGACGTCATAACAAAAAATGATTGTTACACTATTTACAATAGTAATCTAATCTGCAATTTATTTTCGTTGGCCGCACTTTGGCCAAGCTATATTCAAGTTTGAAAATGAAGAAAAAATGTCATTTTCAAACTTAAATAACTGCTTGGCCACTAATCGTACACTGTTGACGTCGTAACAACAAATGATCGTTACACTGTTTACAATAGTAATGTGCAATTTGTTTTCGTAGGCTGACACTTTTACTTTTTTGGTCCAATTTGACTGATCTCCTTTGACATTTAGTACGTAGTGGCTGTCAGTTGTCTCATATGACCATACGCATTTTTTCAAAGTGTAGGTGAGACGGAAGACAGCCACACACACCCAGAAATGAGCCTGTAATTTGATACCCCTGACCAGTGGCGTAGCGTGGACTATTATAGACCTGGGCGAAGTCGCATCAGCGAGGCCCCTTTTTTTGTACCCAAGACCTACCCACTGATACTGAAAAAAAATCGGCAAAGTGTGATTCGGACTCGTCCATAGAGGATTCCATACCCACTCAACGTACCGATTACATACACCTAGCCCAAATACCACTATCAATTTTCGCCAGAAAAAATTCAGTATTTGAGACCTACAGCATTATAATTTGTTTTCGATTTTTCACTCTCTTATTTTAAAAGTTATGGGGGGTGTATAGATGTAAAAACCCTAGCTACTATTATATCAAAAAACTCAGTTCAAACAAAATGAGTTTATTTGGTAACTTGTGTGTTTAACAATACAAAAATAATTATTCTTCAGCTGTTAGCTTTGCCAAAGTCCTGTAGTAAAGATTTGTAATTGTGATTAATTTTTGAGGCTCATGAAGGGGCCTCCCGCGCGGAGCCCCTTCATGTGCGAGGCCGTGGGCGTGGGGCCGCTTTGCCCACGCCTAGCTACACCACTGCCCCTAACTGTTGATAGGTTAATACTTAAAATACGTTATCTAATGATTTAGACGACTACCAATAAAAAAATTTAAGGGGACTGTGTATAGGATTTATGTTCGTAGGTATGTGAGATTCATAATTTCACTATAATTTTTAAATGCCTTAACGGATATTAATATATCATTAGAAACGTTACACGAGTTTGGGCAGTCATGTTTTTAATTATTGATTGTATGCATTTCTTTATTACGCATTTTTTTTTGTTAACCGCCTCTGTGGTGTAGTGGTTCACATCACACCACCGATTTCAGACCAAGAGGTCCCGGATTTGAATCCCAGTGGGGGTACATATTGTATTCGGTTTGGTTGGTGGTAGAACTTGTTCTTAGTCCTCCTGGCTAGCTACCACCATCGTATCTAAGTCTGACGTGACGCCATAACAATGGTGTTTTCAGCATTATTGTGTTAGTTAGTTAGGTAAGTGTTATTATGTACGAAGAATCAAAAAATAACCATGATGACAGGTGTTGATTGATTCTATTAGGAGTATGAGTAGGTAGTTACTGGTTTTAATATTGCAATCGTCCTTTTTGCTTGATTTAAATGCTCCGCCTACCCAGTTAAGTGGTTTAATTTTAAAATATATAGACGCCTACTAAAAGTTTATAGCTATGTCTCTTATCGAACGTAATTACGGAATGATTTAGTAGGATTTTTCATTTAAATCAGGATTATAACCTAGTGGCAAGTTTCTGAGTGTTTTTTTATATAAATTACAAATATGCAGCTTTTCAGCATGGGCAGTCGCCCATACTATGTATTCATAGCAACTATCGTAGTTGGTCAGATATGTTTAAATGTAACACATATAAATTTTCTTAATCTAGACATTTCGTAACAAGGTATATTATGATTTTTCTGTCAGTAAATCTATCTAATATTATGGTGGTCACCACGAAGTAAAGGTAAAGAGGAAAGGAGATCAGTCACGCTTCATACATGTTTGGACCGATAAAGTAAAAGTGTCAGCCAACGAAAAAAAAATGTATATTATTATTGTAAACAGTGTAACGATCATTTTTGTTATGACGTCAATAGCATAAGATGAGTAGCCAAGCAGTTATTCCAGTTTGAAAATGAAGAAAAAATTAAATTTTCAAACTTGAATAACTGCTTGGCCACTAATCGTACACTGTTAAAATCGTAACAAAAAATGATCGTTACACTGTTTACAATAATAATATGCAATTTATTTTGTTTGGCCGCACTTTGGCCAAGCTATATTCAAGTTTGAAAATGAAGAACAAAACGACATATTCGAACTTGAATAACTGATTGGCCACTAATCGTACACTGTTTTGAAGTCGAAACAAAAAATGATTGTTACACTGTTTACAATAATAATATGCAATTTATTTTTGTTGGCCACACTTTGGCCAAGCTTTATTCAAGTTTGAAAAGGAAGAAAAAATACATTTTCAAACTTGAATAACTGCTTGGCCACTAATCCTACACTATTCAAGTCATAAGAAAAAATGATCGTAAAACTGTTTACAATAATAATATGCAATTTATTTTTGTTGGCCACACTTTGGCCAAGCTTTATTCAAGTTTGAAAAGGAAGAAAAAATACATTTTCAAACTTGAATAACTGCTTGGCCACTAATCCTACACTATTCAAGTCATAAGAAAAAATGATCGTAAAACTGTTTACAATAATAATGTGCAATTTATTTTCGTTGGCCGACACTTTAAGTTTTTGGTTCAATTTGACTGATCTCCTTTAGCCATCTCCTTGAATTTAGTTCCAAATTCGACCGCGCGCAGACTTATCTGGCGAGCGCTCTAGCTATCGTTATAGTGCACCAATCTATTCTGTTCCGGTGATTATCTTTGGAACTAAAATAGTTTTCATACGACAGTCCATTTTGACAGCTAATTTCGTATTGCAAGTGGCTCCTCTGTCACGACTGTCACCGGAACAGAAAAGCTTGCGGCACTATATACCCGACGGACGTCACAAAACATAAAACTGAAAGTGGCATTTTTTTTAAATAAAATTGACTTAGTTCCACAAAACATATGAAGTTCATACCCATAAAGTAACGCGGTAGTAGCCCCACAATCTGGAGTAAATAATATTGGCTAATAATCCTGATTCCCCAATTTTCTCCACATTAACGCTCTCCCCACAAATTACACAATCGGGTTGAAAATACCCGTATTTTGGAGCATTCCCCACAGATTGGCAACACTGGTCCATAGAGAAAAGTGATACGTTCAGTCTGTGCTGTGGTTCATTCAGTTCTCTGAGTAGATTCAGTTCATTCATTCAGTCAGTCAGTCTTCAGTCAAGCAAGCCAGTCCAGTCAGTCAGTCAGTCAGTGTAATTCGTTCCTTGCGTTGCTTTGCAACGCTCGGTTTAATTGAGGACTAGATAATTTTATGTTGTGTTCGTTTATTAGTTATTTTGCCATCACTAGAAAGTAAATAAGTATTAGGAAAGTGGAAGGCGAAATGTTTTTGTGCTTTTTGTTATCGTTTTGCATGTTTTCCATGCAATAGTGCAACAGGCTATTCAAAGTTGAAAAGGGTCCGTGTAAACTTGGAGTACACAAAATTCCAAGATGCCCACTGATTCAGAATGTGATTGCGACCTGGTGTCGAAAGAGTGGCTGTTGGCTAAACTACGTTCGGATGAAAGGGACACGATATTGATAGATTGCCGTGGATCCAACGACTATGCAGTATCTCACATACGTTCAGCCGTGAATTTTTCAATACCAAGCATAATGCTTAGGCGTCTTGCTGCTGGGAAGATTGAGCTCGCGTCTACAGTCCAATGCAAGGAATTGAAAGCCAAAATAGCCCAGTGTCGAACACGAGGCATATTTATTTTGTATGGAGACAGTAGCTCCAAGGATCCAGATTCAGTTCATGGAATCCTACTGAAGAGGCTGAAACAAGACGGAGTGAATGTCGTTAATTTAGAAGGTAAGTTAGTCTAAATGTGTACATATATCATATGTACAGTCAGGGACAAATTCGGTGAAACACCTCTTCCTTCTTTTCGTGTGGCTGGTGCCTCGCCATTCTCGTGCAGACCCTTTTACTATTTGGTTTTGTATTAAACCAGGTTAGTACAATGCATAAGCAATTACGGATAGGGACTGCAAGTGAACGGCGAGTTGTTGGCCACAAGAAATGAAGTATAAGGTGGTTCACCGAATCTGTCCCTGGTTATACATACTTATATGATTGATTAAGAATAAATGGTATGTGCTTCCAACCAAAACAAATACAGAAAACTATGATTTTGTTGTCAAAATTATCACACCTACTATTATTTTATATGTGCTGTATCTTTTGTGTATAAAAATCATGATGTGGTTACATGTATTGGAATAAATAAGTTTAATAGGCACAAGAATTAAGATGACACCGGCACCGTAACAAATGACATAATAATTGTGTATTCTTCATGCACTGTTAACAAACCAAGAAAATATGATTTATTCCCATTGAGTAACACACTCTAAGGCCGCGTTTCCACCTGCAAGTAAACTTGCGGAAGTCTTGCGTGAGTTCTTGCAAAATCATTGACATATCATACTGGCGAGCTGTCGCAAGTGTAATTGCTACGTAGTTTACACTAGCAAGTTGCTGTCGGACAGACCTGTTGGACATTTATTGCAGAAGTTTACTTGCAGGTGGAAATGTGGCATAATACCACCACTAGTCTAACCCTGTACACATGTTTAATACTTTTTTTATACATATTAGTTTTAAAAAGAAGTGTTCATTGAGAATTAATACAAATTAAAAGATTATACAGAGGAAAGATTTGACTTTTTGTAATAGAACAACTCAAAAAACTACTGGACCAATTTTAAACAATATTTCACCTATAGGTAGCTACATTATTTTTGACTTGAGTAACATGTACATTGAATTTTAGAGGAATGAGTACCACATGGGTAAAACCGCACAAAATAGCTAGTACACAATGAATGTATGTATATAACTAAAAAGAAATACCAGCAGTATTAGATTGTGGTATTCAAATACCTAATGATATAAAATATAGACGTTAAATAAGTGAATTTTGCTCTTTTAAAATTATTATGTTCATAGTCCTAGCTTGGATTTGTCTTTTCTCTTAGGCATTTATATCTTTACTGCAGTTATTCCCTGCTCTTCTTCTTCATCCTGCTTTGTAAATTTTTAAATACAAACGTTTCAATTCCAGTTGAATTGAAAGTATGTACTGATTTTAATATAAATGACATATACTTTACCAGATAGTGTCTATTTTACATTCATTCATTTTGAAATATATTGTAAAAAATATAGTATAGTTTAGGAAAATGTGATAGTAAAAAACCACGAGCCCTATAAGTAGCTTTCAGGTGGGATGAAATCCCGGATTCCAATGAAAGGTCAATAAAATCATTACATTTATTTTTTAAATTACCGTCTCATATCTAGCTCCGATGCGACTCGAACCCATGACCTTTCACTGTCCAGGCGAATACTCTAACCACAGCTACAGAGTCGTTGAATCCCATTGGAGCTAACTAGTTGTGAGATGAGAGACGGGTTAATTTTTTCTAATACTTCATTTTCAATAATAAAAATTAGAAAATAATTTAAACTTTTTAAGCCCTTGTTAGTCAAGATTTTTTCATACAACCTTTGATTGCCTTAACTCATCTCATACCCCATCGATTTCGACATTGCCCTTTCAGTGGAATATATAGTGAGTCATTTTCATTTTCATTTCATTTGAAGGTAGGTAGGTAGGTAGTACATTATTTATGATAAACGCGAAAATAACTCCGTCAGTGCAGCATTATTGTTACCGCATTATATCATTCATAAGTCTTGCTGTATTACCTAAGACTAGAACACGTAACACTAGTTGCCTCGTAGTAGGCATGTCGTAACATTCCAATCCATTGACAAAAAACAACGGTTAGTCGCCGCCCGCCGCCCGCCGTGCAGTCGGAACTGAATACATTTCGTCATGTCAGCCGAACGACGCCCACTGTTGGGCATAGGCCTCCCCCAAGGATCTCCACAACGATCGGTCCTACATTTATTCACCTAATATTATGTATAATTATAGATATTAGCAGAATACATTATTTTTGGTTATTCATAAATATGATAGATAGTCTTCTATCTACCTATATATATACTTAAATGAATAAAAAAACAACATTGTGATAAATCCTCGCACCTTTTGCCTCAATTGCAAGATTTTCTTCAATAGAAATATCAAAAACGGTTGGTTGTCACTACCACCAAACATGTATAGCATTTTTGTATGTATGTGCACAGATAATATAATACTAATGTGCGACTACATACTTTAAACAATGTGCAATAATAAATCAGAAAATTTAAAAATAGCAAGCTACTTTTTTCTTTCGAATTTTTCGATTAATAAATACCTAATACTCGTGTTTTTATGATGATTGCCTAGAATAGAAACCACAAAATTGATTATTCAAAACAAGTATAGCCTCGAGCAAAGTTGCTATTTCCTTTTTAACCTTGAGCAAAGTTGCTATTTTTCTTTCCAGTAAAAGAAATTACCTACCTACTTAATAATCTCGTGCGATTTTAATTTTAGTTCTAAAGGTCATGACTAGTCATGATCATGACAGCATCATCGTTTAGGCGCGGTTGGGGAAATAAAGAAGGAATTTAAATTCTAAAAATAGTACCTACTTACCTATTATTAGTACCTAGTAAGTCGTAATTCATTAGCACCCTGAAAAGATCAACGTGTAGTCCACTATGAATGAGTATTTAGTATTTACAACGGTCAAAAGTGTAAGCGATTGTACATTGGACATTACATACGTCTTTAGTTGTTATTATTTAAAGTGCGAAGCGAGGGGCGGTCGCCGGAGCGGAGGTCGGCAGTCGTGGCATCCGCCCGCCCGGCCAAACGTGGGAGAGGAAGTCGGCAGCTCATTGTGGCTCCTCGCCCGAGACGACTCAGATTGGGATCGCCGACGACGCCGACCGACACGCCTGCGCCCGCGCCGCCTCTTCAACTATGCATCATTTTATGGGCTGTTAAACTTACCAGTAGAGTAGGTATCCGAGTCGATTTGTAAGATTCGTTTTTAGGATATCGAACATCCTAAAAATGCTGCGGATGCGGACGACGACCAAACCAAATGACTGACCAAAATTATATTTTATATCCTTCGATCAACAATAATACCTAGTTCTGTTGATCGAGGTTTATATTATATCACAAGAAAGTTCTTTAGGCGTTTTTATTGTTTTTCTAAATGATTGAAACACAGTAGCACTACTTTTTAATGCTTCATAATAATTAAGATCAAATCAATTAACTAAAATAAACATTCAACTCTTAAGTTGAACTGATCTTTAACCAAACAAATATAAACTAACAATCAATATCTCTGTTAACACGTTTACTGGAGTTGGAAGCAGTCTGTTAACATAAATAAACGGAAACACGAGGTACCTATAAACGAAATCTGCAGAACAGAAGCAGTGAAAGAAACCAGGGTGCTAATGCTGGCATTGCTGGTTAATTTATACGCTAACGCGATGATCAAAGGAGGTACCGGATACGAGAACTGTTTCGTACACCCGACGCCGACGGAAGAGCCACGAAGAGCGCTGCGCAATTGTATTAATAAGTTCCTGTTTCACTCACATCCTGCCAATTTTATCTGGATGGCTCTGCTTAGCCGGGGATTACAAATAGATTTTGCAAAACAGCATATTCCAAATGAGCGCACTGGTCAAACTTCTAGACAAGACAATAGTAGTTAAAAATCCTGGTAAACAGGAGTCTAACCATAGAAACTAACTTAGATATTGTGACTGTGGAGTAGAAACGACATAACATCAGTCTCAGAAATAGCAAGTTCGTGTTGCGGAGTTTTGTATTACAAAATTTAATTCGTCACATTTCCGCAACATGGCGAGGTTTTTTATTTTTCTGGTCAGGCTTTTCAGAAACTAACAATAATATTAATTTTACTCATTATTGACGAGTCCTCATCATTACCTGGCTATTAAGGCAAAAAACATGCACGCATAATTGATGCGTTGGCGCATCTGTTGTAGGATATCATTTAAGTCTTATTAAAATTGAATACCGATCCCAATAACGTATGTTAAAACAGTGAACAGACATCCACAGAAAGGAAGACTGTTCCGCCGATCGTAAAATAAATGGCACGTGCGTGCGAATAACAGGATGTTATCTGGTCTGCGCTGAATTTAAACTTGCGGAGCTCAACATCAAATAGCAGCGTAGGAAATCGCTCGCAGGTTGACCGCTCCGCCAACATTATACTAGTTATACATGTACCTACTTAGTTCGCCTCGTATCGTAGAGGAAAACGAAATGGGAAAAGGAAGTAAGTTGTCGTTAAAATGAATCGCGTCAGCATTGCACGACGAAACAATTGTGCACGCTTAACCTCACGATCATGATCCACCGCGCACGTATTTTCAAGCGAATTACGCCGACAACGATGTTTCTATTGACAATAATTGATTTATTTATTGGCTGCTTGGAAAACATTCGATGACCTTGCGAGTGAATCTGTAAGCAGATTTGAATGGATCATTCATGTGTTTGTTTTACGATGTCGAAGGCGTGACATTGACATTGCCATTTTTTGTCCACTGATGTAATGTCGAATTTTAAGATAACACACTGTGCCATTTAGCGTAAAGCATTGTATTTTCATGTAGGTAGGTACCAGCCGGGTTACGCTCCGGTGATCTGGAATAAAAAAAAATTGTTTCAGTTACGGTGTGGTGGCATGTAGAGATTGTAGAGGTCACATATTTCATTAAGCGTGTTTTCTGTTGTGTGAATCGACGGTCGCGATGACGTCAGGTCGCGGCGCGGTTGGCTGATAACCCTATCAGATTAATTATCCGCCGGCGGACGGCGCCACTCTCATTATCGGCATGGAATCGAGACGGACATTAATTAGTCCGACATGTTTGTTCAATGAAAACTGAAAACATTAGCACATTAGCATTATACCTTGCAAGTTGCAACCGAATTACTCTTAGAAAAAAAAACAAAACAAAGATAAAGCATTAAAACCTAAACAGCTTAAAATGTATGTTATGTAGTGTAATTAGGAAAACGGGTTAAATGGGCAGTACATTCAGCGTCAATGTATATTTAACCCGTATATGAACATCGTAACTTAAAACTTTGTAATGAATAGAATAATAAACGTCTCTTAGAAAGACTTAAACTATTTATTGTTGTCATTGCAATATTCCGATTAAGGTTGTGGAAGTTACTTTATGGAAGCTGCTATTAATAAGCCGTCGGCGTCGATGTCAATTCGGAGGAGTCAAATTAATTTAATTAAAGAGCGATTACGTCAGGCCCCTGAATCCTGGAACTAAGCTTTTTTTGGCTCTTCTTGCACTGGGGCCTGCCGATGCACCTTAATAGGTTGTCTTTATTGCACTTAAAAACAATATACTTAGTGTGTATTTCCCCGCTCGATCGAATCAGAAATGATGAGATCCGCAGGAGAACTAAAACAACCGACATCGCTCGAAGGATTGCATCATTGAAGTGGCAGTGGGCGGGACACATAGCGCGAAGAACCGATGGCCGTTGGGGCGGAAAGGTTCTCGAATGGCGACCGCGTACCGGACGACGTTCCGTGGGCAGGCCCCCTACAAGGTGGACCGACGATCTGGTCAAGGTCGCGGGAAGCCGCTGGATGCGGGCAGCGCAGGACCGATCGTTGTGGAGATCCTTGGGGGAGGCCTATGCCCAGCAGTGGGCGTCGTTCTGCTGACATGATGATGATGATGATGACTTAGTGTCGAACCAAACGAACCACAAACACCATATCGCTGCGACAAAATGTGGTTAGGTGTGAAAAGTTTAGATGCAGCTTTTTGCAGTTGCGTTGTGGTTGTGCGACAAAATGTCGTTGTCGCTAGTAATTGTGATGTGGTTACGACGTATGCGATCTGGGAGGTTGCTAGTTCGCAGTCGTTGCTGGTGGTTGCGTTGTGGCCGGTATCACCCACGCGGTCGATAATGACTGCAAAATGTGGTACGTGTGAATTGTACTATTCATTCATTTCCAATACAAAATGCGCCCCGCCCACGTGTTGTGGCTGTGGTGTGATTGTGGTTCGTGTGGGTATTGATGAGAACTCATTTGTTTCGTCGTAATGAAGTAGTAAATAAAGAGGCCCACAAACTTTCAGTCCGCCGGCCGGCGGGCCACCTGCAGCCCTTGATCGAACAGGCCGCATGACAATCGGCTTTTGTGTATCTAAAAGCCTGTTTTTGACTATTGCCGACAGGCAATGATCGGCCTAGTGTGTGGCAGATGGATGTCTCGAAGAATAGCAGACGGGCCTATCCGATCTAGGACTGCAAGCGATAGTCTGTACAGCGATGATCATGAGGCAGCCTCATCCAGCGGCCCATTTAATTGGCATAAATTGTTCTAACAATAGAACTCTACTCCTGCTTAAATACTGTATGGAATTAATAGAAGGCGATTGTCTTGCTTGTTTAATTTGTCAATTGCGATAAGTAGTGGCTCCGACGCTCCGAGTGGAGTGCGGCGTCTTCGTAGCAAGGAGAACATAACCCACACACAGCATAAAAAAAACTATAAAAGATATGATATAAATTACATAATGTGAATAAAATTATATGAGAAGAAGAAGAGGTTTATATACCCGAAGGACAAAGGCTTTACGTGTGGGTATTAGATTATTAAGGCGCTGTGTGTGTTCTAATTTTGTAGAATTCCACAAGGGAGCGCTCTCATTCCTGAGGCCGCTGCCGCTGGCTGAAACCGTGCAAGGTTGTTGATAAACGCTGCGGTCGTTTGCGGGCAGGCAGGACGCGCCGGGCCAAGGCCCAGCACCTGCCGCCCACGCTCCCCCCGCGTCCCACGCCGCTGCCGACTATAATATTGCGCCCATTCCGAATCAAAAAGGAATTGTTTTCTTTAAATTTATCGCTCTGACCTTGGAGGTAGAATCGATTGCCTTCATGTTACAATGGCGGCGGAAACCGCAGATTTAAACGGCGATTGGCGAGTAAGCGTTCTGTAGCATAAAAACGGTCTCGCGCATGGGACGACATGAACTCGTAGGCGGCCGGACCGTCTAAGCGATCACGTTATTTTACGTGGGAGTAATGGTTTGAAGGACGCGTAGGAGGCTGCGGCGAGGGGAGGATTTTATGGAGTCCTTGCCATCGAGGACGGCAGCGGGGGGCTGGGGAGCGGGGGTGGCGGGTTCATTGAGAGCGGCGGATGAATGGGCGCGATGAGTCACCGGATCGATGCCAGCCGCCCCACTCGCCGCCCGCCCTGCCGCCGTGCCGCGGCTGCGTCGAATGCCCCGTTTGCAAAATGACGTTTTTTTAAGCGAGCTAGCTGCCAGACATAAATTACTAATTAGCTTCTGAAATACGTATGGGCGTGGCTTTAGAAATGATAATGGATTCGTCGAATCATTTAAAACGTATCTCGTTCGTAACAATTGGACAA
Organism: Crambus lathoniellus; assembly: GCA_949710035.1. Lineage (NCBI taxonomy): Eukaryota > Metazoa > Arthropoda > Insecta > Lepidoptera > Crambidae > Crambus > Crambus lathoniellus. Next base: position 9,723,815 of record OX453299.1, on the reverse strand, counting down.
TACTGAGTATTGTGTGTGGCTGTGCTATTACTAAAGCCATGGTCGAAATCAGTTCGGCGTACCTGTCTGGGTCGATGTAGTATATACAGGCAGGTTGATAACGCGCCACCCTTGCCTAATGTTATTCGCTTGAAGCTTGAACATTGTCGCTGAACAAGTACCTTTTTTATGTTGTGTTATGTGTGACTGTTTCGGCGATATTTTCAATTTTTTTATTTCTATATAAGTACCTTGTATGTTATAAAAAGTAATCCCCATTCTATTTTTAATAATTTCTAAGTAAAAGTCATACTTATCTCAAGTGCTTTTGCATATTATGATATTTAGATTCTTTACTAAGATGTAATTAGACATCCCTAAGACTATAATTTACTAATTCTTTAATTATACGATTTTAAAAACGACCGATTCTATTCTACTATCCTTCCTACCTACATATTATACAATCCTAAATAGTTTCATTTACCTACCTACAGAGAATAATTCGTAAACTTTTCAATAGCTTTTTCTCTAGTCCTAATTAGGTGAATTAGAAAGATTTGTAGTAGGTACAAATCTAAAAATACATTCAGTACAAATGCACTGAATGTGTTTTAAAAACGAAGCCGCTGAATGCGGGCAGCGCTAGACCGATCATTGTGGATATCCTTATTGGGGGAGGCCTATGCCCAGCAGTGGGCGTCGTTCGGCTGACATGATAATGATGATTAATTAAAAACATATCTAGCTTACTTTTACCAAAGTAAGCCAGGTTTTTTTTTATTTCATAGTTAGATATGGATTACCGCCAGCTGACGTCTGACTCTATGAAATGAGTTTATCATGTTTTGAGGGCTACACTAGCTTGCTTCATTCGTCACGTCATCCATCACAATAAAGTAGGTACTCAAATTGGTCACAAAATATTACATCTGTCATTATGCTTAATACATTCAGTTACATGGAAAATACAATCGATCAACAATCGATGTCATTTTTAGGGTTCCGTAGTCAACAAGGAACCCTTATAGTTTCGCCATGTCCGTCTGTCCGTCCGTCCGTCTGACCCCAGTCTAGCTCATAGACTCTTAGTACTAGAAAGCTGTAATTTTGCATGCATATACATATTTATCACGCCAACAAAGTGGTAAAGTAAAATTTTGAAAAATATTTTTTTTTAGATTACCTCCCCTACACGTGAAGTGAGTATGTAATTTTTTTTTCTTGTCTACCCCATAGTGGGGGATGTCGTTGGATAGCAATTTTAAAAATATTTTGGGTTTGTAAAAACAGTTTTTTGATTGAGGCATCCGTTTGTGAATTATTAAGCTTTAAAGTGCAAAATTTTGTTAGAGTCATGTGTCCCCCCCCCCCCCCCCCTGAAAGCCAAATGGTTGGTCTTGGATACGTGAAAAAATTCACGATAGTAGTAAATATGACGAAGTTAAAAGGAAAACTATCACAGCTAAGTAGGCTTTACAAGTTTTTGAGATATAACACATTTTCAAAAACCGCAAATATAAATTTGTCATTCATTCGAATACTATGAAAAACAAAGTTATATTTTTCTGGCAAAAAATGACAGTGGTATTTTTGCTAGGTGTACGTTATCGGTACGTTAAGTGGGTACGGAACCCTTTATGAGCGAGTCCGACTCGCACTTGGCATTTTTATTGTTTAATATTCGATTAGTGTGTCAAAGTGTTTAATAAATTAGTGTTATAAAGCTGTTAAACCAACACATCAAAATATGACTAAACAAATTACTGCATTTAATGCGCGTACTCGTGCAAGTAATAACAGTTTTTGTTTCATCGAAATCTGTCCAGGATTTCCAAAGTTACAGCGTTGTAAAGTTTCACCAGATTTTGTAAATTTTCTTTCCTTGCGCGCTATTGCGATGACGTCATGTCGCAGTGACATCTCCGATTACGGCTGCTGCGGGTGATTTCCGTCCAACTGTACCTACATAGAGTCCGTCCGTGCGCAATCTTCGCGCAACTGGTGCGTTTTTGGCGCTAGTTACAGTTTATTTTCTTCGTTCTAAGGTTATGGTAAATGATTACTATTCGATTTCGACCGCGCGCAGCCGCACTCTAAAACTGTCACCTACTGTCCATTTGACGGCTTCGTGTTATTGTTGATCGAAGTTTGACGGTTGCTATTTATATTGACAAAATACCGCCCGCCATTACGAAATTTATTAATCACGAAAATACAACTTATGTATTTGAAGGTGTTTTTTCACATGGGCCGAATACAAAATTTGTCATTGATCGACTATAAGAATAATAAATAAATTTATTGCGAAACCGTGAAAGCGCAACTCTAATAGCCAAAGGAGAAATACGGAAGCGCCAACTCTCAATCGCGATGTGACGTCACACGTTAATGAGTCACACCAACACATCAAAATATGACTATAAAAATTACTGCATTTAATGCGCGTACTCGTGCAAGTAATAACAGTTTTTGTTTCATCGAAATCTGTCCAGGATTTCTAAAGTTACAGCGTTGCAAAGTTTCACCAGCTATTGTAAATTTGCTTTCCTTGCGCGCTATTGCGATGACGTCATGTCGCAGTGACATCTCCGATTGCGGCTGCTGCGGGTGATTTCCGTCCAACTGTACCTACATAGAGTCCGTCAGTGCGCAATCTTCGCGCAACTAGTGCGTTTTTGGCGCTAGTTACAGTAGGGTGGATGCCCCGAATACCAGCCCCGTACCTAATACCAGCCTTTTCACTTATTTGTTTTGATATTAGAATTACTTTTCGTTTTCACTAACCAATTTTGTCATCTAAAAAATAAATATATTCTGTAGAAAATTTAAAACCAAATTTGGCAGGACCGGCATGATCAGTGGCCTTACCATGAGTTGATGCAAACTGTTTACGTTACCGTAAACTATCGCTTTGTCTCTTTCACTCGCACTGACTGTAAGCAGTATATCCGATAGTTTACGGTAACGTAAACAGTTTGCATCAACTCATGGTAGGGGCACAGTTGTGTGTCAGTTTTAACTCGAAACTTGCACAGGACGGATATCGGCCATATTGTAATTTTTTCGACAGATTTGAAGGTGGCTAAAACAAGGTATAATTCACATTTCTTCTGCTTTATATGTCATGATTTGTGAGATTATGAATTATGATATTGTAATGCATGAATTTCTCAGTAAATATACAAGTTTTGCTTTTTCTGCTCGTAGAAATTGATAGGGCTGCAATTAGATACACGAAACGTATGGAGTACCTGATACCAGCCCCAGGGGCTGGTATTTGGTTGGAGTAAGTACTTAATTACAGCCATGTCTTAATAATCAGGGATGTCACAAACTTCTTAAGGCGATACTCGGAAAAAATGTGCTGAAGCGAGATAGCAATGAGAAAACGACGCGCGCGGGAGCGAGACCGATTTTGCAGATTAGGCAAAAAAAAACACAAAATCACTTCGTCTTAAAAAACTACAGCGATTTTTTAAAAAATGCTTCTATACGATCCTCAATATTATTGGTGTACACTAATTAAACCAATTTCCAATAGTGTAAGTAAACCCATTTAAGAATAATCTTCACTTTTCGTATTTTTTAGAGTTCTTTTCGAAAAGAAAAAGTGTCGAGGCAAAATCATAAAATCGTGTTTTTGAAACTATACGATTCTAGATAAAGGTATGAAGAAATATATATCTTATTACCAGATTTGTAACAACTGTAACCGTCCTATAGTTTTAAATCAAAAAGTCCATATTTTACCGAGTAGCGCCTTAACAGCAGCAGTTCTCTGCAACAGTCCAATATTTTTACAAACCAGTTCTTCATATTTTAGCTTTTTATTAATAAAGGTCTCAAAATGCCCGTTTTCAACACTTTATGAATACAAACCCTAGACGTAATATATTAATTAAAATGTAGTCAGTTATACAAATAAATAACTATCTCATATTGTCGCAAAATTTTCGCATAGTGTAAATAAACGAAAGAATGACTTTATGTTTCGCATTTAGGTATGACCCTATGCTAGGCTGATATTCGGTACACAAAAGGCTGGCAATAGATACAGCCTGGCTGGAATTAGAGACAAAGGGTATTTTTCTGTTTTACATTATTTTAAAAATGTTCTATGTAACTTACGATCAATTACCTTAATAAATACATTTCTACATTAGGTAACTTACCGTTTAAAAAAATTATACTAGTTTTGACCTATAAGTTTTTGCAGAATATTTTTGTAAACATCAAACTTGCACTAAAAGGCTGTTATTCGGGGCATCCACCCTACATTTTCTTCGTTCTAAGGTTATTCGATTTCGACCGCGCGCAGCCGCACTCTAAAACTGTCAACTAGGTACTGTCCATTTGACGGCTTCGTGTTATTGTTGATCAAAGTTTGACGGTTGCTATTTATATTGACCAAATATTGACAGAATACCGCCCGCCATTACGAAAGTTGATTTAATTTATTAATCACGAAAATACAACTTATGTATTTGAAGATGTTTTTTCACATGGGCTCAATACAAAATTGATCATTGATCGACTATAAGAACAATAATTAAATTTATTGCGAAACCGTGAGAGCGCAACTATATAGCCAAAGGAGAATATGAAGGGCCAACTCGCGATGTGACGTCACACGTTAATGCCATTGGTTCACCCGAATTTTCCTCGAAGGCCGTACTTTAACGTTCAATATCTCAGTCATTTTTGAAGATAGGAAAAAAATAAAAACACATTCTTTTTTCTCGAGTAACATATTTTTTAGATATGCTGATATCAAAAACCATTGGTGTGACTCATTCCATTGGCTCACCCGAATTTTTCACGGAGGCCGTACTTTAACGTTCAATATCTCAGTCATTTTTGAAGATAGGAAATAAATAAAAACATATTCTTTTTTCTCAAGTAACATATTTTTTAGATACTTATGCTGATAACAAAAATCATTGGTATGGTGTGACTCATTGTCAACTTGATCAAAAATAAATAGAAGCCTTTTCGGTAATTTTGTTTTGCCAATTGCAAATATTGCAATACAAAATTACCAAAATGGCTGTCTGCTGTAAATAAAGCTTTAAGTTACACATATTACCAACGGAGCCAGATAATTCGTACATAAAACTATTAATTTATTTGAAGAAAGTCATTTCGAATAAGCTTATTCTATACATTACCTGTTTCTCGCATTTTCCCCATACAAAATTAAATATCTTCTTTTATTAAAAGGCTTCATCGTGTGTAGCAAACGTTCTCCATACAATCGGCGCTAACGTTTTCTACCCTCTAAACCTTAACAGAGAGCAATGAATTTTCGGTATGTTGTTGAAATGAAGAGGAACTAGGGCTGTACGTTTTTTTATATGTTCAGTAAATTTGAAAATATTAACACATTTTTGTTATGTATTTTTTTTTTCATTTATTGTTTAAATTTTACACATGTTATGAGAATAGTACATACACCGCAGCAAAAGCCGTTTCGGCTTTAACTGTTGCGGAGGTGTTCAGTTACAAATAATTAGTTACATAAATAAAATTTGTCATTAAATACCTTCCAATAAAAGTGATAAGTATAAAAAAAAACAGGATATGCTGCCGTAGTAACATTAATAATATGAACAAAAGAGAAAAAAAAATAACCTCAATTTTAAGATTTTCTATCAGATTTTAAATAAATATTTTAAGTTATTTTAATTTTTAGTTTTTTTGCATTCACAATGCAATTTTTATAATAGAAAAATGGAAAATGAAGTACGGGTCGATTTTTTCTAAATACTTCATTTTCCATTTTTCTAAATATTTTAAGTTAATCTATGTGAATCGGTATCTTAAGTTATAAATACATATACATAGTATGAAATCACTAAAGTGCAAATATTTCAAAATCTATGATAAATATTAAAAAAATACAAAACATACAGCCCTAGTTCTTAAGCATTTCAACAACACATAGAAAATTCATTGCTGTATGTTGAGGTTTAGAGGGTGGAAAACTATATTGCCGTTTGTATGAAGACCGGTTGCTACACACTCCTCTTAAAAGCTGATCCATGTTAATATAAATAGCGTATATTAAAAAACTCAAATAAATTCAAATATGCGCTTTCTTCTAACTGTACTGCGAAATACTAGAACAAGAGATCTTTTGTGAATGAATACCAAAAGGGCCCAGTTGACGGAAACAAGTTATTAAAAAAATGCAAACCGGCGATTGCGCCCATGGGCCTAGTAGAAAGCGGGCGCAGTCGCCACTCGCCGGACGACTCGTTTGAAAATATCATATCTGGCTACCTATCAGATAAAGGCCTCGTGCCGTCCTGTCGGCTCAATCAATGTGACTTTCAATTGTGATTGTGCCCTAACAGTGAAACAGCACGCGTGAATGAAGAATATGAATGAGGTCGAAACAATGAATGGAACTGCTTGTTTTATGAGCTCTAGTATGCGTCAATAGCTAGCGGGCTGCTTATAATTGCACACCGAAGTACCTACCTACTAGCTAGACAATGTATCGGTACTTGTTGACAATTTACGGTCGTACAGGCCGAACCACAAAATGCGAATAGCCGGCCGGCGGCGCGCCGTGAATCGTGATGCGAATTCGCAATTCTCAACGCAGGAAAACATGACAAGGGTTCCCGCGATTTCACGCGAAAAGTTATTGATAAGAATTTACAGGAAAAACAAATCCGATGTGCGATACGGTTTAATTAATTAATTCAAGTTTTTTCGATGCGTCTCAGTTTTTGCTATGCCGCCGAGTCGCAGTGTTTGTAGGTACGTAGGTATTTTTGTAATCTGAAGTTTACGTTTATGTACTCAAAGCACTCTGGTATCGAAAAAATTGATCTAATTTATAGTATTTAAAAAAGGATTAAAGCGCAAGAATTATCTAGAAATCTATGTACGTAATTATACGAGTAGGTACCTACTTACATTTTTCATTGATAACTCAAATCCTTTTGGTTTGAGTTTGAATGTTTAAATAATAATAATAAATGTCTTATAGTCACACCAATTATCTAGCTCCTAGGTAGGTAGTTTTCATTAAGAAACTGTTAAGGCGCTACTCGGAAAAATATGGACTTTTTGATTGAAAACTATAAGACGGTTACAGTTGTTACAAATCTGGTGATAAGTTATATATTTCTTCATACCTTTATCTAGAATCGTATAGTTTCAAAAACACGATTTTATGATTTTGCCTCGACACTTTTTCTTTTCGAAAAGACCTCTAAAAATACGAAAAGTGAAGATTGTTCTTAAATGGGGTTACTTACACTATTGGAAATTGGTTTAATTAGTGGACACCAATAATATTGAGGATCGTATAGAAGCATTTTTTTTTAATCGCTGTATTTTTTCTTATTTTTCTAATTTTTCTAATTTATTTTTTTATTTTTTCCGAGTATCGCCTTAAGGCGATACTCGGAAAAAATGGGCTGAAGCGAGATAGCAATGAGAAAACGACGCGCGCGGGAGCGAGACCGATTTTGCAGATTAGGCAAAAAAAACACAAAATCACTTCGTATTAAAAAACTACAGCGATTTAAAAAAAATGTTTCTATACGATCCTCAATATTATTAGTGTACACTTATTAAACCAATTCCCAATAGTGTAAGTATAACCCCATTTAAGAATAATCTTCACTTTTCGTATTTTTAGAGGTCTTTTTGAAAATAAAAAGTGTCGAGGCTAAATCATAAAATCGTGTTTTTGAAACTATACGATTCTAGATAAAGGTATGAAGAAATATATAACTTATTACCAGATTTTTAACAACTGTAACCGTCCTATAGTTTTAAATCAAAAAGTCCATATTTTTCCGAGTAGCGCCTTAAAAAAATGCAAACCGGCGATTGCGCCCATGGGCCTAGTAGAAAGCGGGCGCAGTGGCCACTCGCCGGACGACTCGTTTGAAAATATCATATCTGGCTACCTATCAGATAAAGGCCTCGTGCCGTCCTGTCGGCTCAATCAATGTGACTTTCAATTGTGATTGTGCCCTAACAGTGAAACAGCACGCGTGAATGAAGAATATGAATGAGGTCGAAACAATGAATGGAACTGCTTGTTTTATGAGCTCTAGTATGCGTCAATAGCTAGCGGGCTGCTTATAATTGCACACCGAAGTACCTACCTACTAGCTAGACAATGTATCGGTACTTGTTGACAATTTACGGTCGTACAGGCCGAACCACAAAATGCGAATAGCCGGCCGGCGGCGCGCCGTGAATCGTGATGCGAATTCGCAATTCTCAACGCAGGAAAACATGACAAGGGTTCCCGCGATTTCACGCGAAAAGTTATTGATAAGAATTTACAGGAAAAACAAATCCGATGTGCGATACGGTTTAATTAATTAATTCAAGTTTTTTCGATGCGTCTCAGTTTTTGCTATGCCGCCGAGTCACAGTGTTTGTAGGTACGTAGGTATTTTTGTAATCTGAAGTTTACGTTTATGTACTCAAAGCACTCTGGTATCGAAAAAAATGATCTAATTTATAGTATTTAAAAAAGGATTAAAGCGCAAGAATTATCTAGAAATCTATGTACGTAATTATACGAGTACCTACTTACATTTTTCATTGATAACTCAAATCCTTTTGGTTTGAGTTTGAATGTTTAAATAATAATAATAAATGTCTTATAGTCACACCAATTATCTAGCTCCTAGGTAGGTAGTTTTCATTAAGAAACTGCCAATTATCTATCTCCTAGGTAGGTAGTTTTCATTAAGAAACTGTTAAGGAAACTACCTACATAGATAACGGATAAATAGGTATATACTTTTTTGTAAATACATTTTCGATCAACAATAACACCCTTGTTGATCGAAGAAGTACATACTTAATATCATAGACGAAATTGTCATTGTATTGATAAATGTGTCTATCATTTTCTCTTGACTGTCATTTACTCTTGAACTAACTAGGTACGGCGCGGGGTAACTATCTTACCTACTAAAAAATCGCTATGTTTACCCTGTTTTTAAACATTGAACCAGACAAGCCGTTGTACTAATTTGGTCTCCTAACTGTGTATAGTCCCACACTCCTGTCTATTTCGGTGACAGCCGTGACAGAGGAGCCACTTGCAATACGAAATTAGCTGTCAAAATGGACTGTCGTATGAAAACTGTTTTAGTTCCAAAGATTATCACCTAAACAGTAAAGCTTGTCGCACTATAGGTTCTCTACATTCAAAAAAGCTTTATTTTCTCCCATGGTATTGTTTTATTTTATGTTGCAAGTGCTTAAGATGTGGGGTTCGGTGATTAATGAATATTTGATTGTCTGCAGGTGACTTCGAGGAGTTTCACCGGTCATTCCCCGAGTGGTGCAGCGAGGCGGGCGCGCAGCATGTCCCCCACTTACCGCTCATGGGCCTACGGTTAGTACTTTATGTTACGTCTATTATTATAAGTGCCTGTTTCAGGCGTCCGTCACTCGCGCAAGAACCCAAGATAAGTGCCTACCGCTTCGGGTATATTTCGGGATACAATTCAATACAGTTTACAGCAGGCCGCCCGCCCGAGCGTGATAGAATATTTGCGATAGAAAGAGATGCAACGTCTAGCCGTTCGTAATTATAGCAGTACAAGCTGAATTCTACTTTATCGTGTTGAAGTTAGAGTTGCTATTTGTTTAAATGGTCTTGCAGAGTGCAGCTTCTGTTACTAGTAACTAGTATTTATTCTGTGTCTGTTTCACAATGTCCGATTAAGAGATACTTTCCAGTTTAATTGACAGTTTTGTATGGACTTTAACTGCTAGACCTTAGACATTGTGAAACAGGCCCTAAATGTGAACGTTTGGAATCCATCCAATCCAATCCAGTATGTTTTACTCAATCTAGGCAGAATAGATCTGATGAAAAGAAGATAAATAGTTTTTATAATCTGGAATAGAAGGTAGTCAAGGTAGGGTAAGCTATTTATTATTATCTCGGTATTCCCTGAAACTACAATTTAAGGGCAATTAGAGATTTAATGTTCCACAAATTACTTGAATTAATGACGAGGTTTGACAAAAAGTTCGTATCAATTTTATGAAGTGATGTCATCGTGAAGGACTTACTAAGGTTGTTTAGTTCTAGTATGTGCATAATATTATAATGTGTAGGTACTCGACCGAAGCAGACCGAAGCATTAGCGCACTTGGTAAGTAATAATTTACGATAATTCGAATGAATCATTGTCGGTTTACCTATTATTTCCTTCATGATACGATACAATACTATTATTATTTATTATATTCTTTATTGCACACATTAAACATAACAATTTACAATGAGTAAGAATGTTCGGCAAAGGTGGACTTATCCCTAAAAGAGATCTTTTCTACTCAACCTAAATATAGTACTTACAAGTAAAAATCGTAAAAAGAAGGGTGACACAAGTGTAATAGAAAAAGCTAAAACCATATTTGATTAAACTTAAAAAAAAACTTAATAGCGAATTAGTACCTAATTATATGAAAAAATAAATACATAAAAAGATAATATAAATACCAATGACCATGTTAATGTGAGAAAGTGCAACTTTGTTTTAAAAGATGCTAAGGAAGGAGAGTCTTGCACAACTTTGAGGAGTTTATTCCAAAGTTGTGCAGCTTGTACAGTAAAGGAATGAAGGGCAAGTTAGTGTTGCTGGTAAGCAGTGCGAGAACCTTAGTTACGCAAGCCCGCCGGCCGCGGGAAGGAAGAGGAAGATACTGGAAACAAGAACGAAGTTAGAGTCACACAGTATTTTGAATAGAGTGCAAAGAATGTGTATTTCACGGCGGGCGGCGAATAGGTAGCCACTTGAAAACTCCTTGCGATAGTAGGACATATCATACTTCTGCAGGCCGTAAATAAAGCGTATGGCCAGGTTTTGCAGTCGTTTCAGTTTATCAAGCTGTTCCTGAGTTACATCCAAATAGCAGACTTCGGCATAATCGAGAAGAGGCAGAATAAGAGAATGCGCCAGCGTAATTTTGGTTTTGAAAGGGAGAAAAAACTGAAGCCGCTTCAGAGAGAGAAAAGAATAGTGTATATATGCGTTTGCTCACATCCGCAATGTGGGATGACTAGGGGGGTAATTGTCTAACTCAACATCAATCGCAATCGCATTCACTTTGAAAGGTATTGTACAGCCATTGCTGCATAAATCTAAATAATGTTGTCAACTTTCATCAACAACCAGTGATAGATGTCAAATGGATGTCAAACTGAAGCGATTGCGATTGATGTTGAGTTAGACAATCACCCCCCAGGACATATTACAGTCCATTATCAGCCCCAAATTACGTACCTTGTCGGCTAGTGTTATTATAGTGTCGTTGTAAATGAGAGGGAGATCTTAATTCCAGTCCACCTTGTAACGTGTCGTCACAACCTTACACCTTAACCTACTACTACTGATCATCATGGCTTGGGTGTGATTTGGTCGGGTTAACAATGAGACCGAAAGGTTTAGCCCATTTCTGTACGGCAGCAAGGTTACAATTGAGAGTATTGATTGCATCTGCAACCTCAGATATATTGAAATGTTTATAAATTTGAAGATCGTCAGCGTATAGGTGAAAGGATGAAGATACGACTAAGGAAATTTGGTTTATGAAAATGGAGAATAGAAGTGGTGAAAGTACACCACCTTGCGGTACACCTGCCGACAAATTATACCAATCAGCGGAATCCACTTTATTTATAACACGCTGTTTGAGATCAAAGATATAAGTGCGAAACCATTCAACTACAGAGTCCGAAACACTAAGCGTACGAAGAGTAGCGAGGAGAAAATCAAAGTCAACACTGTTGAATGCACTGCTCATGTCCACTAGGACAATAGCCGTGAGTTTGGTGTTATCCATCCTATCCACCATCCACCTAATATCCTCCGCAATATTCAGCAGTGCCCCAACAGTGCTGTGTGAGACGGAAACCGGATTGGAAGGAGCATAACAGAAAGTTGGAAACCAGGAAAGAGAACAACTGTTTGTGGACGATGGATTCTAGAGCCTTGGATAGGACAGGGAGAATGGAGTTTGGCCGATATTCGGAAGGAGAAGTAGGACAGTGGAAAGACATTAGCTTTCCAACACAATTCTGGAAAATCTTTATGTGCCAAGGCAGTTATTAATTATTTATTTTATTGCTTTCTCGTATCGTACCTATATTGCATTTTAATGTCTAAATTACAGCTCATTTGCTGCCAGATAACTTATAATACTTATGTATAATAAACAACATAAGTATTATAAGTTATCTGGCAATAAAGACTGGAAATTATTTTCTAGGCGCTTAATAAGAGATATTACTAATTAACAGGCTTGTTGTCTCGCTAATACGAGTATTAAATGAAACCCGCTCGTTGATTGCACGATTGAGGAAACTTGCGCACGCGTGGGAATCCGATGTCTTGCGCCTGCGAGGCGTTTCCCGCAATCGCGGCGACGGAAAAAGTGGCAACCCAGCCATTCCGGTACGACCAGATACTGATACCGGCTTTCTCGGTGCCACTTTATCCATTAACTCAAACTTAAACCATGAGAAAACACAGTTTCTACAAATCTTTCAATTTGTTATCGCTTCGGAAGTATTATGCCATGGGAACATGTTTTTATTACTATAAAAACTCAGTAATGACACGCAGAACTGCGATCTGCGATTACATCCGCATCGGTTCTTTTATAAGCGCTTCTCTTGTGTGTGGATGTAAACATTTTGGAATAATTTTATAGTCATACGGAAACTTGTCTTGTGATTCATCGAGGCTAGTTCTCAGAAGCTACCTCCCACCGTAAATAAATCGATGCCTTTGCCGTAGCGATAACACCGTGACATTTAAATAATGAATGGTTGCGTTGTTGTGTCCAATTAAATCATTGACTTTCCACGCAGGTATGCCGTGTACGATAACTGGAAAAATACTCTCGAAGAAGTTTGAGCAAGTTTGCGATCGAAATAAAAAGTTTGCTCTCATGTAATTTACGACTGTAATGAATGACTGGCGCTGATTGTTACTCATCCAGTTAGCAAGTATCTGACACAATGTGTAGAACCTTCGGAAATAACCATCCATTTATCGCATGGAAAATGTTTGCTGTTAAGTAAAACTCATTGTATAATTACGTCTATGCTGGTTCTTGTTTTAATGTGGTTCAACCGACAGCTTGACTTCTTTCATATGAACGTGTCTCAGATCGTTGGGTTTGCGGGTTCCCACGGTGAACAATACATACGTACAGACTACAGACACGGCAGTATCGCAAATAGCGTGTTGCCTGTTAACTGGTTTTTTTATTATTGATCAGATTGTTCCATGACTTAGGATTTAGATATTCTTGGTGATCAATTCATGAAATGACGGAAAGAGAACTTATTGTGTCACTTAGCTTCTTTCAGTACTGTTTCACAATACGCATCACGCATGTTTCCAGTTTCCACTTCTCTTTTATAAAATCCACAGACGACGATTTTAAAGTTTAATGTACATACTTATAAAGAACGTCAAAAAGTTTCGCGCAAAGGCTTATCACGTAATGCGAAGTTTTGCTTTCTTCCAAAATTGAACTAAATCGGAGGCCATTGAACTACCGTAACGAAGTGTGCAATAGGGGGGATTGAGCAAACTGTCGCGGTAAGTACGATTGCAGTTGTAAGACCTTGGTTTTAACTCATTCATCATACCGGTGAGCGGCGCGTTGTGGCGGTGCGTCGGAGCCGTGATGCCGTGAATGAGGCGTCCATTCATGCGAGCGCCTGCGCACCGCTCCACCGCACCGCTCGCTGCGAATCACGTTCACGCCGCACACCAAATGATAATGAAACCACCTCCATCGCAATACTTCGATCAATGAAACTGAAAGTACCTACCTTGCACTAGCTCTTTTTACGACGTTCATTGAAGGTTAAAATAGGCACTGAAATGCTGTTACGAATGTTACGATCACGAGCGCCTAATCCTGAATTGTCTATCTAGGTATGTCGTTATCATTTGTCTCATTCTCATGCGCAAGTTTAATAACAATCAGTGATCATGATAATATGAGTGAAACTTAGTGGAACTATAATACTTACGTCATGTGTACGTTAGTCAATAAATCGCTGGATGCGGGCAGCGCAGCACCGATGATCGGCGATCGGTGAAGAGAACCTTGAAGGAGGCCTATGCCCTGCAGTGGGCGTCGCGTCGTACCTCTGTACGGCCGACATCATTGATAGTGTATTAAAATGGCCGACATGATGATTTGCACAATTGGTTCGCCATTTATTTTCCGAGTGTAAAATTAGAAGCTTTAACATTTACAATAGTAAGGTTAATTAATTTAATATGATTAGTTTCTAAATAAAGCCACACGTATGGTCGAATTATGCGTATGCATGCATTATAGGGACTTGATTCAATCTTGGATTTTTCCACAAATCTCAAGGACAATAAAAACCTGAGACAAAAAAGCAAGCAAGCAATTGAAATCACAGAGTAGATCATTCTATTCTGTGGTTTTTATTTAAAAAGAAGCTCCTTTTGTTGGTTGCGTAAATATACTAATTGTCTGAATTCATCCGTCTTCTCGTTTAACGTAGTTATGTTGCAAATTCCCCCATTTTTGTTTCGCTTGGGAACAAAGTGTTCGCCCACGTAGATACCTACCTCGGGCGATGGTTCCCTTTCACGAGAACGTGTTCGTATTATAAATAGCAACGTTCAAATTTATGGTGTAAATGAAACGTAGGTAGGTACAGTCGCCCACGCTCGCGGTGGGCCAGCCCCGCTACCATTACATCAATCAACAATTTCTATTTTTAACGTGAATCCCATAAATGGAAACGTGGCTCAACCCCTCGTTCGTGCATTCGCCATATTCAGAGCTTTACCTGTAGGCTTTATTTAGCAGCGATCGCAAGCCGTGAAATAAACTTGTCATGCCATTTGAGAGCTCCTGAAAAAGTCGTACCTTCGTGGACGTGGTTTAGTTTCGTGGAATGAAAGGCACCGCTTGAGCGAGCTTGGCTTTTAGAATTCTTTGAATCGTGAAATATTGATAGGAACTTGCAAAACAATTTTCCCGTAGCTAGCTAAAGCTGCTACCTACGTATTTGTATTGATTTGATAGAAGATAGGTACTTTTTGTAATTCTATTGTATTGTAATGTAGCTTTGCTCTAATAATAAATAGTTAGCTAGGTATATGCGAGCTAATATTTCTTTGTTTGTTCGATTTTCTTATCTACTTTTTTTGTCTGCCATCTTCATTTCAAACAACAAGATTTCGTTGTCATAGCCGACACTAGCTTTGATGTCAGACAGTTCATTATGTTTCCTAACTCCAAATATTTAATTTAATTCACATAACGCAATTTCAGAATTCCCAAGAGTACCTCGGCTAACTGGCTATGACATTTGGCGTGATATACCACCCAGAAGCCGTTACCCGGCTGGGCGGTGTATTAACAATCTCGGAGTATTTATAGAAATATTTTCACAAAAGAAAATACTGAAAGGTCAAAGATGTTTATCAAAGGCGCTTGTTATTGTTAATAAGCAGTCGAACTATACTTGCTCCCTCGAACAAAGTCCGGCACGCAACTTGGAGTTCGGGCCGCGGTCCCGGCTCCTGTAACGCTCGCGTCATCAGTTGGACTGTTTTACGTCATAAGTTATTAATATTTTATACTCACTAGTTTGTACTTGTAATCTTAATTAGCCTGTATTTAATAAATAGCATGACTTTTCAGTTATAATTAATCATTTCAATTGTTTTAAATATAACATTTTATATTCTACTTGCATATTTGACGTCGGGTATTTTTTTTATTAAAAGAATGGTGATCCAACCGTCGCTAAAGTGTTTTGAACAAACTAAGATTGTAAGTTGTTGCCAATAATGTTTCAGCAGTGGATGATTCCCAGCCGCTCAATGTTAAAGTCATTTGTTAAAAATGAAACACCTTTATGGGTCATTCATTATCAACATTCAATTGGATATTACGCTTCGTACCTACATGTAGTACATACTACTTGTTATTGCTTTAAGTCAGTAAGTAAAAATACTGATACGTCTATCAAGATCTATTGCCTAACCTAAATACTCCAGACTTAGTCAAAAATTGTCTTGGTAGTCTGGGCTGGGTTTCAGAGTGTTCGGCTTGACTTTCACTTTGTGTTCGTCGTGCAGTGCCTGTGTCTGGTTGATTGTGAGTGATGTAAGCGTGGTGATTGAAGATCCTGCATGGTGGTGTCAGCGGCCGGATCACGCTGACGTCACACGGCTGACGTCACGCGCTCGCGTGCGCTCATTCACGAATGTGGGCGATCACGGTCACGGCCAAGCGTGACAAACGACGATTTTTCTTTTTTTTTATCTTTATCTAAAATCAGATCGCCTAATCGGTGACTTGATAAAAGCGTGAAGTCTGTACAATATATTTTTCTTTTTAAGTTTGCTGTCAGATCGACCCTGAACATTATATACTTATTTCTTGATGGACAACGTTTTGTCTTCATCATACTTACCTGATGATAAGGTTGAAGATGGAAGCTCGGTAGGTAACTCTCAACCACTGAGGAATTAGCTATCTTATCTTTCAATGCCGGAACACAACAATGCCGCAAACATTATTGTTATGACGACAGTCATAGATTATTAGATAAGCTCAGTGGTAGATAGCCAGGCGGACTTGGAACAAGCCTACGAGAAACCAAACCGAATACATTATTGAGTTGAGACATACACTGTGAATTGAACCAGGACCCCTAGGTAGGTCTGATACCGCTGGTGTGACTAGACCACAGTGCGATTCTTTTTGTTCCCCATTCTTATCGAAAGAACAAATTTAATAACATACCTACTGCTGCGCTGGTGTTTCTAATGGTTCATTTATACCATAGATTGGGTTGTTGGTTGGTAAACTAATAGGGAATGGTAGGTCTAACGCTGCTAAAATGTTTTTGTACTTTTTTTCATAGAAATTAGAGAATCTGGCGAAGTGCATTACCATTTTCAAAATCATAAATGAACTTTCTGATCACTTAGAGCGCCTTCAAATTAGATGGTTGAGGAAGCGCTTCAGTGGCACTACCATGAAGAAGCGCTGCAGTGGCGCGACTGAGTCGCAGTAAATGCTTCAATAAATTCTAGTGACGTCTCGTCCTCATTTCATGACAATTTAAATAACCAGTACACATTGTTTAGTGTTTTACATAATATGTATGTAAAGCACTAAACATACGAAACTGGTTCAATATTAATTAAAGCGTAACACTTTCCTATGCCAAAGCGAGTGCCACAGAGGTGTGGCGATGCAGCTGCGCTTCTAAAAATTGTGTGAAGACCAGCAGTGGCGCGGCTGGTGCGCTTCAGTGGCACCACTGCAACGCTTCCTAAAGCCATTACATACTATACTATGCTAAAGCCTCTTATTTGAAGGCAGCATTACCTAACGAAAATCGAATAAGGTAGGCAAAGGCAAGTACCTAGTTAAGTTAAACGTTATCGGTCCCAAGGTTAAGGTTGGGTTTAAAGGCTTTTTTGAGTGTTTATAAAGCTCAAAATTATTTTAGAGAGCTCTTTTGTAGTGACTTTTTAGCACTTTAAATTATGTTACCCGAGTCAGCACTCGTACAAAAAGTAAAAACTTCTATAATTTGTTTGGGTGCAGCTAACGTAATGTAATAGTTCAAGTACGCCAATTTGTCGTCCAGCAAAATACAATACAAATAAGTTCTTTAAACTTAACCTGTTTCTATTAATAATATATTTTGTGGTGTTATCTACCCTTTCGTTATAGGAGGGTTTAGCTAATTAGGCGTGTATTTCACTGTAATGTTATATAATGTGTTGTAACTAATTTTGATCGTGAGTTTAACCGAGTAGAAGTTAATTAACTCAAACCATTAAGCGAGTCCTTGGCATGTAACTGAGATGTTAAGTGAGACTCGGCCGACGCGGGCTGAAAATAGACCGCCCGGTGTCGGTAATATTACCGCATTTATACGTGTGGAAGCTACCACCACCGCGACCTCGACACACATGCTAAAATACAATAACATCGTTGTAAAGCTCGTTACGAAGTAGAAACAGAGCCATCAAAAGGTTTAGCTACGGATGTAAACGTTCCTTTGTTCGAGCGGTCCGGGTCGTTAAATGTCCTACCAGGATGGGAACTAACGAGTCAGGCATTAAAAAACCGTCCCTGGCGGTCATTGGCAGCGGGTGGGTCGGCCTGCATTCCTGTGCGCGGGCGCACTCCACGAGTCGCACGCCCACATGCGCACGCACTGCGCGCGACCGCCCCACCCAGACCCTTCGCCCCGGCCGCTACCTAACGGCTCGGAGGATCTTCACAAATCAGCTGCTCAGTCGGAGAGGCAGCGCCCATACTTACGTACTGGTCGTTCATTAATAACGCGAGCGACCGTGTCACGGTTTCCGGCGGCAGATCGCGTCCCTAGCCGCTATACTCGCCATTCAAATATCAGTTAGATTAGCACGGAGCGAGCGTGTCACACAAAGCCTTTTCTCGTCGTGTGAGTCGTCACTCCGCTCTCATTGTTCTAGAGACGTTCTCATGAATGGCGGCGTCACGCAGAGCGTTGGCATGTGTGCGATCGGGCCTTGCGTAACGGACTGAACTCACCCACATGTAGGTAGGTACGTTGAAAATCGAACTAAATAAATAGTGCTGATGGCATTATCAGATGGGTATATGGCGTAGCGTGGGCGAGGTCCCTGAATGGCCGCGTCGGATGGCGCCCACGCGAAACGGCCCACGCCGCGCCGCCGCCGCCGCCCGCCGGCCGCCGCGCCACGCAGCGTACTACCTGTGGCCCACTCCCTGCCGTGTATTTAATTATCTTTAAGACCGTCACTCGCTGACATTGATCTAATTAGTTGCAAACGCTACGTCCATTGATGAGATTAGAAGTAGTTTTCCGAACAATGGATTTGAAATTGCATGCAAACTCATGGAGAAGATCATTCTCAAGCAAATAAGAGATTTCTTTGAGCAAAATCACATCATAGGTCACCAGCAACATGGCTTCTGCCCGCGCCGCTCGACAGTCTCAAACTTATTGCACTGCCTCTCGGCATAGACACATAGCTTCAACGATCGAGAACCAATTGAGTTATTTACCTGGACGACGAAACGAAGAAGCGTTAGACAAATACCCTACAAAGCGGCTATATTAGAAGTTGGAATTTATTGGAATAAGTGGAAAACTCCTCAATTGGGTTGGAGACTTCGTACGAGAGCGAAGGTCTCGTGTCAGAGTTAGCAATAGCTTATCCGAAAAGCGAGAGATACACAGCGGCGTTCCACAAGGGTCGGTTCTTGGACCGATTCTTTACATAATCTACACCTTTGACTTGCCACACTGCTTGGAATGTAAATGCAGTATCTTTGCAGACGACACCAAAATATTTGGAAATCCCAAAACTGATTATGATCACTGACTACAAAATGACCTGGACAATGTTGCTAGCTGGTCTACGGAGTGGCTACTTAGCTTAAATAGTTCCAAGTGCACTGTTCTCCATATAGGTAAAAAAACCCATAAAGAACCTATAAGCTAGACAACAGTCAGTTACAGGCTGTAAAGACACAAACAGATCTAGGTGTTATTATAGCAGAAGATCTTAAATGGGCTAGCCATATCCATATAATCGCCAAGAAAGCTAACAGGCTTGTCAGAAAAGCGTTTGGAATACTTACATCAGAGATGGTTACCAAGATCTACAAGACCTTCATCATGCCTATCTTGGAAAATGGCTTCCAAGTGTGGAACCCTTACTTCATAAAAGACATTGATTTACTTGAAAATGTTCAAAAAAGATTACCAGAATTCCAAGAGCCTTGATTATAAGGAAAGGTTGAAGACACCAGTATTAACCAGCTTAGAAGATCAAAGAGAGCGAGGGAGGGGACTTGATTGAAGTTTACAAGACCCTGACCGGCCATTACTACATACAAAGCTTCGACAAGATGCTCATCCGCAACAAAAATCCACATCTGCGAGGGCACAACCTTAAGCTGGCAAAAATGAGATCCAATAAGAACCCGCACAAGCACTTTTTCATTAACAGCGTAGTGGATATGAGGAATAAGTTGCCTGAAGAAATAGTCACTGCCGAACACAAACCAGTTTAAGAACAGACAGATGATATTGATAACTTTAAAAATTTGGGTATTTGACTGTTGTAGAAATGTAGATATTTAATTATGACATTCAGAAATATAAAAATAATATAGAAAATAAAATATATATAGAAATTCAATCTGTATTATAACAAGCGAATTATGAGCTACTTAATTGTGACTCTAGCTATCTCTTTCTAAAACGAAATTTTCTATGGCGAGAGTATGGCGTTATAGAAATGTGACGTCACGTTTCTATAGCGCTCTCCTTGTCTAATTAGAAAGTTTGATGCTCTATATCGCTGAAAATATGCAAGATATTTGAAAATAAATAATTATGTTGTGTTGCTACTAGGTCAATAAACATTTTAAGTCAATAAAAAAATTTCAGTCAAATACCCAATTGAATTGGATACAGGCATTCCTCAGTTGTCTCAACTGCTGGCCTGAATAATAAATAATACTTAAGTAATAATAATAAAAATATTTTTTTCTAAGGTCTTTTTCTAATCTTCGGATTTATGCTCAGTCGCAAATTTTTATTCATTTAGATTAAATAAAATTAATGCTTCGTCCAACATTTTTTTACCTGCTCGACCTCCTCTTAAGTTTTTCTGCCATTATTTGTGCTTTGAAAGTAATTGCACTCAATAAGCGATTTTTTGACTAAATCAATGCCCAACGAAACTATAAAACCTCGGTCAATATTTCTATGTCGACTAGTCACTAGACCATTGACGCAAATGTGGCTAGTAATTTTGTGAAATTTGGAATTGAAAGAAGAAAAGAAAGAAAATTTGAATTTGAATTTATTCATCCTCATTTAAACAATGCGAGATATTTGAGCTTTTATTCCTTTCTCTATGGCGAACCCAGGATGATTATATTGTATTAGCAATTTATGTGAATGGGATTAAGTCAGTCTAATGAATCTCTCATACAGGCTCAACTGTGAAAAACAGTTGAAATCAAATAAACAACTTGCTCATTTGAGCATTATTTCCTGTCTTGGTGGTTGTTTCAAAATTCCACGTACCTACCTAAGTACTGTGCGTGGTCATAAAAACCTTATATTTAAACAATTACAGTTCATAATGGTTAAAACATCAAGCGTTATCATATCAAGAGAGAGTTTGTGTCTGTTAATACTCATTCAGATTGTAGCCGTTATCAGGAGATATCTTTTACATTGACCATATTGTATTTATGGCCGTTTTCAATGCATTGAAATCTTCGATTAACAATACCAATACCACTATTTTAGATAACGCGTCACGAACTAAAACAAAACTCAAATAGAACACCAACTGATTTCTTTTTAAACTGAGAAAAAGGTTACGAATGTCACGATTTTACGACAAAAATGACAGGAAGCTTTACGAAATAAGAGCGCAATTTACATGCGGTTTGTTGCAAGGAGTTCGGATTGTTTTTAATTTATGGGAAAAAATAAAGACCGTACGAAGATTTGTGAAACCGTGATTCGACAATTGGGCATTTATCCTCTCCATAGACGTAATAAACAATGCAGAGATACAAATAGTTTCCCATCTATGAGACTCTGAAGAGAGCATGTTTGTATAAAACAACTCAACAAATTTGATGAGAAGTGTATTTAAAAATCATCTACTAAATCTACATCAATGAAGAGGACAGTACTGAAACTGTTATTATGTTTAAGGAAATCTCTAGGACAACAGAACCGATTTTGAAAATTCTTCACCAGTAGAAAGCTCAATTATTGCTGAGACATACGTTATGTAATGCCGATATTTCTACGGGAACGAGTACCACGCTGGTAAAATTGAGGGGAACAGCTAGTATCAATTACAGCTACAGATTCTCGAGGCAATAAAGTAGGAAAGTCGCTAGGTGGCAGTGTTGCGATTGCAGTGTTTTATGTAATGGCAAACCGCTCGGAAGTTCCCAACATGCTGGTGACTTGACAGAAGCGTTCCTAATTTGATTGCTTTCAAAACACCAAGTTGAATGGCGGCGAGACGATTGAGAGGGCAAATTTGGAAAAGTGACGCGTGGGAGGAGATGCGTTGGCGAGGGTCGCGGGGTGGCGTGGAGCTACATGGAGTAAGGACGCGTGGGCGGCCATTGAGGCGGGGGCAGGTGAATGGGGGCCCCCCCGGCCATTGAGCGGCGCGATCGATCGCCGCCCCGCCCGGCGCCCGGGCTCCGGCATTGAGCCGCAGACCTGAAAACCCGCCAGCCCCAGCTCACCTATCAACGATTCCCACTGACAAAAACTTCCAACTAAATAAAAGGCAATAAAAAATACAACGAAGCTTATTTTAACCTACTGTGTCTCCTATTTTTATTACCTACTTCTGTAGTTTAAACATGAGTTGTAGAAATTACAATCATCGTTATGTAATACTGACTCGGTTTGAACGATTATGAAAGATTTAGCTATAGTAATCTTGAAAATAGTTTCAAGATCAAACGATGGTCCATTTATCATCGTGACCTGCGTCACTTGCGTGCAAGTATCGTTGCACGCAGGAGGATTTGATGACAGTAACTGACAACGCTGTCAAAGTGGCCAAGTTCCTGAGCTTCAACAATTTAGTGTTTATCGTCATCGACATGCTCAGAATAATTAATTTATTTAATTATTAATGTTAGAGAGTAACATTCAATTACAAGTACATAACAGTTAGGTATGTAAGTTACGTTACGTAACTTATGTCGTAGGAAAAGCTGTACAAGTGTGGTACTTCTCTCAACTTGTGAACCTATTAGTATTTAACGATAATTATTATGATCAAAGTAGTGTTTGAAATAAAGCTCGATTTCCAAAATTCCGCCACTTGTTTGGCAGTTGGCTGAATGGAGGCATAAGCGTGACGACAAGGACGGCAATAAATCATGAGTGGGAGGCTCTGCGGAGCGGAACGCGCTGCGGGCCGGCGATAATGCGACCGTACCGCGGTATGAACTTATGGCGGAGTTATAGGTAGTACTTATATCTATTCTGTGGTTATAGGACAATTTAAGATAATGTCGAGAAGTTTGACTATGTTATGTTATGATTGATGCGATATACCATATTCTCTTATACACTAAAAAATTGGGTGCGCTGCCTGCTCATGTGGTCATTCTTACAATCTGGTCTCTTTAAGGGCGAGAGTGAATAGCCATCTCCTGGGCAAGCATGTAACTGGGGTCCGCTCACCGCTGCCTGCTCCTGTGTTCCCTGATTCTTACAATCTGGTCTCTTTAAGGCGTGAGTGAATAGCCATCTTCTGGACAAGCATGTGACATCTTGTTAGGCAGGCAAAATGGTGGCCAAATAATACTAGCCCAGTTATTAATTTTAAAAAGACCTGACGTTGCGATATACCCTTTTGCTGAAGTTCTATCGGTATCAAGGTCTGCATTGCTACCTTGGTCTTTGCTACCCACATCGAATCGCGAGGATGTGGTCGCGTAAAATTTTACAGAATTGGAAACGTGACACAGACAACTTGCAATTTATCACCAGTCGCAACACGAGCAACTGAAATTACGCAATTTCTTGTAATAGTCAAGCAGAGCGTGGAAGAAATACGAGATGGTGTAGTTTGCAGATAAATTATATTTACAGTTTTTCAAATTTTATGCAACTGACAGTCAACAACGTAACTAGGTAACCAGTGTTGCCTGGGCTAACTACTAGCAAACGCCAACACTTCCCCTCAAACGAGCATCATCTCATCATCCAAGCATCACACAACAGCTAACACAACATGCAAGCACTCATACTGACACTCAGTCATGCTATGTTAAACCTAAGGCCGAAACACATTTCTCAAACTTTATACGTCCCAACGGTTTGGTCAGAACGTCAGCTACGTTGTCCTCAGTAGGCACATACTGTAACTGAACAGTTGAGTCCTCGTAAATTGACGAACATAATGGAACCTTATGTCGATATGCTTCGTCCGTCTGTGTGCAATTGGGTTTTGCGCAAGCTTTATCGCACTCTGGTTGTCTACGTACAAAGATACGGGTTGCGCCGACACTTGTAAAAGAGAAGCAAGAAAACTTCGCAATAAGTAGCCTGCTTGCAAGCCTCCGACAGCGCTATATATTCCGCCTCTGTAGACGATAATGCTACGCAGTTTTGTTTCTTGCACTCCCAAGAAACTGGATTTCCACCAACCTTAAAATTGTATCCTGAAAATGACTTCCTGTCTTTCACGTTTCCGCCCCAATCTGCGTCTACGTAGCCAGAAACGTTCATAAAGTTACTCGCTTTAAATATCAAGCCGTACTCTATCGTTCCTTTAAGGTAACGTAGCACCCTTTTGGCCGCCTTCATGTGGACCTGATGACAACACGAATTATATTGAGATAAGAAACTTACTGCAGCCGAAATGTCTGGACGAGTATTCTTGTAATAGTCAAGCAGAGCGTGGAAGAAATACGAGATGGTGTAGTTTGCAGATAAATTATATTTTACAGTTTTTCAAATTTTATGCAACTGACAGTCAACAACGTTACTAGGTAACCAGTGTTGCCTGGGTGTGACTAGCAAACGCCAACACAATTGCTGTCAATCCCCGCCAAATATGACGTCACGATAAAAATGAAGCAATATAGCTCCACTTATTTGCTCCAAATTGATCCATTACAGTTGCCAGGCCAAAAAATTGCCAGTGTAGGTATATAGGAATATTTAAAACTAGCGGCCGCCCTCGGTTTCACCCGCGTGGTTCCCGTTCCCGAGGGAACATCGGGATAAAAAGCATCCCAAGTTACTCCTTATTACATCAGCTACATGCCAGTGAAAGTCCCGTCAAAATCGGTCCAGCCGTTTCAGAGATTAGCCGGAACAAACAGACAGACAGACAAAAATAATAAAAAAAATGTTATTTTGGTATATGTATGTACCGTATATTTAATCATATGCATGTAGTAAAATGCGGTTATTTTAATATTACAAACAGACACTCCAATTTTATTTATTTGTATAGATGTATAGAAGAGTAGTAGGTACATATTTAACTGCTCACAAATATAAACTAATCTAACCTACAAAATACTGATATGCACACCATAATGCTAAATGCACACCAAATTACATTATGGTGTGTATTTCAGTATTTTAGGCGTGCAACTCAGTATTTTTTTGTGGAGCATTTAAATATTTCTTGTTTAAAAAAAAGACAAAATCAAAATATTTATTGCAATCATGTGGTTACAAAGGTGGTGGGTGAACATGATAAACCAGTACCAGTAACATGAACCCTGCTAGGGCATAGCAACATACACAATCAAAATAAATATCAAATAAAATTATTGTACATGAAAATTTCCTAACAACTATAAACATTAAAATATTAACATAACATAACATAATTAAGTAACATAAGGGTGAAAGGGTAAAATTAATCAACTAAATAAGTGATAAATTAAATTATGGCATGGCACGCTGGTGGCGCGTCCAGATAAACTCATTAGAAGCGTTTTAATGGACGGACTTAGGCACTTATTGAATTATCTTGTTGGTACAACACAACCTGAAGCTGAAGGTAAACAAACTTTTTTATGTATACTTGATTATTTCGATCCTTTTCAAGTGGTCACTTACTAGTACCTACTAACGAAATTGTTGTGTTAGCAACGCACGAGACTAAAATAGGTACCTTTATTATTTCCTAATTAGACGTTGCATTCCCCGTGATAAAACCCAGCAGCACAACAATGGAAATGGACAGTATTGTTTGTTTAAATTGAAACGCCAACCGACACTTCCTTATTTTAACGAAATAAAAAACCCACTGCAATAATAAAAGCTTTAATTAACAGCATTCAGCAAACAGGAATAATACTATTAGTATTATTTTCATTAAGAAAAATACTATTAGTATTATTTTCACATCAATGACGTGTTTTTATTAAATAAGTTGTCCATATACTGCTGGCTATTTACTCGTGGAAAAATATGGCATCATTTTTAGAACTGATTTCATCGAATACGGTGATTTTTTTATACAATTACTCCCACACGGGTCTTGATGACAGCCTCCGACTAGCAGTGGGCGGCACGGGACGGGATAATCAATTTTATAATCACGATATGATATCTTCTTTATCGTTACATATTTTATCAATTCGACATCGTTAACCGGCATCGTGGATTATTCTGTCTTTATCAAAGCTACGGAATTTCTATGTTGCAATTTCAGTCGGTAAATAGCAACAGTATCCATGAATTACCATTTTCATGTTTCTACTTCTAGATAGGACTACCTATCTACACTTCTACATCTACACTAGTATTATAAAGAAGAAAGATATGATATTTTCCTTTTATTGAACGCGTACCACGCGAGTTCGAGAACAGATAGTTCCAAATAAAAGAAATATATATCATATTTTTGTCCACTTACTTGGTTTAATAAGTTGGGATTTCTTTTTTACACAATGCATTGTATACTCAAGTTTGCATGGTTTTGTTGGACAGGTCGCTCCGTATCTCCGGGTCGGGGTGCGAGGAGGCGCTGTCGTCGGGGTCGTCGTCGGAATGCGACGAGTCGCACGCGCACGTCGTGCCGGAGTTCCCCATCGAGATCCTGCCCAACCTCTACCTGGGCAACTCCACCAACAGCGAGGACTGCGACGCGCTCGCCAGGCATAACATCAAGGTGACTACCATATGTTCTGATGTTGTCTGAATACGACGAGTCGCACGTGCACGTCGTGCCGGAGTTCCCCATCGAGATCCTGCCTAACCTGTACCTGGGCAACTCCACCAACAGCGAGGACTGCGACGCGCTCGCCAGGCATAACATGAAGGTGACTACTACATGTTTTGATGCTATCCGAATATGATGAGTCGCACGCGCACGTCGTGCCCGAGTTCCCCATCGAGATCCTGCCCAACCTCTACCTGGGCAACTCCACCAACAGCGAGGACTGCGACGCGCTCGCCAGGCATAACATCAAGGTGAGTACCACATGTTCTGATGTTGTTTGAATACGATCAGTCGCACGAGCACGTCGTGCCGGAGTTCCCCATCGAGATCCTACCCAACCTGTACCGTGGCAACTCCTCCAACAGCGAGGACTGCGACGCGCTCGCCAGGCATAACATCAAGGTGAGTACCACATGTTCTGATGCTATTTGAATACGATCAGTCGCACGCGCACGTCGTGCCGGAGTTCCCCATCGAGATCCTACCCAACCTGTACCTGGGCAACTCCACCAACAGCGAGGACTGCGACGCGCTCGCCAGGCATAACATCAAGGTAAGTACCACATGTTCTGATGCTGTTTGAATACGATCAGTCGCACGCGCACGTCGTGCCGGAGTTCCCCATCGAGATCCTACCCAACCTGTACCTGGGCAACTCCACCAACAGCGAGGACTGCGCCGCGCTCGCCAGGCATAACATCAAGGTGACTACTACATGTTCTAATGCTGTTTGAATACGACGAGTCGCACGCGCACGTCGTGCCGCAGTTCCCCATCGAGATCCTGTCCAACCTGTACCTGGGCAACTCTAACAGCAAGGACTGCGAAGCGCTCGCCACTCCACCATATTAACTTTTCCAATGTAGCCTTAGTGCTAACCATAACCATAGTTAGCACTAAGGCTACATTGGAAAAGATTTGACATAACTGACAGTTGTGTGACATTTGGCGCGATTGACAGAATGCCAGCCGCAAATATCGTTTAAAACAGATGGTTCAGTAGGAATTTCAATGAAAAAAATATATATTTTCCTAGTGGTTAAGACAGGACAAGGCCTGTCTCTCAACCACGAAGGTTCTTTAAAAAAATTCTGTACGGCGACTTTCAGACAAGAATCTAGGTCGATACGGATTTGCATCTTTTCATTGATTTTATGGGAAGCAATGATTAATAAATGAATACATACTGAGGAATTATAGTGATTCATATTCTGGTTACGTTCTGCCTACCTCGACATTCCTATTGCGCTTAAAGCCTTTGTAGTAGTTATAAAATATAATTGCGACATTGTAGCTGACTGTACAACCAGAAAGATACTAAGAAAATGAATCACGTACGTCGATGTGACGCGAGCTCCGAGAAATGTGCGCGCGACCCGCTGTCTGGATTACAAGGAACCGATCTTGCATCATTACCGAGAATTCACCTCCGTAATCTGTAATAAATTGTTTAACGAAAATATACGCTGTTGAAAATAGATCTTACGTGTGATGAGAAATAAATTGAGGTAAACATAAACTGTGAATGCTGCAAAATTTATTCAGAGATCCTCTACATTTTTATAGTCTTTTGTGAGTAATGAAATAGGGCAGAGTTCAGTAAGTAATTGAAAATGTACTAAGTAACAAATAAGTAACATAATTGTCTCGCCAATATTCTCGCTAACATTTCTCATTTGTCGTTTTTAGTTTGTCGTCATCATAGCGTATGGCTAGACTGCAGCATCCTAAACCTCCAAACTTAAGTTATTTTGCCAATATACGGCTGCTGGCGATAGATGGTGAAGCTCTGCTAAGCCGCCCGAGAAAAGGTGCAGTGGGCAGTCCGCGACTATATGGTGTAGGGTCTGGTCTGGTCCGATGCCCCACACTCACAGGCTGGCAAGTCTTTTAGTCCCCACTTGTGCAGATGGTGGTTTGACCTCCCGTGTCCTGTTCTGAAACGATTCATCTTAACCATAGCTAAATCGTCAGTTTGTCGTAACTGTGCGAGACGCGCGCGATAGTATTTGCCTTTGGATTGGAGTATTGGGTTTAATCTTTATAAAACAGCATGAGCAATTTTCTAACATCTTGTTGACGTGGTTTCCAGTACGTGTTGAACGTGACGCCGGATCTGCCGAACACATTCGAGGCGGAGGGTTGCGGCATCAATTACCTGAAGATCCCCATCGCGGACCACTGGAGCCAGAACCTGGCGGTGCACTTCCCGCAGGCTATACGGTTCATTGGTAAGCTTATGCCAGGCTCCTGTCACTCGGTGTACTTGCGCGGTGCTCTCGCCCGCACCGCCGGCGGTGCAAATCCATAGATCCATAGAATTAGGTCCGCAAAAGAGCTAGCTAAAATATATGCCACAGAAAGAGTTGCAACGAGTGGCCGTTCGTAATTTGCGCCGTACAAGCTGAATTCCACTTTATTGCGTTGTAATTAGAGTTTCTATTTATTTAAATGGTTTAGCGGAGTGAAGTTTCTGTACCAATGTACTATTATTTATTCTGTGCTTATGCTATGTTTTTGGGCAGGCAAGGTGATATAACAGTATTGGCCTACTCTCACGACTACTACTTGTTAATGTGGGATTCAAACTTAATGGCAGATATGAAATTAGGCGCAAGTCGCTGCGCAGTACACAATTTAGTTAGACGTTTCCAGGTAGGAAATGTGTGGGTGGTTGCGGGATACACGGTGTATTCCAACCAACACTTTTCTTAACGAAGTTAGCCGGTGTTCTCACCGGTGATATCGACTAACTTCACACTTGCCATTTATCAGGTATCGCACTATCGGGTAAAGTAGAAATAGATATGCCTGCATTCACAATTTGAATAATAACAAAATGTAAAAATACCACAAGTCTAATTGTGTTTTTTAACAGATCAGGCAAAGCGGTAATTAACCTGAATATTTTTGTCCCGAGAGCCAACATTGTAACATGTCACGCTCGGTGACAATGCATACTTTAACACCTTGTTGCGAATACTTCAAACCCTTGCGTGACCAAATACTAAACCTACACAGGTGACATTGACAAAAGAACATGTTTTTTGTATTCATTTGATATTTACTTTTGGTATTATCGTTGTTTTATTAGCACCAGTGCGATAAATCGTATCAAGTTTGTGATTGCAATCTAGGTAATGGTTTTAAAACTTAATGACGTGCAGCAACTTGACATTCGATACGCATTGTATGCAGGTATATGGTTCAGGTTAAGGTGCACGAAGTTACCGCGTATAAATAAAATTATGACGATGATTAACAAAATATTCAAAATATAATTTGAGACCACTTATATCAGTTACCATTTCAAATTGGCTTTTCGACATTCAGTGTAATTTGACAACTGTTAGCTAGGATATAAAATAAATATCAGACAAATCCCTAAAATTATCTTTAGGCCAGTCATCTAAAACATTCTACCTAGGTCGCAAAAAATCGCCAGGTCCTGATTTTTGGGATGTTGTTAGTATAGATACCAATAGAGTAAAATCAAATTTGCAACCTCGAAAGATCTGTGCACTTTTAACACTGTTAACTGCGTGGTGCTCGAAAAACCTCGGAATTTTCGGACTCTTTTCAGTTTTCGGCTTACAACTTCTAAAATATGCATTTTACAGCAAAGTCATCTATGACACTTCGAAATAAAATTAACAACAGCTCTGTGTGTTAAATAGATGTCGAGATTATAACACTTCAAAAATGGGCAATTGAAAAACTGAAAAAAGTCCGAAAATCCGAGATTTTTCGACCACCACGAAGTTAGCACAGGTCTTTCAAGGTTGCAAATTTGGTTTTACACTATTGGTATCTATCCTAAAATATCAGGACCTGGCGAATTTTTGCGACCTAACTTGATTTTTATGTCTACGGTGCGGTGACTGGCCTACTTGTACCCATTACTATAAAATACAAATTTTTTTGGTCCTTCGAGCCGTATTTGATCTAGCGACCTATGGATAACATTGAGGTCAGTATTATAGAACAATACTCAAGTGGAGATCTCTTCTCAAGTATAGTTAGAAAGGGATGCAATGCATCCCTTGCTAACTATACTTGAGAAGAGATCTCAACTTGAGTGACGTTCTATAATACGGGCCTATGTAACGTATGTGCAGAGGAGGCGATGTCTGCGCGGTGCGGGGTGACCGGCTGTCCCTGTTTAATGGCTGTCCCTGTTTTTTGGTCCTTCGAGCCGTATTTGATCTAGCGATAGCGACCTATGGATAACATCGAGTGATGTTTATGCAGAGGAGGCGATGTCAGCGCGGTGCGGGGTGCTGGTGCACTGCGTGGCGGGAGTATCGCGCTCGGTGACGGTGACGCTGGCGTACCTGATGCAACGTCACCGGCTGTCCCTGCGCGACGCGTTCGAGCTGGTGCGCAGCCGCAAGACCGACATCGCGCCCAACTTCCACTTCATGCGCCAGCTGCACTCGTTCGAGCGCGACCTCGGCCTGCACGAGCACTCCGCCAGCCTGAGTAAGGTCTGCACTATTTCTACACCCGACCGCTTGGATACGCTCCGCCTTCTGCTCGGATGGTTTTTATTAAGATTCGTTTACTCGAATTCGAACAGTTTATTATAAAATGATCGCTATTTATTGTTAAGAGGAGTGTGTAGCAAACGTCACAATCACAAGCCACCCTCTAACTAAACCTTTACATAAAACAATGAATTTTCGGTATCTTGTTGAAATGAAGAAGAATGAGGGCTGTACGTTTTGTTTTTTTAATATTATTTATCTTAGATTTTGAAATATCTGCCGTTTAGTGCTTTCATACAAAACAAAAAAGTGCTAATATTTTGAAATCTACAAACGGCTTGCCTCTAACACTCTTGTATGGAGACCCTTTGCTACACACTCCTCTTAAGATCACAATTTAAGAAGTGTAGTACTAGATAGAAAACTTCACAGAAATAAAGTAGTTTTTAACACAGACATCTGAGGTCGTACGACGACAATCGAGACGATAAAAACAAAATAAAGACCTAGAATTTGAACAAACTCGGTCGTGGGAAGCAATCCCTACGTACACGTATGCAGTTTCCCTTCCGTCGATCTCGATTTTCATCGGAAACGACTTTCGAATTCGTCGCTACGACGAGCGGAGAGACGGAGCGTATCGAGCGAAGCCCCAGCCTCCAGCGGCGGCGCGGATTGTAACGTCATCCTTTCCAGGTGCTGGAGGAGCTGGGCGTGCGTGAGCTGCGGGCGCCGGACTCGGGCGTGGGGGCGGACAGCGCGCGCGGGGGCGGGGGCGGGCGCGGGCGAGGTGCGGGGGCGGGCGGGGCAGGGGCGGGGGCGAACGCTGTCACAGTGGGGGCGTCCCCAGACTCGGGCATCGAGTTCGACCGCTGGAGCGCCGCGCGCGTCACGCCGCAATGACGGTTCTTCACGCCGCGCCCGCACCACCCCGCCTGAAGCGCAGCCCCGCCCCGACTCCCGCCTCCCGTCTTTACCTAAACGCGACCGGAATCTACAGACTATGCATTGACAGACGAAAACTTTAGTGGCGAATGCGGCTTCCCGGGTCGTTCGAGTGTTCGATAGGCCGGTGCTCGATGCGAAATAATTGTATTTGTAATTCACCCGAAAAGTGAGTCCTCGTCAGGGTCGGCGCAGACAGAACGGAAAAATCCTCGCGGACTGAGCCTTAGACTGAAACGGTACTTTTCTGAAGTGTTGTTAAGTTGGAGCCGCGACCCTATCGAATACTCGGAACGATTCGGCGCTGGAATGTAGCATAAAAAGTTCTGCAAATTAAAATATATTGGTTGTTAAACACAAAATATAAGAATCGGACTATCGGTCTAGTGATCCGGTAAATTTGGTTTAGAAAAGAACGGTCGATTTCTTCTCTACACGCGCCGAGCCGTTAGGTCCCCGATCGATGCGGAGCGGGGCAGCCCGCGTCTTGCGTTTTTACACTTCATAAACAAAATATATTAGTGGTGCACGCAATCAGTTGTTATGTATGAATGAGGTTCTACTGTTCAGTGCCACGATTCGCGTCGTTACGTTCGTGTATGTATACTGTATACATATTTTTAAGTCAATTTTTCTATAAGTTCGATATCGATAAACATATTTAGACTATGGATACGCAATCTGAAATGCATTCCCAAAATATATCTTCCATTAAGTTATGCATTTTGTGTCCGTTCGAATTTACTTAAAGACTATTTTTTATATATTATGTTTTAAATAATTATTATTTCACGAGTATAGTATTGTGTTGTCCATATTTTTCCTCTGTGAGGACAAAGCCGCCGCGGTCTCTACGATCGCGAGGTTTCCTAGTGCCACATATATTGTATTGAAACGTAATGGTCATTTAATCTTTATTATTTTTTAAATGCAATTATGAATTAGTGTCGATCGTTGACTAAAAAATGCGAACAATATATTATCTAGAAACAGGGCTTCTGACGACTCTTCCATTGTTGTTGAATAGAAAATTATGTGAGAGTATGAGTGTGTGCGTGAGCGATATATATGAATATAAAATGCTAGGCGTAATACCTTCCGATGGTTCGGTGGTCACGTTCGCTGAGCTGCATACATTACGAGGCCTTGTCACATTGAAATGTTATAGTCTAAGACCCCACTGCAAATTAGTGCGCTCATCGAGTTTTCGCTAAGACCTCATTTTTACGTATACTATTATATCATCATCATCAGCATGTCAGCCGAACGACGCCCACTGCTGGGCATAGGCCTCCCCCAAGAATCTCCACAACGATCAGTCCTGCGCTGCCCGCATCCAGCGGCTTCCCGCGACCTTGACCAGATCGTCGGTCTACCTTTATATAGGAGGCCTATCAAAATGTGGCCGCTAGTATTAAAAAAATCCACTAACAATTTTCGCCAGCAAAAAATAACTTTGTTTTTCAGTGTTTGTATGAAGGACAAAGTTTTTTTTGCGGGTTTTGAACATGTGTTATAAACTGCCATCTATATCTCGTTCAAAGCAATTTATCGTTTTAAGTGTTTTTTGAGGTGTACAACATGTATTATTTTAGATTTTACACTCTTATTTGAAAAGTGAAGGGGAACGCTTTACCAATAAACACTTACACTCGAATGAGATATAGTCGGCAGTTTTTTTGAGATATAACACATTTTCAAAACCCGCAAAAATAACTTTGTTCTTCATACAAACTTTATGAAAATAGTATATTATGATACAAGTGAGCTTAGGTTGCTCATTATACACGAGGCTGTGGGTTGCAGCCCGAGCCGCAGGCGAGGGCGTAAATCAGCCGAGTGTCTAGTGAGTAAGTTGCTCACGAGTTTCATACGCACTTTTTCAACACACTTGCGAGGAAAAACAAACATTTATTGCATACATATTGTATGACCGTCTGCCGTTCATTCACGCATCATTGTGTGTCGGCAATAGTCGAAAACCGACTTTGAGGCCACACTAGCAGTTGATAGTCGTCAGCTTTAGTGTTAGTCGGCATTAACCTAATATTAACTAAGGGAAAAAGCGCGCAAGTTTTTTTTTTTTGCACGCGCCAAATGTGAGGTGATTGATTACATACAGCCATACAGCCTACGTCAAAATAATTAAGTATAATAATAGTGATAAAATGCAAATGTTTTATAACAAATTATTGTGAATTATAAATAATTTGATAATAATATACTTAATTATGTTTTTTTGTCTTAATTAGGGACACATTTATTTATTCTAAAAACGTAAATGGATTTTCAGCCGTATAAAACCTCTTTGTTGTTACAAAAAAAGAACTGTATCTATTACCCGCTGAAATTGAAAATGCTCTGTTGACTTGCATATAACTTGCAGTTAGGTACTAACTTAACTTTGTAGGGATACTGTATTACCCGGTTAAATTGAAAAGTCTCTGTTTACTCGCATATAATTTGCAGTTAGGTACTTACTTAACTTTGTAGGGATAATTCTATTACGCAACTAGTACTGTAATATTATTATGCACGCGTGGGTTATAGTTCGGTTTATGGCCCTAAGATCGATGTAATAAGGCTCACTTTATGAGCAAGTGTGTTGAAAACAAAGTTATTTTTTACTGGCGAAAAATGGTAGTGGTATTTTTTTAATACTAGCGGCCACATCTTGATAGGCAACCCTATAGATTTATATTATCGCAACCCTATAGATTTATATTATCCTAATTATAAATATACGTAAAAATGAGGATTTTAGCGAAAACTCGATGAGAACACTAATTTGCAGTGGGATCTCGTACTATTATAATATGTTTGTTGTTTAAGTTGAAACAAAAGCGCAATAGACGTCCGTCGCGTGCGTGACAAGGTCGCGCGGTGCGAGCCGGCGGGCGGCAGGCCCCGACCAACAGACCACTGCTGCCGAACACTTTATAACTGTTGTCCGTGCGGCTTCGCGTCGCGAATATTTTATTTTAAAAAGTTACGATATTGTATCCTAAGAGTATATTTTATAGTCAATATAGTCGATAAGATGTGTCTGTTTATTTTTCTATTGCTCTTCTGCAGTCTTTGTAATAGTCGATAAGGTAACTTCATGGTGTACAAATAAGTTGTTGTCGGCGACGTTTTGTAATATAAAACAAGTTTTATTACGATAGCATGGCACTTATCTGTTTAGTGGTCTTTGCAAATGAGTATTTTTATATGTAATTAAAATTAATAGAATACGATTTACATCTAGGGACAAAATTAAACATTAAAAGTAGCGTAGGTCACGAGGATTCGATATGACATAATACGAAAGCTCTTTCCGTACAGTCAGAAACGACACGTGATATTTTTATTTAGCATTTTTGTGATATTTCTATTGGCATTTATGATTTACCTAGCTTCCGAAATATATATAACTGTTGCAAATGTGTAAATGAAAATATTTTTATGGTAAGCGATTTAACTAACGTAAACGGAAAAGGAAGTTCCTTTAAAATACACAAGTAAGAACAAACATTGAACCATTTGTTGTTAAATCTTTAAGTTCGTGTGTAAACGTAACATCGTGTGTATCGCGTAATCATAAGAATTCTAGATAAGTAACACATTTTTAACAGCAGAATCATGGTACAAATATTTTTAATGAATACAAAGCAATTCCATAATCGGTTAGAGTATTCTATTAGTCTTATAGTTTTATATTTTCAGCCTTATTGATTTGTGCCAAATCAAATATTAATCTGAAATCATGATATGAAAGTCAAATGAGCGTATACTATACCGTTTCAAGATATTTTTTTGTGTAAGTAATATTTTCATGAACACCATTTTTTCCCCAACTGGTTTGTGTACATAAGTGGCGAGCTTTAAACTATATGTTAATATTATATGATGATAGTGTGTAATTGTTGCGTACTGTACATTTTGTTATAGTTTAAGATTCGAAATTTTTAAATCATTTTAGAATAACAATAATCAGACTTTAATTATTAGCTTGTGTACGACAAAACTCGCATTTCTCTGGGTAAATACTGGTATATATGCGTTCTGGATTTTATAATGGTGTTAAGTTATTAAATAAATATTAGATGTTATTAACACGACCTTAATTTTTTATTGGCGGCGCTAGTTGGCTTATGTCAGCCCCTTAACACATAACGTCAGTATTTCAAAATTGCGGAATGTTATTTCAGTCATGCAGAAGTAATTTTTTCTAGTAAAGGAAGCGGTTGACATTGAATCTAAAACCCAGATTCAACAAGCGCGATTGTTTTAAATTCTTACCAGTATTAATCCAGGGATAATCATTAAATTTATTAGACATGTGTTAAATATTATTTCACATGTATTTTCGTCCTTTTTTTGAGCACTAGAGTATCCAAATATTGGTACAATGTAAAGTTTATGGCGACTGTGAAGTGACACCATGCGGGGTGCGACTCTAACTTGACTGCTCTGTGGAGATAATATGAGAGGAACTGAGGAACTTGGTTGATAAAAGCAGTGTATTACATTTGAACATGTACTTAGGACAACCTAATGTCATTTCCATTCAGAATTCATAAAGTACACTCAAATATGTTTTTTTTTTAATTTAATTCCATTATTATTTGAATAAATCTTGGTTGCACTCGAAACTTTTGTATTATTAGGCGTAATGTAATAATATATAATTGTAGTGCACAAAACCATTAACTTAAACTCGACATAGCTTCAGCTCCTGAGCTGCAGGTATGTCGACAGTTGAAAACACTTATTAACATAATATTATAACCCGTGTACATAATTATATTGTAATAGTTCTGTTTAATTATAATATAAAGTACATGTTAACTGAGGATGTTGAAAATGTTTTAGAAATCTTTTTAGTGCTTTTTCCTAAAGGTACCTAAAGCCACATGGCACACGTAATATTAACCTCAAAACAAATATAAACACTGTTATTTGATTTCTGTGTTTTTTTTAATACCTTTTTTGCAACTGGCAAATGCAGATGTTTGCCTATAGAAAGCGCAGCGTTTTCAATCAATAGCACGTTATCAAAGGTAGAAAAAATGAGAAATAAATAAAAATATGTTAATACTCCCATAACAGTCTTTATTGTCCTTACATTAATAATAAATTATGTACATTGATTTACTTACAATTATAATTAAATAACAAAATGATAGTTAATTGTGGCTGTGTGAACAGAATTGATAATAAACATATTTTGATGAAGAATTGTGATAAATTGAATAGATACTATGCGATTACGATAAGATTACAGGGAGCCATCCTGTTTCATCTTCAGTATGAAATGTAAAAACTTTTATCTCTATAGGGAAAATTGTGAAATTGTGATAGTAAAAACTCAGTGATAGTATACTCGCAGAATTGCATTGTCAATGCTTAAAAATAATTTAAAATCTTAACTTTTATCTCTTCTAGCACGAGGCGAATTGCGATTTATTTAAATATTATATTGCACAATAAATAAAATTGGGAGTTAATACTATCCATTTAATTCACGAGATAATTTATCTTCGATTTGGTGTCTAAACCCAGTTTTAATATACTATTTTCTTTAACCAAATCGATCAAATTATAGATGCGAAAACATGTTGACTAGACAGCGTGCCCAATTCTCATTGTAATCGCATATTTTTGTAAAAAATTTATCAGTATATTAATTCTCAGTACTTATTCAGTCAAAGAGAAAATTGTTGGTTTATAAATATCACATTTAACTTAACTTTCTTGTCCTATTTAACAAACAATTTATTCCATTAACTCCTAAAATTACATAACCACTACTTCATACTGTTTACCGCACATTCATCATTGCTTCTTTTTGTTAATAAGCATTTAGTCACTCTATTGGAATGGATATTTTTTTGTTGAAAACCGTAAAAGTTGTTTACAAAATAAGACAAGAAAACGCTATGTACATACAAACAACCATAATAATATAGTTAAATAAGATTTTCGAGAAATAGAAATATGGCATATTAAAAGAATATAATTCTAAAATGTCATAAAATAACAAGAATATGAACATAAAACCAATCGGGTAAAATTATACAAAA
Organism: Crambus lathoniellus; assembly: GCA_949710035.1. Classification (NCBI taxonomy): domain Eukaryota; kingdom Metazoa; phylum Arthropoda; class Insecta; order Lepidoptera; family Crambidae; genus Crambus; species Crambus lathoniellus. Next base: position 9,685,523 of record OX453299.1, on the reverse strand, counting down.
TTGATTTAAAGTATCATTAGCCGGATCTACAACAAGCGATCCACGATCCTGAGGGCCTACTCTGAAACGCAAAATCCGAAAATTCGTTATGTCCCTCTACCCCCGTCTCCCGTCCTTCTCGCTCTCTAGCAATGGCAGAATCAAGAAGTGTGCATAGTACCAGGCGTCTGTCACTCGATGTACTTGCGCGCAACTCTCGCCCGCACCGCCCCGCGGTGCAAATCCATAGAAATTAGGTCCGCAAAAGAGCTAGAATATATGCGATAGAAAGAGATGCAGCGAGTGGCCATTCGTAATTTGCGCCGTGTGCAGACGGCCTACTCGGGCCCGCTAACAGCTGCTATGCGCTATGGTGCCTATGATGTTGTTGGCGGCGGGTATGTCGGGGTGCGGCGCGGGCGCGGGGCGGGCGCGCGCGAGGCGGGGCGCGGGCGCGGGCGGGGCGCGCTCGCCGGGCGGCACGTGCGTGTGCAGGCGGCCTGACTCGGGCCCGCTAACAGCTGCTATGCGCTATGGTGCCTATGATGTTGTTGGCGGCGGGTATGTCGGGGTGCGGCGCGGGCGCGGGGCGGGCGCGCGCGAGGCGGGGCGCGGGCGCGGGCGGGGCGCGCTCGCCGGGCGGCACGTGCGTGTGCAGGCGGCCTGACTCGGGCCCGCTAACAGCTGCTATGCGCTATGGTGCCTATGATGTTGTTGGCGGCGGGTATGTCGGGGTGCGGCGCGGGCGCGGGGCGGGCGCGCGCGAGGCGGGGCGCGGGCGCGGGCGGGGCGCGCTCGCCGGGCGGCACGTGCGTGTGCAGGCGGCCTGACTCGGGCCCGCTAACAGCTGCTATGCGCTATGGTGCCTATGATGTTGTTGGCGGCGGGTATGTCGGGGTGCGGCGCGGGCGCGGGGCGGGCGCGCGCGAGGCGGGGCGCGGGCGCGGGCGGGGCGCGCTCGCCGGGCGGCACGTGCGTGTGCAGGCGGCCTGACTCGGGCCCGCTAACAGCTGCTATGCGCTATGGTGCCTATGATGTTGTTGGCGGCGGGTATGTCGGGGTGCGGCGCGGGCGCGGGGCGGGCGCGCGCGAGGCGGGGCGCGGGCGCGGGCGGGGCGCGCTCGCCGGGCGGCACGTGCGTGTGCAGGCGGCCTGACTCGGGCCCGCTAACAGCTGCTATGCGCTATGGTGCCTATGATGTTGTTGGCGGCGGGTATGTCGGGGTGCGGCGCGGGCGCGGGGCGGGCGCGCGCGAGGCGGGGCGCGGGCGCGGGCGGGGCGCGCTCGCCGGGCGGCACGTGCGTGGTGCACACGGCGGCGGCGTGCCCGGAACGCGCCGACGGTAACGCGGCGCCCGGCTGCCACGCGTCTGACGCCGGGTCGTATACTTCGACGATGTCTAGGAATGACGTGCCGTCGTAACCACCTGGAGAACAAATGACAAATGAGCCTCTATTTTTTCATTTAAACACCACTTAATTTTAATTAGTACAAAGATTTTAGGGGAACATACTCCGTCAACGAAACTGATAAAGTGCTTCCCTAGGGTCAGCGCAGACAGAACGGAGAAATCCTCGCGTGTCACCATAGCCAAACCATGTCACCATAGCCTAAAATACAAAATTGTATGAATATCAACAGAGAAGTCAGCGTCGCCTCGTGCGCATATTATATAATATAATAATATTAATATTCATACAATTTTGTATTTTAGGCTATGGTGACATGGTTTATTTTTCAATGACCTCAAAAATTTCCGCGAGTTTTTTTCCGTTCTGTCTGCGCCGACCCCTAGTCGACTTTACAACACCTTTTAAATTGAAAGCGATCACGATAGATTTTTGCATATAAACATAACCGTCAAACATATAAAAAACAAAAAAAAACATTATAAAAAAATTAAAATATCAAGTGCAGTGCCGCTCCGAACACACCACCAATGGCTCGATGCCGGCGCCAAATTGACCCTATGAATCTACCAACGGCCAGAATTAATAATCTATCCACAGATAGGGATAGGCAAGATCCAGATTAGTTGCTAGGCAACACCTAGCAACACCCAGGCAATTGTCGTTAATTCTATGTCGGACGCCAGCTGCGACCCGTCGGAGCCACACTCACCCATGGCGTACAGTTTGTTGTCGAGGACGGTGAGAGAGAGGGCGGAGCGCGCCTTGGTGATGGGCGCTACGGGCTCCCACGCGTCGCGCTCCGTGTCGTAGCGCTCCACGGACGCCAGCTGCTGAGACCCGTCGTAGCCGCCCACTACGTAGATGTACTGGTTTAGTGCTGCTACGCCTGGGAACGACAACAAAGTCCTTATTATCCTATAGTCCTATAAAAACAAAAAGCAAAATTAATTCATTTAACTTAAAAATTAGTGATCAGACTTTTGAATCAGATATTGAGGTGGCTAGTGCTTTTGAAGGTTTCTTTGCTCGAATACCGTTAGAAACTACTAGCAGACTTAATTCTTGCCCCAACACCGCTGTCTCTCTTATGGAATCTAGTGTGAACAAGTGCCAGGAAACATTTAGTTTTAGCTATGTCACTACCGAAGATATTATTAAAGCATTCAAAGCAATAAATATTAAGAAAACAGAAGATCTCTGGGGCATATCTACAAGTATCATCAAATCAATAATTGATGTGATAGCTCCATCATTAGCAATAATTTTTAACCAATGTATAAGTGAAGGGGTCTTTCCTAATTTAATGAAGAATAGTAAAATTATTCCTCTGTTTAAAGCTGGTGACAAAAGTGACCCAGCAAATTTTAGACCTATATCCATACTACCAGCAATAAGTAAAATATTTGAGAAATTAATTTATGCTCAACTTTTAGAATATTTTAAATTAAATAGTATACTGCATGAGAAACAGTTTGGTTTTTCAAAAGGTAAAAGTACAACTGATGCTGGGGTTGCATTTCTAAAACATGTACTTGATGCCTGGGAGGACAAGCAGGATGTAATCGCTATTTTTTGTGACCTTTCCAAGGCATTCGATTGTGTTGATCACCAAACACTATTAAGGAAGTTAAAACATTATGGTGTTTCTGAAATGTCAGTAAGCCTTATGCATTCATATCTGTATGAAAGAACTCAGAAGGTAGTTATTAATAAAACTGAGTCTACCGGAGCTCCCATTACTATGGGCGTACCCCAAGGATCAATATTGGGCCCGCTGTTGTTTTTAATATACATAAATGACCTTCCTTACTACGCGAAGAATTTATGTGAGACGGTGCTATTTGCCGATGATACATCTCTAGTCTTTAAAGTAGATAGAGGTGATGACTGTTCTGACGAAGTAAATAGTGCTCTTTCAAAAGTGTCACATTGGTTTAATAGTAATAATTTATCATTAAACTCAAAGAAAACTAAGTGTTTAAAATTTTCGTTACCTAATGTAAGACGAGTTGATTTTCATATTAGACTAGACGGCGATACGGTCGAATTCATTAACAATACAAAATTTCTAGGTATTATATTAGACTCGCGACTACAATGGGATCCTCATATCGAAGCCTTGGCGAGTAGACTCAGTTCGGCTGCATTCGCAGTTAAGAAAATAAGGCTCTTAACCGATATTGAAACGGCTAGAATAGTCTATTTTAGTTATTTTCATAGTGTTATGTCCTACGGCCTTTTGTTGTGGGGCTCAACCGCTAACATCCAAAGTATATTCGTGCTCCAAAAAAGGGCTATTCGCGCCATTTACAACCTCCGATCGAGAGATTCTTTAAGAGATCTATTTAAAGAAATAAACATTTTAACTGTTGCAGGACATTACATCTATGAAAATATAATTTATGTGAAAAAGTATTATAATACATTTGTAAAGCAGAGCGATATTCATCGCTTTAACACAAGAAATAAAGATAAACTTGTCGTTCCCAAGTTTAGGCTAGAAAAATCCAGAGCCTCATTTCTGGGGAAAAGCATAGCCTTTTTTAATAAAGTTCCACAGCATATAATTGAACTACCATTGCATAAATTTAAATGTTACATTAAAGAGTCGCTGATGAGCAAAGGATACTATAAAGTAGACGATTATTTGAATGACCGCAATGCATGGTCATGATGTAACACATAACATAATCACTGTTTAATATGATGTATTTTTATACTAAGCAATTGTTGTATTAGTAACGATATGTTTTTTTTTTTTTTTGTAAATGTCGTTACCTAACTAAGAAACGCTGGCAAGTTTCTTGCGCCCATTCTTCTTGTCAGTTAAAAAAGTCTTGAATGGGTGGTAGGAAAATATTGACGATTCATAAGTACATATTTATTATGTCTAAGTGAATAAAGAATATTTTTATCTTATTATCTTTATCTTATTCAATTGTTGTACGGGACACCTTGAGATGATGATGATGATGATCTTGATAGAAACACTGATTAACAGATAACTGTTTATTTATAGAAACCAAGGTATAAAATTGATATGTACTAGCTAGGAGCACGTAATAACACGAACTGAGGTCAATTAGGTTAAATAATAAATTGATTGACAATGCAAAATAAATACAATAATTATTTGGTCATTTAGAAAATGCTGATATGGGAAATGTGCGATGCTTGTATCGTACAATTGTATTTTTTTTCATAGCATAGCCTATGGAACTAAAAAGTTAACAACATCAACCACCCATATATGCCAAGAACTATTTAGAACTTCGAATTGCGTAATTTTTTGATATTTTAGTCCTATATAGGTTGGTGCTTTTTCGTTTTCGAATCCGCTGGGCATATATGGGTTTTATTTATATTTATACCCATACACGGAAAAAAATGGGTAACGTGCTGTGGGGAGGGGTTGGTTAGTTTTCATCTCTTTCACTGTACAGTCGGCGTCATATAGTGGGTAGCAGTCTAGCAGTCAAGATCACCAAATACTTGGAAACAACTAAAATGGTCACTAAAGATGACTTGGCAAAAAAGATCAAATTGTTCAGGTCAGGCTATCGACCGTGTTCAAAAATACTCAAACCAAATTGAATGAAAAATGCAAAAATGGGAGTGGCGACTCGCCGGGCGCCGTCGAACCGTCCATGGCCGCGGTAAAGGTATATCCCACTTATACCGCACCGCTCCGACCCAACCAAAGTATGAGCAGCCAAATATGGACTTAATATCGTTCACTGTAGATGCACTTTACAGGGGGTCGATTCTGCTAACGTTAAGTCATAATCGCGTCTCAACCGTGTTTCAATTGCAGTTCAGTTGTAGTGCTATTTTACACACTAGTTACGAGAAATGTGTACTTTTTTCACAATACTACTGATAGTCACACCACACACTACATTCACATCAAATCATACTGTCATAATTCTTGTAACTAGTGTATAAAAAACCGCTACAATTGAAACACGATTGAGACACGATTATGACTTAACGTTAGCAGAATACGGTATTTTACTGATTTTTTTTATTTCTTTAAAATGCTTTTCGAAATATTAGCTACACAAAACAAGTTTTCATTTTGAATTATCTTGAATATTTTCAAAGATATAGGACTTCAAACTTTATAATTAGACAAGGACAGGACGCTGTCTTAGTGACGTCAGTGAGTTAGTAGCGTCATAGTCACGCCATAGAAGATTTCGTTTTAGAAAGAGACAGCTACAGTCAAAATCAAACAGACTATAATTCTTTTATTATAAAACAGATTCAAATTATTTTTTCACATTTGGTATTCTTAATTGCAATATTTTTTAACGTCATCATTAAATATCTTCATTTCAACAACAGTAAAATACTCTATTGGCCCCCAGTAACAATATACAATAGCAGACAGCGCGCGGTAAGCGAGCCTGCCGCAAGCTAAAGTGCATCTACAGAGCACGACATTAGGTCCATATTTGACTGCTCATACATTGGTTGGGTGGGAGCGGTGCGGTATAAGTGGGCTAAAGTCGTGGGCCACACTGGAGCACGCGCGAACATGTACTATTCCCTCCGCCGGTCGCGGCAACAGCCGGACGCGCCAGAGTGGCCCCTCCCGTCCGTCTCAATGTATTTGTTTTTCCCGCTCAACGCGGACGCAAGACGCGCCGCTCCAGTGTGGCCACGACTAAAGTGCCCCGGTAACGATCAATCGTCATTCGTCAATTGTTACGTGATTGACCGTTTCAATTGAAGGTGCGAATGATGGAGCTTCATTCGATGCGTCAATTGGGTGTTTGACTGTTGTTGAAATGTAGATATTTAATTATGACATGCGAAAATATAACATTATTGAATAACAAATATGAAAAAAGAAATTCAATATGTATTATAACAAGCGAATAATGAGCTACTTAATTGTGACTCTAGCTATCTCTTTCCAAAACGAAATTTTCTATGGCGAGAGTATGGCGCTATAGAAATGTGACGTCACGTTTCCATAGCGCTCTCCTTGTCTAATTAGTAAGTTTGATGCTCTATATCGCTGAAAATATGCAAGATATTTGAAAATAAATACCTATGTTGGGTTGCTACTAATTAAATGAACATTTTAAGTCAATAAAAAAAATTCAGTCAAATACCCAATTGCTCGCGCCATGTTTCTCATCGAAAAATCTGTCAATCGCACAACGAGACGTTCAATTGGTAGCGTCATTCGCGATTGTCAATGGGCTTTCCATCATTCGCATCAATCACGTAGTTTCGAATGACAATCGCTTCAATTGCCTCTGTAGACGATCATTTGGTCCTTCAATGACGTAAACATTGTCAATTGCGAATGATCGTTACCGGGGCACTATAAGTCCTTAACTCACCGGCGCCGCTCCTGGCCGCGTCCATTGCCGCCCGCGGGCCCCAGCGGTCGTCCTCGGGGTGGTAGCACTCGACGGAGGCGACCCGCCGGGCGCCGTCGAACCGTCCAAGCGCGGTAACTCACCGGCGCCGCTCCTGGCCGCGTCCATGGCCGCGCGCGGGCCCCAGCGGTCGTCCTCGGGGTGGTAGCACTCGACGGAGGCCACCCGCCGGGCGCCGTCGAACCGTCCAAGCGCGGTAACTCACCGGCGCCGCTCCTGGCCGCGTCCATGGCCGCGCGCGGGCCCCAGCGGTCGTCCTCGGGGTGGTAGCACTCGACGGAGGCGACCCGCCGGGCGCCGTCGAACCGTCCAAGCGCGGTAACTCACCGGCGCCGCTCCTGGCCGCGTCCATGGCCGCGCGCGGGCCCCAGCGGTCGTCCTCGGGGTGGTAGCACTCGACGGAGGCGACCCGCCGGGCGCCGTCGAACCGTCCAAGCGCGGTAACTCACCGGCGCCGCTCCTGGCCGCGTCCATGGCCGCGCGCGGGCCCCAGCGGTCGTCCTCGGGGTGGTAGCACTCGACGGAGGCGACCCGCCGGGCGCCGTCGAACCCCCCCACGGCGTACAGCAGCCGGTTGACCACGGCCACGCCCACGCCCAGCCGCGCGCACCCCATGCTCGCCACGCACGTCCACGTGTCACGCTCGGGGTCGTAACTGCACACGATAACAGTATAAGATCAGAGAGCGTATTGCGAGATTTTGCTTATTCTTTAACTTATATAACCTTCGATCAACAATAGTACTAGATGAAGGCTCACGACGAACTAAATGAAAACTTTATATGGCACAGACTGACATTTTTTTAAACGGAGAAGAAAGGTTACGAATGTTAAGATCTTACATTATAAATGACAGGAAGCGTTCCAAGTTTGAAATACCTTAGTATTATTGACACTGTCAAAATAATCTAAGTACTTATAATTATACTCTCAAGTGGGCGTATAACGCTCGGCCATGTCTGTCACTCTAACTATGTATCTAGAACTAGGTGTTATTGTTGATCGAAGTATATAACGTGTTCTTTTTGATATCCCATAACTCTAATGTCATCAAAAAGAAATCAAAATGTTCAAAGGAACATAGGTCCAAAAACGAGTTTGGTTTTTGGCTTCTTCATACAATTTTTCTTCCCCATACAAACCATGCTCAGACAATAGAGGAGTGGAACCTTAAAAAGAACATCTATGTATATATAAAACTCTTGCGTTACTCACTGACTGACAGACAACGCATACTGGGCGCAAGAGTCTGAAATATGGCATGTATGGCCTTGGGGAGTGTAGGGGAGCACTAAGAGAGGATTCTTGGAAAGGGGGTAAAAAAGGGAGTCCACGCACAGAATATATATTAGTACCTTACGGTACAGAAATTTCACTTCCGAGTTTAGGTATGATAAACGCAAGCGTCCGGTCACCGGACTAGTCTCAATAGGCTGGCACTCGCTCGACTTGTCGCACACGCAGCGCACGCATTCGCATGTGTCGCCATCTGTGTCGCTTAGCGTGTATTACTTTCACAGATGAAGTAGTACCCCTGACAGCCCTAGCAGGTTGAAGCGAGACGGCAGACAGTTATTGTACTATGAACGCTATACGCAATGCAAAAGGTTGAAATTAGGTTGTTTTCCAGAATAGTAGGTAAATATCTCGGGGATTTTGCGCCGCTTGTATGGAAGTGAGACAGGCCTGGTCCACGCAGACGAAACGCGAGTAGAGCGCTAGCCCTGTATAGGTATAACTTATTTGATAGATGATGATATATGACCCACTACGAATTTGCTGCGAATTCTATGTTTTTTATGTAAGCACTCGCATTAAGCACTTATTAGTTATTTATTATAGTCTGAATGAGTTCATTACAAGTAGAATGTAGAGTATAAATATGAATTGCAAGTAAGAGGAAATATAGGACGTGAAGACCTATGAGGAACTTAGTCAACTTAGGATGCGCACAGAATTCGGCAATAATAGTTCAACTCGAGACGCGTAAACATTTTGCACTGATGCAGATGCATGCGAAAAGGAATGTATTTTTAAAAGCTTGCACGCGGTGCACGCCGGATAGGCGTGCACTTGTCGCAGTTACAAATCAAATAGGGTATTTATAGGTGGGAACGGCCCACCGCTTATCTAAATTAAATCATTTCAACCGAGTCATCGTTGATTGGGAAGGAAAAATTGATATTTAAAATTTTACACCATTATTCTACAAACAATATTATCAACAAGCTGCGTTATGTAGGCATGGCAATCAACATTATTCAGTTTTGTGATGTTTAATTTTATTATAGTTATATTCTATACTGATATTTTTAATAAATCTCTGTATCAATTTTAATAAAGAACTTGTTTTTGGTTTTCCTTTTTTGTTTGTTTACTCCAAAATTTTTGACAATTAATCTTGACTAAAACCCGTGAGATGAAGAGAATTTTTTTCCAAAGACCAAGTCTAAGTTGTATTCCGTAACTAGAAATACATCCATATACATACATCCGTAACTAAAAACACTAGAGCTCCGCTCGCGACTTTATCTGCGTGGACCCCCTTTTTTACCCCCTTAAAGGAGGGAATTTCCGATAATCCTGTCTTAGTGCTCCTCTACACTCCCCAAGGAACATACACGCCAAATTTCAGCTTCTTGCGCCCAGTAGTTTCGGCTGTGCGTTGTCTGTCAATCAGCCAGTAACGCAACAATGTATGTTATCAATATGTTTATATATTTAGATAAACATATTGATAACATACATTGTTGCTTGTCATGCAGAGATAAAATTATTTATCAGCGTTTAATCGACAACAGGTCGATGTCTTTGTTTTGATCGGGGGACGTAAATCACAATTTCTATGCTTGTTGGTTTTGTTAAATTTATTTAGACATCGTATTACATGCACCTGCATGTTATTGCATATTTTACTACTTTTTCACTGATAGTGCTTATAATTATAATAATTTCTGAGTCGATTTCGGCTACAGCGACAGTCGGGTAGGCTCAAGTAGGCGTGTTGTATCACGCGGGAACGGTGGCGAGACGCAGACTTTGTTGACTAACGAAACTCTTATTTTAGTTGAAATAATGCCGCGAGTGTGTGTAACGTATGACCAGACTGAAATGGAATCTTGGCTAAAATAATTATTCAGATCAATTAACCTCTTGCGGACCTATGGCGGCTTATGCCGCGGATCTGAAGAAAAAAAAGAGTAGGGGACTCTTTTTTTTCTAACTATTGCAGTTTTTTGATTTTTTGAATGCGGTTTTCGATGTTCAAAAGAGAGATAAACTCGTCGTACTGTAAAAATAAACTATAATATGTGATCCGGAAAAAAATAAATAAATAAAAATTTTTGAATTTTGAGTTTTTTTCAAAACGGAAGTAATTAAATTTTTGAAAATTTGGAAAAAAAACAAAAACATTGTTTATCCTTTTATTATATTCTTATTCGATAGGTTTTTTTATGTAGATTCTAAATATATATACTTTTTATATGTTATTTCATCGATAACTATGTGAAAAAAATTGATTTCGAATGTACCGCACTATTGTCATTTGTTTACACAAAGGTAGAGTTTGAACGACGATTATAAAAACAAAACATGTCGTAAAACTGTCCATTAGCTTAACTTTATTGCTTTTGCTAATCAGCTACTCATAAATGTAACCAAAGACCTCGTAAGTATAATAAGATGTTCGGGAGTGCGATAGCGCGCTCTTAAGTGCTTTGTTTACATAAAAAAATGGGCCATATAAAAAAACCCAGGTCCGCCCAAGGTTAATTTACGACTGATGGCTCTGTGATTTTTTCTGTAAGGCTTGTGAGAAGCGAATATCTTTACCAAAAAAATACCAGATCAACATGTATTGTGGGGACTGTTTCCCATATATCTGCAAATCCTGCACAACAATAATCTACGAGTAGTCGCCAACAACTGCAGACTCGAATTTCGCCTTCTGATTAAGGGGGCGGGGGGAGGTAAAATAGCATTTAACAAAGATTTCAATCAATTATCATAGGTAAAAATAAAACATAATACAGTGAAGATATACAAAATCTGATAATATTAATATTACAGAAAAATGGAAAATGAAGTATTTAGAAAAAATCGACCCGTCTCACAACTAGCTCCGATGGGACTCGAACCCACGACTAGGGCATGCAAAACCGGTTCTGGTTCCTTATTTTTAAAACCCGGGTTTTAGCCGAGTCAGAACCGGGTACCCGGGTATTACCCGGTTTTTTTTCAGTTGTAAGTTTTTTTTTATTATCTTAATTTGTTTACTTCTCAAATTAAAATACATTAGAGGGAATTCGACAGATTAGAATGACGTAAATACGTGATGATACGTCAGTTCTTTGCATCTTTTCCTTGGTGGCAATGCTGCTTTTCTTTAGAGGAACCGTCGAAATGCGCTGACGCTGTCACCGAGATCATACTTTGGCGTATGAAATATTAAATCCCATACTCCGATGTTCCCTCAAGCAGTAACGCTAGTCCCTGGTTCAATGCTGACTCTCATAGCGCCGAAGTGCAGAATGATTTAGCTTTTTAGCTTGGGCTGATGATCGAGCGCGCAAATCGCCGGAAACTCACACTCTGAAGAAAGCTTATATAACCAAGTCGCCAATTCTAGTAAACGAATGTTGCGCAGGGCACGTTTTGACCTCATCGGCCGCATTGAAGTTAATTAACTTACTTCCCACCCATTTGGAAGTAGAGAGTTTTGGTTTCTAGCCAAAGCTGCCGAATTAGATTCTGTCGCCCTTCTTTTCCGCCTCTGCTGAAACCTGATAGATCGCTTGCTCATACTGCGACTGAGAAAACAAACTTGTGTGTCTCTCTCTTTGTAGAAAATTGGCACCTTGAAGTCGGTAACAAAGTTTCACCTATGAGTCCTCGTCCATAGAGGAGATATACAGATACGCAACAAAGAGGTACTCAAAGCTCTCCGTGCTCTAGATGCGAACAAAGCTATAGTGGTCCCGATGGTATCCCAGCAATTGTTCTGCGCAATTGTGCACCTGATCTGGCTCCTGTGTTATATCGCCTGTACGGCCCCTAACTTGAGACTGGACTAGTACCCCAATCGTGGAAACTTGCAAAACGTGGAAGCTTGCATGCGCCCAAAAAGGGCAGCTGTGCCGACCTTTTCAAATACAGGCCAATTTCAGTCACAACCGTACTCTGTGGGCCGTGTCTCTTGGGCCGTCTCCTCGAAGAAAACGACCTCCTCAAAGACCGCAAATTTTGGTTTTCGTCCTGGTCGGTCGACTGGAGATCTTCTTGTGTATGCCACCCATCTTTGGAGTGAAGCGATGGAGAAACATGGCGTATCCCTTGCCGTATCGCTCGACATATCCAAAGCCTTTGGTAAGGTCTGGCAGCCTTATAAGTAAGCTTCCCTCATAGGGTGTCGTTGATAGCCTTTGCACTTGAATTGCTGACTCCCTCCATAATCGCCTAATCCGAGTTGTGGTGGACGGTCAATCATCCGACCCAAAAGCCATTGATGAAGGTGTTCCGCAAAGATCTGTCTTGTCTGCGACACTGTTCCTTCTGCATATTAATGACCTGCTGGTGAACAATACTTTTGGGTATGCAGATGACACGACCATCCATACCTAACTAGAAGATATATCTCAACTGCAAAGGCTACCAATGTTTTTATCAATAGTCATTTTATTATCAAACTAGCGGCCGCCCGCGGTTTCACCCGCGTGGTTCCCGTTCCCGTGGGAATATCGGGATAAAAGTACCCTATGTGTTATTCCAGACCCACATCCTTTCAGTAGTTTTTGCGTGAAAAAGTAACAAACATCCATACATCCATACCCACAAACTTTCGCATTGATAATAAACTACACGACGCTATCCCGAGGGAATATGATATTTTTCCGGGATAAAAAGTAGCCTAAGTTACTCCTTATTACATTAGCTACCTGCCAGTGAAAGTCGGTCCAGCCGTTTCAGAGATTAGCCGCAACAAACAGACAGACAGACAGACAGACAGACAAAAATTGTAAAAATGTCATTTTGGTATGTGTACCGTATATATAATCATATGCATGTACTAAAAAGCGGTTATTTTAATGTTACAAACAGACACTCCAATTTTATTTATTTGTATAGATATGTGGTTTGGTTGGAGTGAGTATCGCTCTGTAACTGTAACATTAAATGGTTTTATTATTAGTGAAAGTTAATATAGTGCTAGCTATTATGCTATGCTTCCTTTAAAATATGTATTAAGGTTTTTAAATGACTAAATATTATGCTGAATTAGTCATGTTTTATCTGGAACAAGAAAATATTGTCACGTCCCATTTCTTATCACATAAAACCCGGTTAAACCCGGTTCCCATGACTTAGAACCGGTTCTAGCTGAACTTCCAAATACCCGGGTTATCCCGGGTTTTCGAGAACCGGGAAAACCCGGTTGCATGTCCTACCCACGACCTTTCGCTTTCCAGGCGACTGCTCTAAAGCGAAAGGTCGTGGGTTCGAGTCGAGACGGGTCGATTTTTTCTAAATACTTCACATTCCATTTTTCTGTAATAAAAACTGCATTGTGAATGCAAAAAACTAAACATTAAAATAAATATTAATATTATTTTGATTGTGCATATAATCCGATGTCAAATATAATTAAAATAATACCGGAACCACGCTTCTGCTGCTACCCACGGCGATATAGTCTGCCGGAAAAAATAGAATTGCCACAAATAATAATATACCAAGACAGAGATACTTGCCATTCGACAGATTTATGATATTCAGATCCTGAGGAACCGCCCACTGCATACAGTAAACCGTCCATTACAGCTACTCCTACCTGAAAAAGGATATATTTTAGCTTTTTCCATCGTTCATTAATTATTGAAGGCCTAGTGTAAGCTAAAACTTTAAACTAGGTTTATTAGAAAAAAAAATGTTAACTTTCATTTGATGTTTTCTGGATAAACTATTTAGATCATTATTTATTTTTAATATAGACCACTAAAAGTACAAAGATTTTAGGAGATGAATATGTCCATCAATGATCAATACGAACTGCTATGGAGCCACCCACAGAATCACAAAAAAAATGCCGTTTGCTGTTGCTAGAAAAGTACAACATCGACTCTACTAAATGTATGGAACAGCTGTTTTTTTTCGCGATTTCGTGGCTGGCCCCACAGTTAAAAATGATCGTTAATAAAATTAAGTAGTAAATAAATAAAAAGAGTAAATATCAATCCTACATTTATGTTAAATCGGGGCACCCACGGGGCAAAAAATAGTAGTATCCGTGACCACAGCCCCTGGAAAGGTGCCGAAACGTAGGAATACTCCTTAAAAACACGTATTATTATAAGATTTTAAATTATATTTATTCATTCACAATGCAATTTTTGTAAGTACTTATAGGAAAAATGTGATAGTAAAAAACCACGAGCCCTATAAGTAGATTTCAGGCGGGATTCGAACCCGCGCCTCCGGGAATCCGGCCCGATGCTCTGACCAACTAAGCTACCGAAAGGCTTACACGACTCGTCGAATTTTGCTATCACTTGTTACGCTGTAGGCCAGCGTTGTTTCATCAATGTGAGGAAACCCTCGCATCCGAAAGAAACATTTTTACAAATGTTTAACAGTCGATTAAGATGAAACAGCCATTAAATAAGATTTTAAATTATTTTTATGCATTCACAATGCAATTTTTAATAAGTATAAGTGCAGTATAAGTATAGGCGCGGGTTCGAATCCCGCCTGAAAGCTACTTATAGGGCTCGTGGTTTTTTACTATCACATTTTTCCTATACGTATTATTATGTTTAATAAAATAAGCATGGTAAAAATCCGTTAAAAGTGTTTTTACTTCAATAAACAGTTCGCGCAGAAGTCTAAAGGGCCCTACAGACTTTTCATGGCCGATTGCGGCCAACTGAAAGGCTGTTGCCTGTTGGCGGACTGATAGTCTGAGGGGGCCCTTAAGGCTAGAATTAACGAAAATCATCATTGGCCACGACATCTTGACAGATGATTGTTGCAGTGTCATCAACTCTGTGTGGTGCAGGGTATTTTAAATTATGGATTACTCGCAAATCACAAGTGCTCAAAATTTGGAAAAAATGTTATGTTATTTTACATCCTTACGCTCTTTCATCGAGTCATTCCTGCCAGATTCAGATTTTTCAGATTCAGATTTTATTGCAAGTTACAAGTTTTACAAGGTGTTACAGATTTGAATTATAGTACAAGTGACGCCCTGCAACGGCACCGCAATTTTTCCATACATTAGGCCGACGACGTAGACGTCTAGGTAGTATGATATATGATATATATAGTATGTATGAAGTAAACGTACTTATTTGGTTTAACTATGGCTTGTGGCTCGAACGCGGCCACTCGATCGCTCGGTTTGCGCCGATGCTATACAAAATGTATGAAAATACTCGTCCGCAGCTTGTGGTCGCGTTTGGTGGCCGCGACTAGTGGCCCAATGTGCGCCCGCACTAAAACGTTTCACTCACCCTATGTCTAGGCGTGGACATCGGACTGCACGGGCGCCACATCTCGCTGGCGGGGTTGTACACGTCCACCCAGTCGCTGTCGTACGACGAGCCGGGCGACGTGTTCCTGCCTCCCACCGCGTAGAACAGACCCTGGCCACACGATTTTGATCCTTATTACCATTGACTGAGAATTTAAAGTTTGGATTGGGTATGTTACTAAGGGGCTGTCCATTAATGTAATTATAGTGGTTTTCTTATTGCAACTGGTAAAGCTTGTTGTTACTGTATTATACAGGGTGGAATTTTTTCATTATACCTAAAGGGAAAGTACTCGAAATAATGGACACACTCAAAGGCAACATGCCTGGAATAAAACGAAAAAGGGATACGGCACATATTTCTTCTGAGCAAATAAAGACGTCCTTTTTTTTCTCAGAAGAAATATGTGCATTACGTTGTGGATAAGGGTGAATTTGCTATGTGAAATTTTAAATTGACGCTTCGCCTCTGCGCTAGCGTGAGTTGAGTCTAGGTGTTACCTTTAAGAAAGCAGCACCAAGCCCTGACCGGGGTACTGTCAGCTGTGGCAACGCGGTCCATGCTCCGTCGTCCAGATTGAATGCTTCAAAAACGCCTATGGAATGCCGCAGGTATCCGCCCGCTACGTATATTACGCGAGGTGTGTTCGGCCGCCTCTCTTTCACCACTGGTTTTTTGTGTAATGTCAGATCCTAGAATATAAATGAATGAAAAAGCTTGTTTTTTGTATACATATAAGCAGATATTTGTTTCGTAACAATGTCAAAGGTACGGCTGTTTCTTTAATTGCGTAGAATATTGACTACCTACTTACATTCAAATAATTCTAACAACATCAAACCCACTACTGGAGAATCGCATGTTGACATTTTCTTTACCAAAACTGAAAGTAGTATTAACTTTGCTGAAGTGTTTTAAAAACAAGACTGTCTTGCCATGTTAGTTACTTAGTTAGTGGGGGAAAAACCTTGCAAGCTTAATTTGACCCACTTCCCAGTGTCCGATGGAGCTGGAATTCATGGACTTTTTTCATAATACTTCTGATGGTCACACCACACACTACATTCACATCACATCATACTGTCATAATTCTTGTAACTAGTGAGTAAATAAGCACTGCAATTGAACTACAACTGAAACACGATTGAGACACGATTATGACTTAACGTTAGCAGACTTGGCCCCCAGGTTTGGTTCAGATGACAATACAATATTAAAGTACAGTCAGCAAAAAAGCTTGTCATAAAAATGAAATTTTTACGAAAAACTTATTTTAATCTTCAAGTTTGTACCTTACCTGGAATATTTTAGCGAGATACTCTCTACAAGCGGGTACTTTCTTTAGTACAGCGCAGGTGCTCATCTGCTCCTTGAGAAAGCGCGGCGTCAGATACTGACACCGGACTGCCTGAAGGATGTGCTCCATACGGGAATGTCGGCGGTCCTCGTCGTGTTTCACCTGGTAATTTATAATAATAATAATAATTTACCACACAGTGCAACGACACACAGGCGTTCATGAGCGACAATGGGCGATTTTCTGAAAGCTCAGTCACTAGATGGCGCTGTCCCACCTATGCAGTTAGAAGGAACGGAACGTTATAAATTTTACTTTGACGCGACTTTTTTACGTAGAACGGAACGTCAGACAGATGTTATTTATTTACCATAATCTTTAAATTTACCTATTTCGTTTCTGTTCCTCACAGTAGTACTTATTTAATATATTATTAGTTTCCTTTGGGTTTTTAAAAAGTAATTAATTTAAATATGTTTCATACCAAAATATACCATAGACATGTACAGACGGCGGCACGTCAGACTATACATGTTGACCTTGAGACCGCCTTTATGCCCTACGTAATAAAAGCTGTTATCGCAGTTCAACTGTTTAACCTGATGTGCTGTCGAGTGTACATACTTCGTTCAACGCCATCTACTGAAGCAATTGGAAGCTTTTTTTTTTTAAATGGCCTTTCAGAAAATCGCTCATTGATAAAATAGTTTGTTGCCGCGGAATAAAAACATTTATGACGTTCTTACAAAAAGTAGGTACTCTAAAGTTGAACTGGGTTTAAAACTACATGGGGCACGTTTCATTCTCAACTTTGGATCCCTTTGTGTAATATAATGTACTAGCGGCCGCCCTTGGTTTCACCCGTGTGGTTCCCGTTCCCGCTGGAATATCAGGATATCAAGTATCCTATGTGTTATTCCAGCATTTAATCTAAATCTGTTGCAAATTTCATCCAGATCTGTTCAGTAGTTTTTGCGTGAAAGAGTAACAATCATCCTGTATGGATCCATATCCATACCCACAAACTTTCGCAATGTGTGTATATTTGATATCAGATCCCAAAATAATAAAAAAAAGTGGTTGTTTGGCAGGTTAGGGAAGCAATAGTCCAAAATGCTTTTTATTTTGGTAAATAATGTTATGTCGATGTCATCGAGTGTTATATGAAGTGGCAGTGGACGGGGACACAAAGCGCGGAGAACCGATGGCCGTTGGGGCGGAAAGTTTCCCAAAGGGCGACCGCGTACTGAACGCGTTCCGTGGGCAGGCCCCTTACAAGGTAGACCGACGATCTGGTCAAGGTCGCGGGAAGACGCTTGATGCGGGTAGCGCAGGACCGATCGTTGTGGAGATCCTTGGGGGACGCCTATGCCCAGCAGTGAGCGTCGTATGGCTGATGATGATGATGAGACTTGTTTAGAGAAGTATTGTCTTGTCAATCAATCAACAGCATGAAAAGAACTAATTAACGTGCGATCAATTTAACCTTTGACGCTAGAAATGGGCGTGGTGGCGCCGGGAGGTACGAACTATAGCCATTCAAACTTTAAACATAAGATATTCAATTGATACTCTTTAACTTTTCATTAGATTTGTTACTTTTCCTACGTATCTGTGTAACAGCTCTCTCTTAATGTTTGTATCTAATCAGCCGGTTTACTGTAACTTTATATTTGTAATGGTTCCTGCGATTCAGGCATAGAGACTTGTGCAGTGGCCGATGTTAAAAGTTTCTGATTCCCTATACGTAAACAATTATAAACATCGATAGTTAACACTAAAGTTTGCATGGGGCCTATGACAGCTCATTCCTTCAAAGCAAAAAGTTCCTTATGCTATTGGAATAAAACTCAAGAAAAGCAGCATTAGACATTTTTAATGCAGCTTATGCTAGAAAATTAGACCCTATTTCTTGTGCAGAAGCAACATTTTGCTTTGCACCAATGAGCGGTCATAATAGGTCATAATAGTTTATAAGAATTGTATGTTGTATGCATTTAGGTTAAATGTTTTTGGAAATAAAGACTTATTATTATTAATTCTTCGATCAACAATACCACTAGATGTCGCCTCACGAACTAAAACACATCGCAAATATGGCACCGAATGACTTTTTTTACGGAGAAAAAGGTTAACAAAGTCACGATCTTACGTCAAAAATGACAGGAATCGATACGAAATAAGAGCGCACCTTAATTCGAAGAGCGTTTTATTGTCCTTTTGACACTCCTTTTGGTTATCTAGTGTTACTGTTGATCGAAGATAAAAGTAGTGGAAATTATAATAGGTATGTACACTCGACAGCACATTAAGTTAAACAGTTGAATTACGTAGGGCATAAAGGCTGATGTGCCTCCGTGTGTACCTAAACAACAATATATAGGATAGGTACACACACATAAGACAGCTTATTGGTACTAAGGGCGATATCGGTTATCTTGTACAGATAGTGGGCTTAGGTTTTAAATATAATAATAAATATATTTATTCTCTTTTATAAAAAATAACTTATTTAGTTTACAAAAGAAATAAGAAAAACCAAGGTTATTCATCTTTCGTGAATCAGCAAGTAAGGATGTTGCTTATGATTATAATGATATTACCAATGACTTGCATCTCTGCTTATCTTATGTTTATATGAATATCCTAATCTCTTTCTTTAGTAATGAAATAAAAGTTGCAATTAGTTGCGTTTTATTTTATTTGATTGATGAATTTGACATATTATAGCAGTGACAGCATTATTTGTTGCTATGTATACGTCTATGAATCGGGCAGCGCAGGACCGATCGTTGTGGAGATCCTTGGGGGAGGCATATGCCCAGCAGTGGGCGTCGTCCGGCTGACATGATGATGAGGTATACGTGTACAATTATTTATTATCAAGAAGTTACTTAACTTTACAATTGAGCGCGTTGACTGCAATCCCAGTCACCTTGTTAGATAAGAATATTTTTTATCTGTGACACCAATTTCATGTTGTAACCGATATTCCCATAAACATAAATGGCAACGAACTCGTAGATTATATCACTGATTCTCATGGCAATGCCATAACTTGATCAAGAACTTAGGTTGATTGATATCATTGTGTTGATATCAGCTTCAATTTCAAGTACAAGGGAACTCACCCAATTGAGAACTGCGTTGTAGACATCCCTTTCTTCTCTTACGTTTAATTCATCTTTCCTAATTAATGCTATAAGTTCTGATGTAGTCAGTTGTAAGAACTCTTCTTCTTTGCAGACCTGAAACAAATGAAGGGTCATAGTTGATCGAGACAGTTATGTTGACTATTTTTTTTGTAAATAAATACTTAGTATACATTGATAACACCTAAACCAAGACAAATAGACAAGTTTTTGCATACAAATATTTGAACCGAAGCCAAGACCTCTGGCGCAGAAGGCAGGCAGCAGCTTTTATTTAAGCCATTCTTAGAATTCTGCGCGAACTGTTCATTTAAATTACACATTCTTTTACGGATTTAATTACGCGTTTAATTTACTTACACATATTAGTTTATTTTTGGGTCTTTAAAGGATTTTTAGATTTTTCCCACGTTTCGGTACCTTTCCAGGGGCCGTGGTCGCGGTCGTAAATAAACACGTTATAGATTCTGTAAAAGAGTAGCTTTTATTTGTCAATAGATTTTCCATATTTTATAAAATTACTCATTATGGAATTAATTACATAGTATGGATTTTGACTAACTTGATATTAAGATAGCATTTCATACCTGTGTGAAATGTCGTTCTATAAACTGGTTGGCTCTCTGCTTGAGCCCCGCGCAGCCATGTTGCTCGGCGAAGTTGGCGATGCCTATCAGCTGACGCTCCAGAAACGCGCAGACATTAAGATAGCATTCCATACCTGTGCGAAATGTCGTTCTAAACGCGCAGACATTAAGATAGCATTCCATACCTGTGTGAAATGCCGTTCTATAAACTGGTTGGCTCTCTGCTTGAGCTCCGCGCAGCCATGTTGCTCGGTGAAGTTAGCGATGCCTATCGCATTGCTCGGGTCCAGCTGGCGCTCCAAGAACAGACATTAAGATAGCATTCCATACCTGTGTGAAATGTCGTTCTATAAACTGGTTGGCTCTCTGCTTGAGCCCCGCGCAGCCATGTTGCTCGGCGAAGTTGGCGATGCCTATCAGCTGACGCTCCAGAAACGCACAGACATTAAGATAGCATTCCATACCTGTGCGAAATGTCGTTCTAAAAACTGGTTGGCGCTCTGCTTAAGCTCCGCGCAGCCATGTTGCTCGGTGAAGTTGGCGATGCCTATCAGCTGGCGCTCCAGAAACGCGCAGACATTAAGATAGCATTCCATACCTGTGTGAAATGTCGTTCTATAAACTGGTTGGCTCTCTGCTTGAGCTCCGCGCAGCCATGTTGCTCGGCGAAGTTGGCGATGCCTGTCAGCTGGCGCTCCAAAAACGCGCAGACATTAAGATAGCATTCCATACCTGTGTGAAATGTCGTTCTAAACGCGCAGACATTAAGATAGCATTCCATACCTGTGTGAAATGCCGTTCTATAAACTGGTTGGCTCTCTGCTTGAGCTCCGCGCAGCCATGTTGCTCGGTGAAGTTAGCGATGCCTATCGCATTGCTCGGGTCCAGCTGGCGCTCCAAGAACAGACATTAAGATAGCATTCCATACCTGTGTGAAATGTCGTTCTATAAACTGGTTCGCTCTCTGCTTGAGCTCCGCGCAGCCATGTTGCTCGGCGAAGTTGGCGATGCCTATCAGCTGACGCTCCAGAAACGCGCAGATATTAAGATAGCATTTCATACTTACCTGTGTGAAATGTCGTTCTATAAACTGGTTGGCTCTCTGCTTGAGCTCCGCGCAGCCATGTTGCTCGGCGAAGTTGGCGATGCATATCAGCTGGCGCTCCAGAAACGCGCAGACATTAAGATAACATTCCATACCTGTGTGAAATGTCGTTCTATAAACTGGTTCGCTCTCTGCTTGAGCTCCGCGCAGCAATGTTGCTCGGCGAAGTTGGCGATGCCTGTCAGCTGGCGCTCCAAAAACGCGCAGACATTAAGATAGCATTCCATACCTGTGTGAAATGTCGTTCTATAAACTGGTTGGCTCTCATTTTGAGCTCCGCGCAGCAATGTTGCTCGGCGAAGTTGGCGATGCCAATCGCGTTGCTCGGGTCCAGTTGGCGCTCCAGGAACGCGCAGCACGCCTCGATCACATTCGATATCTGCCCACGTACAACTAAAGTATTTGTTTTATACAAGCATTTGTGAAAATATATAAGTTTAATTACTTCAAATATAGTATAGAACGGAACAAATACAAGCAACAACTATAGCAGTTGAGGATAACTATGGGATTCTTAACCTAACGGCAATATACTGCCCCCCAAAACACAAGATCAGTGAAGCCCTATTTACAAGTTTTTTCCAAACTCTTGGAAACCGTTTTGTTGCTGGTGGAGATTGGAATTCGAAGAACACATATTGGGCTTCGAGAGTGAATAATACCAGAGGAAGACAACTAAAGAACTGCGTTGACACTAATAACCTAGTGACTGTCTCATCTGGTGAGCCCACTTATTGGCCAACAGATCCAAATAAATTACCAGACCTACTCGATTTCTTCATTCTCAAAGGATTCTCGAGGCACTACGTAAAGCCTGAAGCATGCTGGGATGGTTCTACGGATCATACTTCTGTCCTAATAACGATAAGCACAATGTTGGTGGAATTTACAAGCCCCGATAAAATATATAACAAATATACGGACTGGGAGTCATTTAGGAAATTTCTTGAAGATAAAATCAATCTAAAAGTTGCTCTTAAAACCCCGGATGATATAGAGTCTGCCACGAAATATATAACAAACCTTATTCAGGAAGCGTGTTGGTTGACGACTCCTGTAGTGGACACAAAGAAAACATATACTAACTATCCATTAGAGGTTAAAAAGGCAATCCTTGAAAAGAGAAGGCTTAGAAGAGTCTGGCAACACAGCAGATTGGATGCTGACAGGAAAAGCTTCTCCATAGCAGCAGCGGAGTTGACAGAAATGTTGAATAATTGGCACAACAACACATTAACAACCCAAATTGAATCACTGTCAGCTACTGCGTCCAGCAATTATTCGCTCTGGAAGTTTACAAAAAGCAACGACAGACCGCAGGTAGCAAAACCTCCAATAAGAGCAAATAATGGATGGGCTCGTACAATCCAAGAAAAAGCGAATGTTTTTGCTAAACACTTGGCGGGAGTATTCCATCCAAATGAAACGGATGACATACATTCAGAGAATGAGATAAACTGCATCCTTAGTCAAGACCTTCAAATGTCGCCTCCACCGATTCCTATAACGGTGCGTGAAGTCTGGAGAACTATTAATAAAAGTTTAAAAGCCAAGAAAGCTCCTGGATTCGACCTCATCACCCAGGAAGTACTAAAAGAACTCCCAAAGAAAGCAGTAGTGTTCCTTACAACGCTCTTCAATGGAATACTAAGAGTGCAATACTTCCCCAAGCTGTGGAAGGTATCACAAATATTGATGATACACAAACTTGGAAAACTAGCCCATGAAGTAGTTTCTTATAGACCTATCAGTCTGCTGCCGATCTTATCAAAGGTCTTCGAAAAACTTTTGCTAAGAAGAATACTTCCATTCTTGGAAAATAATAACACCATCCCAGACCACCAGTTCGGGTTCAGACAGCAACACTCGACAATTGAACAGATACATAGAGTGGTTGACAAAATTAGAAGAACACTAGAAGAAAAGGAGTATTGCTCATCAGTCTTTCTAGACATCCACCAAGCTTTTGACCGAGTTTGGCATAAGGGCTTGCTTTGCAAGATCAAAAACAGTCTTCCTCACAGCTTCTTCGTACTCTTTGAATCATATTTGTCGGACAGACTTTTTCAAGTAAAAGAGGGTGAGTCCACCTCTCCTTTTTATGAAATCAAGGCAGGTGTACCTCAAGGTTCGGTGTTGGGACCTGTACTGTATACCATCTACACAGCCGATCTGCCCATAACAGAAAATGTCACAATCGCTACTTTCGCTGACGATACTGCTGTACTTGCCAGCGATAAGAATCCTGAACTTGCAACCCAGAAACTACAGAGAGGATTAGATAAAGTATCCAAATGGCTCCAAAAGTGGAAAATAAAGGCCAGTTCATCAAAATCAGTGCAAATTACTTTTACGCTGCGAAAAGGAAATTGTCCCCCGCTGCAACTAAACAATATGACACTACCTCACGAAGATTGCGTGCGCTATCTAGGCTTACACATAGACCGACGCCTAACGTGGAGACAGCACATTAAAACCAAGAGACAGGAACTTAACTTAAAATACAAAAACCTCTATTGGTTATTAGGACGAAACTCTAAACTCACAGTAGATAATAAACTCCTCATATATAAAACAATACTGAAACCTGTCTGGATGTACGGAATTGAACTCTGGGGTAGTGCAAGCAATTCCAATATTTTGATCATACAGCGGATGCAGAATACCATACTTCGATCACTATCCAACGCACCATGGCTCGTTACAAACAATGAGATCCACAACTACCTGGAGATGAAGACGGTTAAGGATGAAATCCATAATGCCACTGTAAAATACCGAGAAAGGCTGGAGACACACCCTAATGAACTGGCAACTAAGCTGACAACCCGAAGCTATGAAAAGCGTCTTAAGCGGAAAGACATTCTGTCTCTGTAATATACTTCCAGAGTGATCAATGAGTAGATGCCCTCACTGGAGGACACACTCTACACGAGAAATCGCCAGAGTTAACACATTTGCTTATAGCATTATTACAGCTGATTGCAAATAAACATATATCACAAAAAAAAAAAAAAATTACTTCAAAAAGCCTTAAGATTTCCAAGATTTGTTTTTATTACCAAGAATTTGATAGGACAGTTAACGGCTTTAGGATTCGTTTACGCTATTCTAACGACATTTTAAGAGGATTGTGTAGCAAGCGGTCTCAATAAAAACGGCGATATCGTTTTCCACCCTCTAAAGCTTAACATACAGCAATACATTGAAAATTGAAAAAAAATGAAAAATAATTTATTTGTGCTTAAACATATTTACAAAAGCATTTCAAAACGTTAATAACTACAGTAGTCGGAGACTGTATCGCAGTTATCGGTATGTTGTTGAATTGAAATGCATAAGAAGTAGGGCTGTAGGTTTTTTTTGCACTTTAAAGATTTCATACAAAACAAAAAAATGCCAATATTTTCAAATCTACAATGAATATAAAAAAACGTACAGCCCTAGTTCTTATGCATTTCAACAACATACCGAAAATTCATTGCTGTATGTTAAGGTTTAGTTAGAGAGTGGGAAACGTTATCGCCGTTTGTATGGAGAGAGAGAGAGAGAGAGAGAGTTTGCTACACAATCCTCTTAAGATTTCCAAGATTTGTTTGAAATTACCAAGAATTTAATAGGACAATTTAAGATTTGTTTACGCTATTCAAACGACATTTAATGATCGATTGATAGATAAATATTTATCTAGGTTCTTGATAAGTTCGGCGGCCTTATCCATGTGGCCGTGGTGAATGCAGCTGGCAGACGATCTAAATCAGAGTCTATATACCTACTATGTCCGTTTGCATCACAAGTAACACCATCAACGACTATCATGTAAAAGTTGAGCTTTCTTAGCCAATAAAAGAAAACGTAGCAACATTTAGATTGTCTTGCATCTCATGCCTTATGGCGCTGCTACACTAGTCCCCTTGCGTTCGCGCTCGTATTGCAGTAAATGTTTACTAAAGAGCCATTTCGCACTTTGCAATTTTCAATTTTCTCGCTCGCACAGTAAACATTTTTAAAGATTGTGGAAAACACATTGTGTTTTTTAGAAAAGTGTTTCAATATGTCCCTACAACGCAATTAGTTAGACATTATTAAACATATTTCAACATTGTCAATACTGCAATAATAATAGAATTACGAGCTTCGATCAACAATGATTACGAGCTTAAAGTTATCGAAAATTTACCAATACTCAATTTAATGAATAAAATAAATTATACAAAATATCCGTAACATTGCATTGTAGTGACATAATGAAACACTTTTCTAAAAACCACAATGTGTTTTCTACAATCTACGAAGATGTTGCATTACGCGAGCGAGACAACTACCAAATGGCTCTAATTGCGATATGGCTCTTAATGTGTGCCCTCTCACTCACACGCGCCAACATCGTGGCAACGGCGCAACTCATTGGATTGGAGCAGGGCGAATGTGCAGCCATACGACACGCCCCTTGCTTGCCACTTCGCACGATACTTTCCTTGCGACGTTAGTGAGCCGCGCCATAGGCACGCTAAGCCTCTCCGCACACTGGCCACCGACCACAACTAGAAAACGCCGCCACCACCTATTTCCTGTAGTTTTCATACATTTTATATGAACTCGCCACACACGGTTGACGCCCGCCGCCGCCGCTGGTCGTCACTTGTTTCTTCTTCTAGCTTTTCGTGGCTGTCGTGTGTGGTGACGATAATGCACACCACGAATGAGCTGTCATTTTAATCATGCTATATTTTACAGACTGTATGTGCCACCCACTACCGACAGATATCGTAATACCTGGAACATGGTGTGTACATGAAGTGCTATTGCGTGTGGCTTGCGTGTGGCGACGGTAATGCACACCACTATCGTCAGATATCGTAATACCTGGAACATGGCAGTGGCAGGCTCTTCCGAGAAGACCGCTATGATAGGTATCCACTCTTTGAAGAGTGCATACCTATCATTTCACGACCACGACCCGGTGCCTAAAAGGTTGAAAAGCCGCAAAAACTTCAACAACTGTGTGCTCCCTCTTCATAGCGGTGATCGGTCGAAGGAAAGGTGTAGGCTGTGGCGAGAGGGTGTCAACCTTCCTGTCCCGTTTGTTCCACCGTCTGAGACCCTCCCGCCTGGACACGAGTTACCATGGCCTGCCTGGAAGTCTCTAAATAGACTCCGGACGATGGTCAGCCGCAGTAGGGACAACCTGTCCAGATGGGGATACTTGGTCGACGCGGATTTACGGTGTAGGCGTAGTGCAGTGTCCTGCGTGTCCAACTAGCTGCACGCGGGAAGACCTAATGGAGGCTACCAATGCTGCGATTCGCGTAGCCGAATTTTGGTCTGACACCGTTTAGGTTTTGGTTTGCTATCGACTGGATAAGACGAAGAAGAAGATACCTGGAACATGGTGGCGGCGGGCAGCAGCTGGCACACGGTGACCTCGGTGATGCGCACCTTGCCCGTGTACATGAAGTACACCAGCCACGCCATCGCCGACGGGCACACGCCTTGCAGCCGCACCCGCGACATCTCGCTCTCTTTCAAACCGCGCGCTGGCAGGCGTCCGTTACTCGCTCAATAACCCTACCGATTCGGGTATCTCTCGGGATACCAATTCAATACAATTTACAGCGGGCCGCCCGCCCGTGCGCGATAGAATATATGCGAGAAAGAGATGCAACGACTAGCCGTTCTTAATTAGAGCCGTACCAGCTGAATTCTACTTTATCGTGTCGAAGTTAGAGTTGCTATTTGTTTAAATGGCCTCGCAGAGTGCAGGTTCTGTTACTAGTAACTATTATTTATTCTGTGCCGCTGGTGAACATCGCTGTCAGATATCGTAATACCTGGAACATGGTGGCGGCGGGCAGTAGCTGGCACACGGTGACCTCGGTGATGCGCACCTTGCCCGTGTACATGAAGTATACGAGCCACGCCATCGCCGACGGGCACACGCCTTGCAGCCGCACCCGCGACATCTCGCTCTCTTTCAGACCGCTAGTGAACATTGCCTGTCAAAGGAGCAAGAGTAAGCATCGACGGCAAATAGAATGCGCCAGTACAGTGGCACAATCTTTTCTGTTACCGGAACAGAAGAGATTGTGCCACTCTTCTTGAGTGGGCCATTCTTCTTCTCCATCCATAGGGAAGCACTGTGCCACTGCAGTGCGGATATTAATGGCTGTAACTTTTTTTCGTCTACGACGGGTTAGCACTTAGCCTTCATTACACCTGGTGATAAAGCTGAGGGTGGAAGGAAGCGCACTACTCCCGGAATCCTCAATCACTGAGGAACTGGTTATCTTATCTCTAACTGCCGGAACACAATAATGCTGAATACATCATTGTTATGGCGTCAGACTTAGATAAAATGGTGGTAGCTAGCCAGGCGGACTAAGAACAAGTCCTACCACCAACCAAAACATTATTATTATCTATATATATAAAAATGAATCCCTATTTCCCTTGGTCACGGCATCACGCGTGAACGGCTGGACCGATTTGGCTAATTTTGGTCTTGAAATGTTCGTGGAAGTCCAAGGAAGGTTTTAGCGGTGAGAAAATAGGGGAAGGAGGGGTAAGTAGGGCTAGAGTATAAGTAGGCTAGGGGTAGAGTAGGGGTAGGGTAGCGTAGGGGTAGGAGTAGGGTAGGGTAGGGGTAGGGTATGGGTAGGGGTAAGGGTAGGGGTAGGGTAGGGTAGGGTAGGGGTAGGGGTAGAGGTAGGGTAGGGGTAGGGGTAGGGGTAGGGTAGGGTAGGGTAGGGGTAGGGTTGGGTAGGGGTAGGGGTAGGGTAGGGGTAGGGTAGGGGCAGGGTAGGGTAGGAGTAGAGTAGGAGTAGGGTAGGGTAGGGCTAGGGTAGGGGTGGGGCAGGGTAGGGGTAGGGTAGGGTGGAGTAGGGGGTAGGGCCACGGGAACGAAGTCGCGCTGGGTCAGCTAGTTATTATTATAATTTTGTTAATGATGATACGTAGGGCACACTGAAAGTTCTGCGCTCCTGGCCGCTCATAAATGTTTTATTTGCGAATGTTATATTATTTAAGACTTAGGAAACTCAATGACCGGTTAAAAAAAATCGCGTGTCATTTGTTTTTTAACACAAGTTGCGAAAAGATTTTAGGGCGATGATTTTGCATGACTTTAAAAGTTACTAGTCTTCAAAATGCTTTTGGGAGGGAAGCACCTCATTTGAGCACTATAAGGCGTTGGTTGGTACGAAGAATTTGACCAAGACTGTGTTTCTCTCCATGATGAAATTCGTGAAGGTCGGTCGGTTCAGCCGGAAGAGGCCGTGATTGCTTTCAACCAGCGCTTGAAAAACATGCCCTCAGCCCTCAGGACCATTGGGCTCCTCATGTTTTCAAAAATAGTTTGACCGAATGAAAAAGTGTTTACAATGATTACATTGTAATCATTGTAAACACTCTCCATTAGGAGAATACTTCGAAAAGCAGTTAATATATTACTTTACATGTGAATTGTTTTAATAATGAATTACGCAAAACTTTCAGTGTACCCCTAGAATAGCTGAACGTACCTTAAAGTAAGGGCTTCCTGCTGCGAGCACAACTTTGTGCACGTGGAACAGTTCGTTTCCGACTTCCAGGATGACGTCGGTGAGCATGTGGTGAGATCGCATCGTGAACATCATCTGGAGACAAGGCACGAGGCTGCATGTACGGCAGGTAATTTTACGTGCCCTAATAGTTCACTAACGGCCAGAATTTGACGACCGATTTGGCGCAGGGGTAGGCTACCCACCTTCTGCGCCAGTGGTCTCGGGTTCGATTCCCGAACAAGACAAATATTTGTGTGCATGAACATGTCTATTTGTCTTGGTCTGGGTGTTTTCTATGTATATTAAGTAAGTATGTATTTACAAACAAAAAGTATATAAGTATATATTTATCCGTTATCAAGTTTTCCATGATACAGTTTCTTAATGAAATTAAAATGGGCTTAGATAATTGGTGTGAATGTAAGAAATTATTTATTTATTTTATTTTTATTAGAATTAATAATCTATCCACAGATAGGGATAGGCATGATCCAGATTAGTTGCTATGCAACACCTAGCAACACCCAGGCAACTGTCGTTAATTCTATGTTATTATCAAACGTTGCATAGCTACTAATCTGGATCATGCCTATCTGTGGATTGATTATTAATTCTGGCCGTTCGTGAACTATATTAGGGCACGTAAAATTACCTGTTAGCGTAGGTTTGAACTTGGAAACGTGTTGCTTTTGCTTATAATTTGAACGCTAAATAAGAGCGTCCTCCAGCCATCGTACAAAATCAAGAGATCGTAATAAGACTTATAGTTTTTTACAAGTAATTTAACTTATCTCATTAAATAAACGTAAAAAAAAAACTCAATGCCTCCAACTGTTTATTTTGCTGCAATTTTGAGGCTACCAATACTGTTTCGAATATTTGATCCTTTTACGATAAACGTTTAAAGATTTTAAGCCAAAATAGATCGAGTTTAATTGTTCTATGGTTTCATTCACAGATCATTTGATGCAGCATCATTATGAAGAAAAGAAACCATAAATAAATCAACAAAATTATATACAATTTAGACGCTAATTAATTTAGTTTTGATTTTGATTTTGTTAACGCAGTCTGTTAACGTGCGGTTAATCTGCTTTTGTTTATGAATAAAACCAGGAAATAGGATTAATAAACCGGTTTTTAATTACTCATCCGCAATAAAGCCAAGTGTTTATTTTTCCAAGTCATTAAATCAAGAGATCGTAATAAGACTTATAGTTTTTTACAAGTAATTTAACTTATCTCATTAAATAAACGTAAAAAAAAAAACTCAATGCCTCCAACTGTTTATTTTGCTGCAATTTTGAGGCTACCAATACTGTTTCGAATATTTGATCCTTTTACGATAAACGTTTAAAGATTTTAAGCCAAAATAGATCGAGTTTAATTGTTCTATGGTTTCAGTCACAGATCATTTGATGCAGCATCATTATGAAGAAAAGAAACCATAAATAAATCAACAAAATTATATACATAAGGAAAGTATTAATTTCACGGTTAAATAATTGAAGTGATTAAATATAACTCAATGCCTCCAACTGTTTATTTTGCTGCAATTTTGAGGCTACCAATACTGTTTCGAATATTTGATCCTTTTACGATAAACGTTTAAAGATTTTAAGCCAAAATAGATCGAGTTTAATTGTTCTATGGTTTCAGTCACAGATCATTTGATGCAGCATCATTATGAAGAAAAGAAACCATAAATAAATCAACAAAATTATATACATAAGGAAAGTATTAATTTCACGGTTAAATAATTGAAGTGATTAAATACCACTCACGTGATATAAAATATATCGAACTCGCAGGGATAACCTTGACCCATAATAGGCGTAAACTAAAAGAACTTATCAATGTCTGAATGATTACTGATTGAATTTAAATTAAATAGTGTAAGCAGTGAAGACTTCTTCAGTATTATGTATTACTAGCGGCTGCGCGCGGTTTTACATTCGAATAAATTAATTAAAGGGTATAAATTAAATACCGGGATCACTACCGACAACTAAATACTTCATCATCATCATGATCATCATGTCAGCCGAATAAGGCCCACTGCTGGGCATAGGCCTCCCCCAAGGATCTCCACAAACAACGATCGGTCCTGCTAGTAATTCATTATAGTGAAGAAGTCTTCACTGCTTACACTATTCAAACATTATTGGAATTCCGTACTGGTATCTAAGCGTACTTATTTTAAAGGTCGTCAACACGGTTAGGTAAGACCATGAGGCAGGTCAAGGTAATGATTAGGTATCGGTATCATTGTGTAGGTACTACGTATCATAAGTATAATGACTTAACAAAACCCAAGTCATGTGACAATGTGGAATTAGTTAAAAATAAGCTTTTAATAAAAAAAACATTTTTATGACAAGCTTTTTTGCTGACTGTACTTTAATATTGTATTGTCATCTAAGCCAAACCTGTATACAAAATTTCAGCTCCATCAGACACTGGGAAGTGGGTCAAATTAAGCGTGCAAGATTTGTCCCCCACTAACTATAACTAACAAACTAACTAACTAACATGGCAAGTAAATAAAAAGCTTGTAAAATTATTATAAATTAAAGAGGAAACATTTGATTTTTTTGGTTGTTTGTTTGTAATGAATAAACACAAAAACTACTGGACCGATTTTAATTCTTTCGCCATTAGAAAGCTACATTCTTCCCGAGTGACATAGGCTATAAGTATATTCCGATATTTCCACGGTACCCGATATAGTACCAACGCAGTTTAAACAGCGGGACCTTAACATTGACAAATTGCCATCAGAAGAACTGCAACGGTATACAATTTGGCGATACAACATTAAAACACGTCACACAACTGAAAACAAACCAATTTGATGCAAAATATGGCCCCACGAATAATGTCGATGCGCGATAGCAAACTGCGAGTCAACGTGACGAGGCACATTCTTATCTGCTTTAACAACCACAATAAATATTATGTTTTTATTACAAATTGTAATTGTTTGACGGCTGTAAAGGTGAAATAAAAACTAACAATGAATGTTATGAATATAAATTAGTCAGCACATTATAATATTCAATTGCTGTTACAGGATTCACAAAGGGTTTATCTGACAGTAAGGTTATATTTTGATGTCATGTAATAGGATAAAATTGGTACTTTAGTATATATTTGTTTTATCTAAATTAATTTAGACGCTAATTAATTTAGTTTTGATTTTGATTTTGTTAACGCAGTCTGTTAACGTGCGGTTAATCTGCTTTTGTTTATGAATAAAACCAGGAAATAGGATTAATAAACCGGTTTTTAATTACTCATCCGCAATAAAGCCAAGTGTTTATTTTTCCAAGTCATTAAATCAAGAGATCGTAATAAGACTTATAGTTTTTTACAAGTAATTTAACTTATCTCATTAAATAAACGTAAAAAAAAAAACTTGATTGCATGTTATTTTTCACACGTAAACCACTTAAAACGCATACGGGTGAATTTTTGTGTAAGTACATTTCGACTATGATGACCCAGAATCGATCGTAGGACTCGTAAGATAAGGTAGGTACCTAAAAGTTTTACTTTTACTTTTTACACTCCCACAGAACGGGAAGTACCATGGCCCGCTATTATTTCTCGGCTGCTTGCGCTCCTACAGGCCATGCTGCTCGGATTGGCAACGTCATAAATGTCAATGTCGCACCACTGCTCCTAATTTCTTTTATGCATGAGATGAGATGAATTCCTGATTATATCGCCTTAAAATCAAATAATACGCGTACATAACTAAGGGTTGTTTTATTTTAACTATATCACAGTCTCAGTCGGCTCGAGGTATCGCACGAATCCATCGCTGACGCAGTGTTCCTCCTTCGGGAATCCAAATCTTTCGAGATCCAAGGTTTCATAAGTAATTTCCAACAATGATCACGTATTTATATGCACTAATTATACAATAAATATTGTATTAAAACACCCACAAAGCAATCAAGAAAATCAAACAGCAACGTTTCTTGACATGACCAAAGAGTATTCCGACTTGCCACATCAAGATTAAAAAATTATCCAAAATGTGCAAAAATAATAGATTTTTCTTTTTATTTTGTAACGAGCAAATTTAACCAAGTTGTTCAATAAATGCGTGCAAAATCCGAGAAAGTGTTTTATTTAAATGAACAGTTCGCGCAGAAATCTAAGATGTGAATTGAATTACGGCGAAAGTTATTTTTTTTATTATATTATGTTCAGTACACCCCTGCCTATACCGCGGAATCAGCTAGCGCAGTGGAAGCTGGTATTACTAATATAGACTCCGGACAAAAAACTAGGTTTCAGCGGGGATGTAAACTGAACAATTGGACTGCGATACACAGCGGAGAGAATGTTAAGTAAGGTGAGGTTACATTACATACGGGTCTGTGTGTCGAACGTCTCCAAGGCAGAAGTGGTGTAAGGGAGCGCGCGCGCCCCTGGGGTCCTTTCTTCGTCTTCTTCTGCAGACCTTACCAATTCGTCACCTTACCCACAACACAAATAACAGCGTTCCCAAGGCACTGGGCGCTTCAGCAATAGATACACAATAACACACGGAGGAGCTTTTTGTCAAGATATATATTGCCCCTGCAACAACGCGTGGTAGAAACGTATTCGCGACCGGCCACTCGTCAAGGTGGCGTCAAATCTTGATCGTACAACACGGGATCAGATAGATAATTTAAGATTCAGTTCAAGCTCGATATGCCAGGCATATACAACACGAGCGATTTTTAACAAATTCAGCAAAATTAATCCGACATTTTGTTACAAGAATTTCAATCAAGTGTCACTGTCAACTTCAAGTGACAGCCAAATGTCAATTTGACGTGACATTAGAGACGCGTTCAGAAACGTCGATCTTTTCCGAACATCCCCCCGCCCCGGACCGTTAAGAACGGTACGTCAATCTACGGGTAATCGGGAGAGCCCACTAACTGCTCTCTTCAAAACCGAATCTCGAACCAAAACCTCAGCAAAACGAGGAACTCCGTCAGTTCCGGGGTAGAGTTTAACAATGCGCCCCCTTCGCCAACATAGGGGCGGCAGGTTAGCATCCTTAATCAACACGAGGTCGCCAGTCTGGGGTGGGGTGGTTTTATCTGTCCACTTCACGCGCTGTTGTAGGATATGCAAATACTCCATCGACCAACGTGCCCAGAAGTTTTGGGACATCTGTTTCAAAAGTTGGTATCGCGACAAACGATGGGATCCTACATCCTGAATCGGATATTCAGGCAACGCCAAAAGGGGCTGTCCGATCAAGAAATGACCTGGGGTCAACGCTTCCAGGTCATTCGGGTCCGAAGACAACGGGCACAAGGGTCGCGAGTTGAGGACGGCCTCAATTTTACAAAATACCGTATCAAGTTCCTCAAACGTGAGAATAGTTTCTCCAATCACGCGACGCAAGTGTGTCTTGGCAGCCTTTACACAAGCTTCAAAAATTCCTCCCCAGGTCGGACAAGCTGGAGGGCTAAACTTCCAGATTATCCCACGCCGGGAGAGGGTGGTTCCAATGTCTATTTTATTATCAACAAAAAACTTAACTACTTCCTTAAGATAATTACACGTTCCCTTATAATTAGTACCACAATCGGAACGTATCAATGTCGGCAGTCCTCTACGGGAAACAAATCTGCTCAAGGCGGCGACAAAGGCTTCGGTAGACAATTCCGAGACAATTTCCAAATGGACAGCCTTGGTGGACAAACACACAAACACGCACAAGTACGCCTTATAGGTTTTAGCATTACGCAGTCTCGAAGCCTTTACAGTAAAGGGACCGGCGAAGTCGGTGGCGACTCCGGCAAAAGCTCTACATTCCGTGACGCGATCAGCAGGCAAATCACCCATCTGGGGCTGCATGGTCGCGGCCTTCAATCGATAACAAGGCAGGCAACGGAAAACCACAGTGCGAATGGCTCGACGAGCAGACAAAATCCAAAATTCACGCTGCAAAATGGCCAACAAAGCATTACAGCCAGCATGTTGTGCATTCACATGGCGATCTGTTATTATCAGTTGAGTCAAATGTCCGACTTTAGGTAACAAAAGGGGGTGACGAGCTCCATACGGCAGGTTCGCATTTCGAAGTCTTCCGCCGACTCGCAAAAGCCCACTCTCGTCCAGGAAGGGATTTAATCGCGATACCGCGCCCTTCAACTTGCGACGGCCTAAACGCAAAATTTCAATCTCGGACTCAAAACTATCAGCTTGTACTCTCCGGACCCAAAACAAGAGCGCGTCCCTACGCTCGTCCGGAGTGAGAACCGACGAATCACGCCTCGCGCGTGGGTTTCTGCAATTGTACGCAAAACGTCTGATCCAAGCGGTAACACCAAGCAGCTTCTGTAAGGAGCTGTACCGATCCAACAACAAATCCTTTTCCCCGGCGGGGTTAGTCTCCAGGACGCATGCCCGCATATCAGGAACGGCTACGTTCGACAACGCTGGAGAGGGCGGCCACTCCGACTCAGGCCGCATCAACCACTGGGGGCCCCACCAGAGGGGGTGGTTAATTAGGGTTGGGGCTACACAACCCCGAGACGCACAATCCGCGGGATTCATGGTTCCCGGCACGTGTCTCCAAATCAACTCGATGTCGGAATTACAAATCTGCGACACTCGATTGGCCACAAACACGTCCAAGGTGTGCGCCGGAGCCTTCAACCAACAAAGGACGACCTGACTGTCCGTCCAAGCATAAACCTCTTGTATCTTAATAGATCGACCTAATGTGAGCCATACGTGGTTCAACAAACGCATTAGGAGGGCAGCTCCACACAATTCCAACCTCGGGATCGTATGACGAGTCCGAAGGGGAGCGACTTTGCTTTTCGCTATCACCAGATGCACAGCAACAACTCCGTCAACAGTAACGGTGCGGAGGTACACGGCCGCAGCAAATCCACGTTCGGAGGCATCGGAAAAGCCGTGAAGAGTAACTTTACAATTTTCCGAAGGGAGGAATAGCCTCGGCAAATGCACTTCATTAATCTCGGGGAGGGATGAAACGAAGCTCGACCAATCTCGGAGTAACTCGTCCGAGAGGGGTTCATCCCACGACACACCCGAAGCCCATAACCGTTGCAAGAAACACTTGGCCATAAACAGCACGGGGCAAATCCACCCATTGGGGTCAAAGGTACGTGCGACAGTAGACAATACTAAACGCTTGGTCCAGACTTTCGGTGGTCGTAAATCCACACAATACGTGAAAGTGTCAGAGACCGGTTTGTACTGTACGCCAAGGACGGTCACCACATGGGGATTATCAACATTTTCGAATAGGTGGGGGTCCTGCTGGTGCTCTTCGGGCAAACCTACCAGTACATCAGGCGAGTTGGATATCCAT
This sequence comes from Crambus lathoniellus, assembly GCA_949710035.1. NCBI lineage: Eukaryota > Metazoa > Arthropoda > Insecta > Lepidoptera > Crambidae > Crambus > Crambus lathoniellus. Next base: position 9,649,160 of record OX453299.1, on the reverse strand, counting down.
TTCCTCAACTCGTAACCTCCCGACTTCAAAAGGGCGGTGAGTTCGTCTCTCAGGACAATCGCCTCTGAGACAGATGAGGCGCCCGTGCAAATGTCATCCACATAGACGTCACTGGCCAAAATGGCGGAGGCGCGAGGGTATCTCAAGCGCTCCTTCTCGGCCAACTCCAACAAAGAACGAATCGCAACAAACGGGCTCGAAGCCAAACCGTACGTATTCGTATTCAATTCATAAATCAACAAGGGGTCCCTAGGACTCTCTCTCCACAAAATCAATTGGTACCTCCTATCCTCTGGATGGATGACCGTTTGTCTGAACATCATCCGGATGTCAGTCATAAATACAATTTGGTGCCGCCGGAAGTTGGTCAAAATGTCTGAGATCTCCGTGTGCAGCTTGGGACCTACATGCAGACACTGGTTCAAGGACGCTCCAGTAGAGGTGGGAGCCGAACCGTCAAAGACCACCCGAATCTTTCCGGATTTCAAAACGGCGTGGTGCGGCAAAAAGAAGTGCTCAACGGAGCGCCAATCCAAATCGCTCACGGACATGTGCCCTAACTCCTCATACTCCCGCATGAATTCAACATACTTCTGGCGGAAGACCGGATCCTTGCTCATGCGACGCTCCATCGCCACTAGCCTACGTTCCGCTAGCGGTCGGGATTCGCCCAGAGGAGGTCGGCCGGCACGAAAGGGGAGACGGGTGATCAAACGACCAGAGCGGAGGCGACCAGTGTTATTCTGGTAATACAACTCGCATTCATCCGCTACTGGGTCAACCCGCGGGGCTGGTGGAGGTTCCTCAACCTCCCAAAACTTCTGCACCACTTCGGAGAGAGACACATTAAAAACAAGACCGCGATCCTCATCAAGGGAATCCAAAACGCGGCGAGCAGGGCCCATCACAACTGTACCGAGTGTCGTCTGCAGAGCTACCAAGCCATCTGGCTGCAAAACTCGCTTCCCCGTCAACAAAACTCGCCCCAGGACATCGGCTCCAAGGAGAGCATCAATCGGGCCTGGGCGGAAGAAATTTGGATCGGCGAGTGGGGAATCAGACACCAAAGACAACATACTCGGTCCCAAGTCAACTGAAGGTTGACGGCCAACAACTGTGTCCAACACAATCGCCGAGGTCTTAATGCCTGGCGTGGACCCATTACGTGATGTAAATGTGAAGTCAACATGCCCTAACAACCCGGGGACTTTCACATCGCCAACACCTCTCACGCCTTCCGTGTGGGGGTGCACCTTGAGGCCCAACCGCCTAACTAACCAAGATGACACAACACACCCCTGAGCACCGGAATCCAACAAGGCGCGAACTTCCACAAGGTCGCCATTCAATCCCCTGACAAGCACAGAGGCCGTGGGCAACAAAACGGTCTCTGGAGGGGTGGCTACAATCGACCGTAAACACGTTGATTGCTAGTATGTGGGGTCCCCAGACGTCCCCCCATGGTAAGGGGGTCGCTCATAGCGATCCAGTGGGTCCCAGTCTCCCACATACTGCCTACGTCCAAATCGCCCGGTATCAGGCGGGTTATATCTCCCGGCCCCTTGAAGACGGGGCGGGCGCCGCTCCAAACGCGGGTATTCGGCGAGCGGCGGCGAGAATCGGTGCCTATCATCCACCGTGTACGTCGCCCCATAGTCGCGGGGGCACGGTGACCGATTTTCAGAAGGGGGGTCCCGGGGACCCCCGGCTGTGCGAGGCTCAACACGTTGCGGGGGGCTTCTACGACCTCCCGCATCGCTCGCAAAATCGAACCCCCTAGTTGGGGACCGATTTCCCATGGGGGGGTCCGTGGGACCCCCGCCCGTGCGAGGCTCAAAAAGTCGCGGGGGGCCTCTACGACCTCCGGCAACGCCCGCATAACTCATCCCCATCCTTGGGGATCGGTTTCCCATGGGGGGGTCCCTGGGACCCCCGCCCGTTTGAGGGTCCAAACGTGGCGGAGAGCGTCTGGGGCCACTCTGGTGGCCACTAGAACTGCTGCGGGATGCAAACACCGCGGGGGGTCCGAGACCCCCACCCATACGCGGTGATCCTGCAGCGACGCGCTGCGGCGCTCCGCCGCCCTCTGGGCTGTTCATGCAGAGGAGGGGATGGTGGTTGCCCTTACAAAAGCGGCATGGGTGCGCTTGGGTACATTCGCGCTGCATGTGCAGGCCCAAGCACGAGTAGCACCATGTCCGTTGTCGCGCGATCGCTCGACGGCCTTGGACGCGCTGGTCGAGGAACTTATCACAACGGGTCGTGCTGTGACCCGGTTCCCGACAGTACAAGCAGCGGGCGGTCTCCTGGACGGCGGCATAGCGGCCGGGCGCGCGAGGGGCCATACGCCCCCTACGGGGGGGTCCGGTGGGGGATCTACTCTGTGGCACAGGTCGTTCGGGTCCCATAGGACCGGCCAGAGAGGAATTATCTGCCAGTCTACTTTCTCCTTCCAGGAACGTCAAGAGGTCCGAGAAGGGTGGCAGATAAGTCGCACTATCCCCACCATACTGCTGCTCAAAACGGACCTTAACAGAGTCCGGCAACTTTCCCAGGACAATGTGCAGTAACAAAAACGACCACTGCTCCACTGGGAGTTTTAAGTTTTTCAATGCGTTGTAGGCAACCAACAGCGGATTCAACAAAGCCACTCTCAAGTGCATCACGCTGGCAACGCGGGGTAAATTCAAAATGGCGGCAACATGGTTGTCCGCCAGACGTCGTACGTTCTGGTACCGACGGGCAATCAAATCCCTAGCAATAGGGTAGTTTTCATCCGAGGGGGCCAAATGTTGAACCGATTCAAGGGCCTCCCCTTCCAACACGGATAACAGGTAGGCCAACTTCTGGCCCTGGGTCAAATCGGCCCGGGCATGTACAAGACTATCAAAAATATTAATAAAGCCCTCCCAGTCCTCTAGACGACCAGCAAAACGCCTTAAGTCTAAGGGGGCCAATCTAGCAAATAGAGGGGGCATACTCTTAGATGTGACCGGGGACGGGCTCGGTTCATTCTCTCTTGCCACTTGCAAAGGTCGAGCCACCTGGGTAATTCTGTCCGCAAAATCATAACACTGGTCCACATCCAAATCGACTTCTTGTCGCATTTCCACATCGGCCTCAACAGTCCTTTCCAAAAATAAGGCATACTGTTCATCAACAACAGCCAAACGTACGGGCAGATCTACGTATCTGTTCAACAAGGCCTCCGTCCTATCCGGTCGATCCAATAATGCAACCGCAGAAGCTAACCACCGTAACTCAGAACGTATTTTGGCTTTAGCCGAGGAGGCCGTCATTGTAACGTCCCAAATTTATCAACAAAAACAACAAATTCAAAATATTCACTATAACACAAAATCTCCAATATTTGGAGGTTACTAATAACCACAAAATTCCAATATTACAACAACAAAGTATTTATAATGACACAAACTCTTAAGTATTTGGAGGTTATCAGAAAACAACAAAACTCAAGTATATAATTATAACTCTAACTCTCAAGAGGTTATAACTTAGACACAAACTAACTTTGACTTTATAAGTCAAAAGTCATTCAGTTCAAACAAATCACTGACTATTGAAATTCACTTGGATATCAACATACAACAATTAATTTTAATTATTTCAAAGCACAAGTTTCAATGAGTTTCAATGTGTAAACAATGTCCCAAATCATTTAAGTTTCACTAAGTATTGAGTGCAAACTTATTAGCTAACCTTTTATTAGCTATTATTTTAGCAACAAACTTGTCAATATTCACAACTCAAATTTGCTAACAAACTAAATAATAATTATTATGAGCAAAGAAAGGCATCTGTTTACACTTTGGAACTTCAATACATGACAATTAATTACAAGACATGGAACCAATAACAAAGGAATGCCCTTTACTTTTCAAATGCAAGTTAATTACCATTTACAAGTACAAATTAATCTAGTCCGGACCAGCTGGTCATCAAAACGGCACTGATTAATGGACAAAGTTTTGGCGTGGGCCTCTCAGGCCTTCAAACCACGCTACTGCTACCAAGAAATGTTCAGTACACCCCTGCCTATACCGCGGAATCAGCTAGCGCAGTGGAAGCTGGTATTACTAATATAGACTCCGGACAAAAAACTAGGTTTCAGCGGGGATGTAAACTGAACAATTGGACTGCGATACACAGCGGAGAGAATGTTAAGTAAGGTGAGGTTACATACGGGTCTGTGTGTCGAACGTCTCCAAGGCAGAAGTGGTGTAAGGGAGCGCGCGCGCCCCTGGGGTCCTTTCTTCGTCTTCTTCTGCAGACCTTACCAATTCGTCACCTTACCCACAACACAAATAACAGCGTTCCCAAGGCACTGGGCGCTTCAGCAATAGATACACAATAACACACGGAGGAGCTTTTTGTCAAGATATATATTGCCCCTGCAACAACGCGTGGTAGAAACGTATTCGCGACCGGCCACTCGTCAAGGTGGCGTCAAATCTTGATCGTACAACACGGGATCAGATAGATAATTTAAGATTCAGTTCAAGCTCGATATGCCAGGCATATACAACACGAGCGATTTTTAACAAATTCAGCAAAATTAATCCGACATTTTGTTACAAGAATTTCAATCAAGTGTCACTGTCAACTTCAAGTGACAGCCAAATGTCAATTTGACGTGACATTAGAGACGCGTTCAGAAACGTCGATCTTTTCCGAACATATTATATCAAGTTAAGCCTAGTCAACGAAGAGATATAGAGGGAGGAAATGTTTGGAACACAATTTTTGACTTTGGAATTTTGTTTGGGCTAGAAGTCGTAGTACAGGGCGTCCCAAAACTATGCCACAAGGTGGAATAGACCGCGCCAAATTATTCAAACATTTTTAAACCAGTCGAGGTGGTGTTACTTAACACATTATAACTTTATCAAACACTTATGATAGGGAAATTAGGTATAAATTGCTCCAACCTTCTGTCATTAGTAATACATTGAAATGTTGAAGTGTTGAGCATGACAGTCACAGAAAAGGCTATCCATAACGCTGCACAAAATTGTTATTCAACACTAAATGTAAATTTCATAGTCTTCCTTTTATTTAAAATGCTATGTTACTTAGAAGAAATGCTGAGGTATAGTCGAGCCTTTCGATCGGTACAATAAAATAAAAGAAATATTTTTATTTATATATTTTATTATAATAGGTCTTTACCTATGAAATTGCCGTTTTGTATGGAGATTTCTGTAATTATTTTTTTTCCATACTAACGTTTTTGTTATTATTTAACGACTAATATTATGTAAATTTACAAAATTTTACACACGTATTTGTGGACATTTTAACTACTAAATGACACATTCGTTAAGAGAAAAAAATTTTTTTTCACTAAGTTACAACTAATAAAGTACGAAATTCTGGAAACAAAAATAGTCGTAACTTTCGGAATAAGTTTTTTCTATGTAAATAATCAAATATCGTGGTTATTAAATTATCAAAAGTTGCTCGATACGGTCTTAATGTAACGCAATATTAAAGAAATTATATATTTCTAATATTATAAAAGTTGTTAAGTTATATGTACAAAAGAAAAAAACGGCAATTTCATATGTAAAGACCTATTATTTATTTCAGTAGGTTCGATTCCCAGTTCATACAGGCGATTATTTAAAATTCTTTGAATGCAGTTCGTTTTATTTTTAAAATAAAAATGAAATTTTCTTTCAGTAAAATTGTATATCTTCGGGATTTAAGGTACTTTCCCTCCATGTGGCATAGTTTTGGGACGCCCTATATATATTTTACCGGCCAAACCCGATTTCAGGACAAACTAGTTTTTCCTAGGCCAAACTAGTTCATCGCGTTGACATTTCAGAGAGCGAGTTTGCCTCGGAAGTCCTGTATAGTGCGCCAATCTTTTCTGTTCCGGTGATTATTTTTGGAACTAAAACAGTTTTTAGACGACAGTCCATTTTGACAGCTAATTTCGTATTGCAAGTGGCTCCTCTGTCACGACTGTCACCGGAACAGAAAAGCTTGTGGCACTGTAGAACACGTGATAGGTAAAAATGGTGGTTATTTTTTTTTTTGTGTCATGTTCTACAGGTCTTCCGAGGCAAACTCGCTCTCTGAAATGTCAACGCGATGAACTAGTTTGGCCTAGGAAAAACTAGTTTGTCCTAAAATCGTGTTGAAAAAAAAATGAGACCTTCAAACCGCCCCCCCACCCCGGATTAAGGGCTACGGGCGGGGACTTTTGCTATGTTTACCTCCTTATTAGTCCAAACAAAGTTACAAAGTCAAAAATTGTGTTCCAAGCATTTACCTCTATACTGTTTTTCGAGTGTTCATTGATTTTTACTTCCACATAATTTGAGAGTTATCGCCTAACCTGGCAACACTACACGATTGTTTATTAGTATAGATCAAAGAGTAAAGTGTATAGATCAACAATCTTTTCTATTCCGGTGACAGCAGCGCTGGTTGGACAGTGCAACTTGACAGTAAAATGACATTATGAACAAAACACGTTAGTTCCAGTTTTGGCCACCGGAACAGAACACATTGACGTAATCGACTGCAACGTTGCCGCTTTTTCAAGGAGCATGGCTTGTTACAAGTGCAACGAGTGAGATAGAAGATGGCTTTGGAAGTACGGATTGCAGGTACAACGTGACAGCAGATAAAATAGAAAAACAAAATGCGTCACACTCACATAGGTACCTACCTATTCACTCATTATGCATAAATTCAGAGAAAATGTTCAGAAGGCATTTGGATTTCTATACCTGTCTCAAGTTATATTTCAACTGCTTACACACATTGAGTTATAATGTACTAACTAACACAAAACATAAGAAATATGAGCACAAACTGAGTAAGGCAGCGACCGATATTCATGTGAGTAAAACACCTGACTATACGTGGTGTTTAAAATAAACTACCTATAGATAGTCTAGACCTTTATACTTTTGCTATGAAACCAGTTTGATATTACAGAAATATTTTCTTAAAAAACCTATTACCTACCTATAAAATAATTGTGACATTACCTGGATAGTGGATATTATTATTAAATATACACGGTAATTTTATTATCATCCCGGATAATTTCAGGGATTATTCTACTCATGAAAAGAAACAACTTTTATTCTGGGACCAAAACTGGAATCGCGAAAAAAAAATCAGCCCGCCCGCATAAATGTGCACCATCAAGAACTCGGATCAGCACCGAAATCGGATAACGGTTGTTTCGGTGCTGGATTTTGCACGGTCTAACATAACTCCTGAGGATGGGGCGAAACACATGTAGAGTAGTCTAATCGGTGAAGGTGCAAGGTGTGTCGATGCCTTGCTACCTGCAGCTGCAGGTATTGTGCACTGATAGTTTCTTGGTGCATGTGCACTTTTTTTAGAGCGGGCGGAACTCTTTTTACAAGTTTTTCATTAACTTGCCATGTTAGTTAGTTAGTTAGTTAGTGGGGGACAAATCTTGCAAGTTTAATGTGACCCACTTCCCAGTGTCCGATGGAGCTGAAATTTTGTATACAGGTTTGGTTTAGATGACAATACAATATTTAAGTACAGTCAGCAAAAAAGCTTGTCATGAAAATTATTTTTTTACAAAATACTTATTCACAATGATTAGGTATAGTGCTAATGACCATGAAAGTTTAAAATAAGCGAGTATTAAAGAAACACGTGCTTAACTGTTCTTGTTAATGCGAGTTAACGAACCTTCATAAAGTCTGTGACATAGTTTCCCATGCAGAAGGTCATGTCTCCGATCTCATTAGAGCCGGTACCCATGGTGCCCTCGAAGCTGGCGTCCGAGACGGGCGGCAGGTCGTCCAGTAGGTCACAGTCCAGGTCCATGGCGTGTACGTGTCCTGGGGAACATGAGAAGCTTTATAATAATAGGTCTTTACAGGACGAGGTTCCTCGGCTCGCCGGGAAGCGTCCACGAAGCGGTCTCCGACGTGAGGGCGCTGGGTGCTTTCCTGGCAGAGCTGGGTTGGCTGGAGTAATCCAGCTGCACGCCCTCCTCACACTAAATAGGCGCAATAAAACGTCGAGTTGCGGAAAACGCCTGTATCGAATTAAGAATGAATGAAGAATAGGTCTTTACCTATGAAATTGGAGATTTGTAGGTATGGAAATTAATTTTTCCATACTAACGTTTTCTGAGGTTATTTCAAAATCAAGAAAGTTAACGTTATGAAACTTTTACATACTCGTACGTCTTTATAGACACTAAGTTAATTAAGGGTACAAGTGTTTTGAGAAAAAATATTTTTTGACTGAGTTTTAACGAATTAGGTTCTCAATTAAAAAAAACGCGCTTTTTCAGAGTCGATTTTTTTGAAACTAAGTAAATAAATATCCTAATTTTACTAAATCAAAACTTGTTAGATATACTTAGTCATAATGTCATGCAATATAAAATATTTTTTTTATTATTTTATAATAAAGAAGTTACGACGCCAAAATGTGCGTCAGAAAAATTTCCAATTTCATAAGTAAAGACCTATTACTAGCTTCCAGCTCGCCTCGCGGCTTTGCCCGCGTGAAATAAACGATGTTTGAGGAATGAGATATTTTCACGGGGTAAAACTCTATCTCTGTACCAAATTGCAGCTAGCCGCCTGATTCACGAATCGTCGGAAACGTTACCGATAGCGGAATGTATGCCCTGTCTTTGTCACTCGCTATAGAATAGACAATGACATAGCACAGAATTCGAATGCGATTCCGTTTCCGACAATTTTTGAATCGGGGGGCATCGAGCGTTTCGCCGTGATTGGGACACAAACATCTATCCAAACTTTCGCATTCATAATAGTACTAGCGACCGCCCGCGGTTTCACCCACGTGGTTCCCGTTTCCGTGGGAATATCGGGATAAAAGGTATCCTTTATTTTAATCCAGGCTATCTACTATCTGTGTGCCAAATTTCAACCAAATCCGTTTAGTAGTTTTTGCGTGAAAGAGACAAACAACCATGCATACAAACTTTTTCGTCTATACTTAATATTATAAAGAGGAAAGATTTGTATTTTTGTATGTAACGAATAAACTCAAAAAGTACTGGACCGATTTAGAAAATTCTTTCACCGTTAGAAAGCTACAGTCTTCCCGAGTGACATAGGCTATATTTTATCCCGATATTCCCACGGGAACGGGTACCACGCGGGTGAAACCGCGGACGGCCGCTAGTTTATAATATACTTAAGTAAGGATTTGACGACCTCTGTGGTCAAGTGGTGTAGGGCAATGGTTTTCAATGTGCCGCTAACTTTGAGGTTCCGGGATCGCATCTTTCCCGGTCGCGTAAATGAAGAAAACTAACTTTTCTATATTTTCTTCTGACTGGGCTGGGTGTAGGTTGTTACAAATTATACCATAACACAAATGCTAAAGTTATTTAATTTGAGTTTGGAAAAATGTATGAGAAGGTGCCTCGAAAGAAAATCCTACTAAAATTATAAACAAATAGACGAGTTGATAGTACACTGGTTAGCGCGTTCGGCCCGAGATCGTGGCATGGCGGTTGACATTCGCAAGAACACGGGATAGGATAATCACAAATGTATTATCTTGAGTTCCTTCGTGCTTCGGAAGATATGTTATGCCGTTGGTACCGGCTTTATTGACAGTAATTTAAACCACCACGTTTTTCAAACGCAAACGCCAATCAACTACCTCCGGTGGGGTTGCCAGGCCAAGGACGTACCCAGGGGGGGGGGTCCAGGGGGGTCTGGACCCCCCCCGAAAGTGTCCATTAATCTGCGGGATGGGCGGGTGGTGGCGGGGCGACCTGACGGCTATCGCACGCACAGATTACTGTCTGTTTTTTAAAATATCTACTTATTAAATAATTGAATCGGTTGTTTCAGAAATCACACATATAGGTAGTTAAAGTAAACCAAATTTTATAGGAGAGACAAACACCGATTTGTGACAAAAATTTGAATGCATTATCCCGTGGGAATGTGATATTTTCTGGGATAAAAAGTAGCTTATGTTCCACTCCAGGCTACAAAGTATCTGTGTCCTAAATTTCAGCCAAATCCCCTCCCCCCCCCCCCCCTCCCCCAATGGACCCCCTCCGACAAAAAATCCTGGGTACGTGCTTGTGCCAGGCGTCCCGATAAAGCCGGACAGGGTCAGGGTTTTTGGATACTTGTCCGGTCAAACTAGATGGTGTCCGGCCTGTCCGGTTTTTACGTCTTTGGCCAGCTCGCCAACTCGCGCTGGTCGCGCGAGAAATGTGGCTTTTCTTTTAGAAGTTTTTAGGGTGTCCGGCCTTGATACCCAAAAGTTCGGATTAGCTAGCTGGCAGTCCGGCTTTTCAGTTTTAAGACCAGGCAACCATAAGTGGGGGAGAGTTTGGCGTACTACGCTAATAGGCACAGAAAATATAAGATTAGCGTAAGATAGATAATAGGACCTATGTGGACCTGTTGTCTATCCTGCGCCAATTACTTGGTAATATAGATATCGTGGCTGTGGATTTCGCATAAAAATAGCCCTTAAGGGTCTTAGAAGTACATAGGAGTATCATAATAATTGTTAACTCGTGATTTGTTTCAAATCAATGTTAATCTCCGATAAACTATTTTTAGTCGGGCCACCAGGCAAGCTTTCTGTATGTAATATTTATGTAGTAAACGAGTGTAGATCCAAGGCTAGATTATAAGAATTGTTTATACTCGTAATGTAATATAAGAACGAACTATGAACATTGGACAGGTGAACAGGACAAGATAGATAAAGCATATCATTCTGAGATATGTATCACCTTTTTCATATTGCGTCAAATATTTTTTAATTGATTCCTAGCAATAATGAATTGTCATTGTCATTGTTATAGGGGATTTTTCGATGATTCCATGTCCAACATGGAGTGTAGCCCCTTGATTCACTGTTTCTGTCACTCACTATAGAATAGACAAAGACAAAGCACTGCATTTGAACGCGATTCTGTTTCCAACGGTTTATGGATCAGGGGACAGGTGCAGCGCTTCCCCCAAAACGATGGTACATTTGATGATGTACCCTGCAAGTCCTTACAGCTGCCACATGAGTAGGTAAATAATGTGCAGCAGGAGGACCTCATGAAGGCTACTAACTTGTTCTGCGATTCGCGTACCTAGCTGAGTTTTGGTCGGACACGGTTAAGCTTTGCCAGCGGCACGATAAAGAGAAGAAGATTGTCATCCGAAAGTTACGAGCAACCCTTTTTTAAAAGTACTTCGGGTCGTACAACTACGGTAGGGCCTTTGTCACTTATGCAACAAAAAAACACGAGAATGGGATCAGCGCAATACCTACTTAAACTTAGATTTTCGATATTTTGATTTCTCCGTGTTGGAAAAAATACTTAATAAGTTATGTTCAAGTTTGTAACTTCCGAATCTGTCTGGCAAAAGTTTCATAAACTTTGTGGTAATCGTATCTTCTTACGTGGATCTGGAGATCAATTGAAAACATATTTATGTCAGATTTTGTGGCATAATTGCTTAAGGATCTTGATATACGAGCAAAGTATCTTATTTTATATGTACGATATAATATTTAGAGGGGGTTTGCATATTATGATTATTAATCAACTCATAACGTGCCTATCCAAAAAATCCAGACATTTGATTCTTGAAAGCAGTGGCGTAACTGCAGCCTGGGAAGCCGGCAAAATGCCACTGCTTGAAAGAGCTATGATCCCCGAGGAACTTCACATCTAAATCATGGTAATGGATTGCCATGTCTAAAAAAAATATCTATCCTTATAAACTGCGGATAAGACGAGGATATTAAATGTCAACATTCGGAAGTGATTTTCATTAGTATAGGTGTTCAAGTTCACAATAACCATGATTTAAAAAATATACAGTAATTAGGTACGATTGTTTGTGTACACAATTAACGCCTTCGTAGAATATAAATAAGTTTATCAGCAGCCTCACCATTGCAGTTGGGGTCGTTTCCTTGGTCAGAATTCAGTCTCATATTACTCTCAACAAAAAACAATCAATACTGACTGATTACGATATTGCACATCAAAATATTCAAAAAATTTCTCACAAATAAAAATCCACTGATTTAAGTACCCACTGTGACTAGAATAATAATATTAAGCACTTTTAATGATCACATCACTAACACATGTTGAGGTAAACAAATAGAACTGCTAAATATTCCAGGCATGTTTTGTTGCACTCCAAATACTCCAATATTAAGACAGCCGCGGCGGCGTGGGAAATGATTTGTGCTCACGCGAGTATTGTGAATGAAAGGTGCGAAGCGAAGCCTACGAGGGGCGGCACGGCGCGGCGGCCGCGATGGCTCGCGCAAGCAACGTGTACTACGTACGAGTAGTCGCGTATCTCGCGCCGCCCGACGCCAGCTACGCGCAATGACTCAGCAGTCTCTGAACTACACTGTTTGAATGTGACCCAAAGCATGACAATCTATATTGTCAGACACTAGTGTACCTATATATAACTAGTTATTTATTACATAAACGCAAATGGTTACCTGTTTATTGATTATAATCGGTTTGAGATCCTGTAGCTAAAAGCCTTATTTCACTAGCCGAAATTAAGGTATTTTAAATTGTTCAGTGACTAACTTCAGTCAATGCTATTTTACTTGACTGAATGAAATGGTCCCGACCTAAGTGACTGATCACCTGTCCGGCTTTGCTGGTGTCCCCCCTATAAATAATGACTGAATTTAGGCAGACTGCCCATATGCTTGCAAATACCTAAAAATCTGCTGTAGTTGTGCACAAATATGTGCATGCATGCTTATGTAAATAAATAAATAAAAGTAAATGAAACTAGTTCAAATAAGTTATTTAATTTACTTTTTTGCATTCACAATGCAATTTTTATGGTTGAAAAATGGAAAATGAAGTATTTAGAAAAAATCTACCCGTCTCACAACCATATCCCATCCATGTCTCATCAGAGCTGGTTGTGAGACGGGTTGATTTTTTCTAAATACTTCATTTTCCATAGTTCAAATAATATAATACTACTTTCATTTACTTTGATTGGGAACATTGGACTCTCAATTAAGTATTTATGTTTTAAATTAAGAACAGGAGATCATGTTTTGGGATTAATCCTTCAATGCCCCAGAAATGAGACACGATAGATTTTTCATTCTTCTCCGGCCCCATTTGGCCGGTCAGGCGTAAATGGGTACTATTATTATTATTTTAAATTTTTGCAAGTAATAGAACCTACTCAAACACTCAACACAAATAACCCATAGTTATTATGTGTAATTTATATTATTATTGTTTCCATTATTTTATAATAATATATAAATATTTTTTCCATTATAAAGTGCCAATCTAATAAACCAAATATGACTTTTCTATAACCAAATTAATTGTGTTGATTACAGAAAATAAAGGTTAATATAAATACTCTCTCTCTCTCTCTATAAATACTCCAAATACAAGAGCAGCCGCAGCAATAGCAGCTCCTAACTCCCAACAAGCATAATCATGTATCATAGCATTGTGGATAGAATGTGTATCAAATAGATAGCATCTTTACTTTGTTATCTATAACAAAATAAACTACTTTTCCGCTCATGGCTTTGCTAGAAGAACCACATGGAGTTTTCTGTGGGAATGAGATATTTTCCAGAGTAAAAAGTAGCCTATATGCTCATCTAGACTTATTTAAGGCCATAATCTATCTTTATGACCTAATTTCATCCAGATCCGTTCAGCCATTTTGCCATGATTGAGTAAAAAACATTCTAACTTTCACATTTATAATGGTAAGATGCAATATGGTTTTAGTGAATCTTGTTTTTAATAATTTTATTATGACAGTGTATGACTGGGTTTTTGGTCTAGATTTCTTCTTTTAGGCTTATAAAAAAAAAACAGGGTGCTAAAAGAATGGAACAAGCTCCCTGGTGATGTTGTGAGCCTCCAACCACAACCAATTTCAAAATAGAAACAATAACTTCCGATGTCTGTTAATTAAGTTAAAACTATCTAACAACACAATATAATAATAATATACTAATAACAAATTTTGGCCTTACCTTCTTGATCTGTTGTTTTGAAGTTAGGAAGCAAACCACGAAGGTTTTAAATATTTCTTGAAGAGTAAGAAAACATTAAATCTACAAAAATACATTGGTTTGGTTATTCGTGAAGATGGGTTGGAACTTGGAACTGTTGCGTGTTTACGTAAAGTTGTTAAGTCTTGACAAAATTCTTATGTTTTATTTTATTTGTTCTTCATGATTCACTTAATTTATGGAATGCTAACACAATTAACACAAAATAAAATAAAGATAAATGCAAAAAACTGGTTTCGCCTAGAATAGAATCTTGCTTGGAAAACTTTTTGACAGTGACAGATGACACCATGGATGACACTGACAGTTTGTTTTTTATTAGTAGCAGCATTTTGGAGGACAGGCGAAGACTTTTAGCCATACTGCCAACTCTTGAGTATTCTAGATGTTGATGTTTAAGTAGCCCCCCTGGGGGGCTACCGGCTAAGAAATCTGGATATGGGTATGGGCTTCAACTGTCATTTGAATTCCTTATTCTGATCGATTTTTGCTGCTTTGTTCTGTTGAACGTTGCTAGCTAGTTATCATTATACCCGACGTCACAAAACAAGGAACTGATAGCGGCTATTTTCTTTATAAAATTGACTTAAAGTTCCCAAAAACGTATGAAGTTCATACCCATAAAGTTACGCGGTAGCCCCCCTGGGGGGCTACCGGCTAAGAAATCTGGATATGGGTATGGGCTTCAGCTGTCATTTGAATTCCTTATTCTGATAGATTTTTGCTGCTTTGTTCTGTTGAACGTTGCTAGACTGCGTGTCAGATAACTCTGCACTCGACTAGGGCGTTTTTGGCGCTAGATACAGTAGATTTTTTTGTTCTAAGCTTATGGAAAAGATTAGTATTCGATTTTGACCGCGTGCAGACTTATCTGGTGCGCACTTTAGCTAGTAATCGTTATACCCGACATCACAAAACAAGGGACTGATAGCGGCTATTTTTTTAATAAAATTGTCAAAGTTCCCAAAAACGTATGAAGTTCATATCCATAAAGTTACGCGGTAGCCCCCCAGAAGAGTACATTTTTTTTGTTCAAGAGTACATTAAAGTACCTACACCTTTTTTCATGAATATGTACCACAAAAATATTAAGAAAATCCTTCGTGGTCATGCCAGGAATCATCACACAACCAGACGTCACAAAACAAGAAACTGATAGTATCAATTTTTTTATAAAATTGACCTAAAGTTCGAAGAAACGTATGAAGTTCATTCATACCCATACAGTTACGCGGTAGCCCCCCAGGGGGCCTACCGCCGAAAACGCCCAACTTGGGCATTTGATCCCGATTAAAATTTTTTGATTACGATTATTTCGTACCGGGGAAATTTCCAGACTTCAATTTAAGAAAACCATTATGGATCCATAGACAATAGTAGACATTCTAGTGAGGCGACTGTTTGAACGAATGTTTTTGTTTTGCGTTTCGATTATAGATTTTGATAAAATTTTAAAAATTTTTACTTTAATAAAAATTAAAACGCAGACTGACTTTGTATGCTATTTCTATGTACATGATGATATTTTATGATAATTACTTTGTGAAGTCTTTAAAATGATTAAATAAAAGAAAAACGCAACGATGGACTAACGCAACAAAACAAAAACTAAACGCAAGTCAAGAAAGCAAAGAGGTTATGTTATGATATTAATTTATCAAAGTTGTTGCTTCATTGTTGGTATGATGGTTGATTTTAAAGAGATAAACAGAAATAACTCAATATCTCTAAGCTGCTGTGCTAAATATAGTATACCTAGGTAAGTGAATGTTTTTTGTACAATTGATATTTTGTTCTAATATCAATTTGTTTACCTACTTATTTATATAGTGAACTTTCATTCTGAGTATTTTAACAGCGTCGTAATAGCTCCGATTGTTTTCAGATGCCTGCACATAACCATTGCCGGGTGCACAAGAACGGTTTCTCCTGTAACTAATGCAGAAAAACCCAGATTTCGCGTTTTCTTAATGGTGGAGATATAACAAGCTCACAGTAGGTATTGTAAATGTAAGTTTTAACCTTTACATTAACGTTACACATGATTTACAATATTATGTTTTCATATGAAGGACTAAACATTCACTTAACTGGAAAAACATTAAAACAATCATTGTTTTCCAATGCAACCGTGTTAACAGGGTACCTACTCATCTAGCTTGTAGCATGTAACATATCTGCTACTGTATCAACCTGCAACTGAGTATGGCTCGTCCAGTCACTGCGCAATGAGCTCTCGGATCCGCAGTACTAGCTGCCTTTGTGTTCGCAATGAAAACGCCACTTGATGGTTCACTGCGAGCGGGCTCATGCCAACGCACTTGATACAGTAGCAGTTGCATTATGTGTTACAAAGCAGGGTGCTTGATGTGTAATTAACCAATGCTGGTACATCCAACATTAGTTTGTAGAGGAAGAATTATGGATTCATTAAAAAAAATATATACCTACCTAACAAAAAATGTGAATGTCAACTACCAGGCAAAATGCCAAATGGCATGAGGTGATTAAGTTTCAAAGGTGTCAAAATACCTTTCCCTAATATACCTATATTTTAATATTAAATTAAAATTAAAAGACAATGCCAACACTTAAATCTACTTACTTCTTTATTGTTAGTTTTACTTGTATGTCTTTGTACTAAGTAAGTAAATAAATAAATTAGAATGATGTTGTAATTTTTATTCTCTTTCACAGATTCAACGCTCCCGACCTCTAACCTCAATCTCATATCCAACTCAATTCAAGATAATGAAGTATGTGCCAAATGGAAATATGGAACAAAAATGATCTCTAATTTGAAAATTATTTACACCTCTTCAAGTAAATTACTTAATAATACAAACAAACTATGTATAAGAAGTGTTAAATTAAACTCTATCGCTAACACTAGTTTTTTTATTGAGGTATGTATTTAAGATTACCCGTTTGGCAACAAAGAATTTTATTTTTTTATTTATCAATACCTATATAAGAAAATAATCTATACTAATAGTATAAAGAGGAATGATTTGATTGTTTGTTTGTTTGCATCGAATATGCTCCGAAACTACTGGACCGATTTCGAAAATTCTTTGACCATTAGAAAGCTACATTCTTCCCGAGTGACATAGGCTATATTTTACCCCGATATTCCCATGGGAACGAGTACCACGCGGGTAAAACCGCGAGGATCCGCTAGTATTTTTTAGTTTTATTTGTACCTAACTAGCTTTCCGCCCGCGGCTTCGCCCGCGTGGACTACACGACGTTATCCCGCGGGAATGTGATATTTTTCTCTGTTGAGAGCCTCTGTTGCTCTCCAGGCTACAAAGTATCTGTGTTCCAAATTTCAGCCAAATCTGTTGAGCCGTTATGGCGTGATTGAGTAACAAACATTCAAACACAACAACTTTCACATTTATAATATTAGTAGGGTTTTACTGCCATAATTCATTTCTTGAAAACTTGGAGATTTGTTGTGAAGTTGGTTGAATCAAGCTGCTATCATAAAACTACTATTAATTTCTTTGAACCAACTACTCTTAGATTTAGAACTCAGATAATAATTCTCGAAAGTCATGTAACATTACCGGAATTCAGTTGCAAGTCTCAAACAAACTCAGCTAGAAACGCACTTACATATCTTATAACACGTCACACACAGAAGTGTGCCCACGAGAAAACAGGGTTCTAGTGCATACATTTACTATGAAAACCGATGTCTTCTGACGGACGTAACATCACATAAGCTCAGTTTGTTTGAGCCACAGCTAAGTCTTTTTTTGTTTCTTACATTTTCACTTCTACAACACCTGAACAAATGAAAGAGCAAAGTTTTAGTAGAATAAATTTGCTCTCGAAAAGTGGCAGGCGTTTTTGGTTTTTCAATGCGGGCTTTGTATGCCCATCAAGATTCTACAGCCATAGATAACAAGCGCACTACCACGCAAACCGGAGCGATGTGCGGTGCAGCGTGAGAATGAGTGAAATGATGACACATAAATATGTAACTAGTCATTTTAATTTTAAGTATTTACCAAACTACACTACACCCTAAAATTATAAAATAGTTTTCATCAAAAATACTAAGCTAAGGTTTTCTTAGCTTGTGTGATAGTTTTACCACAAAAGAAAAACTGATGGACGTGGGGCACTTGTAAATTTTATTGTAAAAAGACAGTTATGTATTTCAGAATATTTCAAGGATGTTACAAGTCAACATAGATAACATAATTAATCATAAATATTTATGGTCTAACTAAATGTATAACATTTAAAGGACCATTTACTAAGATAACATACCTTAATTTATTTACATACAAGCTTATTAAATACATACATTTTAACTTTAATCAATTTTAATAACGTCTCCCAAAAGCCAGTATGAATTGCCTAGGGTATGGAGATGATTCATTTTCCTTTTCAGAGCGCTGCTGTTCCAAATATGGGAATTGTGGCTGGCATTATGGCACATCGTAATACCTATGTACCTACTTAGTGCACTTATTCGCATCAGTATTACAAACCTGAAAAGAAAATTTAAATATTTTTTAATTAACTATCATAAGAATTAAAACAAATTCAGTACCTAATGGTAATATAAGTAACATGGTTTAACCAAATTGATTCACTTTGGTGGAAAGGCACAGAAATACAAGTGCATAATGATATTGAATGATTCACTTTTACATTTATATTGTTAAATTTGGTTGCTTCATCCAAATTGAAAAGCAAAAGTGAACCATGTATTACTGCCATTATAGGTTAGGTTTATAAATCAATTTAAACTTTCTAACATATAACACTTAAGTACAATTTCTTTTGTTTGCTCTGAAATATCTTTTAGATTGCAAAAAAATTTGTTACTACTTTTTTTTGTAACTTACTTTAATGGAACTATAGGTCTTTTTAGATTCATTTAACATTGTACAATGTATTATGTATGACCGTTTGTTTCCTTAATAAATAATAATTAAATAAAAATTATGCATGATACTTACCAGTATTCAGTGAATAGTAATACTTCCTATTGAAAATTGAAACTTGATGTACCTATTTGCTTATGATGTTAGGCTCATTATGTTTTGTCACCTCTGAAAGATTATCTGAAACAGTCTGCTGTCCATGTCCAAATTTATAGTCATTGATTGCCGTCAGTGTTGGTAGTGTGAAAGCAGCCAATACCTGTAATAAATACACATAGGTATATTAAAGGTTGTACTATTATAAATAACCTCATTTTGTCTTTAAGGTAATTTGGTCAACATTTATGTCACAAATCATGTGCGTGCACAAAGTGCGAAATGCATCTTTTGTCAGGCGAAAATTATCAATGAAGCTACTTTCTGAAACAAAACAATACTTAGTAATGAAATGACTTAAATATAGCTTTTCTCAACATACTTATTTGTCAGAAAAATGTAAGAAATAGCTTTACCTGTGAGGAGCATGGGCTAGCTATTCTCTCGAAGTATCCTGCGATCAATTCGCTCGAGATTCTGAAGACGGTCTTCTTCAGCAGCTGTTATTGTTGATCGAAGGCAGCAGCCCACAAAATCATTCTCTCCATGACGAACAATTTCAGGAATTTACTACGGTATTTTATCAAGAAAATCCACGTAGCTAATATAAAATTGTAAGAAAAGTTTAAAAAGATGTTACCGTTTTGATAAAAACAGTAAAACTGTGGTAAAAATATGAAAAAATATTGATGTCGGTTACTACAGAGCTCCCGCAATCAACTGACAGCTAGATCCGTAATAGCTTTCAAATTCCCAACTTGGATAATTTCGGCGGTACCGCGAACTGTCAAACAACTGTCAAATATATGAAATCATTCGTTCAATCGGCCTGCCCAAGATGATGTGACGTCATAAAACCGGCTTCGCGTTTTACGGTCGTTCGGCGGTACGACAGAATCATTACGTCATAAATCCAAATTGGATTTGCAGAAAAACCATTTTGGGCGTTTTCGGCGGTAGGCCCCCAGCTATCGTGTTGCGTCTATCGTCGCGCAGTCCGATACTTCGTGACACATGACAATAAAATACTTCCCACACATGCGTTTATCGCGTCTTTAGGCAAAGCTTCGTGATGACGATAGACGCAGATGTGGGAGAGCATTGTGATGCGCACTGCATGATAAAATGTATTGTATTTTTCTCTTTGTGTCTGATGCTGCCTGAAAGCAGGCAACACTCATCACTTAAATGTCATTTAAAAAAAATCTGTAATGGCAGACGCAAAGCAAGGTACTTTTTAAATTTATTAGTTTTTTATTAAGTTCTCGTTAATTTTTGCAGCAAATTTTACCTACTGCGGATTCTTTACAGTGTTTATTAAAAAATAAATTTAGACGGCACGTTCTACATCCTCGTATATTGCTAGTCAAGTAGACAAGAAATAAGGTAAAAAATTCACGCTGCATTGTCAACGTAAATTTTTTTTGGTTCTTGTGTAGTAGCTGTAGCGTATTTCATTAGCAAAGTTAAAGTATTCTAAGGCAGTAATGTACGGCATGTAGAATCTCTTGATGTTATTATTAATATGCCAGTATTTTTTCAATAATTACGTATTCTTTTTGTGACCACTTCTTTGATATAAATAGTAAATCACTATAGATAGATCTCAAAATCTAGGCCTTTTGAGGTTTTATTTTGATTTATAGCTAGATACAGTACTGAAAAACAGATTGATTGCTTTTGAATTAGGAATAAAGTAGGCCATGGTTGAAATTTAATGTAAATATGATGCTTATCCAAATTTTTAGGCAAATCACCTATGGAGGACTATTGTAATGGGTCATCCCAGTCACGGGTTGTGTTGGCTAAACCCAGGCTTGGTGGCTTTGGTTCTTCTAGTTTTGCATCAAGCTCCAATAAGAGTTGCAACCCATTTGGTAAGGTCACTTTGTATATTTTACTTTTATCCAACAATATCCATTCAGTTGTCTTGTATAAATATCATTATTATAATTTGATAGATGTTTAATTGACCTTTGAGAACAAACAAATATTATTATTATTATGCAGACTATTAATCACAAGATAATGAATAATATAAATGTTTATAAAATATGTTTATTTTTAGATTTATTTCATAATATTTGTGACATTGTTTCTGCTATAGGGTCTGTGTTGCGTCCACCTCAGCTAAAGCCTACAAGTAATCCATTTGTGAAAGTGTCGGAGAATGTTGAATTAGCTGCTGAGAAAGATAAAACAAAAGATAAAAAGGATACAGAAAGTGATGACAAAAATACAGATGACAGGCTAAAAGAAAATAAGGAGGAACCAGAAGCCCCTAAATTTATCCCCCTTGGTTCAGCAAATGTGACACCTCGGACTAACAATCCGGTAGCTGCACCAGTTCAGGCTTCCAGTTCATCTGGCTTTGTATTTGGTCAAAACTTGAGTGAGCGAGTTGTTTTGAATGAGAAGGTCAACAACGGTGAGGCGTCTGCCCTCGATCATAGCTCAACAAATGGTGCATCAGAGCTGTTATTTGCTAGTGCTGTGGCATCAGCTAAGGAAAATAATCAGGTTTGTGTATTGAAAAATGCTTTCAATTGGGTATTTGACTGATTTTTTTTATTGATTTAAAATGTTCATTTAGTTAGTAGCAACACAACATAGATATTTTTCAAATATCTTGCATATTTTCAGCGAATTAAATACGAGGTTTAGGAATATGTATTGGCTAATGGCACGAAACTCAAAACTCTGTCGACAACAAGCTTCTCATCTATAAAGCAATACTTAAGCCGGTATGGATGTACGGCATCCAACTATGGGGCAGTGCCTGTAATACAAGCCTGTCAATCATCCAAAGACTACAAAACGGCATATTGCGTACAATATCCAATGCTCCTTGGTTCGTAACCAATACTGAACTACACGAGACACTGAATATCACAACAGTAAAGGAAGAGATAATACGATCAGCTTCAAGCTACAAAACTCGCCTCGAGTACCACCCGAATGAACTGGCTACCGCCCTATCAAATGTGACATACCACAAACGCCTAAAGTGCCATGACATCCAGGGTCTAGAGAAGCGTTTCTGATTGACGGGGGAGTCTTCCGCTGGGGAGCACCCTCAAACTCCAATGGCACGTTCAACAAGCCTACTCAAAGTTCTAGGACTGATCGTAGACAAAAAACACATTAAAAAAAAAGAAATTTCAGCGATATAGAGCATCAAACTTTCTAATTAGACAAGGAGAGTGCTAAAGAAACGTGACATCACATTTCTATAGCGCCATACTCGTCATAGAAAATTTCGTTTTAGAAAGAGATTGCTAGAGTCACAATTAAGTAGCTCATAATTTGCTTGTTATAATACAGATTGAATTTCTTTTTTCACATTTGTTATTTAATAATGTTATATTTCTGAATGTCATAATTAAATATCTACATTTCAACAACAGTCAAATACCCAATTGATGTTTGATAATATTGATAATGAATAAAAATGGAGGATAAAAATGGAGTATACAGGCAGTAACTTATACAATGATTTCATCATTATCATATCCAAAAGTACTTAATTAGCTTATTCTTCCTTTGTGGAGCAATCATTACATTTGTCACATACCTATATTGCATATTGCTATGCGGTAGATAAACACATATCTATATGAATGTCTTTGCTTTTTTATAACCGCATATCTATACTGATTAATTGCAAAGATTTTAAGAATAGAGATAGAAAAATAGCAAATATAGGTAATTTCTGATTTTTGTAATCACAAACTCCCCTAGACTGCTTATTTTTATTATTTTAAGCATATTTGGTATTTGGTATCTGGTATCCTGAGAATCTGGTATTTTGCTAATCAGGTATTCTGAGAATCTGGTATTTTGCGAATCTGGTATTTTGCGAATCTGGTATTCTGAGAATCTGGTGTTTTGGGAATCTGGTATCCAGCGAACAAAGGTAAAAATACAACTTTACGCGCGATATGGTAATGGATGACATTTACCACTTGATGGATGTCGAGCGCTAGGCATAGACATTTCTTAGATATGTCTACGAAAATGAGCGATTTTCCGACAGGCCATTTAAGAATGCTTCCAAGCATCTGTGCTAATTTTCGTAAGTGTTTGTATGTTTTTATGATATGCTGGGAAATGATATGCTAAGTTCACAGACATTGTTTGTCCTTGGTCCACGAATTTCTAGAAAAATAAAAGTCATATGGAGAAAAATCAGCTGTTCCACACATTCTGGTCAGGTAGGTATTAAAAAATTGTATGAAACAGCTGATTTTTTTTGTTGAGTTGCAGAGTTGGCCCCATAGTAAAAGTTGTTCATATTCATGAGCACAATCACCACCTAAGAGGTATTGCACTTATAGAAAAACACCCTTTATAGTGTTGAACGAAGTATGTAAGTACATCTTTGTGGTTTTGTATCTGAATGACCTTTATTGCAATAATATACTACTGAAATGATTTTAATGAAACTTGCACTGTTCCCTAATTTGGAATACACCTGATTTAAAACAAAAATAATTATCTCCATATGACTTTTAGTTTTCTAGAAATTCGTGGACCAAGGACAAACAATGTCTGTGAACTTAGCATATCATTTCCCAGCATATCATAAAAACATACATACACTTACGAAAATTAGCACAGATGCTTGGAAGCATTCTATTTAATTTAAATAACGCTATACTAAAATATAATCCAATTCCAACTAAATCACATACATACAGGGGGGCTACCGCGTAACTTTATGAATATGAACTTCATACGCTTTTTGGTACTTTAAGTCAATTTTATAAAAAAATAGCTACTAACAGTTTCTTGTTTTGTGACGTTCGGGTATAACGATAGCTAGCTAGCAACGTTCAAAAAAACGAAGCAGCAAAAATCTATCAAAATATAAACGAAACATTCCGTTTTATGAAACAAAAGTCGCGTTGAAGTAAACTTTATAACATTCCGTTCCTTGTGACTGCATAGGTGGGACAGCGCCATCTAATGAGCTAATCAAAACGAGCTTTCAGAAAATCGCCCATTCTGTTTCAATTGACATCCGCCATTTTATTTCGACAGTACGCGCCATATAACTTGGCGTATGTCAATATCTGGAACTAAAATTATGTCATGGGAATGAGGCTTATTTTTCCAAACAACTACGATGATCAGCGCCCTCTGACAATTGCCAAGTTATGTGGCGCGGACTATATCTAATTCGATATCATATCAAAGGCGCGAGAATTGGCCCCCTGTCATGTATCTTCTCTGTAACTGGCATGTTTTGGCAACAGGAGGAACCCGGCCCTAGTGAAGTGAGCAATAGCTCGGACAGCTCCAGCTTAGCAGCAGCTGCCGCGGAGTATGAGCGCTCGCACGCGCGACCTCCTCCACCCACTACCAAATACACCACGACGGGGGAAGAGGGTGAAATCAATGTTTTGCAGGTAATTTGATTTAGTGGTTTTTATACATTTTTCTTATTTATTAAATTGGAGACATTCCAATTTTGTTTCATATAAATACATGCACTCATAGACAGATTGACTGTTGGTAGAGAATTTATAAAAAAGTACTAAAGAAAAGATTCAATAATTGGTTAATTAGTTTACAGATTGCCACTATTTCACACTTAAAAAACATCTTAGTTTTGTTAATATTAAAATTAAAACTGTTTATCTTTTATGACTGAAATAGCTGATTTTATTATAAAATTAATGTAACAATAGGTAATTTACTGATATTTTTTTTTATTTAAACTGTGTTTCGAAATAAGTATTAGCAACACAAAACATGTATTTATTTTAAATTACGTTGAATATTTTCAAAGTTAAGGGCATCAAATTTTCTAATTAGTCAAGGAGAGAATGATTGTCTTTGTGACGTCACGAAGTCGATAGCGTCACAAACAGTGTCGCCTTAAGATTTCGTTAGGAAGAGACAGTTAGTTGTCAAAATTAAACGGCTTATAATTCACTTGTTATAAAACAGATTCAAATATTTTTTTCATATTTGGTATTCTTAAATGTTATATTTTTGACGTGATAACGTCTTATAAATCGATGAACGCCGGCTTCACGCACGAAAAAGTGTCACGTTCCGCGTGCAAGCGAGAGCGCAGAACAAGCGATAGAGATGCACGATCGGCCTAAGCGGTCGGCTTGTGACACGAAGAGAGACAGTGGCATATTGTTATCACTTACAGTACCACAACCTTTTCTGTTCCGGTGACAGTGGCGCTACGTACGTTTTTCTTTTTTTTGTAGCAATTTAACCGGCCCTGACTTCTAAGAACTTCAGCCACCAGCAGCGCTATGGTTGGACATCAACTTGACAGCAGAATGACATTTAAAAAAAACACGCTAGTTTCACATTTTGGCCACCGGCACAGCAAAGTTTGTGGCACTGTAAAATTGTCGTCCGTAAACCGAGTTTACAGACAAGATTTTTTTTACTTATCATTGAATGTCTCCATTTCAACAACAGTGAAATACCCTATTCCGCGCGTAGCTTGGAATAAATCAAATAATTGAACTCGCCAGATTTCGTGTCGTCTATTCGCGTGGGAGTCGGGCAGTTGGCGCGAGCGCGGGCGCGGCGTTTTGCGGCTTAACGACGCGGCGGGCGGCGCGCGGCTCGTGGCTCGCGTCACCGGCTCGCTGCGAGTCGTGCTCAACACCAAGCTGTGGCCCGCCATGGTGGTGGAGCGCGCAGGCACCAAGTCGCTGCGGATCACCGCCGCCGACGCCCACCAGCAGGTCAAGCTGTTCCTCATCATGGTGAGTGGCACAGTGGGTCGGGCGGTGCTGTGTCGTGCTCAACACCAAGCTGTGGCCCGCCATGGTGGTGGAGCGCGCAGGCACCAAGTCGCTGCGGATCACCGCCGCCGACGCCCACCAGCAGGTCAAGCTGTTCCTCATCATGGTGAGTGGCACAGTGGGTCGGGCGATGCTGTGTCGTGCTCAACACCAAGCTGTGGCCCGCCATGGTGGTGGAGCGCGCAGGCACCAAGTCGCTGCGGATCACCGCCGCCGACGCCCACCAGCAGGTCAAGCTGTTCCTCATCATGGTGAGTGGCACAGTGGGTCGGGCGGTGCTGTGTCGTGCTCAACACCAAGCTGTGGCCCGCCATGGTGGTGGAGCGCGCAGGCACCAAGTCGCTGCGGATCACCGCCGCCGACGCCCACCAGCAGGTCAAGCTGTTCCTCATCATGGTGAGTGGCACAGTGGGTCGGGCGATGCTGTGTCGTGCTCAACACCAAGCTGTGGCCCGCCATGGTGGTGGAGCGCGCCGGCACCAAGTCGCTGCGGATCACCGCCGCCGACGCCCACCAGCAGGTCAAGCTGTTCCTCATCATGGTGAGTGGCACAGTGGGTCGGGCGATGCTGTGTCGTGCTCAACACCAAGCTGTGGCCCGCCATGGTGGTGGAGCGCGCAGGCACCAAGTCGCTGCGGATCACCGCCGCCGACGCCCACCAGCAGGTCAAGCTGTTCCTCATCATGGTGAGTGGCACAGTGGGTCGGGCGATGCTGCGGGTCGAGCTTATCATGGTGACTGACCGGGAGCAGGCGTCCGTCATTCGCTCAAGAACCCGAGATAAGCGCCTACCGCTTCGGGTATATCTCGGGATACCAATTCAATACAATTAACAGCGGGCCACCCAGAGAGAGATGCAACGAGTGGCCGTTCGTAATTTGCGCCGTACAAGCTGACTTCCACTTTATTGCGTTATAGTTAGAGTTGATATTTATTTAAATGGCTTAGCGGAGTGCAGTATCTGTTACTTAGTAACTATTTAGTAAACTGTGCCGGGTGTGCTGCCGGCAAAAAAATATGGACATGAGCGTCATTTGACATTTGAATACCATATTATTATGCCCATATAAGGACAAAATATGAGCTTCAAATGTCAAAGGAAGCCCATGTCCATACCCATGATTTTTAGCCGGTAGCACAGAATATAGGTAGCATATATAAGTACATAATAGTACTAAGGTACAGAAGGTGCACTCTGCAAACTCATTCAAATTAAAATAAATCTTTCTGCATGTAAATAAAGGCCAATTCTGGTCGCTTTGTCATCGCTTGCCTACTGTTATAATAATCTAAAGTTCGCGCATGCAAGCAAAACTGTATCCAACAGCTACGCGCGAGAGTTTCTATTTCTACTTGCGAGTTCGGTTTTGTTGTTTCTTTTGAACGAATTATAAGACGTTTAGTAGTCATTGTTCGGTGCACAAAAATCACAGAAATGATCGATCGTTTTACGCGCAACGTGGAACGTCATCCTTCTGCCATACGCCTGTCCGGCAGGTGCGCCGGCCGAACGTACCTAAACTGCGGAGTGACACCCCCTTGCCGGTAGTCCCCCTGGAAGTCTAGCACAACTTAGCGTGACTCTTTGTCGCGCTCCTTTCAACCAATCAGCACGTCGCCTTAAGACACGCCCGCTATCTACGAGCGATCTGATTGGTTGAAACTGCCCGCGACTCTTTCTCACTCGAGTCGCGCTCAAGTTGTGCTAGCCCTACTGGTATTAGTGAGTTGATAAATGCTGCAATAAGAGCTGCAACTAACTGCTCTTTCCGAGTTAAACCTAGCAATACAATATGGGTCATAGTTTGAAGATAAGCTTTGTAATTTTTATAAAAAAGTACTTCGTCGTCGTTCGTTGTAGTCACTGAGAATGAATTTTTCTAACAAGTCATCAAATATTTGCCATGATCATCCATTACCCTAGCCGCGCACGATCACTTTTAACTGTCACTTTTCAGTGAACAGTTTTAACTGTCAGTGAAAACTGAATGTGTGTACGATGAAAACTGTCTGTTTCTCATAGTAACATGTTCAGTTTTCACTGCCAGTTAAAACTGTTCAGTGAAAACTGACAGTTAATAGTGATAGGGTGTGGCTAGAGTTACTATGAAAAACTGGTATGGTACACACGTTCAGTTTTCACTGTCAGTTAAAACTGTTCATTGAAAACTGACAGTTAAAAGTGATCGTGTGTGGCGCCTATAAGATTAAGGTTCTCACCTACGCCAATTCAATGTATACTTTTGCTTATAACTTTTTTATTCCTTATCTTAAAAATCTAAAATAAATATATACGATGCATTACTTATTAATCTCTAGTTCTGTTTATTAAAATTATTTAAATTCATTATAGTTACTGAAAAAACTTAATAGCTATGAACATCAATTTCACAATATATGTGTCTATAGATTCGTAAGTGTTAGATATGCGGTGATGTACTTACAATAAAAAAAACTTATAAGTATTTATCTTCAAAACTGTGCATTCGATATTTTTTTTTAACGCTCAATTTCGGAGAAATAGGGAGTTTTCACAATAAAGAGCAGCGGGTGTCCTAGCGGGGGCCGGGCGGCAGACGGCCGATGGTCTTCGTACGGGGTGGCTGTGTTGCTTATTCCCACGCGCACGTGACACCGATTTACGTAGCATTATTTCGCGATATTTATTGTTTCGTTAGAAATTGCTTTTTAGTGACAGGACACAAATCTTGTGAATTTTTTTTTACGTTCTATATTTTGTGGAGGACACGTTTTTGTAAATAAGTGATTTTTGTAAATAATTGCACATTTCTTAAAAAACGGTTATTTGGTAGATAGGTACTTTTGTAGGTAGTTTCGATATTTCTATTTTAGTTTTTTTTACCTAAGTTGTGTAAATATAATATAAATTTTAATATAAAACTCAAAATGCCTAGACCTACAAAAAGGAAGAGATTTTATTTGGAAAAATTGAAAAAAATTCAAGAAAGAGCGTAAGTATACTAAGATTTTTTTTTTCTAAACATGTTTCCTATTTCATTATTAGTAGGTACCCATAAACTTATAAATACCTAAAAGCGTTATTACTTTTATAGTCAATTGTTTTATTTTCCACTTCTAAATTCTCATTCGAGTTCTAAGTAGGTAGTAGTCGCTATTTTCGAGCATTTTGACTAAGTAGATTTGGTCTAACAGAGCGACTGCAGGGTAGTAGACTAAAAGTCAGTGGTTCGTTTCCTGCTAATGAAGTTTTTTTTTGTTTTTATTTTTGTACACTAAATTTTATAAGTACTAATATTATTATTACTTGTTCAAAGATTATTGATTAATCCGATTATGTATTTTTCTTTCAGAAAAAAAAGGAAGCTGGGTGAAAACACAGTGTAAGCAAGTAATGTAGTCTAGGAGCTAAATTACGTTTTATTAAAGTTTTTCATTTCTCATATTCTGGAAATAAGTTCTAAGATGCCTAGGCAGCGAGTACGTTTTTGGTCGAAAAAATATACTTAGACCTACAAATGTATAGAAGTAAACATAATTTTTTCGAAATATTCGACTTTTTCTTAAAAGCGGCCGATGTTCAATTTGTTGCTCGCATCGCATTGTAGTTAGTTATGCCAGGCGTCTGTCACTCGATGTACTTGCGCGCAAATCTCGCCCTCACCTGGTGCAAATCCATAGAAATTAGGTCCGCAAAAGAGCTAGAATATATGCGATAGAAAGAGATGCAACGAGTAGCCGTTCGTAATTTGCGCCGTACAAGCTGAATTCCACTTTATTGCGTTATAGTTAGTTGCTATTTATTTAAATAGCGGTGTGCAGTATCTGTTACTAGTAACTATTTAGTAATCTGTGGTGATGTGTCGTAATTTCATTATGAAATAATTTATATATTTTTATCCTCAACGGGGAATATATCGTCCGAACAAAGCATTTTATTAGTAAATGCCATTTTTCGTTTCAAATAATATGTTTTTGCTAGTTTAGTTTATTGTTAGGTCTACGACATTAACAATTAGTGAAATAAATTATATACGCTGCTTTATATTTTCAGAACCATTAGCAATGAAGTATAACAGGAAAATGATACAAAAATATGTCAAGTCCTAGCCACACCAGAGTCATCGTCTACTTTGGACCATCAAAACATTGAAAATGACTATGAGGTATGGATGGTGGTGGGAATGTATTTTCATATAAGTACCTAACTTTTAAAACGGCTCTAAAATCAGTGTAGTGCACAAGCGCCCTAAGGTTGCATTGTTCTATGTATTAAAGGAGTAGTCTATGTGTTTAACAATTTAGTATCATTTAGGTTAATTATATATTATTTTTAATTACACTTAATGTTATGTTACTTTTTCAGTTCTGCATTTCACCTGAAAGTGAAGAAGTGCCGAGTAAAAAAATTGGGAGGAGAATTGTAGATGTCTCATACTTCTCGAAACAGTTACTGGAAATATGCAATCACGGACCTTTGGGTTGTTCAGCTAGCGACATCACGCGCACTTGTGATTTTTAATCGGGCGATAGTTTGATCGTTCTCGGATTCAGTATAGAGTTATATGGCAGTGCGCGCACTGACGATTGAAAAAAAAACAACCCTTGGAGTTTCTTGCCGGTTCTTCTCCAAGGCCTCCCGCTGTAGGGTTTGCGAACCGATGGCGTAGCTTCTATGACGTTCACAAGTATTGTAAATAACAATCTAAATTGAATAAACAAATTTTTTGTTTGTAATGATTTATTCCCTTCAGTAGACTTAATTCACCTAGGCCATATCACCTGGGTGAATTAAGTCTACCAAAAAGTATACTTAATTCACCAAGGTGATTTAAGTGCACTCTTAAGTAGACTTAATTCACCCAGGTGATTTAGGTGCACCCTTTAGTAGACTTAATGCACCCAGGATATGCAACCTGTACTTTAATTATTTTTAACATTGCGTTGCTGATTTCTCGTCAAAATTGTACCAAAAACTGAGTTTTATCAAAATCGGTCTATAAACAAAAGCGTTGGCCTCCATCTTGAATTTTAGATGTTTTTTTTTGCGAGAAAATGCGAGCTATGAAGAAACAAACAAAAAACATGCGCAGTTGCAATATTCAGTACAAAATTTTCTTCTGCACAGATTTTATTGTCTATGGTTGGGTTTAACTTATAAGCTGCGTATTGTATAAGACTGCACATAGCTCGGTATAAACTATTTCGCCAAGGCGCGTATTTTTTTTAAAACAAAGAAGTCAAAAATCCTTTGTAGAGTGCTCGTCAGATAAGTCTGCGCGCGGTAAAAATCGAATACTAATCTTTTCTATAACATTAGAACAAAAAAATACACTATAACTAGCGTCAAAAACGCGCCAGTCACGCGCAAAGTTATTCGACACACACTCTAGGTAAGTACCTGTTTTTTACTACAGATCACAAAAAAATTTGTTACGTTCAATTTTTTTCCCGACATTAATTTGTTTTTCAGAAATTTACTCACGTTGTATTTTTGTTAAAATTCGAAAAAATCCTGTTTTTGAACTTAGTGGCATAGGTGAATTAAGTCTACTAAAGGTTAAAATTTTCCTTCGGTAGACTTAATTCACCCATTTGCAGGTGAATTAAGTATACTTTTTGGTAGACTTAATTCACCTGGGTGATATCACCTGGGTGAATTAAGTCTACAGAAGGATTTATTCTATCGATTGTCTTACTTTTTATCAATGCCCACTAAATCGGTAAACAATACATCATCATCATCATCATCATTTCAGCCGTACGACGCCCACTGCTGGGCATAGGCCTCCCCCAAGGATCTCCATAATGATTAAAAATAATGATAAGTAAAATTTGTACCTATACGAAAATGATAATTAGCTCTTGGGCTATAATTCAGTCAACCAGTAATGTGCGTGAAATATCCGCTAGATGGCCGTTACTAAGAATATGTTATTGGTAGTTCAAAAGAGTTTGTTAAGATGGCGTTGTAGTGGTGCAATAACTTTTGTAAGCAGAGGGGTGAGGACCCGTTGGTGGGGTGCGAAAGAGATCAATTGCGCAAGGTCATTCGCGTACAAGAGCCTCTTAAGAATAATGAACACATTTTTATCTATATTCTAGGGTGCCCCAGCGGACATACACCAGTTATACAGAGCTCTCACTGCACGGATCAGTGTAAACAAGCGCTTGAGCGATTGCGCTCAGAACACCACTTCGCAGCAAGCTGCCGAGCGACTTGAAGCGTCCACTGACGATAGCGAGTATCTGGACAAAGCCGACGCAGACCTGTACGGCCGCGGCGACGACGCCGACGCGAGCGCACCCGATGACAGCTCCCCTGAACAAACAATCGACAGACTAGAAGACAAACCCTCGGAAACAACGGACAAGTCAGAAGAAACGGACGAAAGCAATGATGTCAAATCACTCAAGAGGAAAGAACCGGCCGATGACGAAACCTCCCCTAAGAGACAATGCGCCCAAGTTGTAACAGAGTGATAAACTGAACAAAACACAGTGTCTACGGTTTGTGGTGTATCTAAATATGGACATAGTTCATTCGACCCGCGAACTTCGCATTCTGAATATATGTATCTAAGGAGATCTGTAGAGATATTTATAATTAAATTATAACAGTAAAGAAATTTCTTCATTATTATAAAAATGGGTTGTCCATTTGTAATGATTATCACGTTCGCACTGACAATTAGTGGAAAGGCGTAAATTATTTGGCTTTTTTTTATTTCACATTCCAATATTTGCAGATTGTATGCAATGCATGTTCAGCCAGAGCTGAATACCAAATAACCAATGTGGATTAATTTCTTTACATAACATTTACATAACAGTAACGTGTCATTGGGGCAAGCTCACATTCTCATGCTTTACGGGAAATTTCTGTATATTTTATTTCTTTTTGTATAATTGACATGATTCCTGAAATTAATACAATAATAATTACTTAACTGGTGTCGTAATTACCGCCAGGGTATTGAGACAGGCGCCTTGTAATTGCCCATCATTTTGACGAGTTTGTTTTTAGATAACAAGGTGGCAATTTGAACACCTACCTCTAATTGAGTGTAAAAGGGGGAATTATACTACTGTAATTTGTTTGCGGAACTGTCGTTCGCCCTTGCGTTGTGTAAATTATGAAAGATATTAGCCAATAATAAAACAAATTGAAATGAAATCTCTTTTTTTTGGGAAGGAAGGAGTAACACATTTGCTATCATGCATGATTGTGTTGTGTTGACCGGTTAGTGTTCTTATTACCTAAGTATTGATATACTTACTGGGTTGATCCCAGATGAACAGAGATACATAGAAAAAATATGACAGACTGATAAACAGAAAAGACTAACATCTTGACGCAGTAGGCAAAATACCCCAGAAGACGAAGTAAGAAAACTACAAAGAGCATGGAATATGGTTGGTATACCTAAAGTTTCCCCAAGAGAGCCCTACTATGGAGAAATCAAAATATGGTGGCCAGTGATGAAACATATGTCAATCGATAGATAAAGTCCATACAAACTAAATATGTATTTTGAACTTTCGGAGATATTAATTATTTTTGTTTCGAAAAAACAAACAAAAATCAAAATCAAAAAATAATTAATATCTCCGAAAGTACCTATATCGTTTTCGAGATTTTACCAAAATACATTTTTAGTTTGTATGGACTTTGTCTATCTATTGCCATATGTTTCATAACTGGCCACCATATTTTGATTTTTACCATAGTGGGGCTCTCTTGGGTGACGTAAGGTATACCTACCAAGCCCCATACAAATATCTTTCATGCTCTTTTAAGTAATTTTGAGTCCCAATGTTTGGGGGCGGCTGCCCCCCTCTGCTCTTCATTGGCGACGCCCTTGCTTATTGTACTATGGTACTATGGAAAGATAGTCTTTCATACAAGCGCTCTGTCAAATTACGTAGTTATTGCTTACTCTATGACGATTACTTGCTTGCTAGCGCTCGGCGACACGCACACCTACACTTAACTCCGTAGTGTACATCGAAAACTCGGCGTTTGGAAATTATACTAGACGCAACACGAGTGAAGTAATGACACCAGCTGCCGCACTACCCTTTGTTGCCAGTGGTAGGTACTACCAGTAGTACCACGGGCAGCTATTTTGGTTCGTGGCAGGACCTAAACCGAGAAGTTAGACAGTTTGTCAGTAACCGTAATCCGAGGAAGCAATAGATGTGTTTTTTTTTATATAAACGCGGTTGAGCCGGACTTTGTATCTTGTTTATCAGATAGGTACAATTTAGTTCTGACTTTCCGGGATTCAATTCATAGCCAACACACCACCACTAGACAAATAGTAATATTTAGAAATTGGTTTTAGAACATGCTCTATCTGGCGGTCAGATAGCTTGTCTAATTGAGCGTAATTTTTAAACTAATTGACAACGTTTCAAATGGTATAAAACGACTTGGCACTTAGGTATACCTAGCATTCATAATCTTATACGAGTCCGCATTCACAAAAATGAAGACCGTAGGAAAGTACACAATATACAAGAGCTTAAGACCTCATTTCAAGAGACTTTGTAAGATCGCGTTCTTGAATCCTATTTCTGCTAAAGATAACAGCCTGTTCGCTAATGTAGCGGCCATTTTTTGTTGGGGCGCCATCATCATACACAATATTCAGCTTTTGATAATGGCCTTCCTGGTAAGTTTAACATCCAAACAACTTGCAAGATCGAAGTGAAGACCGTTTTCATTTTTAAAATGAGATACGGGGAAATTGTTTTTTTTTTAAAGTAGGTACTATAGCAGCAGCACTGCATGTAGAACCCTACACTGTAGTAACGTATTAACTGCACTAAGGAGCTCCGCAATGGTCAAATGGAGTTCATCAACAATATAATCCTCATCGCTGGCGCTAGGTTACTGGCTTTCATCATGAATCACTTTTATAAAATAAAGGACAATGGGCCTTGCTTGACGCACCTAGAGTCCAATGCGGATTGATGGGTTTGACCTCCGTGCTAGCGAGGTGTAGGTACGCTCCGGTTTTCAATGTGCTGCTATCTGGAGGTCTCGGGTTCGATTCCCGGAGGGGTAAATTTCGAAAACTTTTTTACTATTTTTTTATGTATTAAACTAGGGTAGTACAATGCATAAGCAATTACGGATAGGGACTGCAACTGGGGGCTTAGACAAAGTAACATCGTTATGTGGCGAAACGACAATCGCTATCGCTATCGTCTTTATGCTCCAATCAACTTGCGGCAAGACCACGTGATTTAGCGCAGCTTATACCAATCCGCCAATCCTATACCTTGAATTTCTTTCGAACTTCGTTATCGCTTCGCTATCGCTATCGCTATGTTACTTTGTCTAAGCCCCCTGAACGGTGAGACGCCAGCCACACGAAAAGAAGTAAGATGTGGTTCACCGAATTTGTCCCCGACTCTACCTAGGTACAATCTTTTGCCGCAAACTGTTCATAACATAAGTAAGTAAACTGACGATTCAGTCGGTAGCGGTCGGTAGCGGTTGCGACGCTGGCAAATTGATGTGAGTTTGCGGCAAACTCACATCAATTTGCCAGCGTCGCAATAGTGAGTTTGCCGCTGACTCGAATTTCCGTTCGCCACTTTGCGGCTCACTCAGTCGGGGCGGCGAACAGTTTGCGTACTGGGAACGCAGCCTCAGCAACTGTAGAACAAAACAAACTAAAATAAAATGTCATTCTAAAGGTTGGTTTAGACCAAACGAACAAAGAGCTAGAGCTAGAACAAGAGCATTCTTTCTTGATCTTTTAGTGTAAACGAAAGTACCTAGGTAGGTACACCAAAATATCAATGAGCAAGAATGAGAACCAAGAACTAGAATTCTAGAATGCAGATGTTTAGATCATCCCATGAAGTTCGACTTAATACTGAGGTAACTGGAGAGTGCAGTACAGTGCCACAAACTTTGCTGTGCCGGTGGCCAAAATGTGAAACTAACGTGATTTTTTTTAATGTCATTTTGCTGTCAAGTTGATGTCCAACCATAGCGCTGCTGGCGGCTGAAGTTCTTAGAAGTCAGGGCCGGTTAAATTACTACAAAAAAAAGAAAAACGTACGTAGCGCCGCTGTCACCGGCACAGAAAAGGTTGTGGCACTATACGAAAAATTTTTTGAATACCACAAATAACACAGTGGCTGTCTTCCGTCTCACCTACACTTTAAAAAAATACGTATGGTCATATGAGACAGCTGACAGCCACTACATACATAAATGTCAAATTTGCTGGCGACACTTTTATATTCAGGGTGAGAGCTCCAGTTACCTCAGAGTATTAAGTCAAACTTCATGGATCATCCGAACGTATAGGTAGGTACAGTGCCACAAACTTTGCTGTGCCGGTGGCCAAAATGTGAAACTAGCGTGTTTTTTTTATGTCATTTTGCTGTCAAGTTGATGTCCAACCATAGCGCTGCTAGCGGCTGAAGTTCTTAGAAGTCAGGGCCGGTTAAATTGTTACAAAAAAAGAAAACCGTACGTAGCGCCGCTGTCACCGGAACAGAAAAGGTTGTGGCACTGTACTCATGCTCATTCGTGTCAATTCTTTGGTTGGTATTTGTAATACTGAGGGTAACAGTATTTAGTCGAGCTTCATGGTTGGTATGTCCGACTAGCAAGCAAATGCTGCATTTGTTATATTGTGTCAAACAGTCAAAGAAGGAAGAGACGTTGGTGGATGTCAAATTTAATTAAATTTTTAAGCATCTTGTTTGAAATTGGTATTTTTATTTCCAAAAGTCGGATCTCATAGACATCAGGCAGTTTGGTAGGCTCCATCATTACCTAATAGACATTTTTCTTGAGACCAATCCATAATTAATTCGATAGGTGACGTATTCAAATCGTTTCAAAATTAAAAAAATTGAAAAGATCGAGCGAGCACGTCCGAACTCGTAAGAACGCTGCTCTAAGCTCCTGCCGTATATCTACATCAAGCGAGCGATCATTCTTAGAATATTCCATAGAATCTATGCGAGCATCTATAGAACAACGAAGGAATGTTCTGTCTCTGTTTAGGTAAACTAATAGAATTTGACGGAGAGGGGATGGAATGAGCGTACGCTCGTTTGCTGTAGATCTGGTAAAATCGAATGTAAGCGATTAAGAGAATCGCGAATTTCCAAAGAATGGCTTTCTTCCTTTCAGAACCGTCACAGTACAGACGAGGTGGTCAATGCATCATTCTTGCTGTTGACGACCCTCTCCGCTTTGCTTAAGCAAGTTTCTTTCGCCGTGAAAATTAAGCGTATAAAGCACCTTTTTGATCTAACAGATGGTACGTCGTTATTGTAATGTAGATCATGATAAAATCTAAATTAGATGATGAGATTAAAATTTACACAGTCAATCACGAATTGAAGATAAGTATGATTTGCCATTGATTTGCAGAAAATTTTCGTGGAAGGTTAGGTATTTGTTTTATTGAGCAATTACGTGGTAGGTATTACTTTATTTATTTTATACTTAGTTGCAAAAACAACTCAGAGGGAGACGAGAAACAAAAAAAATATGAGCTTTTATTCTGAGAGCTTTGAAAAAAAAATGTCGCTTCGTAGCGTCTCGACGAGACGAGCTACAAGCGAGACGGTCTCGTAGCCGTGTCCATCGTTCCAGCAGCGCCACGGTCTCCGATTTGCTTGAAAAAAATACACCATGCAGGCCAATTTTTTACCAGTCGGGAAAAAATACGATTGATTTTTTCCCCCCACTGGATCCGAGGATATACGGGGATTTCTGTGGCGCTGCTGGAACGACGTCGTCCTGGCAGCGCCCCGCTATTTCTCATTAATTACAAAAGCTATAATAAATCTAATAAGACACATATTTTTTCCTTTTTTTTCCATTTCACATAAGCTAATGTCCACCTGTAAATGTCGACAGATTCAGGAGTAATCGTAGGTCACTTGGGGCGCTGCTGGGACGACGTCGTCCCAGCAGCGCCACGGCCGAATCTCAGCAATTCGATTTTTTTACTGAAAACAGTGTGCCTGTATATTTAGTTCCTTCATCATAGGGTACGGAAAAAATTGAATTTCTACATTTCATCATGGAATAATGATTTTATAGGCATCGAAAAATTATAACCTCAAAAAAATTTTTTTTTGCTCTAACGCCTTTAATTGATGTATTAAATAGCATTTGCGCATTCTTTTATCTTCCTATAAAGGGAAAAAAATAAACCACTCTCGCAGCATTAACTATTCCAGAGAAATCCTAGGTTTAGATTGTGTTCATACATTTAGGCATCGTTCCAGCAGCGCCACACCCAGTACAGCATGATCCAGGGCACCTGTCACCAAACTGAGCATGCCAATATTTACTGCTACCATAGCGAACACGGGAAAAAATCTGATAAC
Source organism: Crambus lathoniellus (assembly GCA_949710035.1). Lineage (NCBI taxonomy): Eukaryota > Metazoa > Arthropoda > Insecta > Lepidoptera > Crambidae > Crambus > Crambus lathoniellus. The sequence continues at coordinate 9,610,930 of OX453299.1, read as the reverse complement.
GAGTATAACACAGCGAATTTCCGAGAAATAAGCCTTTGATTCAATATGCCATACAATTGGTACATTCGAGTAGAAAAGTTTTATTTAAATTCTTTTTAGTGCCACAAACTTGGGGGCTTTAAGCCCCCAGTACAGGCTGTCCGATCATGTTGGCCGACCATGATGGGCCATCGTGTACAGGGGCGGTTTGCGTGTGATTGCCGTCTGCGAGCAACGCAAACCGCCCCTGTACACGATGGCCCATCATGGTCGGCCAACATGATCGGCCATCCTGTACTGGGGGCTTCATACTTCATGTTTACCGGGCTTGTCAAGCATTGCATTGCATCATTGGGGCACAATATCGGTATCGCTATGCGGATCGCAGCTCAGCATTATGGTGCAAATAATGCAATGCAAGCAAAGTAATATTAACGTAATATAGAACGTACGAGCCAAAAAAAACGTTGGCCATTTGTTTCCACATGCCATAGAGAAAGGTTAACCTATGGAGTGTAGGATAGAAGCATGATAGAAGTGGGTAAACCACATCATCCATCATAGCCTGACAAGGAATGGAGTCTAATTTTCTAGCGTAAGCTACATTGTCATAAAAAATATCTGATGCGGTTTTTCTTGAGCTTTATTCCAATAGCATAAACATCTTTTTGCTTTGCACAAATGAGCTGCTATTCCAACCAAATTTTACAGACTGTAGTGTCATATAGTGACATGACAATGACAGTACAGTTACCTTTGAATTGTAGAGTTATTTGGGCGGTAATTTAGGGCCGTTTATTTATTTATCTGTCGTTGTTAAAAAGTAAATTTCGTATTTGGACGCATTTTGAGAAGAGAGGGGGAACTGGGGGCAACGTGGAAAACTTGTAAAAGAAAAATAAAACTTGTAAAAAGAAAATAAAGCTTTGTGGAAACATAGGTACCTAACAAATCTTCGAGATCATTTAAAGAGACTACACTGCATATCAGATAACTCTGAGGAGCCTAGTATATGTTTAGGATTCTGTGTTCTCATAAAATTATGACAATTTCATTTTCAAATAAATCCGTTAATTAAATTTTTATCGCTCTTATTATTCGACGTAGGTATATAGTGATTGTTGCCGGATAATCGATTCCGAATCGATTAATGAGCAATTTTCTGAGGCTATTTAAAAAAAAAGCTTCCAAATGCTTCACTAGATGGCGTTGAACGAAGTATGTACATGGTATACTTTGGTATGAATCATATTTAATTTATTTACTTTAAAAAACGCAATGTTAAAAGTATAAAAAATCCAAGATGGCGGCCAACTTTTTTGTTTGCAGGCTGATTTCGATGAAACTCAGTTTCTGGTACTATTTTGACAAGAAAACAGCAACGCAATGTTAAAAATATTAAAAATCCAAGATGGCGGCCAACTTTTTTGTTTGTGAGCCGATTTTGATGAAACTTGGTTTTTAGTACAATTTTGACAAGAAAATAACAAAGCAATGTCAAAAATAAAAATAAACCAAGATGGCGGCCAACTTTTTTTTTGTAAGCCGATTTTGATGAAACTTAGTTTCTGGTACTATTTTGACAAGAAAACAACAACGCAATGTTAAAAGTATAAAAAAATCCAAGATGGCGGCCAACTTTTTTGTTTGCAGGCTGATTTCGATGAAACTCAGTTTCTGGTTCTATTTTGACAAGAAAACAGCAACGCAATATTAGAAATCCAAGATGGCGGCCAACTTTTTTGTTTGTAAGCCGATTTTGATCAAACTTAGTTTCTGGTTCTATTTTGACAAGAAAACAGCAACGCAATGTCAAAAAAATAAAAAAAATCTAAGTGGCAGCCAACTTTTTAATTTGTAAGCCGATTTAGATCAAACTCGATTTTTGGTACTATTTTGACAAGGCAACAGCAACGCTAAATTATATATACATAAATGTTACAATTACCACAGTATAACCAATGTTTTGTTTAGGCCAACGCCCTTGAAGTTAGGCGATACCGACGTCTGTATAGGTATTTCCATAACTACGGAAGGGTTGTAACAAAATTAAAATGCGGCAGGTACATTTTGGTGTATTGCGAAATAAAATAAAATAAATAATTATGGTAAGCATTTTAGAAGTATCAAAATAAAATATATTATATGTTTTATTTAGTTTCACCTATAATTGTATCTGTCTGTCTGTCTGCCATGAAATTTTGCAAGGTAAATTTGATCTACTCCTGACGTTTGAATGGGTTGAAGTTTTGTTAAAAAAAATATTCAGATTGGAAATAAGCCGATTCATATTTCTTAACCTTTGAAGCGCCTTCGTCTATATATCAAAATCATCCCATGTCACAATCATTATTTTTTTTAAACTCTGTAACTTAATATAAATTATTATTTTACTAGTTTTCCGCCCGCGGCTTCGCCCGCGTGGACTACACGACGTTATCCCGCAGGAATGTGACATTTTTCCGGGATAAAAAGTAGCCTATGTTCCTCTCCAGGCTACAAAGTATCTGTGTTCCAAATTTCATCCAAATCCGTTCAGCCGTTTCGGCGTGATTGAGTAACAAACATCCAAACATCCAAACATCCAAACATCCAAACATCCAAACTTTCACATTTATAATATTAGTAGGATTTAAGTACTTACTTTTTATTTTTTTTTAATAGGGTTTACAGCTGTCAAAAACACAGTAAATTACGAAGGATGTTACGTCGTAATTTACTGTGCTTGTGTTAAAGCAAATTAATAATTAGTTAAATCTTTTACTTGACATGATGATGATGATACTTGACTCTGTCTCAAGCTTTCAAATAAAAACCTGTTACATTTTAATAAGCGAAAAGAGAGAAACAAAAACAAAAAACGGCCACCATCTTGACCATTTGTATTTTTTTACATTGTGTTAAGAACGGTTTTCTTGTCAAAATAGTATAAATAACCGAGTTTTATCAAAAACGGCCCACAAACAAAAAAGTTGGCCGCCATCTTGGATTTTTTAATACTTTTAACATTGCGTTGCTGTTTTCTTGTCAAAATAGAACCAGAAACTGAGTTTTATCAAAATCGGCCCACAAACAAAAAAGTCGGACGCCATCTTGGATTTTTAATATGTTTAACATTTCGTTGCTGTTTTCTTGTCAAAATAGTACCAGAAACTGAATTTCATCGAAATCGGCCAGCAAATAAAAAATTTGGCCGCCATCTTGAATTTTTATATTTTTAACATTGCGTTGCTGTTTTCTTGTCAAAATAGGTACCAGAAACTAAGTTTCATCAAAATCGGCTTACAAACAAAAAAGTTGGCCACCATCTTGGATTTCTTTCTATTTTTAACATTGCGTGTCTGTTTTCTTGTCAAAATAGAAACAGAAACTGAGTTTCATCGAAATCGGCCTGCAAACAAAAAAGTTGGCCGCCATCTTGGATTTCTTTATATTTTTAACATTGCGTTGCTATTTTCTTGTCAAAATAGTACCATTAAGCCTAGCATGACCACCCAAAACGCGATATGTATCGAATGATAAAGCGACTTATCGACATTCAAACGTCAAAACCCATAGTCTTTTGACAGTTAAACCGGATAACTTATCATATCATATCCCATTTTGTTGGTCATGCTAGGGGGGCAGAAATCGAGTTTTATCGAAATCGGCCCACAAACTAAAAAGTTGACCGCCATCTTGGATTTTAATTTTTTTGACATTGCGTTGCTGTTTTCTTGTCAGAATAGTACCAAAAACCGAGTTTCATCGAAATCAGCCTACAAACAAAAAAGTCGGCCGCCATCTTGAATTTTTTAATATTTTTGACATTGCATTTGCATTATTAAATTATTTTATTAATTTAATATCGCAATACCAATGTACCTACCCGGGGTCGTTAAAGGTCCACCGTCACATTTTAAAGTGACAACCCTTACGTACTTACGTAAATACCTATACAGGCGTCGGCATCGCCCAACTTCAAGGGCGTCGTCCAACTGTATAGAAAGATTGCTTAAACTGTGATATTACTTTGCTTGCATTGCATTATTTGCACCATAATAATGCTGAGCTGCGATCCGCATAGCGATACCGATATTGTGCCCCAATGATGCAATGCAATGCTTGACAAGCCCGGTAAACATGAAGTATGAAGCCCCCAGTACAGGATGGCCGATGGCCGTACTGTACTGTCATTGTCATGTCACTATATGACACTACAGTCTGTAAAATTTGGCATGGTTGGAATAGCAGCTCATTTGTGCAAAGCAAAAAGATGTTTATGCTATTGGAATAAAGCTCAAGAAAAACCGCATCAGATATTTTTTATGACAATGTAGCTTACGCTAGAAAATTAGACACTATTCCTTGTCAGGCTATGATGGATGATGTGGTTTACCCACTTCTATCATGCTTCTATCCTACACTCCATAGGTTAACCTTTCTCTATGGCATGTGGAAACAAATGGCCAACGTTTTTTTTGGCTCGTACGTTCTATATTACGTTAATATTACTTTGCTTGCATTGCATTATTTGCACCATAATGCTGAGCTGCGATCCGCATAGCGATACCGATATTGTGCCCCAATGATGCAATGCAATGCTTGACAAGCCCGGTAAACATGAAGTATGAAGCCCCCAGTACAGGATGGCCGATCATGTTGGCCGACCATGATGGGCCATCGTGTACAGGGGCGGTTTGCGTTGCTCGCAGACGGCAATCACACGCAAACCGCCCCTGTACACGATGGCCCATCATGGTCGGCCAACATGATCGGACAGCCTGTACTGGGGGCTTAAAGCCCCCAAGTTTGTGGCACTAAAAAGAATTTAAATAAAACTTTTCTACTCGAATGTACACAGCGAATTTCCGAGAAATAAGCCTTTGATTCAATATGCCATACAATTGGTACATTCGAGTAGAAAAGTTTTTGTATTTAAAAATAATCCATCACAGATTAGTAGGTAATTATCATCTTGTGGCATTATTTGACACACGCTGGGACATGGTCCTTATTTGTGCATTATTTTATAAGTTAATAAATAATTTTCTCATTACATTTTATGTTTTTAACTTTGACTTTTTATTAGGGTTCCGTTGCCTAATGGGAAAAAACGGAAACCTTATAGATTCGTCATATATGTATGTCTGTCCATGTATGTCTCAGCCCTGTATTCCCGTTGAATTGAATAAATTTAATAAATTTTGGTCCCGATCCTTGTCCCCATTAAAAGTCATGGGGAAAACCGAACGTCATAATGAGGGATTTTCTGAAGCCCCCAGTACAGGATGGCCGATCATGTTGGTTGGCCGACCATGATGGGCCATCCTGTACTGGGGGCTTAACAGATGATTAAAAAAGAAAAAAGTTAGTTCCTAAAAACTCAACAGATGGCGTTCATCAGACATGGTTTTGCTTTTTTTTAACTTTCTGGCAAGGAGTCGTAACGTAACGTAAAGCCCCCAGTACAAGTTGGCCGACCATGGTCGGCGACCATGACCAATACATCGTACATTGACACTTTAGAACGAACAAGTTTAAAAAGGTACTGGGGGCTTAACAGTAAAACCCAGCATGGCCAAAATGACAGCTCATTCGTGCAAAGAAAAACGTTGCTTCTGCACAAGGAATAGAGTCTAATTTTCTAGCGTAAGCTACATTGTCATAAAAAATATCTGATGTGGTTTTTCTTGAGCTTTATTCCAATAGCATTAACATCTTTTTGCTTTGCACAAATGAGCCGCTATTCCAACCATGCCAAATTTTACAGACTGTAGTGTCATATAGTGACATGACAATGACAGTACAGTTACCTTTGAATTGTAGAGTTATTTGGGCGGTAATTTAGGGCTGCTTATTTATTTATCTGTCGTTGTTAAAAAGTAAATTTCGTATTTGGACGCATTTTGAGAAGAGAGGGGGAACTGGAGGCCACGTGCAAAACTTGTAAAAGAAAAATAAAACTTGTAAAAAGAAAATAAAGCTTTGTTGAAACATAGGTACCTAACAAATCTTCGAGATCATTTAAAGAGACTACACTGCATATCAGATAACACTGAGGAGCCTAGTATAAGTTTAGGATTCTGTGTTCTCATAAAATTAATACAATTTTATTTTCAAATAAATCCGTTAATTAAATTTTGTTAGTGATTGTTGCCGGATAATCAATTCCGAATCGATTAATGAGCGATTTTCTGAGGCTATTTAAAAAAAAAGCTTCCAAATGCTTCACTAGATGGCGTTGAACGAAGTATGTACATGGTATAGTTTGGTATGAATCATATTTAATTTATTTACTTTAAAAAACCCAAAGGAAACTTAAAATAAATTAAATAAGTACTGATAGGTACTACTGTGAGGAACAGAAACGAAATAGGTAAATTTAAAGATTAAGGTAAATAAATAACATCTGTCTGACGTTCCGTTTTACGTAACAAAAGTCGCGTCAAAGTAAAATTTATAACGTTCCGTTCCTTCTAACTGCATAGAGGTGGGACAGCGCCATCTAGTGAGCGAGCTTTCAGAAAATCACCCATTGTATTGTAGATTATTTTTGGGGCTCAAATCAATGATATGTCATTGGCTCAAATAATCTAAGTATCGATTACCCAATCAAAAGTATCTGACGGGACCGAGTTAATGTTGTACCGAGCTCGGCCGAGTACTGTGTTTACATGTACCTAGTATTCGGCCGAGCCGAGAGCACTTGTCTCGCCACTCTACTCGGTAGGTGTAATCAGGCTATGATGGATGATGTGGTTTTTTACCCACTTCTATCATGCTTCTATCCTACACTCCATAGGTTAACCTTTCTCTATGGCATGTGGAAACAAATGGCCAAGGTTTTTTTTGGCTCGTACGGTCTCTATTACGTTAATATTACTTTGCTTGCATTGCATTATTTGCACCATAATAATGCTGAGCTGCGATCCGCATAGCGATACCGATGTTGTGCCCCAATGATGCAATGCAATGCTTGACAAGCCCGGTAAACATGAAGTATGAAGCCCCCAGTACAGGATGGCCTATCATGTTGGCCGACCATGATGGGCCATCGTGTACAGGGGCGGTTTGCGTTGCTCGCAGACGGCAATCACACGCAAACCGCCCCTGTACACGATGGCCCATCATAATGGTCGGCCAACATGATCGGACAGCCTGTACTGGGGGCTTAAAGCCCCCAAGTTTGTGGCACTAAAAAGAATTTAAATAAAACTTTTCTACTCGAATGTACCAATTGTATGGCATATTGAATCAAAGGCTTATTTCTCGGAAATTCGCTGTGTTATACTCGTTATCAGATTTTTTCCCGTGTTCGCTATGGTAGTAGTAAATATTGGCATGCTCAGTTTGGTGACAGGTGCCCTGGATCATGCTGTACTGGGTGTGGCGCTGCTGGAACGATGCCTAAATGTATGAACACAATCTAAACCTAGGATTTCTCTGGAATAGTTAATGCTGCGAGAGTGGTTTATTTTTTTCCCTTTATAGGAAGATAAAAGAATGCGCAAATGCTATTTAATACATCAATTAAAGGCGTTAGAGCAAAAAAAAATTTTTTTGAGGTTATAATTTTTCGATGCCTATAAAATCATTATTCCATGATGAAATGTAGAAATTCAATTTTTTCCGTACTCTATGATGAAGGAAGTAAATATACAGGCACACTGTTTTCAGTAAAAAAATCGAATTGCTGAGATTCGGCCGTGGCGCTGCTGGGACGACGTCGTCCCAGCAGCGCCCCAAGTGACCTACGATTACTCCTGAATCTGTCGACATTTACAGGTGGACATTAGCTTATGTGAAATGGAAAAAAAAGGAAAAAATATGTGTCTTATTAGATTTATTATAGCTTTTGTAATTAATGAGAAATAGCGGGGCGCTGCCAGGACGACGTCGTTCCAGCAGCGCCACAGAAATCCCCGTATATCCTCGGATCCAGTGGGGGGAAAAAATCAATCGTATTTTTTCCCGACTGGTAAAAAATTGGCCTGCATGGTGTATTTTTTTCAAGCAAATCGGAGACCGTGGCGCTGCTGGAACGATGGACACCTCGTAGCCAGTCGTAGTCATAGAACTATTCTCGTAGATAGCTACGGGTGGTTGGCTACTAATCTACTACTTATATATTATAGAGCAAGAGCCTTGAACCCCAGACCTTCGCTATATTTATAAAAGCTGAAAGTTTGTCAGCGTATGCTCCCGAGCCGACACAAGTAAAAACGATGGACCATCATGAAGTTTGGGTTATCGTGGCTTTGGCAGGTAAACGGTCGGTACCTACTAAAGGTGCCACGATGTTAAGTGTCTGCCAATGAATGACGTGATTTTTAATAATATTCTGAAGGAAATATAAAAAAATCACCCTTTATTATTTGATGATTTTGGGTTGGTATTTTACACAGCTATAATACCATTTACGTACCAAAGCCACGATAAAGGTCTTATTACACTTATCCTAGTTAGGATCCTAATTAAGCATACATTGCTTGTTTTGATTGCATCCCTTACTAAAAATGAGCTCAAAGAAAGCAATAAAAAAAATCGTTTATTCCAGACAACATTAGTCCATAGAACTAAGCATTAATATCAAATTTCACTATTTCAATAAAACTACAAATTAAATCATCAAAATGAATAAAATTAAATCAATACAAATATAAAATAAATAAAATAAAATAAGTACCTACCTAATCAAATCAATAATTCAATAAATAACCAATAATTAGTAATAGGTAGTTCCTCACCGGCACCGCTACAGGTACACGTTTATCACAGCAGTGGCGCAGATACACACAGTCTATTCGCTTAGCGATCACGTTCAATATGACGTTGGAGCTGGCCCGTACCATAGTAAAAGTATATGCCGTACCCTGCGCACCAATGACGCGCACCGCAGGCGCATAGTCTCGTGGAAACAAGCGGTATGCGCCCCCGCAAACATGCCAGAGGCGCTGCAGAATCGGGGCAGCCCCATAACCACACTGAACGCGTTATTATACAGGATACGGAGATTACTGTAACTTCGCTTAGAATAGTCGGCCCACAGGCTGCACGTGTAAAGTGATGTACAGTAAGCTCTAAAGAGCGTCAATTTAACTTGTTGAGAGCAGCGTGCAAACCTGCGAGCTATCATGTTAGCTCTTATAGTCAGCGCTCTCCGCTCCCATTCCATGTCTGCGTTGTCTCTATGGTCGCAATGTATGCTTAATTAGGATCCTAACTAGGATAATAGTGTAATAAGCCCTTAACCCAAAGTTCATGATGGTCCATGGTTCCTACCTGTGTCGGGACTCCCGAGCATGCGATGACAAACTTTCAGCTTTTATAAATTAACTAGCTGACCCGGCAAACGTTGTTTACCCATATTTTACTTCGTATCGCCTTTATTAGACAGATGAAAATAAATAATCAAGAAGTTTTCTAAGTATGTGACGGATAAGTCTGCGCGCATGCGCGACTGGGGCATTTTTGGCGCTAGTTACAGTACATTTTTTTGTTCTAATCTTATGGAAAAGATTAAGTAGTACTTATTCGATTTTGACAACGCGCAGACGTGGAAGCGGCCATGGAAGAAATGACAGTTCTCTATCGTACGACAGCCAAAACAATTTTTCATACAAAATTAGCATTTTTATTTTGTAATTTTCCAGAATAAAAAGTAGTCTATGTTAAGGTCATAGCTCACTTATACCGGACCGCTCCCACCCAACCAATGTATAAGTAGTTAAATATGGACTTAAATATCATGCTCTGTAGATGCACTTTAGCTTGCGGCAGGCTCGCTTACCACTATTGTATAAAATAATATTGTATATTGTAAAAAATAATTTTTCACTTCTCATGCTCGTAAAGTTCGTGTTTATGTTGGGTATAGGCTGCATAAAAACGCTTTTTATGCTCTAGTGCATAAAGTAAAATCTTCGTCTATGTCACAGACTCTAAGACAAAGGTCGTCAGGTAAACAGTCACACACGCAATTAAACTTCGTTAAATAAACTTGTTGTTTCATTCTGTTTCTTAAATTTTGTATATACATAATCCATGTTAAATTACTAAATAAGTAAAACTACGCAAAATTAATGACTTTTGTAAGAAATAAGTATTTGAAGAGCATTATGGACTACGATCTATGCTAAGTAACTGTGCTGCCACTTCCACGTATAAAAAAAAGAAAAATAAAGTTTTCCCGCCAATATGGCGAAGTCTTTAGTTTTTATTTTTTGCAATATTGTAATTTATTTTCCTCACACTCGAAGTGAAAAGCAGAGTGTATAACTCGTACATAAAAACCATTTTACCCTCGAACTGACTATCCATCCTCGCCTACGGCTCGGGTGGATATATACATCTCGGGTAAAATGGTATGTTTTATGCACTTGTTGTACAATCTACTATATGTAAATATTTTGATTGTATTTAATGACGATATCGATATTGTAAATATCGTCATTGTTGTTTTTTTTTCTCGACAAAGCTGATGAGTTTCTTGCGCCCGTTCTTCTCGTCAGTTAAAAGAGTCCTGAATGGGTGGTAGGGCAAAACTGACGATTCGAAAATACATTTAAAAATGTTAATTTGAATAAAGGATATTTCTATTTCTATTTCTATATTGTTACTGTAAAGTGCATCTACAGTGAACGATATTAGGTCCATATTCGGCTGCTCATACTTTGGTTGGGTCGGAGCGGTGCGGTATAAGTGGGCTATGACCTTTACTCTCCAGCTTCCAAACTATCCCCATACCAAAAATGAAGCCGATCAGTTGCTCCGTTTTTACGTGAAAGATGGACAAACAAACACACTTTCACATTTATAATATTAGTATGGACCTAATGGGTAATGGGTAGTAATGGTCTGGGGTTCTTGCTCTTAGGCCTTAGGATTACATTCTTGAAACAAAATTGTTATATTTCTTCTGTAGGTAGTATGTATTTGTTAATATGAAAATTATCACATCTCGATATTCTTTCTTTTTCGCCCATAGAAACTAAAAAAAAAACAAAATTAACATAAAATAAATTAGATACCTAAGTACCTAATATTTTACAATTTTGAAATCCGGGGTCATAGTTGTAACTAAAGTGTACCTTATATAATTTTCTCTTCTTTTCCACAGGGGAATTATTTTCTCCAAAAAATCAAGCTCATATTGACCTTTTAGATGTAAATGAAAAGTCTATGGGAAGGCTGTTTACATTTTACATATTCATAGTGTTTATGGCCTGTTTTTCGCATTACCAATATCCATTGGTCAACAGGATAATGGGTTTAGAAGTGGGCCAGATACCTGCTTATTTCCCGTTTGATACAACACAATCGCCCGTGTAAGTATTATTTCCATGAGTTAGTTCTTCCTTCCTTCTTCCTTAGATTTAGTAATAGAAAACTGTATCTCATAAGATACAATGACAGCGACACCAGCAGCACTTTCGTGGCTTTTCTTCACGTCCCTGAGACGCCAAGGGAGGTAGGTACTTAGTATACCTACTTACAAGGTGAAAAAAAAATAAGCAATAATATTTTAGGAAGTGATTCTACTTAGGAAACTGCAAAACTATAGCATTTTTTTTATTGATTTTTTATTGCACATAAGAAGATACATACAAATAGCGGACTTAATGCCCTTAGGCATTCTCTGGCAGTCAACCGGGAAATATGTTGCGAAAGGTTATTTGCGGCAATAAAAAAATTTTTAACAGGGAGAGCAAATCTATACATATAATAAAACAGAAACGGAAAAAAAGTCTGTACATGAAAGATTTAAAAAAAAAAATTACTGCTATGTGATGTGTACAGGATATAGACCCCCAAACGATATTAATTAAAATTTTTGTCTGTTTGTCTGTTTGTCTGTTTGTCTGTTTGTCTGTTTGTATGTTCGCTTTTCACGCAAAAACTACTGGACGGATTTTTACCAAATTTTGTGAAGTAATAGCTTATAACCCGGGTCAACATATAGGGTACTTTATATTTAATAAAAACCCCTTATTCCTACGGGAAAATACAAAGACTGATTCTTACTAAAATAGATGGCGCCACATGATTATGAAAATACGTTATATTTAATCGCTGTCTCAATTAATAATGAATCATATTTTTTTTTTTTACCTGCTTCAAAACATAATATAAATTGAAACCCATCCAGGCACATATAAAATCATAAAAATAATTTCATGTTATTTACGTCATTATATCTACTAAGCAATAGATGGCGCAGGTAGTCAGTAAGATATACCTCTCACAAAAGTACATTCGAATGATTATTTTAATTAGGGTGAAAGCCCTCTCTGTTGCCACTTTAAGATGTTTTTCACTTCTTTCGCATCATAACTACTAAGCAATAGATGGCGCAGGAAGTCAGTAAGATTACGATATACCTTTCACAAATGTACATTCGAATGATTATATTAAGTAGGATGAAAGCCCCCGCTGTTGCCACTTTAAGATGTTTTTCACTTCTTTCGCCTATGGTCTTAAGTAGGTATCTATAAAATACAAAATTTATATCTAAAATTGTCAAGAATGTATCTTATACTTTTCTTTACATTTTTAAATTCTTACAATACAATAAAACTACTTAAAAAAAATTTACAGACTCCAAAAAGTATTTGTCAACTGAAAAGGAAAAATATAATATCTATAATTTAGGTACCTTTTTGAGGTCGGTGCCAGTCAGTTTATTTTTTTTATTACTTTTTATTTCTTAAGTTTTAGTGTACAATAACAATAAGTTTTAGTGAATTGTACTATAACATACCCACGGAAACTACTAAACTGATTTTGATGAATCTTAGACTGTTGCTAAAGTTAGAATACACCTAATTTAAATCAAATAGAACCATCTCGATATGCCTTAAGATTTCGAGAAATTCGTGGACAAACATAGTAAAAAACATATAACTAAGTATTCATATACTTACGAAATTTAGTTTTATTTTAGTAAATTAAAAACCTATTTCTTAAACTTAAAATGTGCGAAGGGTGCCGATTGATGTGTTTTTGTTAATCAAATTTTAAAAGATACATCGAGAAATCAATACTTAACTAACTTAGATAAAATAAAAGAAACATCTAATTCGATGTAAACTGAATTATTACTATTGTTATTATGACTTAAAAGTCATAGATAAAAAGTATACTATCAAGCAAAAGTTATTAACGAAATGTTTTAAGCTAAGTAAGCACTCGGGGCAGTGGCCAAGACTGAAGTTTTCACCCTATTGATGTAATATTTCTATTACGCATTTCCACTCGACGCTAGATGTCGCTACAGTAAGTATAGTGGTGCCACAAATATATCTGACCCGGTGACAGTGGTCGTGGAGGAGCCACTAGCAATACAAAATTAACTGTCAAAATGGACTGCCGGCAGTCAACAGTATATTTAGTACCAAAAACTAACCACTGTGTGAAATAAGTTTGTCGCAATGTAGACAAAATGTCACCAATGTAATTTTGAAAAATTTGCTCATAAACGCTAAGTGGCCAGTACCTACGTAGATACCGACACCTACCTACCATTTTTTATGTCATTTAACCGGCTCTGGCTAAAACCTTCAGCCGTAGGTACCATCCAATAAAATAAAGGAATATTAAAAATAGTTTTCTATCTAACTTATTTATTCATTTATTTACTAGGAAAGCTTACATAAATGATGTTAAATTAAATAATTAAATGGTAGGTATATCATTACATTTTATACCTGTTACTTAAAGAAAGTTAATTACAAGCTCTCATAAATAGGAAATGTCTCCATATCAAAATACTAGCCTTCCGCCCGCGACTTCGCAAGCTCGGACTAAACGACGACGTTATCCCGCGGGAATGTGATATTTTTCAGGGATAAAAAGTAGTCTAAGGCAGCCATTACACAGTCCATCCAGATCGCGATCACTGATACTTAGGCCTTCAGCCGTAGGTACCATCCAATAAAATAAAGGAATATTAAAAATAGTTTTCTATCTAACTTATTTATTCATTTATTTACTAGGAAAGCTTACATAAATGATGTTAAATTAAATAATTAAATGGTAGGTATATCATTACATTTTATACCTGTTACTTAAAGAAAGTTAATTACAAGCTCTCATAAATAGGAAATGTCTCCATATCAAAATACTAGCCTTCCGCCCGCGACTTCGCAAGCTCGGACTAAACGACGACGTTATCCCGCGGGAATGTGATATTTTTCAGGGATAAAAAGTAGTCTAAGGCAGCCATTACACAGTCCATCCAGATCGCGATCACTGATCGTGATCTTGATCGCGATCGAGATTTACTATGTAGATATTTTGCGATCAAGATCGCAAACCGTCAATCACCTTCGTACACAGTCAATCTGGATCGCGATCATTGATTTTGATCGCGGATCGCGATCCAGATTGACTGTCTAATGGCTGCCTAAGTATGTCACTTTTCAGCTGCCAAACTATTCCCATTCCAAAAGTCACGTCGATCCGTTGCATCAATTTTGACGTGAAAGACGGATAAACAAACAAACCCTCTTTCACATTTATAATATTAGTATGGATACACACAATCTTTTTCATTTTATAGTAAAAATATGATTGGCCTGATATTATGAATTACTAAGTAAGAACATAAATTTTAGCTTGATACCTCCCACGCATACTTGAGAAAAAGTTTCTTGATAGGTAGACGGACAGATCTATGAATGAGGGCTCAACTACTTATGTTCATGCAGCATTTGATAACAACATACCATGTTCATACCCTAGCCTGCATATTCGATATTCTTTAGACCCTTTTAGTAGAGAATAGGATTTCAAGAAGAGCGTTATGAAATCTGGGCAACAAACACACATAAACTAAACTAACACAAAAGTCACTACACCGCGCGTACGAAGTCGCGGGCAACAGCTAGTTGAGAATAAAATAAAACACCATAACAAACATACAATATAAATAATAACACCTTTAAATACACAAAACTAAGATACATAAATATATAAATAACTACAATAAATTAAAATAACTCGGAATTAACATGACATACTTAAATGTCAGAGGAAACGGAGCTACCGCAAGGAACTAAGGTAATGCTCTCGAACCAGTCTATTAAAAACGAACTTACTGGGGGCACTGTCAATTTCTAGAGGTAAAGCTTTCCAGAGTCGTACTGCCGTAAGAGAGAAGGAATGGGAGACGAAATCAAAAGAATGGGAGGGAGTTTTTAGACGGAGATTGCTGCTTGAGCGAAGTTCACGCTGGTGGGAGTCACCCAGAAGCTGAAGCCTAGATTTCAGGTATTCTGGGGTAAGCGGATCGTTAAGAAGGCTAAAGAGAGTACAAACAACTCTAAGGTTCCTACGTTCACGAAAAGGAAGCCATTAATGAATATTTTGTAGTTAACTCTTAATTATCCTCTCACGCGGCCATGTAATTTGGCCATATAATGTTGGGTAGTCTACTACCCGGTGGCCACTATCCTATCTTAGCTAAACGCCCCCTCTCTTCTAGCCCAAAAGGCAATGCCTAAAATTGGCGTCGTTTTTTTTGTCTCGCGGCCATCAACAAAATGTTTGAACATTAATTCTTGATGTATAACAAACAATATTTGCCAAGACCATTGAGTTAAAATGTACTAAATGGCCAAGACAGTATAGCTGTAAACTCAGTCAGAACCAAGTTAGAACCATTCGTTCGTATATGTATAACATTGTTAAAAACCGCAAATTTAACTTTGTAATTCATACAAACACTATGAAAAACAAAGTTAAGTTCTAGCTAGTCTCACTCGGTTCGGACTGAGATTACAGGTATACTTCCTTTGCAAATATTGTCTGTAGTGCTACCAACAAATTATATTTCAATGTTTGGTTGATGGCCGCAAGAAAAAAAAGACGCCAGCTGCCATACAAAAATGGTCATTGTCCTTTGCGTGCCCAACAGGGTCAATGGTCTTTTATTATGTACCTACCTAATTTTTCGTCATCCCATACAAAATAGATCAGGTTGAGGGCAGTATAGAATAGGACGACGAAAAAAAGTTTTTTCATCTCTCAGTTTCGGAAAGTGATGTATATTTAAATACATGAGCAGCGGGTTCCAAACTATCCGTTCCACCCAAGGGTGGAAAAGAATTAAAAAAATAGAACTGAATTTGGTTATTTAGAGTCAACCATAGAGTTACCTCATCGGCAATGAAAAAGTTTTCAACTTATTTTGTATGGGGACGGGACTTGCAAAATAAAAAAAATGAATTTTATAGAAAAGAGAATATCTCAAAAAGGGTGCGTCGGTCGTAGCGTAGCTAAAATCTAACAAAATTTTCAACTCCCTATGGTAAATTTTATATTATTTTTATGCATTCACAATGCAATTTTGTAAGTATAGGAAAAATGTGATAGTAAAAAACCACGAGCCCCATAAGTAGCTTTCAGGCGGGATTCGAACCCGCGCCTCCGGGAATCCGGCCCGATGCTCTGACCAACTAAGCTACCGAAAGGCTTACACGACTCGTCGAATTTTGCTATCACTTGTTACGCTGTAGGCCAGCGTTGCTTCATCAATGTGAGGAAATAGTCCAGGCAAAATAAAGTGTGGGGTCACATTAATGGCACCTTTAACAAATTTATTTTTAAATAATAATATTGCCTTTATTTTGAGCACTCATCGCGATTTTGTAGGTATACTGGTGTCCGTTCGAGAGAAATACCTAAAGTTGTGTTTTAGCCGTTTATAATTAGACAAAAAAGGCACTTTAGGTGAATATTATAATATAATCTATGGATACCCTTTAAATTATGTTAAGCAAGTAATCCCTGACGTGAGCACAATATTCTGCACATTACAACGTTTTTTCAGTCACGACGTAAAAAATGAGACTTACAAAATCGCACTTTCGGAGATTTTACTACATAAACACTATAAATAAAAACATCGAACCTATATTTTAAGTTTTCACCTAGGTGACTTTCTTGGAACCTGGTTAAAAGTGGTTTTTTTGCGTTAAGTCGGTTATACATTAAAGTCACTTCAGTTTTTATGTAAGATTTCCATTAACATATTTATTTTATATATAAAAAAATCATAATCCCCTGATAACATGAGAAAGATTCCTCAAAATATAAACAAATGCACAATCACCGCAAAGTAATAAAATAACTCATTCAAAATCCAAAATACGCGTGACCTTGACGGAGCGTCCGCATGGCCAGTCGGTGTGCGAGAGAGACGGAGTTATCGGACGTGAAAAGGATAGATAGACGCGGCGCGTTGCCGGCAATTCATCCTACTTCCTAATTAAATTGATTATGTGAAAGTTTAGATGTTTGGATGTTGTTTGTTACTCGATCACGCCAAAACGGCTGAACGGATTTGGCTATAATTTGGGATATAGATACTTTGTAGCCTGGAGAGGAACGTAGTTTGTAGCTTATTAGTTTATTTATTACACAAATTCACATCTTATTATCTAAATTTCAAAAAAGTTTGCTGCGTATTGTGCGCAGACTAGCCGGAGTAAAATTATTGACACTTTAATTGGGGATGTGATTTTTTACAAGCTTTTATTTAACTTGCAGTGTATGTATGTAGGTATGAATGTCCGTTCGGGTCAAATCTTACGAGCTAAATTTGACCCACTTACCAGTGTCCGATTGAGCTGAAATTTTGCATATAGGTTTGGTATGGATGACAGTATAATATTAAAGTAAGGTCAGCAAAAAGCTTGTCACTAAAATGTTTTTTTTTACAAAAACTTATTTTTGTGATAAGTCATATTATATTTAAGTTTTATAACAAACTATTTTTATTTTATTTTTTTATTGCAATGCAATAATTGGTGATGTGTAAAAATAATCTTTTTTCATATTTTTTTAAAACTTAATTAATAATTATATTGATATATAATGGAAAAACTTAAAAAATCTTTTTTTTGAGTCGAGTCGCTATCCGGGCGACTGCTCGGATAGCGAAATAGGATAGGTCGTGGGTTCGAGTCCCATCGGAGCTGGTTGTAAGACGGGTCGATTTTTTCTAAATACTTCATTTTCCATTTTTCAACCATAAAAATTGCATTGTGAATGCAAAAAAGTAAACATTTAAATAATCTTTTTTAAAATTAATTATAAGCAATTAAAAATTGACAAAATTTTAAAAAGATCACCTGACTATAAACGCTCCACGATTGGTCGCGATAGTTGTGACGTCATAATGTTTAAGATATTTTCCAACAGTACAGTCATCTTTACAGTAATACGGCTTTTACTAGTGTTCCCGAAGACTATAGGCTTTTAGACTTAAATTAAAGCCATGGTCCTTTTTAGGGCTATTTTCTAGTAATAGGTTTACTAGAAACAACGACGGGTATTACCACTTACACCCAGACCCGAGGAAATATTGAAAAGTTCGTTTTCAATATTTACCCGACCGAGGATCGAACCCGGGACCTCTAGAGATAGCGGCACCTTGAAAACCGATGCGTCCACCACTCGGCCACGGAAGTCGTCAAATGTCGTCAATGTTAAAAAAATTAAAAATCCAAGATGGCGGCCAACTTTTTTGTTTGTGGGCCGATTTTGATAAAACTCGATTTCTAGTACTATTTTGAAAAGAAAACAGCAACGCACTGCTAAAAATATAAAAAAATCCAAGATGGCGGCCAACTTTTTTGTTTGTGGGCCGATTTTGATAAAACTCGATTTCTAGAACTATTTTGAAAATAAAACAGCAACGCACTGCTAAAAATATAAAAAAATTCAAGATGGCGGCCAACTTTTTTGTTTGTGGGCAGATTTTTATGAAACTCAGGTTTTGGTACTATTTTGACAGGAAAATAGCAACGCAATGTCAAAAATGATAAAAAATCCAAGATGACGGCCAATTTTTTTTATTTTGATGAAACTCGGTTTCTAGTAGGTACTATTTTGACAAGAAAACAACAACGCACTGCTAAAAATATAAGAAATCCAAGATGGCGGCCAAATTTTTTTTGGGGGCTGATTTTGATGAAACTCGGGTTTTGGTACTATTTTGACAGGAAAACAGCAACGCAATGTCAAAAATGACAAAAATCCAAGATGGCGGCCAAATTTTTTGTTTGTGGGCTGATTTTGATGAAACTCGGGTTTCGGTACTATTTTGACAGGAAAATAGCAACGCAATGTCAAAAATGACAAAAATCCAAGATGGCGGCAAATTTTTTTGTTAGTGGGCCGATTTTGATGAAACTCGATTTCTAGTACTATTTTGACAAAAAAACAACAACGCACTTTTAAAAATATTAAAAAATCCAAGATGGTGGCCAACTTTTTTGTTAGTGGGCCGATTTTGATGAAACTCGATTTCTAGTACTATTTTGACAAAAAAACAACAACGCACTTCTTAAAATATAAAAAAATCCAAGATGGCGGCCAATTTTTTTGTTTGTGGGTCGATTTTGATGAAACTCGATTTCTAGTACTATTTTGACAAGAAAACAACAACGCACTATTAAAATATAAAAAAATCCAAGATGGCGGCCAACTTTTTTGTTTGTGGGCTGTTTTTGATGAAACTCGGTTTTTGGTACTATTTTGACAGAAAAATAGCAACGCAATGTAAAAAGTGATAAAAAATCCAAGATGGCGGCCAAATTTTTTGTTTGTTGGCCGATTTCGATAAAACTTGATTTCTAGTACTTACTACTTTGACAAGAAAACAGCAACGCAATGTTAAAAATATTAAAAAATCCAAGATGGCGGCCAACTTATTTGTTTGTGGGCCAATTTTAATGAAACTCGATTTCTAGTACTATTTTGAAAAGAAAACAACAACGCACTGCTAAAAATATAAAATAATCCAAGATGGCGGCCAACTTTTTTGTTTGTGAGCTGATTTTGATGAAACTCGGGTTTCGGTACTATTTTGACAGGAAAATAGCAACGCAATGTCAAAAATGACAAAAATCCAAGATGGCGGCAAATTTTTTTGTTAGTGGGCCGATTTTGATGAAACTCGATTTCTAGTACTATTTTGACAAAAAAACAACAACGCACTTTTAAAAATATTAAAAAATCCAAGATGGCGGCCAACTTTTTTGTTAGTGGGCCGATTTTGATGAAACTCGATTTCTAGTACTATTTTGACAAAAAAACAACAACGCACTTCTTAAAATATAAAAAAATCCAAGATGGCGGCCAATTTTTTTGTTTGTGGGTCGATTTTGATGAAACTCGATTTCTAGTACTATTTTGACAAGAAAACAACAACGCACTGTTAAAATATAAAAAAATCCAAGATAGCGGCCAACTTTTTTGTTTGTGGGCTGTTTTTGATGAAACTCGGTTTTTGGTACTATTTTGACAGAAAAATAGCAACGCAATGTAAAAAGTGATAAAAAATCCAAGATGGCGGCCAAATTTTTTGTTTGTTGGCCGATTTCGATAAAACTTGATTTCTAGTACTTACTACTTTGACAAGAAAACAGCAACGCAATGTTAAAAATATTAAAAAATCCAAGATGGCGGCCAACTTATTTGTTTGTGGGCTAATTTTAATGAAACTCGATTTCTAGTACTATTTTGAAAAGAAAACAACAACGCACTGCTAAAAATATAAAATAATCCAAGATGGCGGCCAACTTTTTTGTTTGTGAGCTGATTTTTATGAAACTCGAGTTTTGGTACTATTTTAACAGGAAAACAACAACGCACTTTTAAAAATATTAAAAAATCCAAGATGGCGGCTAACTTTTTTGTTAGTTGGCCGATTTTGATGAAACTCGATTTCTAGTACTATTTTGACAAAAAAACAACAACGCACTTCTTAAAATATAAAAAATCCAAGATGGCGGCCAATTTTTTTTTTGTGGGTCGATTTTGATGAAACTCGATTTCTAGTACTATTTTGACAAGAAAACTGCAACGCAATGTTAAAAAAATAAAAAATCAAGATGGCCGCCAACTTTTTTGTTTGTATGCCGATTTTAATGAAACTCGGTTTTTAGTATTATTTTGTCAAGAAAACAGTAACGCAATCTTAAAAATACAAAAAAAAATTATTCAAGATGGCGCGCTTTTGTTTTGTGGGCCGATTTTGATGGAACTCTGTTTTAAGTATTATTTTGACAAGAAAAAAGTAACGCAATGTTTTTGTCTGTCTGTCAGTCAGTTTCATCAAAATCGGCCCACAAAAAAGTTGGCCGCTATCTTGGTTTTTTAATATTTTTAACATTGCGTTACTGTTTTCTTTTCAAAATAGTAGTAAAACCGAGGTACATCAAAACCGGCCACAAAAAAAAAGTTGGCTGCCAGCTTGGTTTTTTAAAT
This sequence comes from Crambus lathoniellus, assembly GCA_949710035.1. NCBI lineage: Eukaryota > Metazoa > Arthropoda > Insecta > Lepidoptera > Crambidae > Crambus > Crambus lathoniellus. The sequence continues at coordinate 9,589,693 of OX453299.1, read as the reverse complement.
ATTTTTAACTTTGCGTTGCTGTTTTCTTACTGCTGTATGGAAAAATGGATAAACTGTGTCTTAGCCTTCGATGCTATTATTCAAGATTATTAACATAAGAAAGGTTGACACTGCGAGTAGTACCTATTGGGAAAACTAAATTAGCGTTTGAGTATTAATAGAAAATAGCCTAAAAGACTTAATATAAACCTATTACTAGAAAAAATCGGCCAAGTGCGAGTTGGACTCGCCCATGAAGGGTTCCGTACCCACTTACTGCACCAATTGGTTATACCTAGCCAAAATTCCACTATAATTTTTCGTCAGCAAAATATAACTTTGTGTTTCATAGTGTTTTGCGGTTTTTGAATATGTAGTATATTATATCTCAAAAAGTGCTTACTATATCTCGTTCAAACCAATTTTCGTTGAAAGTTTTTATTAAGATCTACAGCATTTATTTTTTCTAGATTCTTAACTCTTTCACTTCAAAAGTTAGAGGGGGGACACACATTTTACCACTTTAGAAGGTTCTATCTTTCAAAAGGTAGACTTTGAGAAAAAATGGTTTGAGAAACTTGCATGTCATTTTTAAAGACATATCTACAGATACCCCACACGAATAATATTAATATGTTTGATAAAAAAAATATTTTTCGGTTTTAGTTAAATTCCATGTATGTGGAGTCTCCCTTATTTTTTTTTATTTTTATTTTTGTATAAAAATCTTAAAGCGGTTAACAGAATACATTTAACTACCAAGTTTCAACTGTGTAGTTTTTATAGTTTTGGAATAAAGTGGCTGTGACATACGTACGGACGGACAAACGGACAGACAGACAGACAGACATGACGAATCTATAAGGGTTCCGTTTTTTGCTATTCGGCTACGGAACCCCCCAGATCCTTGGGGGAGGCATAGGCCTCCCCCAAGGAGCCACTGCTGGGCATAGGCCCAGCAGTGGGCGTCGCCGTTCGGCTGACATGACGATCTTCTATGAATTACTAAAGGATAATGGGCAATTGACAATGGGTGAAAATTGTTTACTGTTTTAGGTAATAAGCAAAATTGTACTTACTTTAAGCGGTATTCTGTATTGTGATGGAAAGTAACCTACTATTATGTAAAGGTCATTTTTCAATTATGACGACTCTGTATAAATTAAAACAGGGAGTAAAAAATAGCCCATGGCGAGTTTCTTGCCGGTTCTTCTCGTGACAAGGTCTCCTGCCGTAGGATTTGTGAACCGATGGCGTAGCTTCATTGACGTTCATAAGTGTTGAAACAAACCTAAATTGAATAAACGAAATTAAATTTAGATTTTTTTTCTATGTATTTCAGAAACTATGGATACAGTACTTTGGGCCCATACAAACTTTTTTAAGAGAATAGAAAAATCTAAGAAATGAGACTATTTTTTGAAGTGGATTTTGACGACGATGAAGGTGATATTGTACGCATAAACACAACGACGGATAAAGCCAATAGACACGATGCGCTCTCATGCTGTGGAAATATACGAGAACTTGTATCTACATTACGGAAAATGTTGGTTTCCTAGAACTTTCAAAACTTTCAAAGGAACTTTATGGTACCTACCTAATCTATGCTAGAATTCAATTTTCAGAAGTGACATTCTATAGAGAAATTAAACTTAACTAAGACGTTCCTATCTAGGAATCTCTTTAGTAGTTTTGGTTGGTGAAACGTAACAGTATCATAAGGTACTGTTTAAATTAAGATATTTTTAGCTAAGAAATACCTTATGAGTGTTTGGTGAAAACCATAAATTTTCAAAATTACTTATTTTGCTAAGTATACCTACTGAGACGCACGGGGGTCCCACCCCACTGATAATGCGATGTTCTTCAAATTGTTTCTGCGGTTGGGAGTACTCGCCTCAATGACGCGCGCGCCTCACTTCATTTGCGTTTTTGATAATAATTATAATAAGCTAACTATAAGATATTGGTACGGGATTTTTATTGTTTTGAGTTTATATAAATTATTTCTACATGTATTACCAAAAAAATTCGAGGTGACTTTATTGTACAAATTTTAAAATCAAATAAAGCTGCATTTGAAAAAAAGTATCAGAGTCACCTTGGTGATAATTGGAATACTTATTAGTATTATTTATATACATGCTTTGATTAAATATCACTCGGTGTGCCATTATTGTTATAAAGTTAGAAATAATTTGACATAGTATATTCGAAATACACTCAATAAATCGACCTAGACGAGAGATTATTTATTCCTTAATTAAAGCATTCTAAAAGACTCTAAAATGAACAAAATCACCAGTTTTCCATTTTTTGTTCACACCCAAATTATTTTTTCTTACTTTATTGATTAATTAACCGACAAGTACGAAGTTAATATCAGAGATTATTCTGATTTCCGGTTTTTCAAGTATTCATTTATGTTATTCCAAATTATCACCCAAAGTGCTAATATTGCAACATTTGCATCCTACTCCATACAAACACATTTATTTTGAATGGACTAAAACGCTCTCATCCAAAAGAAACATTTTTACAAATGTTTATAACAATCGATTAAGATGAAACAGCCATATTGAGATTTTATATTATTTTTATGCATTCACAATGCAATTTTGTAAGTATAGGAAAAATGTGATAGTAAAAAACCACGAGCCCCATAAGTAGCTTTCAGGCGGGATTCGAACCCGCGCCTCCGGGAATCCGGCCCGATGCTCTGACCAACTAAGCTACCGAAAGGCTTACACGACTCGTCGAATTTTGCTATCACTTGTTACGCTGTGGCTCGTGGTTTTTTACTATCACATTTTTCCTATCCCTATGGTAGTCCGGAGATAATTAGGAGGCATCCGATAGACATATAAAAAAAACAAAAAATATTTTTTTTTAAAGTTTTTTTGTTATATCAAAACTTCAATTTTTTATATACCTGTTAAAAAAAAACAGAGAAAGCGAAGCCACCCGCCACCTACCTTTTATTTTTTCTAGGTAGTTTTAGTTGTCTTTATTGCTTTTCTTATAGAGGGGGATGAAAAGCAGAGTGTATTTTACTCTCCTTATATTCGAAATGAAAAGTAGAGTGTATTACTCGGCCGCAAAATTATTTTCACCTCGGGCGACGTATATATGTTATTTTGCTCCCTTGTAATACCATCTACTATTATTTCGTGCTATTTTCTAAGGGAAAGTTTTGCACTTTCATGGGTTGAATCCCTAAATAATATTGCTTATTTTTTACACCTAGTACAGGGTTAGGTAGGGTACGTTGTAATAAAATTGGATATGTTTTGATTGGCGACGCCCGCTGCCCGCTGCCATGACATCCTTGAGATATTGGTCTCAGAGAATTAATGATAAGAGTTTCAATAGGTTTGTTCTTTCTAGATTCGAGTTGGCAACCATGTTTTTAACCTTCGCGCTGATGTTCCAAGGGTACGTCGACGTAATGATAGATTCTACAGCTGTCACCTTCTACGCACAATGTAAAGTGCAACTTAGCATGCTCAGGTACGATTTGGAGCATCTGGTAGACGACGACGGCGACGGTGAGGGGCAGGAAGTGAGACGAGGAACAATCCAATCGTACTATAAGGACAGCGATAAGATACAGAGTCGGTTTATTCATTGTGTAAAGCATTATCAGCTGATTAAGTGGTGAGTTTAGGTGTTCTGAATATAAATAATATTATGTTGAGATTTTTTTTGTCTTGTTTCTTATGAACGTTCATATTATAAATGGGAAAGTTTGTACTATGTTTTATTTAACACACTTCAACAAATAAAGAGGTTACTATCAGTTTGACCTGTATGTATGTGATATTATTAGAATTGGATAATATTGGAGTATAGCGTTCTATTTAGGCTTCCAAGCCAAGCACGTGTGTTAAATTACCAACTTATTGATATAGGTATATATTGGAGACGCAGTCGATTACAAAGGAATACATGATACTGCAGGTTGCGGGGGCGATTTGGACGATCTGTATGACTACTTACAAGATTGTGGGTGTAAGTATTAGCACAATTGGTTGTGTCACGGGGACAAAATTTTCGAAGCATGTACCCGTGTCACAACTAGTTGGGCAATGCGGTTGGTCCACGGGAGCAACGGGGTATATTATCTAAGAATTAACTAATATGTAATATGCTGAGGCTGATCTCGATCAGCCCAGTTTAACGATTAGTCTACACTACAATACAACATTAGCATTTATTTACTTAATCTCTTATATATACATATATAACTTCGTTCGTCTGGGTCCGGTTGTGTGTGTCTGATATCCCCGTCAGAGTAACAGCGCTGCTGGGTCACTTTGCCCATCTTTAAGAGACCCGGCAGCATTATGCTGAGACGGGGTTTTGTTGGCTCACACACACACCTTAGCGTTATTTTTCTTGTTTAGTATAATTCTTTAAATTAAGTTTTTTTTTTCTCTTAATTATTATTTGTTTGATTGTTTATTTTATAAGTGTGTGTGTCCAATAAATGTTTTTCTTTCTTTCTTTCTTTCTTTATATGCGTAGATAGATAACAAATCTCGTTCTTTTCAGATGTCCATTTTCTCGGCTGAATTCACAACTGTGATTATTTACTTGGGCTGTATGTTGACGCAACTGTTCCTTTATTGTTATCATGGAAGTCAAGTTTTTTATGAGGTAATATAAATATAGTAATATGATTATTATTTTGGACTTCATCGAGCGCACCACGATCGCTTTTGTTTTTGTTCCACATCATCTTATGTGTTTTTGTTGAGAAAGTGATCAAAATCGTTAAAAATAAGTGACTTTCTAATACAAAGTGTATTGATTTTTGTTAAAATTAAATTAAGAAGCAATTTTGCAAAAATGGATAGCTTCGATGAGTATTACCACACCCGTCTCTATCGTCTTCTACAAGCCATGCTATGATATATATGATACGGAACGGCAACATTGCTGTGAACCGGTTTACTCCTCTGAGTACTAAATCCTATGGAGGTGGCATACCTACGAAAAAGTGAGGTGTAACTAAGTCGCAATGGATTTTTTCTAAATACTTCATTTTCCATTTTTCTATCCACTAATTGTTTGGCTGCCACCCTGACCCCACCCAACCGCTATGGGCGATCCTGATGTAAGCCACAGTCTCCTACATCAACTCCTATGTCCTATGAAAAGTGTTTTTCATCCCATCGATTCGAAAAGCGATGATTGTTTATCGAATAACTTTTATGACAAGAAGGTAACAATGAGATTTGAATTTTGAACAGCTTTAAGGCCTAATCAGACGACGGACTTTTGTCCGCCGGACTAACTTAAAAAGTGGTAATTTTCGCCACGAACTCAATGCATACGACTTTTATTTGATTCTAAAGATCTAGCAAGGTGGCAGGAGCATAATGGGCCGAACAATCTTCGTTGTTTACGTTGCATTCGCAGCAAATGTTTCCACTTTTAGGTTATGTCGGCGGACAAAAGTCCCTCGTCTGATTAGGCCTTTATAACAGGGTCCAAAATGATTGATTGTTAACCTGTTATGACAACAGGGTAATAATGAGATTTGAATTTAGAACATAATTAAAGAAGCATTGGTTGGAGTGTAGCAAAGGGTGTGCACACAGAACACGGAACTTTAAAAATAAATCAACTGATTTTGTATGAGGCCTGGACTTTTTCGGGACCGGGAAATTTTCAAAAAAGGTTTTTTTTTTAAATTGTGAATATCTCGTAAACGGTGCGTCGTAGCTAAAATCGAACAAAATTTTCTACCCCCCCTACGGTAGCCCCGGAGATACTTATAAGGAATCCGATGGACATATGATTTTTTTTTCATTTTTTTTTTATTTCAAAACTTCACTTTTTTTTTTCCCGACTAGCGCTATTATGTATCCGAACGCCAAAGAAAGGTAGGTAGTTTGAGTTATCTTTATTGCTTTTCTTATAGAGGGGGATGAAAAGCAGAGTGTATTACTCGGTCGCAAAATTATTTTCACCTCGGGCGGCGTACATTGAATCCCTCGCTGCGTTCAGGATTCTACTACTCTAGAATCCTTCACTGCGCTCTGGATTCAAAATAGCGCCCTCGCCGTAAATATATTATTTTGCTCCCTTGTAATACAATCTACTATTTTTAACAATAGTAGGTAGTCACCTATGAAATCACTCAGAGAACCGAATGCAAATAAAGATACCTGCCGGCTAGCATGAGCGGCTTTTAGCACGCGATATAATGGTCATGCTAGGCAGGCTGGGCCTTACTGCGAACTGTCAAACAATGCTATAGTAATGTTGATTGCTGGACGTCTCTTACTATCAAGTTTTTTCGTAATTAACCTTAAAAATTAAAACTAAAATTATTAAAAAACTACGCACTCCGCATGAAAAGCAACTAGATTGTAATTTAGGGCATCATTTCCTATCGATTAAGACCAAAATCATTTTGATATTCGTGCTACTGATTACTAAAGCCAACCCCGCTTCTGTGTGTAGCAACCCTAAGACATTTTTTGTTACTGACTTATTTTTTTCTCTAGAGCCAGTTCATAGCTACATCCGCCTACGTTGGAGACTGGGTGTCCCTGTCGCCAGCTTTCCGTCGGCAGCTGATCTTCTTCATGACCATCTGCTCCAGGCCTATAGTCATCTGCGCGGCTAAAATTGTGCCTATCCAGCTGAACTCTTACGTTTCGGTAAAAAAGTTGACTAATAGAAGAAAATACTCTCTAAGTCTATAAACAAAATATCTAGCTTCTAATATAACGTAATATTAATACATATTAGTTAATACATCTATGGTTACAATTACAATACAATCCCGTTACTTTGATTCGAGGGAGGTGACTTTGTTAAGAACGCTTCTTTGACGAAATTATATTTTTTTTCAACTGACCTATGGTAGCCTAAATATATCTTACTATCTATAAGATAGTATGTCCATTCATTACTTATTTACGAATAATACTGTTTTAATACTAGGTAGGTACATTATAAATCATCAAAGTAGCCCAATTTTTTACTAAAGTTACCCACCCCAGTCTACGGGTAATTTTTATTCTTTATCTTTTCAGGTGCTGAGAGCTTCATATACACTCTTCACATTTTTAAATACAAGAAATTCTTAATTCTCAACGATTTCGCATAACCTTGCACGTAGCATAGCCCTAACGTAGACTGAAATAGATACATTATTGCGCACAAATAGAAAAACAAATACAAAGAAAGCAACCCTCTCTGTGGTCTAGTGGTATACATCACCGATATCAGACTCTGGGTCTGATCTGATCCCGGGCTCGATTCCCAGTGGAGGTATATACATTGGTTTGGTTGGTTGGTGGAAGGACTTGTTTAAAGTCCGCCTGGCTATATGTATACCATTATCTTATCTAAGTCTGACGCCATAACAACGATGTGTAACCATTGTTGAGTTCAGACAGTTAAGTTAAGATAGCCAGTTCTTCAGAGGTTGAGGATTCCGGGAAACGCGGGATTCGCGCGCAGAGATATCTAGCATCAATATACAATTACTTACATAGTGTGATTTCATTAATTCAACGATGTTTTTTTTAAACTTGCTTTGACTGTCGTCGTAGCCATTCGTAGTCATAGAACTTATCTCGTAGATAGTTACGGCTACCGGTATGTGGGAGTACAGCTACGATTAAAACTTTTCGTAAATTGCGTTTTGTTCTTGAAACCAAATTCTCTTTTTACCGACTCCAAACAAAAGGATGTACTACGATGATGAGTATTCAATTCGACCTGTAGTTTTATGTATGTACACCGGTTACTCTGGCGTTGGTGATCCGATTTTAATAGTTGATTTTTATTCGATTGGGCACACTGAAGACCAATCAGATCAGTAATTATTCTTAGATTGAAAGATTCAATTTATTTTTCATTTTTACGTGTATTTTGGGAAGTGTGTTTTTGTTAGCAGTTTTTTAAGGCGGTTTTTAAGTTCCAAAATATGCACAACGCGATGTTATTGTTTTTCTTAGCCCATGAAACCTACTACGGGACAAAATTTTGCATCTTCGGCTGACATGATAATGATGAGATTCCATATAAAACATTAGACCACTTTAGATTAAAGTGACTTATTTCAAGAGAGACTATTCCGAAGTAAATATTTTGCGATTCAGGAATTGCCTTCAAAAATTATCATTTTCTGAAGTATACTCAAAAAATAATCCAGATCATGAATTCTCCAAATTCCATGAGCTTTTTACTTTATTTTATTAACTCAATTTTATTTTCCAAAAACCAAGGTGTCAGTCAACTTCAATATAAAACCGAAATGGATACATATCCAAAGGATTAAAATAGTAGATTGTATTACAAGGGAGCAAAATAACATATTTACGGCAAGGGCGCTATTTTGAATCCAGAGCGCAGAGAAGAATTTTAGAGTAGAATCCCGAGCACAGCGAGGGATTCTAAAGTAGAATCCTGAACGTAGCGAGAGATTCAATATACGTCGCCCGAGATGAAAATAATTTTGCGGCCGAGTAATACACTCTACTTTTCATTTCGAATATAAGGAAAGTAAATACACTCTGCTTTTCATCCCCCTCTATAAGAAAAGCAATAAAGACAACTAAAACTATCTAGAAAAATAAAAGAAAGGTGGCGGGAGGGTTCGCTTTCTCTGTTTTTTCTATAATAGGAATATAAAAAAATTTAAGTTTTGAAAAAAACAAAAAAAAATTTAGAACAAAAAAAATTTTTTGTTTAAAAAAATTTTTTTTGAACAAAAAGTTTTTTTTTATGTGTCTATCGGATGCTTCCTAACTATCTCCGGAGTACCTTATGGGGTTGAAAATTTTGTTAGATTTTAGCTACGCTACGAGACGCACCGTTTTTGAGATATTCTCGTTTTTATAAAATTCGTTTTTTTTTATTTTGCAAGTCCCGTCCCCATACACAATTAGTTGAAAACTTTTTCATTGCCGATGAGGTAACTCTATGGTTGACTGTAACCAAATTCAGTTCTATTCTTAAAATTCATTTCCACCCTAGGGTGAAACGGATAGTTTTGGACCCGCTGCTCAGTTTAATATACATCACTTTCCGAAGCTGAGAGATGAAATTTGTCTTTTCAATAACAGGAAACTCAGGCTCACTTACTATAAAAACATAAGTTTCAAAAATACTTAAGAGAAGCCCAACGCCCGCCATCTCAGAAAATTACAAACAATAAATTTAATCATTTCTAATAGTAAAAACATATGTGGAACATCATGGCGATTAATCAACAATGAAACAAATCAACACCAGCAACAGACTACGCTAACTTGAAAAAGCCAACTTTACACTCCCAAACTTAGTAATATTATAAGTAAGTATTCTTTGCCCAAACTATCCCCATACCAAAAATCACGTCGATCCGTTGCTCCGTTTTGACGTGAAAGATGGACAAACAAACAAAGAATCAAAACACACTTTCACATTTATAATATTATTATGGATGACGACCAGAATCCCTTGCATTTTCAGACATTTTATTTTCGTATATTTTTCTTAAACCAACAACTTGGTTACCAAGTATTTATGCAAGTCATAGGACAGATATTTGAATTACCTACGATTAGAAGAATGTTTATTATTTGATGCAGTAAAGCAGTAAAGTATCACTAGTTCTATCCTCATTTCCTACTTAATAATATAATATAAATATGTTTAGATGTTTGTATGTTTTCATGTCTCATATTCTGAAAGTAACTCCTAACTTGCCTAAAATGCGGGTTGGAAGTGGTATGTGGCGGCCCTAGGGCCTTTATGAAATTTAAAAAAGGAATAGGAGGGGTCATGTCTCTTGTATCTCTTTGGACATTTATTTACCAAAGGTATGCAGGCAAAATCACATAGCCTTTACAGCCTGTTTTGCTATATAAAATAATTAATATCGTAGAATTATTAATTTAATATCTAAAACATTGTTTTTTTTTAAAGAATGCGTTAGGTATTAGAAACAGATTAAACCAAATGAGTAATTTGTAACATAAAAAAATCAGGCTATTAATTTCATGGAATTGCATAGAGTACGGGTCAAACACCAAACTAGGATGTATGGACTTAGTTTCCCTTGCCTTCCCTAAAATAGAGAAAATGAACAAAAAAGTTATAGTCTTTCGAAAATTCCGCGGCCATAGGAAAAATATTTTTTAGATTAACTATTTCTGTTTATTTTTACTTTCCACATATTCAAAATGAAAAGTAGAGTGTTTACTTCGGGCGTATGGACCCATAACAGTCTCGAACTATCGGCGCCCTCACTTCGTTCGTGCGCCAAAACACTCGACTATTATGGGTGCCATACATCCCTTGCTAAACAATCTACTATTGTTACTCAATCACGCCAAAACGGCTTAACGGATTTGGCTGAAATTTGGGACATACTTACATACTTTGTAGCCTGGAGTGGAACATAGGCTACTCTTTATCCCGGAAAAATATCACATTCTCGCGGGATACCGTCGTGTAGTCAACGCGGGCGAAGCCGCGGGCGGAAAGCTAGTAGAGAATATTAATGGCCGGAATCACTTGATAAAAGACTGTAAAATAACTTATATTTTTTCCCTTGTGATTTGCGAGTAATCCATAATTTAAAGTAAGTACCTACCCTGTTTTCGGGAATCCTAGCCTTAATTATTTCTTGCGATTTCCTAATTTAATGACAGTACCTAATTGACCGTAATTAATCTATTCTAGATTAATTTCTTTACAATTAAATAGTTTTTGTTAGTGCTGTTAGAAAAAGTAAGGTTGTGAAAATACAAAGACTTATGGATTTTTTCATGTCTCATATTCTGAAAGTAACTCCTAACTTGCCTAAAATGCGGGTTGAAAGTGGTATGTGGCGGCCCTAGGGCCGTTATGAAATTTAAAAAAGGAATAGGAGGGGTCATGTCAAAATCTGTAAGTGTCTCTTTGGACATTTATTTACCAAAGGTATGCAGGCAAAGTCACATAGCCTTTACAGCCTGTTTTGTTATTATAAAATAATTAATATCGTAGAATTATTAATTTAATATCTAAAACATTGTTTTTTTTAAAGAATGCGTTATTAGAAACAGATTAAAGCAAATGAGTTATTTGTAACATAAAAAATCAGGCTATTAATTTCATGGAATTGCATAGAGTACGGGTCAAACACCAAACTAGGATGTATGGACTTAGTTTCCCTTGCCTTCCCTAAAATAGAGCAAATTACCAAAAAAGTTATCTATAGTCTTTCAAAATTTTCTTAGATTGTTTCTGTTTATTTTTACTTTCCTCATATTCAAAATGAAAAGTAAAGTGTTTACTTCGGGCGTATTATGGACCCATAACAGTCTCGAACTATCGGCGCCCTCACTTCGTTCGTGCGCCAAAACACTCGACTGTTATGGGTGCCATACATCCCTTGCTAAACAATCTACTATTATACTGAAACTTGGCCCTAAATATGCAACGTTTTAAAAATAAGCGGGTAGCGACCCACCATAAGTTAATTTTCTAACAGATATTTAAATTCAAAAAGGTCGAAATACTTATTTTTTCTTCGTTTGAAGGCGTATCAAATTTTAGATTGCCAGCACTCCGACACAGCCACCCCTCGGGGAGTAGCCCTCCGCAAGTCATCGAGAGTGCCGGTGGTAGGGCAACGTGGGCCTGCCTCAGGTGTTGCATGGTATGTGGTTGCCCGCATAAGCAGGCAACACTAGCGTCCTCCGGCAGGATACCCCATTTTTGCATGTTCTCCCTAGAGCGACCGACACGCGACGCCACATCGCAGCCGGTTTAAAGATTTCCAGTTCGACCACTTCAGCCGCGACCCAGCAGGCAGTTTTTCGGCGGGCTCCACCACGGTGTCGTCCTCGGCAACCTTCACTTGCTCCTTCCACTTTCGTATGAGCGTTTTACGAGTTGTTACACCATTCTCCAAGGCGGTGGTTCTGCAGAAGCTTCACTGGGACTTCAGGCGGCTCACGACTGCCTCGTGCATGTGCATTGTATGTCGGGGGTCGCCCTCCTGTTTCCGCTTTTCCATCGCCGTAGTCACCTCACGTCGCACTGCCGGGGGAGCAATTCCAGCTAGCTGGTATAGGTAGACGACAGGCGTCGGTTTGAGGCTGCCAGTAATGAGGCGACAGGTCTCATTCACCGCCACATCTAACTACTTCACGTGTGTGGGCCGAGTCACTCCACACGGGGCAACGCGTACTCTGCCGCTGATCTTTGGTCGAAATACAAACTCGTTGACATTGACACTGAACTTTATAGTTTTGACGCTTTGTATTATACCTACTAACTTTATGCGACCGAGGAAGCGATAGATAATGTGACTATTTTTTTATATAAACGCGGTTGAGTTCCAGACTTTGTATGCTGTTTATCAGATACAACTTAGTTCTGACTTCCCGGGATTCAATTCTTTTATTTTTATCCACAGCGAGGTAGCACTTGGCCTTCATCACACCCTAAGTTAAGTGATGAAAAGGCTGATGGTGGAAGCGCACTACTCCCGTAATCCTAAATTACTGCGGTACCTACTGGCTATCTTATCTCTAACTGCCGGAACACAAAAATGCTGAAAACATTGTTGTTATGGCGTCAGACTTAGCTATGATGTTAGTAGCTAGCCAGGCGGACTTTGAACAGGCCCTATACCACCAACCAAACCGAATACAATATGTACCCCAGCTGAGTCTGATACCGGTGGTGTGTACCAACAGACCACAGAGGCAGGCGTCCGTCACTCGCTCAAGAACCCGAGATAAGTGCCTACCGCTTCGGGTATCTCTCGGGATACCAATTCAACACAATTTACAGCGGGCCGCCCGCCCGAGCGCGATAGAATATATTGCGATAGAAAGAGATGCAACGCCTAGCCGTTCGTAATTTAGAGCCGTACAAGCTGAATTTTACTTTATCGTGTTGAAGTTAGAGTTGCTATTTGTTTAAATGGTCTCGCAGAGTGCAGGTTCTGTTACTAGTAACTATTATTTATTCTGTGACAGAGGGGGCAAAAGGCGGCAATTCATAGCCAACACCCCACCACTAGACAAATCGTAACATTTAAATTGCTTTTAGAACAAGCTCTATCTGACGACCTTAGCTGGCCCTAATTGAGCGTAATTTTGAAATTAATTGACAACGTTTTAAATGGTATAAAACGACTTGGCAATTCAATCTCAGCGCTCATAAATCTTAGAGTCTACGTTCACAAAAATGAAGACCGAAGGAAAGTACACAATATACAAGAGCTTAAGACCTCATTTTAAGAGACTTGATAAGATCGCGTTCGTGAATCCTGTTTCTGCTAATGATAACAGCGTGTTCGCCAATGTAGCGGCCTTTATTTGTTGGGTAGCCATCATCATATACAATATTCAGCTTGTGATAATGGCCTTCCTGGTAAGTTTAACATCCAAACAAATTGAATTTTGAAGTGAAATTATAGTTAATCACATTGATGAAATTAACGCTGGCTCTCAGCGCGTAAAAAGTATTAAAAAGGTTCGACGCTTCCTCTAACGACTCCGTAGCTCAGCGGTCAGAGCATTTGCCCGGACGGTGAAAGGTCCCGGGTTCGATTTCCGGCGGAGATACTTGGAGGATGGGTCTTTTTTTTCTAATATTTCATTTTCAATAATAAAAAAGTAAAAGTTATGTGAAATTAGTTTTCATTTTTATAATGAGATATGGGAACACAATTTTTTTCTTGTAAAAGCATTAGCCCCACAGCGTCCACAGCATGTAGGAGCTGCCGTTACCTATTAACGTTTTATTTGCACTATAATAAATAAATAACTTCTTTCTTACATTCACACCAATTATCTAAGCCCATTTAAATTTCATTAGGAAACTGTATCATGGAAAACTTGATAACGGATAAATATATACTTAAATACTTTTTGTTTGTAAATACATACTTAACATACACAGTAAACACCCAGACCAAGACAAATAGACATGTTCATTCACACAAATATTTGTCTTGTTCGGGAATCGAACCCGAGACCACTGGCGCAGAAGGTGGGTAGCCTAATCGGTCGTCAAAACTATGGAGGTCCGCAATGCAGCTCATCAGCCATTTAATCCTCACCGCTGGCGCTGGGTCCCAGTCCCATGGTCCCATCCCAGTAGGGATAATGAGCCTTGACGCACCTAGAGCCGCATGCGGACTGATGGGTTTGACAACCTTCGTGGTCGAGTGGTGTACGCACCACGCATCGGTTAATACCCCAAGAACTATCCGATATTTTTGTAAAAAATTCAATAACAGGCCAAATTTTTGTAAACGGCCCTTAAATATAATTTTAAGAGACTATATTTTGGAATCCAACATAATATCGCATTGGAAGGTATAAAAAAAAGTTATACCCCGAAAATAGTGCAATTCTTTCAGCAAATATGCTATCACCAATTTTATCGTTAACATGTGTTTATGTTCACCATATCTAAGCACCAAAGTCGAAATCCATAAAGATATAAAACGGGAAACTAATACTTTAGGAAGAAGTCGGTTGTTTCTGATAGCATTTTTAAAAAATAGATGTAATGCCAGTTTGAGTTTACGTAGAGAGTTTTTTTAAAGTTTATTTGTTTTTCATTTACAAATATAGGGGGATTATATACTTTTACGAAAGATAATAATAAATGTACTTATTCAAATGTAAAGTGAAAAACACTTATACCATTTTTGCCTATTTGTTATAGATTTTTTAAAGCTTTGTATTAGTTTTTTTTAATGTCGCTGTCATAAATATTAGTGGATTACTAAAGAATTATTTATTAAACTAGATAATCTAATTTTCAATGTTAAGAAATTACTGATATAGAATTATTGTTGAGTCTCCATAGAGCGAATTAGTTTGGCTCTAAGACAATCGCGAATTTCCAAAAGAATGCCTTTCTTCCTTTCAGAACCGTCACAGTACAGACGAGGTGGTCAATGCATCATTCTTGCTGTTGACGACCCTCTCCGCTTTGCTTAAGCAAGTTTCTTTCGCCGTGAAAATTAAGCGTATAAAGCATCTTTTTGATTTAACAGATGGTACGTCGTTATTGTAATGTAGATCATGATACAATCTACATTAGACGATGAGACTAAAATTTACACGGACAATCACGATAATAGGATTTGCAGAAAATATTCGTCAAAGGTTACTTTTTTATTGAGTAATTACTTGGTACCTACTTTATTTATTTTTCATGTCTTATATTCTGAAAGTAACTCATAACTTGCCTAAAATGCGGGTTGAAAGTTGTATGTTGTATAATGAAATACAAAAAAAGGAATAGGAGGGGTCATGTCAAAATCTGTAAGTATCTCTTTGGACATTTATTTACTAAAGGTAAATGCACAGAAGGCAAAGGCACAGAAGTCTATACAGCCTGTTTTGCTATTATTATAAAATAATTAATATCGTAGAATTATTATTTTTATATCTAAAACATTGTTTTTTTTAAAGAATGCGTTTTTAGATACAGATTTAACCAAATGAGTTATTTGTAACATAACAACAAGCTATTAATTTCATGGAATTGCATAGAGTAGGTACGGGTCAAACACCAAACAAGCTTGTATGGACCTAAACAATCTACTATTGTACTTTCTTTAAATTTTATTTTTATTTTGTACTTGTTAATAATATACTTAGTTGCAAAAACAATTCAGACGGAGACGGGAAACAAAATAAGTTTTTAGTAAATTATTTTTATTGTTTCATTTTTATGACAAGCTTTTTTGCTGACCGTGCTTTAATATTGTATTGTCATCTGAACCAAACCTGTATACTAAATTACAACTCCATCGGATACTGGGAAGTGGGTCAAATTAAGATTGCAAGATTTGTCCCCCACATAACTAACTAACATACTAACTAACTAACTAACATGGCAAGTTAATAAAAAGCTTGTAAAATATGAGCTTTTAATATGTGACGTTTTTTTAATGCTTTAGAAAAAGATGTTGCGTCCTACAACAACATACAAATTTCTTGGTCGCGTCGTCGTCGTAGCTTCGTAGCCATTCGTAGTCATTGAACTTTTCTCGTAGATAGCTACGGGTGGGTGCCTACTGTGCTACTACCACAGAATATAATAATACGAAGTATTAATAAATAAGTTTATAATACAAACAACTATATTCAATAGCTTGCCAAAAAGTATTAAAGAGATCAAAGTTTTTGATATGTTCAAGTACGAATTAAGGAACTTTTTGGCTGAGAAAGCATATTACTCAATTAATGAATTAATAAATGATAGGGACATTGTAAGATAGTATATTATTTCAATATTCTTGAATATATTATCCAAATTAAATATTGTATTGTAATTCTTTTAATCTATTTTTTTTTAAATTAATTAATTTTGACATCGTAATTACTTTAATTAATATTGACATTGTATTGTAACTAATTAATATTGACATTGTACACTCGAGGACAAATTCGGTGAACCACCTCTTGCTTCTTTTCACCTGGCTGGTGCCTCGCCATTCACGCGCAGACCCTTTTACTATTTTTTTATGTATTAAACTAGGGTAGTACAATGCATAAGCAATTACGGATAGGAACTGCAACTGAACGGTGAAACGCCAGCCACACGAAAAGAAGTAAGATGTGGTTCACCGAATTTGTCCCCGACTTTACCTAATAATTATTATCATTTTAATTTTATTCAATTTGTTCTTCATATGATTTTTTAAAGAACTATTTTTACAGTTTTTATTAAAAAATTTGCATATCATTATACTGGTTGGATATGGTCGCTCTATTACCTATCTTTAAGACCTGAATGTTTGTACCCATATTTCGCAAATAAAGAGATTTGATTGATTGATTGATTGAAGGTCTGGGGTTCACGGGCTCTTCCTCAGGCCAATACGATTACAAAGAGAAAAGTTTTTTCCGTGTTCTGTGATAACAGCTTTTCGCAAATTGGGTTATATTCTTGAACCCAAATTGTTGTATCTCTTCTGAACTGCGTATTTGTTAATACGAAAATTACTTATCGCATCACGATAATGCTTTTTCTTTGCGCATGGAACCTAAAATAAACAAAATTAACATTAAATTTTGATATTTCACATTCTAATTTCACAATTTTAAAAGCCGGGATTGTTGTTACTAAAATGTATTATAATTTTCTTTTTTTTACCACAGGGGAATTATTTTCTCCAAAAAATCAAGCTCATGTTGACCTTTTAGATGTAAATGAAAAGTCTATGGCAAGGTTGTATATATTTTACATTGCCATAGTGTTTATGGCGTGTATTACACACTACCAATATCCATTGATCAACAGGATGATGGGTTTAGAAGTGGGCCAGATACCTGCTTATTTCCCGTTTGATACAACACAATCGCCCGTGTAAGTATTATTTCCACGAGTAAGTTTTTCCTTGAAAAACTGGATCTCATTAAAATACAATAACAGCGACACCAGCCAATAAAAAATTAAGCAATAATATTTAAGGAAGTGAAACTGCAAAATTTTCCTGTAGAAACATAGATCAAAGAATAAAATAAAAAATTTCGTCATCCCACACAAAATGGATCAGCCTCCTGATTCACAAACCGTCGAAAACGGAATCTGATTGGAATTCTATGCTTTGTCTTTGTCTATTCTACAGTGAGTGCCAGAGACAGGTGCATATAGTGCGACAAGCTTTTCTGTTCCGGTGATTATCTTCGAAACTAAAACAGTTTTCATACGACAGTCCATTTTGACAGCTAATTTCGTATTGCAAGTGACTCCTCTGTCACGGCTGTCACCGGTACAGAAAAGCTTGTGTCACTGTATATTACGCCATCGGGAGCGCTTCTGACGGTTCGTGACACTGTTGTAAACCGCCGGTGGAGACCGATGTGGAGGGCTTGTTTATATAACAGTCTGGCCGGGGTTGGGGGCAGGTTGTTGGGCAGTATAGTATGGAACGATGAAAAATTTTTTTTATGTTTCGACCTATGTTTGTACTTTCATGGGTAGAATCACTCGCAAAAATATTATAGCTTATTTTTTTACACCTAGCATAGGGTTAAGTAGGTACGTTGTAAAAAAAAAAATATATGTTTGGATTGGCGACGCCAGCCGCGCCGCCGCGCGCTGCCATGGCATCCATAAGAGATATTACTCTCAGAGAAGTAATGATAAGAGTTACAATATACTGTTCTTTCTAGATTCGAGTTGGCAACCATGTTTTTAACCTTCGCGGTGACATTCCAAGGGTACGTCGACGTGATGATAGACTCTGCAGTTGTCACCTTCTACGCGCAATGTAAAGTGCAACTAAGCATGCTCAGATACGACTTAGAGCATCTGGTAGACGACGAAGACGACGGTGAGGGGCAGGAAGTGAGACGAGTAACAATTCAATCGTACTATAAGGATAGCGATAAGATACAGAGTCGGTTTATTCATTGTGTAAAGCATTATCAGCTGATTAAGTGGTAAGTTTAGGTATTCTGTATAGAAATAATATTATCTTGCGATTTTTTATGTCTCTTTGCAATCTGTTTCTTATGAACATTCATATTATAAATAGGAAAGTTTGTATGTTTATAACCGACTTCAACAAATAAAGAGGCTATCAGTTTGACCTGTATTAACACGTTCAATGCGGCAATCTTTTGATTGAGTTTGTATGTTCGTGCGTTACGGCCAATATATATCCCGTATGAGACTTTCCTGATATGCGTTACGGCCGGTATACTTCCTGTACCACTACCAACATTTCAAATCCTCTATCTCCGTAAAGAAACGTTCAAAATTTGACATGGTTCTATCTAAATTTTGTAGACAAGCTACTCCTTTAACTCACTTTGAAGTCGCCCCAAAATCCATGCAGAAACTTCTTAGTTGTGAGCGAAAATATGGACCCTTAAAACACATTTTCATTTCGCGGGTAAAAAAATACATGTGCGCACCTCACTACAAATTAATTTATGACTTGCACCCACACAACTCAGTGCGGTACGGGGTGGAGCGTACGGGGTATATTTTTCCCGTATAGCATCGAAGTGAAATTAAATTATTTTGATGCGATACGGCCTAAATACTTCCCGTATTGTATTTTTTAGGGGCGTGGATGTAGTATAACTGACGATGACAAAAATATATCGATCTCTTTTTACTCGCAAGGGAGCATAGAAATTTCTTCTGCGCACAGGGAAACAGACAGCGATTTCAGGCAGCGCACTGAGGTGTAAGCTAATACGGGTCACATACTACCCGTAAAGCATTGAACGTGTTAAGATAATACTAGAGTATAGCGTTCTATTTAAATTCCTTGACTGTACTTGGACTAGATTACCAACTTCTTGTTAAAGGTATATATTGGAAACGCAGTCGATTACTAAGGAATACATGATACTGCAGGTTGCGGGGGCGATTTGGACGATCTGTATGACTACCTACAAGATTGTGGGTGTAAGTATATTGTCTAAGAATTAACTAATATGTCACTTAAAATGTAATTGGTATTTTTGGATTGAAGTGAAAACTTCTTTAGCGGCATTGTGCACTTTTTGTGATGGGTAAAAAATGTATACTTCGCAGTGTTGTTCATGAACAACATAACTTTTCTCAACATCATAAGTCGTGATTATAAATGTAACTAACACATTTTAACACATAAACAAATTCAGTAGGGACACTATTTCAGAAAAACAGTGTGCATTCCTTATTTTGAGAAATAAAAACCCATAAAATTAAAATAATTTAACTTTGAACAGAAATTCTAGACGCCATCATGACTAAGAATGACAATAAAAGTCACTTTGAGCGCATTAACTGACAATTTGATTTTTTTCCATGTTTCCCTTCGTTTCAACCATAATGTAAACACGAATAATATTTTTTTTTAAATACGACGCTCAAGCCATATTTTTTTGTTTGACATGTTGTTGAGGGACAACCTTCGAGCAACGCGGGTCTTCCGTCCCGGAAGGGAGTAGCCTTAGCGAGTTTACTCTATTCAAATAGTTCTGTCGTTTTTTGGGGGGGGGGAAATGTGCACACAAGTGCAATTCCGTATACTTACATACAAAAACAATACTGTAAAGACGACACTAACACATAGAAAATTAAACAATACAGCGACAATTCGTGTACGGATGAGTCACAACTCACTCACACATTGCCTCGATTTCAACGTAAATAGGGCTGGACTCAACTGTCGATGCAGCAATATCGATAAATTTCAATTTCGGAAAAAGGACTAATAAAGGTAACAAACTGAAACATTTTACTAATATTATTTTTATTTATCGGTTAAACAATTATTGCTTAACAAGTGGATCCTCGCGGTTTTACCCGTGTGGTACCCGTTCCCGTGGGAATGTCGGGATAAAATATAGTCTATAGCCTTCCTCTCTAAATGGACTATCCAACAATAAAATAATTTTTCAATTCGGTTCAGTAGTTTCTGAGATTAGCGCGTTTAAACAAACAAACTCTTCAGCTTTATAATATTAGTTAAGAATTCTTATAATTATTATTATGTATTTATGTAGGATCTTACTAACAGTTTTTGATATTCTATTATATAAAAATATCGTGTCACGGTGTTTGTGGTTGCGCTTCTCCAAAACGGTTCGAACGATTTTGTAGTAATGTTTTTTTTCTTGGTAGGTACGAGAATAGTAATAAGACTTAATATTATACCGCTATTTCTAAGAGCTGATGATTTTATACCGCAATCGCTACTGATGATCTGTTTTGTAAGAGTGCGACCACATACGCGCTGTGACACGAGATATTAAAATTCAAATTTGCTATTTAGGTTGAGATTACAACACTTGTGAACGTCAAAGCAGCTACGCCATCAGTTCGCAAATCCTACGGCGGGAGACCTTGCAAGAAGAACCGGCAAGAAAACCTATATGGGCAATCTTTTTCTCCCTGTTATATTTTATACAGAGTCGTCAAATTGAAATTGAATTCCATCACAATAGAATACTTAATTTAAGTAGTAACATTTGCTCTTAATATTATATAATGTAACAGTAAACCATTTTCAACTAAACAAGAAATCAAATATGTCAACATGTTAGGCATAGCTGAACTTGTAGATCCAGCAGTATTGTAAGATGGTTCAATGGGTTATGAATGGCTCTGGAAAATAAGTATAACAGTGAGATGCAATTATGTGACTTTATTAAAACACCGAGAATACTTAGAAGACTTGCGGCAAAAATGCAGTCTGTTATTAAATTTGGTACATATTGAATTCTCCGTTATTATTCTCCTTTTCTTTGGAAGGGCTTGAAAATCGGATGACATGAAATGGGTCGAGCAAATTACACTGCTCCGCTTGAGATCCCAGGTTTGCTTATTATTGCAAAAACTTTTCCATGAATTCTTTAATTCAGGATTTTTATGGAAGCTGTAAACACAAAAAGTGCGATAAATAAACAATGAAATCATAATGCTTTCATCATATTTTATCCAAAAAAAAAATAGGCCGCCGTGGCCGTAATCGATCGGACGGGCCTATTATTTTTATAACGTATATTCTACACCGCCGTGTCTTCATTCATACTTGATGTTACGGAACCCTCAGTGCGCGAGTCTGACTTGCTCTTGATCGGTTTTTGTTTATTCTAATTACATGCTAGGTAACCCAATAATAATAACGTACCATAGTTCATATAAAACCATGATAACAATCATTTGTACATATGCACAAATAACGTCTCGTCGCGTCGCCAACTCCCTCTCAAATTTATCGACAAACATTATGACATGTAACGGTAACATCACTGTGTTGCCCATCGTCGGCGAGAAGTCGGATTTATCGCGCGACCGATCTGAAATTTGTATAAACCGATCGAGTTAACATGACAGCTGCAGGTTATACCCGTCCTTCTCACTCTCCGGGCATGCGGAATCGAGTGAAAGAGAAGAGTATAAACTGCAGGCGTCATGTTTGCTCGACAGAGTTACAGGACGCCTGCAGTTTTTATATGGACGAGCGGACTTGATGTTGCTGAACAAATCCGTCAACAATTTAAGAATAAAATATGCGAATTTGGTATTTAAATGTAATTAAATAGCAATAATATCCCCCCTCCCCTTGGACCTCGACAGCGAGTAGACGTGTTCAAGTTACATTATTTCCGGCTATAAATTATATTTTTACGAAAGTCCAATTTTTATTCACCACGAAAAATTAGGAGTGCATAAGATTCAAGGAAGTGACACTATTTCATTATAGTGTTAATATTCCTCTAGTGGATGTGAGTTTTTTGTGATTGTCAAATTAACCTGCCTTTAAATCCGAGCGCCTATTACCAGGCGATCATAGCATTGAAGAGGACTGCCCTTACGAGTGAGTAGAAGCCTTGTGCATTAAACAGTGACAACAACAAAACAGTCAACTACGTTTATCTTGCCACACACACTACCTACTGCGCACACGCACGCACGTCGCTTGGCCCCTCCCACCGGACCCGCCGATTGCCGACGGACCTAATTCATTTAGGCCTACACTTCGCCGCGCGCAGCGCAACTGTTATTAATTATGACCAAAACAAAACGAACCCCTACAAAAGACAAAGAAACTAACGAACTAACGAGCTATGGTTCTGATCCCCAAATAAACCAAACATCTCAGGCTGGCGAGTACTCGATGACCGAACCATCCGTCACCAAAAGAATTAAGCGCAAATTTGATGGAGACTCATCGGACGTCAACATAATTATGGTAAAAATGAACGAACTATTTGATAGGTTCGAATCAAAACAAAACTCAAAAATGGAAAAATTAATAAACTCCGTAACAACTATTTCTGCGCAAAACTCGGATATTCAAAAATCCATCGAATTTTTAGCCTCTAAATATGATGACTGTCTTGATCGTGTGTCTGTCCTGGAACACGAAAACGCTGAATATAAAAAGCGAATTTTTTCTCTCGAGTCAAAATTAGATCATTTAGAAAAAATCGGACGCAGTTCTATGATCGAAATAAGGAACGTCCCTAGACTACCACAGGAGAATAAAGATAATTTACGCAAGATTATTTTGAATGTTGGAAAAGCCCTGGATTTACATCTGGAAGAGTCTGAAATTCGGGAGGTTACGAGGTTTAAGCCTACTAAAGAAATAAAAAATAGCCCCATTGTCGCGGAATTTACTACCAACACCCTGAAAGAAAACATTATAAAAAAATGCAAGCTTTTTAACAAAAATAGCTCTAGCAAGCTGAGTTCATCTCACCTAGACATACCTGGACCGTCTCACCAAATTTATATAGGTGAATTTTTAACACAAAAGTCAAGGAAGCTCCACTATTACGCGCGTCAGTTGGTTACCGACCGGATCGCGCACAGCTGTTGGACAAACTACGGTAATGTTTATGTCAAAGTCAGTGAAAACTCCATCCCAATACGCGTTGAGTCAGAAGAAGAATTACAAAAAATCCGCACCAAGTCAACCTGACTATATGCGCGGGTATTTATAAATTACCGAAATATCGTATTATATAACTTCCCCAGAATGTGTAATAACCCTAAGCTTTTAATTTTCAATCATGTTTTTTTGTTACATTTTATTATTACAACTTTAGCTTACTGTATCATATATTGTACACAACAGCCTTGTATTTTTCAGTGCATAACTTACAAAATACTGTGCAATCATTTTTGTTTATCTAAAACACTTGCAACACACAAACACACAACACACAAACACTCAACCCAAATTCATAAAAATAAACAACTCAAAACAAACTCACAAAAACACACATTAACACCTAAACCATTCGCTAAAATGAATAGTAAGTTCTCTATCTCTATCTCCATATCCTATGAAATATACCATAATCAATTAAATAATTTTTTATATCTTGTTTTTCTGCAAAACCCTATTACTTTTCAAGCATACTATGTACTATGTCATGATGCCCATGAGTCATGTATTTTCATATGTTTTACTTGCAAAGTTAAGTGCATTAATTTTTGCTTATCTAAAACGCTTTCAAAACATACCCACACGACCCTAATTCACTATAAAAACCCACACAAAATAACTAGATCTCAAAAATACACCTTAACCCCCAAACCACTTACTAAAATTGATAGTAGATATTATGCTCCTTTTCATATTACCACGCTTACAATTACACCAATTAATTACCACTCAAAACTAAGAACAATTTACTTACTTGAAATATTGCCTCCGAAATCCACTTTTGTTAAAACAGCTTTACATTCACTCCAATTGAGTCGATAATAAATGGTATCGATGACTTCTCGGTTTCCAACTCTCACACATGTTCCCTGACAAACGTCTCAACTTATATCTCAAATAGTAAGACCAAACTAAAAGTCCTCACTCAAAACATACGTTCTATTAACACAAATATCTTAAGCTTACATGCACTATTACATGGACTACCTTTTGAAACTGATATAATAGTCCTTACCGAATCATGGCTTTCTTGTTCATCCAATCAAACCATTCCTATTCTTAGTAACTATCATTCACACTCAACTAAGCAAAACCTTAACCAAAGTGATGGAGTGGTTGCCTATGTGAAATCGGACTTAAATTATACAGTTGAAGAACCAAATTTACATGTCGCTTCGTCTCTCTTAGTTAAGCTGGATAATAAAACTGCTGTACTCTGTATTTATCGATCACCTTCAAATGATTCGATAGACACGTTTCTACACTCACTATGTGACGTACTAAGTACGTTAACGTCATTCAGTAACATCATCATAATTGGAGATATCAACATAAATATTGTCCCTTCTGCTACCGATAACCGATCCGCTGAATACCTCAACACGTTAGCATTTCACGGTTTCCTGCCGAGTCATACATTTCCGACTCGTGGGCCAAATTGTTTGGACCACGTTTTTCTTAAAACTAATGTACCCTCAACTACACTTGTTATTGATTCCACCGTTACAGACCATTCCACTGTTTTAACCTGTCTGGACAATAGCCAACCTCGCGTTCCATCCGTAACTTCATTTAGCAAAACCAACCTAACCGGTTTGGATCTTTTTTTTAATAATTCTGACCTATCTTTTATTCAAGAAATAGCTGACCCAAATCGTGCTACTGATCTTCTCATCGAAACATTAAATACTGCTATAACCGAAAACACCACCATCAAACACATAACCCGAAAAAATCGAAGCATCAAACCCTGGATTACACCAGGAGTATTAAGGTGTATTAGAAACAGAGATGCCCTACATCACAAATATAAATTAAATCAAGACAACCTTACTCTTAAGCTAACTTACACTAGATACCGCAACTTTTGCACAAAAATATTAAAAAAATTAAAAAGACAATTTGATAATGATGAGTTGTTAAAGGCTGGAAAAAATTCTAAAATGATTTGGAAATCAGTGAAACGAATTGCAAACATATCCTCGTCTAAACACCCTCCTACTCACCTTCTCCAACAAGATGTGTCTGCCACTACCTCGGCAAATAACGTGAACTCCTACTTCGTTACCATCGGTGAAAAACTCGCAAAGAAAATTACAGATTGTGGAGTACCACCGCACCAGACACTGCCGCCTTCTCCCTCATGTTCAAAATCATTTGTCCTACTGGAAACAGACGAAGATGAAGTTTTAAGCACTATTCGTTCCCTGAAAGCAGACACTGCAGTTGGCTGGGACAATATATCCTCCACCATTCTGAAACGGTACGCTACAACTCTAGCAGTCCCTCTGACTCATATATTTAACTCCTGTTTTAAATACGGAATTTACCCGGATGCTTTCAAAAAAGCTAACATTCACCCCATCCATAAGAGTGGAGATAGGAGTTCACCGTCCAACTATAGACCTATTGCTGTCCTAACATCCCTCTCTAAAGTTCTTGAACGTATCATCAACAATCGCCTTATCTATTACTTAGAGGCTAACAACCTAATTTCCAACAATCAGTTTGGATTTAGACGTAACATGTCAACATCTGATGCTGTTCAAGACCTCATCAACCATATTGCGTCTGGTATTAACAACCGGAAAAAGGTACTCTCCATCTTCCTAGACCTCAAAAAGGCCTTTGATACCATTCCTATCCCCACCCTTTTAGACAAACTTATGAGACTTGGTGTTCGAG
The DNA here is from genome assembly GCA_949710035.1 of Crambus lathoniellus. NCBI lineage: Eukaryota > Metazoa > Arthropoda > Insecta > Lepidoptera > Crambidae > Crambus > Crambus lathoniellus. Next base: position 9,563,640 of record OX453299.1, on the reverse strand, counting down.
GAGTCCAACATCAACTCTTCAGTAGCTACCTAATGGGAAGGTATCAAAGAGTTAAAATCGGAAATACCTACAGTGACTACCTTCCAGTATCCTTCGGTATTCCACAAGGCAGCATCTTGGGGCCAACATTATTCCTCGTTTTTATTAATGACCTCTGTAACATGGACATCCCCAACGGAAAAATCATCTCATTCGCTGACGATACAGTTGTTACCTTTACAGCAGACAGTTGGTTTAGAGTATTAGATATTGCTCAAAAAGGGTTCAGTGGGATAAATTTATGGTTGACATTGAATACACTAACCCTCAACGCCTCCAAAACTAACTTTATGACGTTCTCGATCAGAGGTGACACGCAACCTTTGCCGACTCCTACACTCATTGCCCATACCTGTTCACATCCAAATACTAATCATTGTACCTGCCCGGAAATTACTAGCATATCTCATACAAAATACCTCGGCATTGTAATCGATCATAACCTAAACTTTAATAAACACATCGAATCCCTATCCGCCCGGGTCAGAAAACTAACTTATTTATTTAGGAAACTACGCTATGTTGCCTCCACTGCCATTATAAGGATGACATACTTCGCGTTATGCCAATCAATCATCACTTACTGCATTACTGCATGGGGAGGTTCTTCAAAAACGAACATGTTGCAAATAGAAAGGGCCCAAAGGGCAGTGTTAAAGGTAAGTACATTCAAACCTTTCACGTTCCCCACCTACGAACTTTACACGTCCTGGAAAGTCCTAACTGTCCGGCAGTTATTTATAATGTATACTCTTCTTTATATACACGCTCGCACACCTTACATCGTCACCAATATGAGAAGGAGACATCGCGTTTGTTCCGTTCCGAAACCTAATTTCACTTTTACAAAAAGATTTATAATTTTCCTGGGTCCATATCTATATAATAAAATCAATAAAATTATCAACCATTACCAATATCCATATCAATTATGTAAAAAAATTATAGTCGAATGGCTCATTTATAAGACATACGACGAAACCGAATGTCTTTTAGAAGTAATACCATAATTTCTTAACAACTATAAAAAAAAACATAAATCAACAATCTCATCCCCTCACACACACTCACTCACACACACACACACACACACACACACACACACACGCACGCACGCATACACACATGCATATTCATTATCTTGCACGCCTTAGTTATAGTTTATTGTCTTAGACTGAGTTGCACTGGTCAACTTTATCGGAATTATGGCAAACAAAAAACTGTAAAATTTTTCAAATCTTTCATATAATTTTTAAAGCCATCGTTAAGGTCGAAGTTGAATAGTGCAATTCACCCTCATTATCCTTAGAATAATGTATCATGATACCTAATGACTTACCTTTGTAGTAGCCATCAAACAATAACCCATGTAGACTGCCCGTTGTAACGTGATTCAAGTGCACCGGTATACCTTGGGGCTTGGGGCCGAATCCCTAATCGCAGGTTATTTCAAATAACCTATTAGGGTCAGCTTCGAACAATATAGTTATCTTTGTCCACAAAAACTGTTAGTCATACCTACTCCTTAACCTAAATAAGACCTACTACTTTTAAGATCTGTATAGAATTAGAAACTTTGTAATTATCTAGCATGAAACTGAAATAAAAATTTTATTTTTATTTTTTTATAATATGATCAGAATTTACTTGCATGTGAAATGTTACACCATCTTTTTGTTAACTTGATGTTCCAGACCTTTTTTCTACAGCTAAAAAATGAGCAATTCGGCATTTTTAATACTGCGGCGTTCACTTGCGCGACTGGACTCGGTCTAGTAAAAAATCTGAGTGCAACTAGTTTTTATAAACGCCTATGCCCACTTGGGCTAGTACTTTGACAGAGGGGAAATGCTTCGTATGCCTACTCCCTTCCGAGACGGAAGGCCCGCGTTGCTCGAAGGGGACAACACTGCGAATTAAAGGGTTAAAGAAGGCGCACTTTATCCTAAAATTAACCATCTAATAAACTAATAGACCAGCAATCAGTTAAGAAAACGTTTATGGTATTTATTATTTTGATCATTCAAATCCATTGTTTCTATATTAGGTAAGTACATCAATTCTAAATTCGATGGGCGATTTTGAAATTCGGTGGTTTATTTTCTCAATTCGGTGCATTCTCAATTAGGTGCTTAACTTTTCTCATAAACCACTTCTCAATATTTAGTCCCATTGATATTTTTAGATTCAGGATGGAATAAACTTAATTTTTTATTATTTAAACTACTTAAAAAACCAAATATTAAATCAAGCACCGAATTGAGAAAAAAAGAACCCTTTTGTAGAAATGCTCATCTGAGTTTCAGTGGATGTGTAGTTTTAGTTACAGTAAAAGTGTATTTTTAGTATGCTTTTTATGTTTGATTCGTACCAAGCCACTAAATTATTCTTTTAATTTTTAAAACAAGATATTTATTCAAATGGCAGTTGTATAACATTAATTTTACTGCATATAGAATCAACCAATACTTGGATTTAACATCTTATAAAATAAACCAATAAATAGATAATATATTATGTGTCCTTGTGTTAAGCGGGGAAATGCAAGACGGGCATCTGGCAAGTCATTACGCGTCAGTAATTGACAAACTGCCGTTTACACGGCCGCGCGATTGGTCAAGCAAAAATATTCGCCCTCTCTCTCACTCGCTTGAGCATTGCGGTGACGGCAGATCCATACCGACAATATTCGTTAGCTTTAAATAATATTTATTTTGTGGTTAGCACAGCGGGATTTCAAATTTCCACTATGTTTGACGTAAACATCGCTAAGTTCTTTTTTAAATCCTTAAGTCAGCGATTGTTGCTGTAGCAATTTACACGAATTACAATACAAAACTAGTTTTGACTATTATTTAGTGGCTTGCTATCGCTCAAAAATACTACAAAATACACTTTTACCATAAAAGCAGCCCCATATCCCACCAAATTCCTCATTTTGAGTTAACACAACCGTCGATAACTTTACGATAGAAAAAAGTCGGGACTGCACCCCCTGATCTATCTGGGCACAAAATATTTAAACGTCAATATCTTAAAAACTACTTATAAAATCGAGTCTCTTTCAAATATATGTTATTCCATAAGTATACCTTTTTTCATATGAACATGTGCTACAGAGCTGGAAGTGAAAAAAGAATTGGCCAGACGAATCATTCGTAGAATGAAACGAAGAACTACCCATGATCATGAGCCGGTAATTTCGTGGTTTGGCAGATTATTTAGTGACATGCCCAGTTAAAGGTTGGGCAGATCGATGAGGGCAACCTTTTTTTATTTGCCCTACTAATCACTTGGCCACATCAATATATGTCTGGGCTAAGGCTTGAAAGCGGTAAAAGTTAAGGGTTACGCTACCGGCATTAAATTTATTTATTATTATTTATTATTTATTATTATAACAACTTCTTACAACTACCATTACAGATTTGAAAACCCAATGCGATAGTGCAGTTACATACTTATTATTTAGAATACGAAATTACAAATAATGCTATTTTTACGAATTCACTCCAAGAGCATGAAAACATGTCAACTTTGTCATAAATATTATTAATAATTTGTATGGCTCTAGTGATAGGTGCCCTGGCCAGCAAGTTAGTTTTGGAGGAGTGCACTTTTAACAGTCGCGGTCGCCGCCTCCGCCACACATAACCATCGGGCACACAGAAACTTAGGCGCCGTAATACTTCTGGGTTGCAGATCCGACCCAGCAATAGCTTAACCAGATACGCAACAAGGGCAAAATCCCTACGTACTCCCAGTTCATTGTACCCAACCATACCCAAAACGAATAGAGTCGGATACATTAACGGGTAAAATGGATACACCCCATACAACTTCTTATAAAGGTATCTCGTAAATTTGTTTTGCACTCTTTCCAACATAACCTGATATTTAGCCTCATGTGGAGCCCAAATAAACGAATTATGCTCCAGATGACTTCTCACCAGTGCATCATACAAGGCCTTCACCGCGGAAATATTTGTAAATCCGTTTGTTTGTCTTAGAACGAAACCCAAGTTCCTGTAGGCCTTTTTACAGATTGCTGTAACATGATCTCGAAAAGACATTTTCGCCGTCAAGCAAACTCCCAGATCCCGCACCTGCGAAACTCGTTGCATCGGTACATTCGCCATTTTATACTCATAGTGTAAAGGCGACTGAGATCTGGTGAACGTTATTACCGAGCACTTGGAAACATTGAAGTAAAGCTTATTTTCACGGCTCCATTCCACCACTTTATTTATATCGCTCTGCATACGATCACAATCAGCATCATTTCTTATTTCAAGTAACAACTTGAAATCATCCGCAAACAGTAAACAGGCGCCGTGACTGACGACCTGCGGCAGTTCGTTTATCATAATTATGAACTCGAGCGGTCCCAAATTGCTGCCTTGACTTACGCCAGATTTGGTGTAATAAGGTTCCGATACACAACCATTGTAGTCAACATACTGCTGGCGGTCTCGCATGTAGCTGGCGAAAAATTGCAATAGATGCGGCGTGCAACCTACTTCCGCTAGTTTCTTCAGTAAGATGTCATTATCAACAGTATCGAACGCTTTTTTAAAGTCAAAGTACGCAGCGTCGACCTGCACTCCAGCGTCTACTGCTGGAACTACCATCGCCATGAAGTTGATCAGATTAGTGGCAGTGCTACGCGCCGGCCGAAACCCATGCTGCGCGTCCGACAGTTGAGCACGTACCTGGCAGTGGATGGTATGCTGAATAGCGGATTCAAAGACTTTCGCCGGCGTCGACAGCACAGCCACCGGCCTGTAGTCCAACACGTCAGGTCCTGCCCTGCCTTTAGGAACCGGAATCACTCGGGACACCTTCCACTGTTCTGGAAACGTTGCTGACGCTAGACAGATATTGTATAAGTGAAGGAGTGGCCGCTCGAGTACCGCACGGCAATCCCTAAAAAGAAATGCTGGTACTCCATCTGGACCAGCCGAACGCTTCGGTTTAAGGTGCTGCAACGCTTCCCTTACCTCTTCCAGACTTAGCTCCGCCAGGTGCACATAACCACTCGTGCTCCCCGTGTTACCTGCCGCCTGTGCATCAAGTTTTGGTGAATCCTTGCTGTAAACTGATTCAAAGTAAGCCGCAAAATGCCTGGCACATTCCTCGTCACTTAGATACACCCCATCTTTCTGGATATTTAGTCTGTTATTTGCGCCTCTCTTTGATCTCATATATCCCCAAAACGATTTAGGATTTTTAGCAAACTGACACTGAATCATAGCTTTATAATTATCATGTGCCCGTTTTATTAAACTTTTTACCTTTGTTCGATACTCTGAAAACTTCTCATAATCACATTGTAGTTTCGTTTGTTTATAACTTTTATGATATTTAGCTTTTATTTTTAAATTACGAATTATATCACTTGTATACCACTTTGGATATATAAAATTATCTTTCTTACAATTACGGCTTTTTCTCGGCACACATTCATCTAAAACATTATATATTTTGCAATAAAAGTACATCAAAATCTCATTCGCATCATCCATAGCATACATTTCACTCCAATCCACAGACGCCAACAGCGAGTATAATAAACTAAAATCAGCTTTATAAAAATTCCATCTCGGGCGAATATCTATATTTTGTCGCTGTGTGGTTGTGACGGGGGCGACGAGTACGGCAGGGGCAGGGGGGCACACGCTCACCGCCAGCGGCGGGTGCTGCTTATCTACGACGGGGACCAGTGACTCATCGGCGGCCACTACAATAATTTCTCCTCCGAAACCCGCGCTCAACACTAAGTCTAGTTGACGACCCTTGCAATTAGATATTTGATTATTTTGAGTGAATTCGCAATATGACAGGAAACATTCATAATAGTTACTAATATTTTTTGGACATGAATACATGTTAAAATCGCCCATAACAAGTATTTGTTTATATTTAGTACACAAATCTTCTATAATTTTAAATAAAATCATATACTCATTTTCACAACTATTAGGAGGTATATAAACTACACAACACAAAAATAAAAATTTATTACATAGATGTACGGTAGCACAAACTATTTCAAATACGCAAGTGTCTATAGAAATGTTACAAGGAATAGGCACCCGACGGAGCTCGAACCGATGTGTGGCCACGAGAAACGCGCCGCCCTGTTTACGACCATCCGCTCGATCGCAGCGTATTATGTGATATCCCGGCGGCACGATTTCGGCATCTTGTATGGATTCGTTGCACCCTGATTCGGTGACAGCATATAAATCAGAATTTAATGTAATTACACCATTTATAAAATCATCCAATTTCGTACGCAGTCCTCTAACATTTTGATATAGTAAATGTACTTTGTTATGGCTTGTCTGTTTTGTTTCTTGAGTTTCGAAACCAAACCCACTCACTAAATTCCGTATATAGTGGCCAAGCTTCAGATTGGTACAATTTATCAAACAGCTGTTCTGGTACTCCAACAATAAAGGACGCGTAATCACGTTCTGTTTTATGTTTAATTTTCTCAATTTGTACTGACACATCTGCACCACATACGCTCTTGACGTGATCAGTCATGGCCTGAGATGTGGTTTCTGAATGTAAACGCCAAACATGTAGATGTTTTTTTCGCTGAGACACTTGAATTTTAAAATTATCAGTATTCTGCCCTTTCTTCACTTCTTTAGACAGTTTCATCGATAGTCTCTTTTCTTTTTTATTTTGCACCGTTTTCCAATCATTTGCGTTCTCCTTTTCCAAGTCGGTTTTAGTTTTTGGTTCATATTCCGATGCTGGATGCGTAACTTGAACATTCGCCGCCGATGTAACAGTCGACTTTGTGGCCCCACCGTTATCAATTATTCTTTTGCCATGGTGGGAATCACTCTTAGTAGCGGTTTCAGTAAATTTATGAGGAGATGACTTTTCCCTGATGTTCGTTGTTGAGATAGTCTGTTGATAATGATCAGATTTGGTAGTATTATCCGTAATTTTTTCTTCAAGTACCTTCATTATTTTACACAGGTTATCGAAATTACTTTTGGTCTGAGTAAATTGATGTTGCAAATTTAGTATAGCATTGGCTTGAGTGTCTAATCGAGCAATCGTTTCCGAGCGAAAATTCCTCAATTCAGCCAATAGCTCTGAATTAATATCAGGCGTAGGTAATTTCATGAAGTTTCCGCGCTGGTTGTTTACGTTATTTCGTGGCGTGAAAGTGGTATTCAAATCAGTTACCTGAACTCGGACTGGAGTGTCAGTGTTTCCACGTTTGGGATTCGAGCAGACGCATTCCGGACATACCCAGGTTTGCTTATAATCCTCGCTAAATGCGCCAAACGTTTCTGGTTCTATAGCTAGACATTTCAAGTCGAAGATCTTCATGCACTTTTCATTCGAACATTCCATATAAGAGATGTTAAAGATAACAGAACAACATGCACTACACTTAACAGGCATTTTGTTTCAAGAAGTAGATTTTTAATTTATATAGTTTTTAATTTATATTTATAAATTCCGGCCTACAGCTATTTTTCGGTACCACAATCATAAAGGTATCGCGACATACAGGACATACAGCTAACCGTTTCAACCTACATTTTTTTCTACTCAAGCCCTTTTTTTTATTTTTGTAGTAGGTAGGGGAAATGCGGTTATGCATCCTGAAGGTATGTGGGACTCGCCGCTTCACAACGAGATATGACTGGATGCATTGATTGCAGAAAGAAGGTGTAGGAAAATCGTCACACGTGCGCCGTGCGTCATAATTTAAAATGCCGGGGCGTATCGCCATATGTTGAGACTGATCACAATCGGCCCTGTTTAACGATTAGTTTACAACATATGCATAGATAGAATAGAACTTATCTTTTCAGATCCCCGTTTTCTCGGCTGAATTCGCAACTGTGATTATTTACTTGGGCTGTATGTTGACGCAACTGTTCCTTTATTGCTATTATGGAAGTCAAGTTTTATATGAGGTAATATAAATGTAGTAGTTAGTATGACTATGTTTGCAATAGGAAACACGACCCCTTAGCCCTATTTTTTATAAAATATTTATTAATATTTCTTCCTCATATGTGTATTTTTTTTAACAATAGTACCTACCTATTAAATCACTTTTAGAAAACCGAATGCAAACTGGATTGCAGGACGTAGCTATACACTGTGTAAAGCGTCATGTCGCTTACAATATTACTAAATCATTGTTTGACAGTTCGCAGTAAAGCCCTAACGTAAAACAAGTTCAGCTTTCTTCTTTTTTTACCGTTCTCTCTCGATGTAAGAGTTGCTACACACATAAGCGGCAAAGCCAGGCGTTAAACCGAGCGCGCCTGGTAAGTCTGCGCGCGGTCAAAATCGAACACTAATCTTTTCCATAAGCTTAGAACATAAAAATATTATGTAACTAGCGCCAAATACGCCTCAGTCGCACGTAGAATTATTTGACACGGCACTTTACCTTGTCGATGAATGTTCGGAAATCAAAGACAAGTGATTGTTTTGTTTCGTGTCTGCTTTGTTGTTTGACAAATACTGCCGAACCGAAAATGCCGTGTATAGTCCCCATGGAAGTATTACCTAATACTTCCATGATAGTCCCACACTCCTGTCTGTTCCGGTGACATCCGTGACAGAGGAGCCACTTGCAATACGAAATAAGCTGTCAAAATGGACTGTCGTATGAAAACTGTTTTAGTTCCAAAGATTATCACCGGAACAGAAAACGTTGCCGCACTGAACAACCATAGATTTAGATTTTTTATGGTAGCAACCCTAAAGAGATTATTACACCATCCTGAATAACGGATCCGATATTCAGTGTCTGATACGAAGCTCCTGATATCGGATCCTAAATCGGATGCTACCTTCCTGCGATTTAACTTAACTGAATTCAGGAACGGCTAAATATCGGATCCGTTATTCAGACTGGTGTAATAACTTCTGAAGACATTTTTTGTAACTGACTTATTTTTTTTCTCTAGAGCCAGTTCATAGCTTCATCCGCGTACATTGGAGACTGGTTGTCCCTGTCTCCAGCTTTCCGGCGGCAGCTGATCTTCTTCATGATCATCTCCTCCAAGCCTATAGTCATCTGCGCGGCTAAAATTGTGCCTATCCAGCTGAACTCTTATGTTTCGGTAAAAAAGTTGACTACTAGAAAAAATACTCTCTTATCTCTATAAACAAAATATCTAGCTTCTAATATAACTCAAGTTATATTAATACATCTATGGTAACAATCGTTAATACGGTTTTTTCCTTATGTTTTCAGGTGCTGAGAGCTTCATATACATTCTTCACATTTTTAAATACAAGAAATTCTTAATTCTCAATGACCTCGCATAACTTTGCACGTAGCGTAGCCCTAACGTAGACTCACAGAATACTAAATAGTACAAAGGGAAATATATAGACTGTGGTAGTAGACTGAAATTATGGTGTTTAACAATAATAACACAATGTACTATTGGGCACAAATAGAAAAATAAATTACAAAGAAAGCAACCGTCTCTGTGGTTGAGTGGTACCTACACATCACCGGAATCAGACTCTGGGTTTGACTGTTCTGATCCCGGGTTCGATTCCCAGTGGAGGTACATATTGTATTTGGTTTGGTTGGTGGAAAGACTTGTTCAAAGTCCGCCTGGCTATATGTATACCATTATCTTATCTAAGTCTGACGCCATAACAACGATGTGTAACCATTGTTGAGTTCAGGCAGTTAAAGTTAAGGCGATACTCGGAAAAAATGTGCTGATGCGAGATAGCAATGAGAAAACGACGCGCGAGGGAGCGAGACCGATTTTGCAGATTAGGCAAAAAAAACACAAAATCACTTCGTATTAAAAAACTACAGCGATTTAAAAAAAAATGCTTCTATACGATCCTCAATATTATTGGTGTCCACTAATTAAACCAATTTCCAATAGTGTAAGTCCATTCGCTTAGATAGTGTCGCCCTTTTATCGCGCCGCCTTGGCACGTGCCGCTCCTTGTCAAAGGATGCCGCCGCATAAACAAAAGAAGCCGCGTGCGGCGTACACCCGCAAAGGGAATAGGATTTTGGGATTCGGCATTTATTAAATTATATTTTCTTAAATAATCTATGTTTATTATAAATACAGGTGGTAATGACGGTTGTGACTTGTGACAATTCGAGCGATGATGAGTAATCATAATAATCATATAAAAAATTATAATTATTATTATTATTTGTTAATCACTTATTTAACTTCCTTTTATATAAAAATATCCAAATTTTCATTAAAATTGACTTTGGTACCCAACTTGAGTGTATTATTTTATATCAGCATTTTATAGCAAGAGCCACAATGCCATGCGGGTGTACCGACACTATCTAACCGAACGGACTTTAAGTAACCCCATTTAAGAATAATCTTCACTTTTCGTATATTTTAGAGGTCTTTTCGAAAAGAAAAAGTGTAAAGGCAAAATCAAAAAATCGTGTTTTTGAAACTATACGATTCTAGATAAAGGTATGAAGAAATATATATCTTATTACCAGATTTGTAGCAACTGTAACCGTCCAATAGTTTTAAATCAAAAAGTCCATATTTTTCCGAGTAGCGCCTTAAGATAGCCAGTTCTTCAGAGGTTGAGGATTCCGGGAATAGTGTGCTTCCACCTTCAGCCTTAGCTTCACTTAACATCAGGTATGATGAAGGCTAAGTGCTAATGCTAACCCGCAGTGCATAAAAAAAATAAGATCACAATAAAACAAAAGGAGACATAAGCACAGTAAATTATGCTATTGACATAAGTACATAACAAGGATGGCCTTATTGCTTATAAGCAATATCTTCCAGGTAACCTTGAGTCGATAAAATTATAAGGAAGAAGACAGAAGGGAGTGGATGCAACGGCAGGAAATAAAAAATATATAATAAAGAAGTGCATAATATATATTTTCAACACACTGGCTCATAAAGTGAGCCTTATTACATCGATCTTAGGGCCATAAACCGAACTATAACCCACGCGTGCATAATAATATTACAGTACTAGTTGCGTAATAGAAATATCCCTACAAAGTTAAGTAAGTACCTAACTGCAAATTATATGCGAGTAAACAGAGACTTTTCAATTTAACCGGGTAATACAGTATCCCTACAAAGTTAAGTTAGTACCTAAGTGCAAGTTATATGCGAGTCAACAGAGCATTTTCAATTTCAGCGGGTAATAGACACAGTTCTTTTTTTGTAACAACAAAAAGGTTTTATACGGCTGAAAATCCATTTACGTTTTTAGAATAAATAAATGTGTCCCTAATTAAGACAAAAAACATAATTAAGTATATTATTATCAAATTATTTATAATTCACAATAATTTGTTATAAAACATTTGCATTTTATCACTATTATTATACTTAATTATTTTGAAGTAGGCTGTATGGCTGTATGTAATCAATCACCTGTCACCTCACATTTGGCGCGTGCAAAAAAAAAAACTTGCGCGCTTTTTCCCTTAGTTAATATTAGGTTAATACAATATGTATGCAATAAATGTTTGTTTTTCCTCGCAAGTGTGTTGAAAAAGTGCGTATGAAACTCGTGAGCAACTTACTCACTAGACACTCGGCTGATTTACGCCCTCGCCTGCGGCTCGGGCTGCAACCCACAGCCTCGTGTATAATGAGCAACCTAAGCTCACTTGTATCATAATATACTATTAACCTATTTATATTATAATGGTTTACATGTAATCGATGCAAGAAACATGTGCAAGTACATACACATGTGAGTATTAAATTGGAGAAAAGAAATGTCTTTAATGGTTGAAAGATGTAAGGAAGAGCTTTCCGGACAACTTCTGGAAGATGATTCCACAGACGATACGAAAGAGAATCAATTGAATGGCAACGAGAGAAAGATCAGAATAAGGACGCAAAGAACATTGGTTTGCTTAATGTTGATTAAGGCGCTACTCGGAAAAAGTATGGACTTTTTGATTTAAAACTATAGGACGGTAATCTGGTATTAAGATATATATTTCTTCATACTTTTATCTAGAATCGTATAGTTTAAAAAACACGATTTTATGATTTTGCCTCGACATTTTTTCTTTTCGAAAAGACCTCTAAAAAATACGAAAATTCAAGATTACAACTTACAACTTGGAGCCTTTATCTGGAACTAAAATTATGACATGGGAATGAGGCTTATTTTTCCGACCGACCACGACGATCAGCGCCCTCAGACAAACGGCAAGCTATGGGGCGCGGACTCTAGTTCCAGTTTTTGGCAACCGATCCCCTCTGCCCTTATATAAGTAATTATTTATTCTTTCACCCAAGGTTGCCTGGAAGAAATTGCTGTTTAGCAATAAGGCCGCCTTTTGTATACTCTTCTGTTTTGTGATTGTTTATTTCTGTATTTATTTTGTGTGCAAATAAAGCATTTATTGATTGATTGATTGATTGATTGATTGAAAACGTTGTCGCAATAAACGGCTGTATGCAGTTGATATCGAATCCACACGACTCTGTAGTCGTGTGGATTCGATATTATCCGACCGTCTGAAGTTGATATCAGACTGAACATGGACTGAACGAAGTCAAACCTGGGTATCCGGTTGGATATAAATATGAGATAGAGCCATTTTATAGAGATTCATTGTCTTGATAAAATATTTTTGTTAATCAATAATAATTAATGGTTGCTTAAGTAACGTAACCTAGTTATACGATGGCCTATCTTGTTGGTTTAGATTATTGCGACTGACCGTAAACTATAATTAGTTTTTATGCTCATAATGTAACTGAAAGAAAAACATGTCTGTATTGATTGTTGCCTTAATTGTGCCTGCCTGCTGTCATATGGGTCTGAAACAAGAATGAATTTAGTATTGATGCATTTTCATTAATTTACTAGTTCTCAGCCCCCCTAGCATGACCAACAAAATTCGATATGATATGATAAGTTATCCGGCTTAACTGTCAAAAGACTATGGGTTTTGACGTTTGAATTTCGATAAGTCGCTCTATCATGCGATACATATCACGTTTTGGGTGGTCATGCTAGGCTTACAGGTAGTAGAAATTGACCAATTATTGAAATAGTTATTAAAAATGTACTTCTCACATTCATAATAATAAGCGCCGCAGTCGCGCGACTGAAAATGTATGGAAGCCGCGCTGCTTACGACCTAAGTGAAGCCACTCTAAATTATATATACAAGATGTTAGCCTAAATTAAATAAATTTATTTGAATTGAAATCTCTTTTTTTTCAAACGAGTTTTAATTATACCTATAAGTATGTGTGATGACTGGTTAATGTTCTCAACTTTTTTTCCACTATTGAACGGAGTTGCTACTTTGTTTCAATAAAAAACATAGAAAAAATGTCGTATTGGTAATCGTCTATTCTAGGGCCCAAGAAATTTTGGCGTCCTAGACGAAATTTGAATTCAAGTTGATTCTACGGAAGGCAAAGTATATGAGAAAATTATAGTTTTTGGGTAATTTTGAGTCTGTCCCTGCTGGCTGCGCCCTTGAGCCTTGATGCCCTGAGTTCGATTGAGGACTGGGCTACGTGTGTGGAAAACTTAATCATTCCTCACTTGAAATAAAATAATAATGTCAACTTAATTAGTTAGGTAGACCAATTCAGCTGACATTGTATCGTGATTTCCTAATGGCTGTAGTTAACAGTTCCGAATTAATCTGTTAAAGATTAATGTTTTACAGAAAATTGTCCCAAAACATACCACGCAAATTGAAAAAGCCAGTTTGTTGATCAAGACATGGTTGATATCCGTTTACTAGATGTTCGAATAACTTGGACAGGAGCCTTACAGCGAGGAGTTGGTAGCCTTATGGGGAGCTGGGGAGGAAGCTCCCTCCTTACGTCCGGCCCTCTCTCGAGCTTACGTGCTCGCTAGGGGGTGGGGCAGGAGTTAGAACCGCGCAGCCCTGACGCGAAGCCTATAAGGCTTGGCGGGAGGGCTGGGTGCCGCGAGGAACATGCCCTTGGTGTGACTGAGTGCAACATGCGCCGTTTGGTAAGTACCTATGTCTAAAGATCGCATTCTCTTCTTGATACAAAAAAGGGCCTTTCTGCGAGTTGTCAAACAATGATACAATGTTATAATAATGTTGATTACAGGACGGAGCTATACACTGAGTATAGCGCCATCTCACTTCCAATATTACTATAACATTTTTTTGGCAGCTCGCAGTAAGGCTCCAGCCGGCCTAGCATGAGCGGCTTTTATTATACGCGATATGATATGGTACGGCATGCCGTCTTGCTCACCAACACCTTAGTGGGGTAAGCAAGACAACTTGCCGTATCATATCATATCGCGCGATAAAAGCCGCTCATGCTAGGCCGGCTGGTAGCAATATGAATTCTTCTTCTTGAAATAAATGTCGAAGAACCTAATTAAATAAACTTGATCAGCTGTTCGTCAGTAACCCAGCGAGGGAGTGATGGGAATTGTTTTAAAGGTCCCATGACTATTTTTATTCGTAACTACCAATCCAGGATTCGAACCAAGGACTATTTACTGCTTACAAAACCTAAACATTGGATAGCACAGGATGCAGGATACCATCTGTTGATTCAACTGCCACTTAAAAATAAAATAAAAAAACTTTGCAGTAGTAGCAAGACCGCTATGAGCATTTCTACAAATGGGTCCTTTTTTTCTCAATTCGGTGGTTGATTTAATATTTGGTTTTTTTAAGTAGTTTAAATAATAAAAAATTAAGTTTATGCCATCCTGAATCTAAAAATAACAATGGGACCAAATATTGTGAAGTGGTTTATGATAAAAGTTAAGCACCTAATTGAGAATGCACCGAATTAAGAAAATGAATCACCGAATTTCAAAATCGCCCATCGAATTAAGAATTGATGTACCTAATATAAAAACAATGTATTTGAATGATCAAAACAATAAATAGCATAAACGTTTTGTTAACTGACTGCTGGTCTATTAGTTTATTAGATAGTTAATTTTTATAAACACATCTTAGATTTCTGCGCGAACTGTCCATATAAATAAAACACTTTCACGGATTTTTTGCCGAATTTGGAAATTTTTTTGGTAAGGTGCCGAAACGTCGGATAAGCCAAAAAATCTCAAAAAACAACTAAAATTTAACTAAGTTGTTAAATAAATTGCGTGAAAAAATCCGTGAAAGTGTTTTATTTAGTTAATTTTTGTTAATGGATTAATTTTTGATAATGATGGATCTTTAATGTTTCTATCTTTAATTGAAAAATAAATAATAAAAACAAAAACTCAAATCAACATATTTAATTTTCAATAGAGAACTAAGAACTAGTCTTAATTTTTATTAAAGAAGAATTTTAATAAGTTATGAAGAATCTGAATCGCAATCCTATCGATTCCAATACCAAATTATTTTATTTCTTTCAAAAATATGTTTCAGAACGTTCCATGGCTTGTCATGTAGCATCAGGGATAAATTCGGTGAACCATCTCTTACTTCTTTTCGCGTGGCTGGCCTCTCACAATTCACTTGCAGTCTCTATCCATAATTGTTAAGGCATTGTTCACCTCTATTAATACATAACCAAATAGTAAAAGGATCTACGTGATAATGGCAAGGCACCAGCCAGATAAACTCTACAAAACAAGCAAACCGGGTAAGCAAGGTAATAACGAATCAGGGTTCTGGCCTACTGGGCAACCTGCGTAAACCTGATGACTCTATGACTTTGAATCAGGAGGAGACGAATGCCGTTCTCCTACAAACCCACTTCCCAAACTGCCATCCTCTACAGCATATCGAGTGGCAGGACGTAACAAGTCGTCCAACAGATGACCACTGGTCTTTAGCTAAAAGGGTGATAACACAAGAAAAGGTAAGATGCGCAATAAACAGTTTCTCGCCTTTAAAGTCAACAGCGTTTCAAAACAAACTGATATGCCTTGGTGCATTCCTCAACATTAAAGGGGCCTTCGACAAGATTACCTTCAGTAGCATCGAGGAAGCGCTCTGAAAGAGAGGTGTCAACATGCTTTGCATCAGAGTGATACAGGTATCCGGTGATGGAAACCAAAGGACGCTTGATGAGGATGCCCCTAGGGAGGCGTCCTCTCTCCACTGCTAAGGAACCTGGTAGTAGACGATCTGCTCTCGCTCCTTAACTCAAGTCACTTTTACAATATAGGTTACGCTGATGATGTAATCAGCGTAACCTATGTCACCATCCTAACAATGGGTACTCAAGCGAGCATAGTTTGGTGGCCCAAAGTTGCTCAGACTGTAGGAACAAAGAAACTGCAGAGTCTTCTACGACAGGACTGCTGTGCTCTCACTTGCTGCATGAACACTGCTCTAATTGCAGTGCTGGAGGTTATGCTTAACCTTGCTCCACTGCATATTCCCGTGCAACAAGAGGCGAAAGCAGCACTTAGACTGAAACACCCAGGTACCCTTAGGTTTCCAAAGGTAAGACACAAAGGTTCTACTGGAGGAATGGTTGGACACACTCCTTGTGGAGGCGGTGTGTGATAAGGTCAAACCATCCTTCATCTTTGATAAGAAATACAAAATACAACTGGATGACTAAGAAAGCTCCAAGCCCTCTAATGAAGCAGGGACAGGTGTGTTCTCAGAAGATTTAAACATACAAATTGCGCTGCCACTAAGTTCATACAACACTGTCTTTCAAGCTAAGTGTATGGGCATTTTACTGGCAGCTCAAGAAGTCGCAACCAGGGAAGTAACCGACTATGATATGCTCTATTGATTGCCATTATCATTTATGAATGGCCCTTATAACTGAATTCATCATATGTGAAATCTCAATTCGGTGTAAGTTTTCTCAATTCGATGCCCCATTTTCCATGGAATTGAGATCCACGGAATTGAGAAAATATTACAATTCATCAAATTACTCGAAAATATTATAAATTACAACAATTTCTATAAAACATACTGGCGGATATCAGTTAAACACTTAATTAGTTTACTACAAATCTCATTAAATATTTCATAAACAAAATTAATGTCGCACACCGATTTGAGAAATGACCCGACCCCAAAAACACCGAATGATTTCGAACCTCCGAAAAATGCTCCTCAATGCGACAGGTCCCCCGTCCACACTGCTCAGCCGCTCGGGCGCAACCCTCGGGTGGCGAGAACCACTAGTATGCATTTGTACTGCATGTAGTTAGTGATATAGGTAAGCAAAAGTAAATTTCACCGAATTGAGGCACACGCCTCGGACAAAATTTAAATATGTTACTATATTAAAACCCAAAGATGTACAATAAATATAATAACGTATATGGCTTTATTGTTTATCCCTTGTTCTGTGAATGTGAGAATTATAATGGGCAAGTTATTATTATAAAAGTTATAAAACAATAACGAGTAAGAGCTTTCAGATTTTTTTAGGCGATATGTAAAACCTGGCGCTCTTCTAGATATGCTCTCCATCAGGTCAAGAGTCCTATAAATATGTGTGATTTTTTTCAAGTACTTAATTCAATTTTAAAGGCACTTTTTTCGCTCCAGTAGGTCTATCGGTCGTCTCCGTAGAAATGCCCCTATAATAATTATTTAATAATACAATTGAACTTAAAACATACTCTAGATATCTGTCCTAATTAAGCATAATTTTGTAATTATTAAATTGAAAAATGGAAAATGAAGTATTTAGAAAAAATCGACCCGTCCCACAACCACAAAAATTGCATTGTGAATGCAAAAAAGTAAAAATTTAAATAATTATTAAATTGTCAACGTTTTAAATGGTAGGTATAAAACAATTAAGTACTTAAGATTCTAAGCTCATTAAAACGAGGACCGTAGGAATAAGTACCTACGCCATATCCTCCAAGAGTTTAAGACCTCATTTGGCGACTTGATAAGATCGCGTTCTTTTTTTTGATTGTCATATAACGATGAGAGCGTGTTGTTAAGGCGATACGCGGAAAAATTATGCTAAAGCGAGATAGCAATGAGAAAACGACGCGCGCGGGAGCGAGACCGATTTTGCCGATTACGCAAAAAAAACACAAAATCACTTCGTATTCAAAAACTATAGCGATTTTAAAAAAATGCTTCTATAGGATCCTAAATATTATTGGTGTCCACTAATTAAACCAATTTTCAATACTATATGTATCCCCATTTAAGAATAATCTTGATATTTCTTTTTTTTTAGAGGTATTTTCGAAAATAAAAAGTGTCGAGCCAAAATCATAAAATCGTGTTTCTGAAACTATACGATTCTAGATAAAGGTATGAAGAAATATATATCTTATTACCAGATTTGTAACAACTGTAACCGTCCTATAGTTTTAATTCAAAAAGTCCATACTTTTTCCGAGTAGCGCCTTAACAATATTCAAGTTTTTGTATCAGACCAAATAAAAAAGTAAGTTTTTTATTTGGTCTGAGGTTTTTGTTTTTTTGTTTGTTATGTTTTATGGTTAATGTATGGATTTGTGTATGTAGGTATGTGAGTTCCTTTATTCCACCATAATTTCTAAATGCCTTAACGGATTTTAATGTTTGAGGTAGGTATCATTAGAAACGTTATGTCATTCCAAGTAACACTGGTTATGTGTTTTTTTATATTTAATATGGCGGACGTGTCGCACCATAGAAAAATTTAATGATTTTTTTTCTTCAATTACAGCAATATGGGTACCAAATGAAAGGCCTCGATGAGTACATTTCAATTATATAATTTGTGTACATAATCACTGAAAGGTATTAAATAAAAATGTATAATTAAAAAATTAAAAACACGACTGCCTACTTATTTGTAATGTATTTTTTTTTAATATCTATTGCAGTTTACCTTTTATAAATTCAAGTATTTCACAACATGGTATTGGTACCCTAACTTGGTTAAGAGCTTGTTTTTTTACTTTTGAGTTCGATTTTGGCATTCAATCAAAATCAATTATTTTTTTTCAATTTAGGTTGAGGTAACAACACTTATGAACGTCAAAAAAGCTACGCCATCGGTTCGCAAATCCCACGGCGGGAAACCTTGCGAGAAGAACCGGCAAGAAACTCGTCAGGCAATCTTTTTCTCCCTGTTATATTTCATACAGAGTCGTCAAATTAAAAAATTGCTCTACCTAATGTACATGACCACGAGGAAACAGGGGCTCTCAACCTCTCTCGATTCTGAACAAACTGTTTCTCAGTTTCGTTAAAAGATTAACACGTTGTAGGTATATAATCCAAGTTGTTTTGTCTTCTTTTCTTCTTTACTAAGCACTAAACTAACTACTTATAACTACAAATTACTTTTATTTTCGAATAAATCATAAATTACTGCTGCATTTTTAATTTTGAAAATCAATGAGTGAAGCCAAAGACAATCGCTAAATTATGGGAAATTATTTTTCATATATCATGTATGATCATGGTTATAGGAAAATAATTTCCCACAAAAATATAACCTTTACGTTACGGTTATTAGGGAAATAGTTTCCCACGGTAAAAAAACCACTTACTACCTGTTTATTTATTTTTAAATACCATAGTCTTTTACCGTAATTCAACCCAGAACTGATTAAAAAAAAATACTTGTTAGAGGCCATGATCGCCCTTAAGGGTTTAACATTATGACGTCACAACTTATATTTATACTACGTTGAACGTGCTACGATTGGTTACCACAATCGTAGCACGTTCATGGTCACGTGATTTTTGCTCAAATTTTATCGATATTTTATTGATTATAATTAATTGAAAGAATTTTTTCATAAGTTTTCGCATTAAATGTCAATATTATTAATAATGAAGTTATAAGATAAATAAGAAAAATAATATAAGTAAGTATTACTATACAATTAATGAATTCATGACCGAGAAATAAATCCGCATCTCACGTTAATCGTTTATAGTTTAAAACCGCGGGAATCTACAAGTAATATATAATTTTCATCCCATCGATTCGAAAAGCGATGATTGTTTATCTAATAACAGGGCCCAAATGCCAAAACGATTCATCGTTTACCTGTTATGACAAGAGGGTAAAAATGAGATTTGAATTTTGAACAGCTTTATAACAGGGTCCAAAACGATAAGATTTGAATTTAGAACATAATTAAAGAAGCATTGGTTGGAGTGTAGCAAAGAGTGTGCAGTACTTAAAAAAATTCAACTGATTTTGTATGGGGCTGGGACTTTTTTCGGGACCGGGAAATTTTCAAAAAAGGAATTTTATAAAATTGAGAATATCTCGTAAACGGTGAATCGTAGCTAAAATCTAACAAAATTTTCAACTCCCTACTGTGCCCCCGGAGATACTTAAAAGGAATCCGATGAACATATTTTTTTCATTTTTTTTTATTGAAAAATGGGAAATCCCTCGCTGCGCTCGAGATTCTACTCTAGAATCCTTCACTGCGCTCTGGATTCAAAATAGCGCCCTCGCCGTAAATATATTATTTTGATCCCTTGTAATACAATCTACTATTAATTTTTATTATAATACATAATGTAAGTAATAATAATGTTGTTCATAATGAAATAAGTTTATCTGTGCCCGTACATAATACAATACAATAATAATTATTATGTCCAATCCGGACCCATAATGCTATATGTGCCTAACTTTAAGATCTTTTGTATACTTAAGGAGTGCAATAAAATGATTGATTGATTATATTTTTTTCAAAATCCGTGAGCCATTTGCGTGTGTACCAAAATGTCATTTTTGAAAATCTACCGTTTTTGCAGCTCACAGAATATATAAAAATTTGAAAGACCAAAGAGCTGTAGAGAATTTACTCAGCTTTCATAACTACACATCCTACAAGAAAATTTGATATGACACGTCGTTTTCAAAATGAAATAAAAAAAAAAACTAGAATCATTCAATGACTGGACGATCATTTGAAATAATTCTAATATCAACATATTTTTAAACCAGAGCTACTTAATTATTTCTCGCGATTTCCTCATTAATGACAGTACATAAGTAATTTACCGTAATTAACTAATCTACTTATCAGATTAATTTCTTTTCAATTAAGTAAAAAGTTTTTGTTAAGTACCTGTTCGAAGTTGTTTAAATACAAATACTTATGGATTTTCATACTGAAAATTGGCTCTATTAAAAATAAGCGTGTAGGTACAGTCGAACCAGTTGAATCGTGACCAACCATAAGTTCATTTTCTAACAGATATTTAAATTCAAAAAGGTTGAGTCAATGCAATTTTTATTATTGAAAATTCGGCCAAGTGCGAGTCTGATTCGCCCATGAAGGGTTCCGTACCCTCTCAACGTACCGACTACACACACCTAGCAAAAATACCACTATCATTTTTCGCTAGAAAAAAATAACTTTGTTTTTCATTAGTGTTCGTATGAATGGCAAAGTTATATTTGGAGGCCTATGCCCAGCAGTGGGCGTTGTTCGGCTGACATGATGATATTTGCGGTTTTCAAAAATGTGTTATATCTCAAAAACTTGTAAAAACGTGTGCCTAATTAGCTGCGATAGTTTTCCTTTTAACTTCGTCATACTTATATACAACTATCGTGAATTTTTTCACGTATCCAAAAACAAGCATTTGGCTGGCAGGGGGAGGGGGACACATAACTCTAAAAAAATTTTGCACTTTAAAGCTTTGAAAATTCACAAACGGACGCCTCAATCAAAAAACTGTTTCCACAAACCTGCAATATTTTTAAATTGCTGTACAATGACATCACACACTATGGGGTAGACAAGAAAAAAATTACATCCCTACTTCACGTGTACGGGTAACCTAGAAAGTTTTTTTTTTTAATTTTACTTCACCACTTTGTCGGCGTGATCAATATGTAACTAAGAGTCTATGAGCTAGACTGGGGACAGACAGACGGACAGACGGACGGACAGACGGACGGACGGACAGACGGACGGACGGACGGACGGACGGACGGACAGACGGACAGACGGACAGACGGACAGATGGACATGGCGAAACTATAAGGGTTCCTTGTTGACCACGGAACCCTAAAAATTGAAAATGAAGTGTTTAGAAAAGATCGACGCATCTGTGTTTAGAACATGCTGTATCTGGCGGCCAGATAGCTGGCCTAATTGAGCGTAATTTTAAAATTAACTGACAGCGTTTTAAAAAAACGGTATAAAACGACTTGGCAATTTAATCTCAGCACTCATAAATCTTAGAGTCTACGTTCACAAAAATGAAGACCGTAGGAAAGTACACTATATACAAGAGCTTAAGGCCTCATTTCAAGAGACTTGATAAGATCGCGTTCGTGAATCCTGTTTCTGTTAATGATAACAGCGTGTTCGCCAATGTAGCGGCCTTTATTTGTTGGGTCGCCATCATCATATACAATATTCAGCTTGTGATAATGGCCGTCCTGGTAAGTTTAACATCCAAACAACTTGAACTTTGAAGTGAAATTAGTTTTTATTTTTATAATGAGATATGGAAATACTTATTTTTTCTTGCAAATGCATTGCGAATGCCCCACATCGTCCACAGCATGTAGGAGCTGCCGTTACATAGTAACGTTTAATTTGCACTATAGAGGTCAGCAATGGTCAAATGCAGTTCATGAGGTTACTGGGATAATAGTGTAGGCAATGAACAGATTTTTTGTATGGAGATCCATACATTAATTCCTCAGTCGATGAAACTTTGCTGAGTTATAAAAAAGCATGAGCCATAAACTTTTAAATGATTGTCCAAAAAAAACTCACACGGAAGTTAGGTATTTATGCCTACAAATACAAATCTGTTTATATTTATATTGAACGGCAGGCTTATTACCAAAACAAGCAACCAGTTGCTAATTGTACAATTGCAACGCGACTGCTACTAGTTGCGGTTGGTTTGCAATCGGTACAGTACGGTACGGTACCTTTCATGCAATTTTAATTCACAGATCGCTCGCTTGTGGCGCTATCGTAGCGATTTACGTTCCGTAATACGAATATGTGTTTTGGGAGCGATTAATTGTTAATTGTTGCGATTGCAACTGTCACTTTAAGATCGGTAATAAGCCTGCCGAGTAATTTCTCAGTCGAAATTTATTTTACCAAATGAGTTATTTATACTAGTATGTGATACTTGATATAAATCCAAAACTTTTTCAAGCATGAGTACGCTTGGCAAAATGGTATAATTCCGTTCAAAAGTTCGACAGAGACATTTTTCAGTCCAAGTCACCCCAATTATTTTATTAAAATTTGGTGTTTCTGCTGGGACATATTTTTGGATATTTCATAAATAAATAAATAATAAATAAATATTTTCTTACAATCACACCAATTATCTAAGCCCGTAGTTAATTTCTTAAGAAACTGTGTCTACGTGAACTTGATAACGGATAAATATATACTTATATACTTTTTGTTTGTAAATACATACTTAATATACATAGAAAACACCCAGACCAAGACAAATAGACATGTTCATGCACACAAATATTTGTCTTGTTCGGGAATCGAACCCGAGACCTCTGGCGCAGAAGGCAGGTAGTTTACCCCTGCGCCAAATCGGTCGTCATATTATTGTTTATAAACGTTACATGAATATTTCCGATGAAGAAAGTTTAAACGGAGCATTTTTCCTAAAAAAAATCAATGAAATAAGACTTTCATTAAAAAATACCTAACCTTCTATTATTATAATTTTTTGGAAATGTATCGTTACCTTACTTTTAATTTATTGATACTCTATCATGCTGCAAAGTTTTTTCTGACCGAGGAATTACTGTGGGGGTCAACTGGCTTCATTGACTACACTATAATGGGCCTTGACGCACCTAGAGCCCAATGTGGACTGACAGCTTTCACAACCTCCGTGGTCGAGTGGTGTACGCACCGGTTTTCGAGGTGCCGCTATCTCTGAGTGTCCGGGTACGATTCTCGGACGGGTAAATTTCGAAAACTATCTTTTCGACATTTTCTCGTGTCTGAATGTTTGTGGTAATACTTTTCCAATTTCCAAGACACTTGTTCACAAGCTATTACTTAGGGCGCTACTCGGAAAAAGTATGGACATTTTGATATAAAACTATAGGACGGTTAGAGTTGTTACAAATCTGGTAATAGATATATATTTCTTCATACCTTTATCTAGATTCGTATAGTTTCAAAAACACGAAAAATCAAGATTTATCTTAAATGGGGTTAAGTACTTACACTATTGGAAATTGGTTTAATTAGTGGTCACCAATAATATTCAGAATCGTATAGAAGCATTTTTTTTTAAATCGCTGTAGTTTTTTAATACGAAGTGATTTTGTGTTTTTTTTGCCTGATCTGCAAAATCGGTCTCACTCCCGCGCGCGTCGTTTTCGCATTCCTATCTCGCTTCGGCATATTTTTTTCCGAGTATCGCCTTAATGATTTTGGATTTATGTATGTGATGGTGTCGAATAATTAATATTTATTTATGGGTTACAACGACTACCAATACAGCCGAGTACAGCTAAACGTGCCTGCTTCGGAGGGCTCGAAATGATAATTTTTGATAACCAATAAAGAAAGCTGCCTGCCTTCAATCCTACGATATTGATTGCGGAGCTCCTTACTGCTACTAAGAATTTTACTGTATTATAATTTTACTAGCTGTTACCCGCGGCTTCGCCCGCGTGGTCAAAGGGAATTAACAATTAGCTGTTAATCATAATATCAATGAGTTTCAAAAATACAGGACATATTCCTGGTGCAAGGATAAATAAGTAACAGTTCAAAAATAAAAAAAAAAAACCTACTAAGAGGAACCCAGGCTAACGTTTGCCGTATAAAAAGTGTACGTACACTGACGTATGTATTTCGTTACGTCTGTACACAGTCTGTGCGTCTGTAGCACGCACGTTCATAGCACGTTCAAAACACATAGTCTATACTTCACTACATAGTATAAAACAAAGTAGCTTTCTCTGTCCCTATGTCCCTTTGTATGCTTAAATCTTTGAAACTACGCAACGGATTTTGATGCGTTTTTTTTAATAGATAGAGTGATTCAAGAGGAAGGTTTATATGTACTTTTTATCCCGATATTCCCACGGGAACGGGAACCACGCGGGTGAAACCGCGGGCGGCCGCTAGTAATATTATAAAGTAGGAAGATTTGTATGTACGTAATGAATAAACTTTAAAACTACTTTACCGATTTCCAAAATTCTTTCTCTTTTAGAATGCTACATTATGCCTGATCAACTTATGCTATATTTTATCCCGATGTTCACACGGGAACGGGTACCATGCGGGTAAAACCGCTAGGATCAAATTGATGCACGTCAAGAGAAGAGGGTTTTCTAGTAGTAAAAAGTAACATGGATCATTCTCTACCTTTCTACAATCTTCATATAAAGAAGCGTAAAAATCCGCAGCACCGTTTGGACGAAAACGTTTGACAAACATACTTGACTATGACGTGAAACAAAAGCACAAATGAGAATGTCTTTTGCCATGGAAATAAGATGTTGTTCATAACCCACTTCAATATTTCAATTATATCTATTCAAAAATGTATATCAATCCACAGATCCTTTACGAAGTTAAGAAGGACAGACACGTTGTTACTTTTAGTATGGATTGATGAATCTTCCCATGGGAATGAGATGTTTTAACTTCATGTTACTCTCCAGCTCCGAAACTATCCTCGTACCAAAAACCACGTCGATCCATTGCTCCGTTTTGACGTAAAAGACGAACAAACACACAAACTCACAATCAAACACACTTTCACATTTATAACATTATATTATGGATAAAAATGTATTTGCGAATTTCCAAAGAACAATTTTCTTACTTTCAGAACCGTCACAGTACAGAGGAGATGGTCAATGCATCATTCATGCTTTTGACGACTCTCACCGCTTTGCTGAAGCAAGTTTCTTTCGCTGTGAAAATTAAGCGTATAAAGCACCTTTTTGATTTAACAGATGGTACGTAGTTATTCATGATCAGATTATGGTAATATGGATCATGATAAGGACAATCATGATAATATGGCAAAATTGCAGAAAATATTAGTGAAAGGTTAATTTTTTATTGAATACTTGGTACCTACTATATTTATTTGGTTCTTGTTACAAAACAAATCAGACGACGACTGGAAACAAAAAAAATATATTTTACTATTATGACATTTCTTTTTTTAATAAAAGCTTTCAAAAAATATGTCCCGTCTCGGTCGTAGCGTCACGTCGCGTAGCCATTCATAGTCGTAGTAGGTCGTAGTCATAGAACTTTTTCTCGTAGATAGCTACGGGTGGGTAGGTACTATACTACTCGATAAAACTTTTCGTTTAAACTTTTGGGCTATATTCTTAAAACTAAATTGTTATTCTCTTCTGTACTGTGTTAACTCGACAATTATCACAACACGATATTCTGTTTTTTAGCCCATAGAACTTAAAAAAAACAAAATTAACATTAAATAAATTAGATATTTTACATTCCAATTTTACAATTTGTGAAAGCCGAAGTCATAGTTGTTACAAAAGTGTAATATTTTTTTTCTTTACCACAGGGGAATTATTTTCTCCAAAAAATCAAGCTCACATTGACCTTTTAGATGTAAATGAAAAGTCTATGGGAAGGTTGTATACGTTTTACATCGTCATAGTGTTTATGGCCTGTATTTCGCACTACCAATATCCAT
This sequence comes from Crambus lathoniellus, assembly GCA_949710035.1. Lineage (NCBI taxonomy): Eukaryota > Metazoa > Arthropoda > Insecta > Lepidoptera > Crambidae > Crambus > Crambus lathoniellus. Next base: position 9,537,002 of record OX453299.1, on the reverse strand, counting down.
TGATCAACAGGATGATGGGTTTAGAAGTGGGCCAGATACCTGCTTATTTCCCGTTTGATACAACACAATCGCCCGTGTAAGTATTATTTCCATGAGTAAATTTTTCCTTAGATTCCTAAGTACTTAAAAATACATTATAAGGGTACCAAGACCACTACACGAGACTAGCAGCACTAATCAGCACTTTCACGGCTTTTCTTCGCGTCCCTAAAACGCCAAGCCGTCATCAAGGGAGGTACTGAGTATAGGGTTAGGTACTTTGTAATACAATTTGATATGTTTTAATACGGTATTTTACTGATTTTTTTTTATTTCTTTAAAATGTTTTTCGAAATATTAGCTACACAAAACAAGTTTTCATTTTGAATTATCTTGAATATTTTCAAAGATATAGGACTTCAAACTTTATAATTAGACAAGGACAGGACGCTATCTTAGTGACGTCAGTGGGTTAGTAGCGTCATAGTCACGCCATAGAAGATTTCGTTTTAGAAAGAGACAGCTATAGTCAAAATCAAACAGACTATAATTCTTTTATTATAAAACAGATTCAAATTATTTTTTCACATTTGGTATTCTTAATTGCAATATTTTTTAACGTCATCATTAAATATCTAAATTTCAACAACAGTAAAATACCCTATTGGCGACGCTGCGCGCGTCTTAATGCCATGGCATCCTTGTGAGATTTCTTAGAGAATTAATGATAAGAGTTCCAATCGGCTGTTCTTTCTAGATTCGAGTTGGCAACCACGTTTTTAACCTTCGCGTTGACATTCCAAGGGTACGTCAACTTGATGATAGACTGCGCAGTTGTCACCTTCTACGCGCAATGTAAAGTGCAACTTAGCATGCTCAGATACGACTTGGAGCATCTGGTAGATGACGAAGACGACGGTGAGGGGCAGGAAGTGAGACGAGGAACAAACCAATCGTACTATAAGGACAGCAATAAAATACAGAGTCGGTTTATTCATTGTGTAAAGCATTATCAGCTGATTAAGTGGTAAGTTTTTTCTAGGAAATAGTATTATCCTGCGAATATTATAAATGGGAAAGTTTGTATGTTTTTTGACGCTCAAACGGCAATGACTCCGAATATTTTTTACGCTGATGAATTACCGTGAGGGCACAATCACTATCTAATCATGTACCTATCAAAAGTTCTTTCATGAATACGTCTTCGCTGCAGACTTAAGCCAGATTTACAGTGACCCAGTAGCTCGATCCAGTGTTACTGGATTGCGGCACTGGATTGGCACTGGATCAATGTAAACATGTTTCAATCCAATACAGCGTCCAGTAAAACATGTTTACATTGATCCAGTGCCAATCCAGTGCCGCAATCCAGTGACACTGGATCGAGCTCCTGGATCAATGTAAATCTGGATTTAGGTAAGTCTGTTGCTACTGCAATGCAAGACTGCTCCGACTTTTGGCATTACCTACTGCAAAGTTGCGATGTGAATGGAGAGCTGGAAGAAGGTTTTTTTGACATTCTTTTACCGAAACTGTAATCGTACTTAAGTATATGTAAATACATAATCGTATAATTACGTATAGTTAGGTTACATTTATGATATTGAGTGTTTGAAAATAAATAATATTTTGTAAATAATGTCTTACTGTCCCACCTATTATTAATTTTTATTACCTAAGTAAAGAACTTGTGTTGTGTGAGAACGGATAAACTTACTTTACAAAAGAGTACTTTTTAAAATTATTATTTCTTTTTTGCATTCTCAATGCAGTTTTTATTATTTATTGAAAATGAAGTGAATACATAGGTACTATTATTATTGTTAATTAAAGAAGAAAGTGTTGCATAATAAGGTGATAGTAACACCTTCTTCTTTAATTTGTAAAAGGTATATTTTGGAGACGCAGTCGATTACAGCCGAATACATGATACTGCAGATTATGGGGGCGATTTGGACGATCTGTATGACTACGTACAAGGTTGTGGGTGTAAGTATTATTGTCTAAGAATTAAAACTAATAGGTATGTGTGGTTGTTGGTATATAGGTTGGTATTTTTAGGGTTCCGTACCTCAAAAGGAAAAAACGAAACCCTTATAGGATCACTTTGTTGTCCGGCTGTCTGTCTGTCTGTCCGTCCGTCTGTCTGTCAAGACCCTTTATCTCGAGAACGCGTGGAGGTATCGAGTTGAAATTAAAACCATATACTAAGGTCTACGGAACCACGAAGCTATGAAAAATTCAAACTTCGAAGTTAAGGTAAAAAGAAGATACGGCCGTTTATGCCGCAAAAAACGCATATTTCGACACTCTCAAGGGAATCAAAATTCATAGGGCACCTACGTCCCGTTGACTTAGTACTTTGAAATTTGGCAAGTAATATCATCTTATACTACAAATACAGGGAAAAATCTGAAAACTATACATTTGTAATTAAATCATTAACTGTCTGCCTGTCCGTCCTGTCTGTCTGTCAAGTACCTTTATCTCGGGAACGCGTGGAGGTATCGAGTTGAAATTAAACAGGTTTACAATCTCTTGAAGCTGTGAAAATATCAAACTTCTCAGTTAATTTATTTCTATAACTGCTTTAGAAATTAAGCTTATTACAGACAGAGCCTATATCTACTTAAAGATTTTCATTTTTTTATTTCTAAAACTGTTTCATATGACCAGTTTCTGATCTATCTGGCTGGGCCCAAAATTTTTATTCGTCAATATCTTGAAAACTACTTTATAAAATCAAGTCCCTCATTCAAATATATGTTATTTGATATACCTTTTTTCATACGAACATGTATTGTGCTACAGAGATGGAAGTGAAAAAAAAATATTGGCCTGATGGCCATATAAGATATAAGGATATAAGAATTACCCATAACCATGGGGCGGCCGTTTCGTGATTTACTATAATCACTTGGCCACATCAAGATATGGCTGGTTTAAGACTTGAAAGCGGTAAAAGTTATGGGTACGACCGGTATAGCGCAATAGCGGTACCGGCATAAAATTGCGGTAACTGCTATTTTTCTGTACCGCAATAATTTAAAGTATCACGTCATACCGCTAACCGTTTCAACCTTATTTGCTCGGCTATTCAAGCCCTGGGCTGGGCACAAATATAACTGGATGAATCGTAATGTAGTTGATTGTAGAAAGAAGGTGCAGGAAAATCGTCACACGTGCGTTATTATTCATTTATTCATTCATCTATATATATAAAATTCAAAGTCCTGACTGACTGACTGACTGACTGACTGACTGACTGAGATATCAACGCACAGCCCAAACCGCTGAACCTAGAGACTTCAAATTTTGCACATAGATACGTTATACAGTGTAGGCATCCACTAAGAAAGGATTTTTGGAAATTCTACCCCTAAGGGGGTGAAATAGGGGATGGTTGTTTGTATGAAAGTCCGTCAGTTTTGAAGTTAGGATCTTCAAATTTTGTATTTAGGCTGGCAATTGAAAATTAATATTTACCTGTGTCAGCGTTTTTGACAATTCCACCCCCGTAGGGGTGAAAAGGGGGATGAAATGTTGTATCTGGAAAGTCCTTTATTAAATTTATTATTTAGGCTTATGGTCGGAAAGTAAAACAAATAAGCAAACACATATATCGTATTTTTTCGAAACCAACCCCTTAGAGGTTAAATGGGATAAAAAACTAAAAAAATCGATATGGATGTCGTTATTGAGGTTTTATGGGATGAAGATTGCAAAAATGGCATTTATTTTGATGTTTAACACGCTAAACATGATTCAACCCCTAAAAGGTTGAAATAGGGGTGAAATTTTGAATGAAAAATCAGGGGGTAAATTAGACATTTCAACTTGAAACTTTGTAGGCTTACTTCTTAAAACAAATAGGCAACCCACTTCGTAGTTTTCCGAAAATCAAACCCAGGGGGTAAATAGGGTATAGAAACCTAAACCATCTTAAGTACCCTAAAAGTTCTTGGTACCTAACAAGTTCTTGGTACCTAAGCTACTCAGAACTAACTTTTTGATTGTGAAACAGACATTTATTATTTACTAGCTTCCGCCCGCGACTTCGTCCGCGTTGACATTCGAGAAAATACTTGGGGACCAATAACCAGGATAAAAAGTATTCTATGTTTTAATTTTATAAAAATCCGATCAGCCGTTTTTACGTGATTAGGCGGATCCTCCCTCACCAAGTGAGCAGCCTCGTGCGAGGCCCGCCGCACGTGGTAAACGTTCTGCCTCGCGCGAGGCTGCTCGCTTGGTGAGGAAGGACCCGCCTAATCACGTAAAAACGGCTGATAGGATTTTTATGAAATTAAAACATAGAATACTTTTTATCCTGGTAATTGGTCCCCTACGTATTTTCTCGAATGTCAACGCGGACGAAGTCGCGGGCGGAAGCTAGTTTATAATAAAATAAATTCAATTCTCCACATATACCATCTTACAAAAGCTCCTTGTAAAAATTTTATTACAGGGTAATTAAAATCATTAGACTATGAGACGACTGAAAAATTGCTCCTTCCTTTAAAATAATTTAATATACAAATCTCAAATCAAGGATATATTTATTTGTCTGCATTCTGTATTATTATATTTTATTTTTATTATCATATAAATCATACGAACCTCACATCACGTATCGTCATGCTCACCCACAACAAACGCCCATGCACCTAAATATACATACATTTCACACTCACTGACACACACATACACTCACACACACACAATCATCAACACTTGATATATAATCTGGCTAGAACATAGACTTTGTTGTGTTACTGTTTAAATTTTTTTTGTTTCCTTTATTTTTGTTTTTTATACAAACCTATGTGTTAACATAGTTGTGCGGGACAGATTATTACGATTTATTATGTTTAGAAATAAGATGTATATGAAATTCCTTGAGTTGACCGTTGTATAATAAAATGATATTTTTGTGTGTATTTTACTCCCTCTGCTAGGTTGAGATAAATTAGATAAGTTTTTTGTGTTGTATATAGATCGTTTATAATATTGAAATAATTTGTAAAATGCAAAGGGCTCTCGATACGGTATTGCCTCGACGTACCTAAGGTCCGATTCGCTATCTCGCTCACTCGCGGGATATGCTCTTCTAGCACAACCGCGCCTCTAGCGGCACATCTCGGAACTCCCTTACACGCAGACTGCCACAGTTCCGAGAACTGATTTAGCGTCGCGCGTGTAAGTAAATTCCTTGAATTCTTTTGTGAGAAAATACGCGGAAACAATTAGAGTCGCTATAAATATCGCGTGCCCTCGCATTAAGATTCATTCGCATCCAGATATTGTAAGTAGAACAATAAAGTCACTCTGCCCGAACGAGCATCAACAATCAGTGGTTTTCTTCACCGTCCGGAACCTCTCCGTCTCCGCACAGTTTATGTACACCGGGGCTGCTACCGCTCATAAACGGCCGGTCCCGTACATATTGGTCCTTCGTAACCGGATAAGAAAACCACCGAAGACAGCTTGGACCACCATATTGGTCCTTCGTAACCGGATCAGAAGATACCTACTGAAGACATAGAAAACTACAGTCAAGATGGTGCTCACTAGAAGTGAAAAAGAAAGAAGAATCGCCGAGCGAATCACCCACGAAGAACCTCCTGTTTCCCCGTCACGAGGACGCGTGAGGGAGCCGCGTCAAGAAGCCTCGCCGCCACGTCGCCACGCTTCACCGCCGAACCAACGCGGCTCACCTCAGCGCCCCGACGTCTCGCAGCCACACCGACGCGTCTCATCACCGAACCATCAAGCACGCCCAGACGAACCTCCGCAACGACGAAGCCAGCACAGCCCAACGTCACGCCCGCCGCCGAGGCGCCACGTTTCAAGAAGTTCATCGCTTCACCGAGAGCTGCGCCAACCGGTGCTCCGTCAACCTTCGCCGTCTCCGCGTCGCCATGAGTCGCCACCACGCCGCTACGAGTCGCCATCACGCCACTATGAGTCACCGCCACGCCACGCGTCCAGCACACAGAAAAAGGAACAGGAGCAAAGAAAACCACCGTCACACCGTCGCACCGCACCGCCCAGCCGAGCGACGAGTACGAGGGAGTCGCGCGCCATCACCACGAAGTCCGAACGAGCGCGCCTCCTCGCAGAAGCCAGAGAAGAGATAGCCGAAAAAGAGCTAAACCTCGCCAAGGCCCGGTTAGCAAGAATCGAAGCCGACAGCGACGCAGAATCCGAAACCACGGAACTAAGCCAAGACGACGAAGCGGAAGCCAATTCCAGAAACAGAACAGAAGAATGGATACAAGCCACGAAGCCGCTCACAACCACCGAAGACGTCACGAAGGCGCCAGCACCGTCTCTACATACCACGCCTGCCGGGGCGACACCGAAGAAAGAGACGGCAATAGAAGTGAGCGAGCTAACTGCGGCGATTATGGAAGCGGCCAGAGCCTTTCAACCGAAGACTGAAGTGATCAGACACAGTTCGAGCGTCGAGTTACCGATCTTCAACGGCGCACACACCGACTGGCTGAACTTCAAGATGGCTTACGAAGATTTAACAGTCTACGGCTCCGCGAGAGAAAATACCGCCCGCCTACGCCGAGCGCTACGGGGAAGAGCCAAAGAAGAAGTCGAAGACCTACTCGCCGTCGTATCGAAACCGGAAGTCATAATGAAGGCACTTGAAAACCGTTTCGGCCGACCGCAAGTCATCGCAGAACTAGAACTCGAGAAAATCGAAAATATTCAACGAGTGACCGACGCACCGAGAGACGTCTGCGCCTTCGCCAATAAGATACAAAATGCCGTGACCGTGCTCTACACGTTGGGGGAAGAAGGGTACTGCCAGAACCCGAAAGTACTCAAGACGCTAGTCGAGAAACTTACGCCGAGCCTGCGATACAGATGGTACGACTTCAAAACGAAAACAGCGAAGAAAGCAAGCCTCGACATGTTCCGCAAGTTTATCGTCGCCGAAGCCGAGAACTGCAGAGAGTTTGCGCCGCCCGAAAACATCACGTCCGACGAACGCCCGTCTACGCGTCAAACGCCGCAACCAACGCACCGAACTCGACCGCAACGCACGCATCAGCCACAGCGAACGTACTCGGCGCACCGAACAGAAACAGAAACCGAAACACGCGCGCCGGAGAGACAACGAACCTGCGCTGTGTGCGCGCAACCTAACCACTCAGCCTACGCGTGCGAAACTTTCAAGAGGGCGAACAACGACGAGAAGTGGAGACTGGCAAGGGAAAAGCGACTCTGTTTCCGTTGCCTAGGATCGAGATCGTATTCACACCGATGCAAACTGCGAAGATGCGGGGAAAACGGCTGCGCTAAGTCACATCACCGATTGCTTCATTTCGAGAGCCGCATCGAAAACACGCTGACGCCACCGCCGTCGCCGCCGCCGTCGCCGCCGCCAGCTGATGACGACTTCGAACCCGAGATAGTTGCAACCACGAAGTCACGCCGAGCCACAAGTACCTACCTGAAAATCATACCAGTACGAGTCACCGGTCAGAGCGGGTACATCGATACGTATGCGCTCCTAGACGACGGGTCTACCGTCACACTGATAGACGCCACCATCGCTGCGAAGATTGGAGCCGACGGACCCGCCGACACACTCGCCATAGAAACAGTCTCAGGGAGGGAAGAAGACAGAAACTCTCGACGCGTCACTCTACAGCTGCAAGGGAATAACAATGTGTTCACCGTTCAAGCCCGCACGATCGAAAAGTTGAGACTGGCGCCACAAACCGTAATGAAGACCGACGTAGTCAACGCACCGCACCTACGAGACATCGAAAACAGCGTGTACTACGAACGAGCCACTCCAACGCTCCTTATCGGCCAGGACAACTGGCGCCTGTTAGTCGCCGAACAAACAAGAAGAGGAGGCGAAAACCAACCTGCGGCATCTCTTACGCCGCTGGGTTGGGTTCTACACGGCGCCACCAACAGAAGTCGCGACCAACGTGTACACTACGTCGCTCACGTGAACGTCCGCACCGTAAACGAAAATCGAATCGAAGATCGAAACGAAGTTCGAAACGAAGTTCGAAACGAAGATACAGACCGCGCCACCGACGAAGCAACGAAACAAGTCTTCACACCCGAATCGCGCTGTATACAACCGAAGAAACCGACATCGAAGCCCGAAGAACTCGCACTAAAACGACCGAGAGAAGCGCTCCTGAGAAAAGGCTACGAAACCGAACCGGGCCCGCCGGTCAATGACCCCGGCCGCACCCGGTACCTATCGCCCGCCGAGCTTCGCCCAGCGTCCGACGCCGCCGCCCGTTACTCCGATACATCGATCAACGACCAGCTGATCAGCGGTCCCGACCTCCGTCAGTCACTACCGGAGGTACCTGTGCGCTTCAGCCAGCACGAAGCCACCGCGGTCGCCGACGATGAAGAAACTTTCCGCCGCCGCATCGACATCCGAAGCGCCTTACAGTTTCCGTGGCGCAACGACCGGCGGGAGAACCCGCACGAAGCGCAAAGTTCATTTACCGGGTCGCCGTTCCCACCCGAAGAAGAATGGCCGCGAGAAACAATGACGAAACTCGAAGCAACGACGGTCGAAGAGAAAACGCCTGACGCGTTTTTAATAGCAACGCCTGTCGCCGTCGCCACCGCAACGTCGGACGTCGCGAAAGCGTTACCCGACATAGCACGCTTTTCTTCATGGCAACGACTTATCCGCACGACCGCACGAGTACTTCAATACATCGAAGCGCTAAAAACCAGAAAACAACGCGTCCAGCACAAACGGACAAAACCGCGCGCGGAAGCCGATCTACAATCGCGAGCTAACAAGACTCATAACAAGATAAGCTCCGCCCAGCAGAAGCCACGCCCACTGACGAACGAGTGCGCGTTCAAAACATTGAGCGCTGATTTTATCCGTCGCGCCGAACAGCTGTGGGTGACGCAATCGCAACACGATTCGTTTGGAAAAGAGATCGCCGCGCTACGAAGAAAACAAGTGTTACCGACCGACAGATTGAAGAAGCTCACCGTTTACGTAGACGAAACCGAGCAGCAACCGACTGAAGAATGCCTGCACACGCTACTGGCCGAAACCGAGTACGTGGTCAACAGCCGCCCGCTCACCCACGTGTCCGTCGAAGCCACCGACGAAGAGGCGTTGACCCCTAACCATTTCCTGTTGGGGGGATCAGCGCGCACACCACCGACGGGCACCTGCACCGACGCTGACCTGAGCGGCCGCGCCACCTGGCGCCGCGCACAGCGCCTCGCCGACCACTTCTGGGCGCGCTGGGTGCGCGAGTACCTGCCCGAGCTTCAACACCGGCGGGAGCCCCACGGCCGTGGGCCGGCCATCAGGGTTGACGACGTGGTCCTCATTGCCGACGGCAACCTGCCCCGCAACGTATGGCCCAGAGGCCTAGTCACCGAGCTGCACCCGGGACCCGACGGCGTGACGCGCGTGGTCGACGTGCGTACCCGAGGTGGCGTGCTACGACGGCCTGTGAAGAAGCTCATCGTGCTACCGACGGCGCCCGCACCGGATTGAACTACATAAGCCGCCGGGCTTATGTACGGCGGGAGATATGTGCGGGACAGATTATTACGATTTATTATGTTTAGAAATAAGATGTATATGAAATTCCTTGAGTTGACCGTTGTATAATAAAATGATATTTTTGTGTGTATTTTACTCCCTCTGCTAGGTTGAGATAAATTAGATAAGTTTTTTGTGTTGTATATAGATCGTTTATAATATTGAAATAATTTGTAAAATGCAAAGGGCTCTCGATACGGTATTGCCTCGACGTACCTAAGGTCCGATTCGCTATCTCGCTCACTCGCGGGATATGCTCTTCTAGCACAACCGCGCCTCTAGCGGCACATCTCGGAACTCCCTTACACGCAGACTGCCACAGTTCCGAGAACTGATTTAGCGTCGCGCGTGTAAGTAAATTCCTTGAATTCTTTTGTGAGAAAATACGCGGAAACAATTAGAGTCGCTATAAATATCGCGTGCCCTCGCATTAAGATTCATTCGCATCCAGATATTGTAAGAAGAACAATAAAGTCACTCTGCCCGAACGAGCATCAACAATCAGTGGTTTTCTTCACCGTCCGGAACCTCTCCGTCTCCGCACAGTTTATGTACACCGGGGCTGCTACCGCTCATAAACGGCCGGTCCCGTACAATAGTGTAACTAATAGTGATATTGACAAAATGCTATCTGAGGGTGGGGGCCTGGTGACCTGTAGTACAGGGTCTTCTCTGATACCTATCTCAGGCACCAGTCCCACACAAGGCTCTCAAGAATACTTGTATTAGCAATAAGTACCTTAGAGTTGTGAAGGGATCAATAAAGATTTTATTTATTATTTATTATTATTATTATTATTAAAACTGCATGATATGACGGGTATTAATCAGGCAAATCAAGAAATGGCGGCGCGTATCGCGATGTGCCGAGCGAGGCTGTTCTCGATCGCACATCGCGATCGGTCCAGTTTAAGGCTAAGGCCGCACAGCGATTTTTTAATCGCGCGATTAAAAATTCGCGCGATTTTTTTATCGTGAATTTTTGGCTACCACGCACTGCGATAAAAAAATCGCGAAATACACGAACTACAGTGTTGCCAGATTACGAACGTCTGGCTTTCCCCCAGATCTCTCTGAAATCCCCCAAAATACTAGTATAAAAAAGGTATTGTCTTGTTTTTCATAATATTCCTTGTAATACCCTAATTTCATTTGCATTTATCCTTGGTCTTAAGATTCGTTAGCACTATTCTTATTTTTACTAATATCTCATTGTACCTATAATCATTTAGTAGCAATAACTCTCTAGGAGACGGGCAGCAGCGCCTCCTGAAACACCAGGCCATACTGCGATAATCCCCGGGGTAAGATTCGGCTACCAACACCGACGATTTGACCTGGCAACCTACAATACGCGTACACTAAGGCTCGACGCGAAGCTAATAGAGTTGGAAGAGGCAACTAGTAAGTTACATTGGGATATCATTGGGTTATCTGAAGTCCGAAGAAAAGGGTAGGACTCGATTATCCTGCAATCCGGTAACTTACTATACCACCGGGAGGGCGACCAACAGTCCCTAGGTGGTGTCGGGTTCATCGTCCACAAGTTCCTTGTCAACAACGTGATCACCATCGGAAGTGTCTCGAGCAGGGTAGCATACCTGATACTCAGAAAATCGAAACGATATTATCTGAATGTCATCCAGGTCTATGCTCCGACCTCGATTCGATACACGACGATGTCGAAGTGGAGGCTATGTATGAGGAGATCTCTAAAGCCATGCATAACTATAAAGCCATTAAATTAACACGGTTATGATGGGGGATTTTAATGCAAAGCTGGGGCAACGCTGCGGTGATGAGTTGAGAGTGGGGCAATTTGGATTTGGGCAACGGAACAAAAGGGGCCAGATGCTGGCAGACTTCATGGAGAGGGAGAACTCCTTCTGTATCAAGCCCGTAAGCCGCAAATGGACCTGGATTAGTCCCGACGGTAAAGTCGAGATCGATTTTACCATGTCGACAAAGAAGTACATATTCAATGATGTCATTGTGATCAACGCTGTTAAGACAGGAAGCGATCACCGCATGGTCAGAGGCACATTGAATATCAACGTCAAGCTTGAAAGATCGCGACTGATAAAATCCACACTTCGACCAATACCGGCTTAAATTTAAAACCCCGAGTAATCAATCAATTAATTCAGTAATCAATCAATAAATACTTTTCCTAACATAGAAAATAATATTTTTTTTAATCTTTTTGATAAAATAATTGCTCACTAGAAATATTAAAATTCCGAAATTTAGAAAGAATTTCCTCTTTCTGGCATCACTGGGCTGACTGGCTGTTTTGTGTATGTGTGCGTATCATGCGTGCATGTGTGCGTAGTAAACTACCTAGTATACTAATAGTCACAGGATAAAAAGAAGCAGTAGAATAGCGCTCCATAGCCATAGTGCGACATGGAGCTTTTCGGCAGATTTCACCGTCAGGGTGGTTGTCTCCATCCGATAGGTGAAGAAGGCAAGAAACATTGATTGAAAACCTTTGTCTTGAGATAAAGATACATAAAAAAATGGAAAATGAAGTATTTAGAAAAAATCGACCCGTCCCACAACCAGCTCCGATGGGAGTCGAACCCACGACCTTTCGCTATCCGGGCGACTGCTCTAACCACTGAGCTACGGAGTCGTTAAACGACATTTTTCCATAATAAAAATTGCATTGTGAATGCAAAGAAATAAAAATTTTAATAACATACAGATACACTTTGTGTTTTTGTAGATTAGTTTTCGAGCTTGTTTGGAGTTCTTTTATTGTTATTTCAAAAAATGTTATGTTGGGTGCGTTTTATGACAATTTAGACATCCATCAGCATCATCATGTCAGCCGAACGATGCCCACTGCTGGGCATAGGCCTCTCCCAAGGATCTCCACAACGATCGGTCCTGCGCTGCCCGCATCCAGCGGCTTCCCGCGACCTTGACCAGATCGTCGTCGGTCCACTTTGTAGGGGGCCTGCTCACGGAACGTCGTCCGGTACGCGGTCGCCATTCGAGAACATTTCTGCCCCAACGACCATCGGTTCTCCGCGCTATGTGTCGCGCCCACTGCCACTTCAATGATGCAATCCTTCGAGCGATGTCGGCTGTTTTAGTTCTCCTGCGGATCTCATTATTTCTGATTCGATCGAGCAGGGAAATACCAAGCATCGCTCTCTCCATTGATCGCTGGGTGACTTTGAACCTTCTTGTGAGACCCATAGTAAAAGACCACGTTTTACTTCCATAGGTCATTACTGGTAACACACACTGGTAAAAGACTTTCGTCTTGAGACATTGAGGTATTTCGGACGCAAATATATGCCGGAACTTCCCGAACGCTGCCCATCCGAGCTGGATTCGACGAGAGATCTCTTTCTCAAAATTGGACTTACCTAACTGGACCGTCTGTCCCAGGTAAACATAGTGGTCGACAACTTCGAGTGTAATGTTCCCAACATTAACTAGACTAGGTGCAACATGGGCATTGGACATAATTTTCGTCTTATCCATGTTCATCTTAAGACCCACTCTTTGAGAAGCATTACTGAGATCTTCGAGCATTGTGTTCAGGTATTCCAAGGTCTCAGCCATAAGAACTACATCATCGGCAAACCGTAGGTGTGTTAGGTACTCGCCATTGATGCCGCATCCTTTCCAGTCCAGAAGCTTAAAAATATCCTCCAACGCAGCTGTGAACAGTTTCGGAGAGATGACGTCTCCCTGTCTCACACCTCGCTGTAGTTGGATAGGATTAGAGCTCTGATTTTGTAATCGGACTGACATCGTGGCGTTTTGGTATAAGTACCTCAGCACCTCGATGTACCTTTTTTACATCCATTTAGACATCAAAACAACACAATATAAGGTCCTTCTTAAATAGTGCACATAATTTTAAGGGGTCAATGTACTTACGCATACAAACAACTTTCACTATGGTACCAACATTGAAAACGCGAAAAAAGAATCAGTTGTTCCATAGAAAATTTTAAATCGCATAGATCAAAATGTATGGAACAGCTGTTTTTTTTTCGCGATTTCAATGTTGATACCATAGTAAAAGTTGTTTGTATGCATGAGTACATTGACCCCTTAAAATTATGTGCACTATTTAAGAAGGACCTTATATAAAGTACATTAATTACGTAGGTATTTTCTGTTCGTCAAAACAGCGTTTGACGCGTTATTGTACCGACGTGTCGTCGGCCAGACGATGAGTCAGAATCAGAAGTACCTATACCGTCGCGTTCAGACCTCTATATGAAAATATAATACTGGTACTTGTAGTTCACTCAGACTATCTATAGTACGCATGCGTATGATGAGCGGGACGTCAAATTAACCCAGCAGCGGCGGCGGACGGAATGATTTAGTTGAAGATTTTATAATAAGTTTGACATAATAATTACTATTATATTTTTGTGTTTTAATACACTTTAAGAAATTTTTTAATAAGTTTTTTAGCATACTAAAAAGAGAGATTTTAATTAAGATAAGATTAGATCTTTCAGAGTAAACTACGAGTACGAGTTAGATTTTTTGTTTGTTTGTAATGCCTAAACTCAATAAACCTACTGACTGATTTTCAAGGCTTTATTATTTCTAATTGACATGAATATATTTTAACACGATATTCCTACGAAAATGGGTACCACGTAAAACACCGTGGAGTCCCTATGTAAGAATAAAATAGTTTCCAAACTATTAAAAGTTTAACTTGAAAGTAAAAACATACTTTATTTTAAAGCTATATTTCGCCCGCGGCTTCACTCACTCGAGTTAGACTCGGAGTAACGGAGTTCACTCGTTAGATCTTTTTTTATTAACAACTAGTGGCTTCTTTGCTTTTTACCCGCATAGTACTCGTTCCCGTGGGATATCTGGATAAAATATAGCTTATGTCACTCGGGAAGAATGTAGCGTTCTACTGGTGAAAGAATTTTCAAAATCGGTCCAGTATTTGAATTTATTCGTTACAAACAAAAATACAAATCTTTTCTCTTTGAGATTTTAAATTATTTTATGCATTCACAATGCAATTTCTGTAAGTATAGGAAAAATGTGATAGTAAAAAACCAGGAGCCCTATAAGTATATTCCGCCTGAAAGCTACTTATAGGGCTCCTGGTTTTTTACTATCACATTTTTCCTATTTTTTTTCTCTTTATAATATTAGTATGGATATTCTTCCTATTTCTCTATACAAACGTTTGACCCCGTTTCCCTCGATCTCGAATTTCGAGAAATACATTCCTAGCAGATGTCTAGGTATAATAACTATCTGCATGCCAAACTTCAACGCAATCCATTCAGTGACTTCAGCTTTGCGTCGATAGATCAGTCAGTAACGGTTGTTGCCTTTATTATTATGTCGTAGGATGAATGGATTAATCGATTTTTGTGAAAATACTAGATTTTGCAAAAACACGGATAGTTACACAATTTTTTAATACCCTAAACCCTATTTACCCTTTATTAAGTAAGATTGAGAAATGTCATAATCTATGTCTATATATCCGGTTTTTCGCAAAATTCTTAGTATTTTGTAAATTAAACTATGCAGAAAACTGACATTTTCAACGGCACGTACCATTAATATCAAGTCGATACGATTCAGGGCTTGACACTTCAATGCTTTTCGACTTCAAATACTAAGCCCTAAGTTTGCAAAAAGTGAGGCCGAGACCTGTATGTCATTTTGTAATTGAAGTTGAAATGTCAGTTGAAAAAATACTAGCCATACGCTCGCGACTTCATCTGCGTGGACCCCTTTTTTACCTCCTTAGAGCAGGAATTTCCAAAAATCCTCTCTTAGTCCCCCCTTACACTCCACAAGGAAAATACATGTTGAATTTCAGGTTCTTGCGCCCAGTAGTTTCTGCTGTGCGTTGTCTGTCAGTCAGCCAGTAACGCAAGAGTTTTATATTTTGAAAAAGTTAAAATGATAAACATAAAAAAATATAATAAAATAAGTAAACTTTAATTTTTACTTATTTACTTCAAAGTTTAAATATACAGATAGTTGATATTTAAAAATGAAAAAAAAACACTCCTGTATTATATTATAACTTTTACCCGGTAGCGACAGAATATATTTTAGAAATAGGCACGCCTCCCGCCGGGTTAAGACGCGCGATTATTTCACAGCTAACAGCGATTTTTTATTCGCGCGATTTTTAAATCGCGATTGCGTGTACCTACATACAATTCCATGTGTTACAAAATCGCGATTTTTAATCGCGCGAATTTTAATCGCTGTGCGGGCTTACGCTAACGATTAGTCTTCAACATAATATTATTATGTATCTATAGATATATAAAGAATCTCGTCTAAAGAACATAATATCCTTTCAGATATCCGTTTTCTCGGCTGAATTCGCAACTGTAATTATTTACTTGGGCTGTATGTTGACGCAACTGTTCCTTTATTGCTATTATGGAAGTCAAGTTTTATATGAGGTAATATAAATATAGTAATATATTATTGTGTATAGCAACCCTTTAACATTTTTTGTAAAAGACTTTTTTTTTCTCTAGAGCCAGTTCATAGCTTCATCCGCCTACGTTGGAGACTGGGCGTCCCTGTCGCCAGCTTTCAGGCGGCAGCTGATCATCTTCATGACCAGCTGCACCAGGCCTATTGTCATCTGCGCGGCTAAAATTGTGCCTGTCCAGCTGAATTCCTATGTTTCGGTAAAAAAGTTTACTACTTATATCGATAACCAAAATATCTAGCTTCTATAATTTAGGGTCGTTCGCTGCGTCAGTACGGGATCACGACGCGTAGTCGCGCGCGCGTCATTAATTCAGCAAGATTAGTCCGATCAAACCCGGAAAATTCCCCGTCGCTGAAATTTGGCATGATTGTAGAGTAAGTAATGCTGATTTAGGATATGCAAGAATCCAAAAATATTTCTAACGGCAAGTTGGTCATTTTTGGCGTACCGTGAGCGCGTGAAAATCGCTTCTAGTTTTTTTGTGAATGTTTCCTTAGTCTCATTACTTTCTGTGTGCGTACCCATTGATACTACTACTAGATAGAATAAGTTTATAAAGAAATTCAAATAAATTTGTTACTAGAAGTTGAGATTTCAACCTAAACATGAAAACATAAAATTGCTTTCAATTTCTCATACGTTGGCTGCGGCAAGTAAAATCATTAATCTTCATCTAGTGCGGCGGTGGGTCGAAATGCGCCCCCAACGATATTTCAGCCAGTGCGTGGCAGGGGCAGTTCTTTCTCGACCCACCAACACTAGGGTAGATTAAAATACCTTTGCGAAAACATGATGTATAAATTTTTTTGTACTGTTAAAATAACCTTGAACCCAACTTCCTTAGGTTCAATTCGCCCCTGGATCTACCAAACAACAAATAAGAAATAAACCAGGGAAAGCGGCAGGCCGATATCGACCTGAACCGCACTAGAAAGTATTTTTAGTAGTGATGCGACATACGAAATAAGGGGATATCGAAAATAAAAAAGAGTTACTTATCGTAAAAAAACTTTAAAAAGTTTTGTATTTACTTATGCCTGTCTTTAAAACATGTCACGCAAAGGTTTTGTTTGCATTTCCTGCAATGTTTTCCATGCTGATTTGTTACTAAATCCTTTTTTTTTTTCTTAATGGAAAATATTTCTTTACTGCGGCCACTATCACTATCAGTAACTGCAGGGCGAATTACTCTATTATCCAAAATTTGTATTTATCTTTTAATGCTTGACATCTTTGATAATATCGAAAGAACGCTACGTCAGATCAGCTAGATAGCACATCACTAACTGACGGGGCGCGCACTCTGTGCGGCATCGGGTCGCCCCGGCAGCCTGTTGGGACGGCGGCGGCGGCGGCGGCGCGGGCCGAAATAGGCCCACTGTCGCACTGGGCGGATGTATTTCACCGTCAGTGCGTGGTTGGCCGAAAAGGGCCTGCCGTAATGTCTTGATAGGGAACACGTATAATTTTGAATACAAGCTGAAATATATATTTGTGTCTGTCGAACGAACGAAGAACGAAGCGAGAGGGACATAGTTTTCTTCGACCGCACCAGCTGAAGTACCGCGGCAGGCCGATATGGGCATGCTCCGCAGTGAACGTGTTAATGTTTCCTTAACCTCGTTACTTTAAATAAATAAGAATACTTGAAATACGCCGCTTTGTCGTACCCAGCGCGCTAGCTAGCGGTGTTTTTGTATTTTGCTGAATTTATCACGCGCGCGCGACTACGCGTCGTGATTCCGCCTGACGCAGCGTGCGCCGTAAATAATATTTATTTATACATATATGGTTACAATTACTGATAATTTTTCCATATGTTTTCAGGTGCTGAAAGCTTCATATACACTCTTCACATTTTTAAATACAAGAAATTCTTAATTCTCAATGATCTCAATTAGTGTAGGCAATAAAGCTAGTGGACCCCCACAGTAATTCCTCAGTCAGAAAAAACTTTACAGCATGTTAAAGTATCAATAAATTAAAAGTATGGTATAAACTTCCAAAGAATAATAATAATAGAAGTTAGGTATTTTAATGAAAGTCTTATTTCATTGATTTCTTTTTTAGGAAAAATGCTCCGTTTAAACTTTCTTCACCGGACATATTCATGTAACGTATAAAAACAATAAATGAAATATCAAAAAAAAAATATCCCAGCAGAAACACATAATTTTAATAAATTATGTATTTTTGATGTGACTCGGACCGGAAAGTTTCTCTGTCGAACTTTTTACGGTAATGCCATTTTATTGAAGTTTTATAGTCACAAAATGAAAATCTAAAAGAAAAACCATGAAACTATACTTTTTTTTAAATTGCCTTTTTACTCGCAGTGGAAAATTATCTATCTGTTTTATTCATTGATTTAAGTACACAGTTAAGTTTT
Source organism: Crambus lathoniellus (assembly GCA_949710035.1). Lineage (NCBI taxonomy): Eukaryota > Metazoa > Arthropoda > Insecta > Lepidoptera > Crambidae > Crambus > Crambus lathoniellus. The sequence goes on along the minus strand of OX453299.1, from coordinate 9,518,576 downwards.
TGACGACCGATTTGGCGCAGAGGTAGGCTACCCACCTTCTGCGCCAGTGGTCTCGGGTTCGATTCCCGAACAAGACAAATATTTGTGTGCATGAACATGTCTATTTGTCTTGGTCTGGATGTTTACTATGTATATTAAGTATGTATTTACAAAAAAAAAAAAAAAAAAAAAAAAAAAAAGTATTTAAGTATATATTTATCCGTTATCAAGTTTTCCATGATACAGTTTCTTAATGAAATTAACATGGGCTTAGATAATTGGTGTGAATGTAAAAAGTTATTTATTATTTATTATTTATTATTTAAGTTTCTTTTCCACTAGAAAAATATCCAAAACAAAATATCAAAAATTAAAAACATTTTACAAAGACAGATTTGAATCTAGCAATCAGGAGCTGCGAGTAGGAAGCGGGGTGTAGAAGCGGAGCGCGGAAGCGCTAATCTGCACCCAACTGGTAAAGCAAGACGGTACAATATTGCGAAACGGGGGATAGATTTATCTTCACTTTCAAAATATCGATGTCCTGAATGATATTTCTTTTGGATATTTTCGATGTGTGTGTATGTGTAACTACTTAACATAATTTTAAAAAGAAAAATTGCTGAGACATTATCCCTACTGAATTTTTTATACTTGAAAATAAATTTATATTGGCATGCAATTATTTTTTGGATTTTCTTACTCGTAAAGCTAAATTACATTATAAAGTCATATAAGGAAAAAAAATACTGAGCAATTTTCCAATGAAAATGGGGGTCAAAAAAGGAATTATCATACAAAAGTAGTACTCATGTTTGAAAGTTTTGGATTTTTATCAAGTATCACACACTGGTATAAATAACTTAATTGGTAAAATAAATTTGGACCGAGAAATTACTCGGACCAATAAATAAACAGATTTTTATATTTAGGTATGTAAATAAATACATAACTTCGGTGTGGGGTTTTTTTTTTGATAATAATTTAAAAGTTTATAGCTCATGCTATTTTATAACCCTGCAAAGTTTCATCGACTGAGGAATTTATGTATGGGTCTCCATACAAAGAATCGCTTTATCGCCTACACTAAATGACGCATAAACTTGCACTTAGCGTAGCCCTAACGTAGACTGTGAAATATGTGTTTAACAATAATCACAAAATACATACATACAATATAGCGCGTTCTGCTTTCCGGACAACTTCTGGAAGATGATTCCACAGCACAGACGGACAGCATGATCAGAAAAAGAATAGGAAAGAGAATCAATTAAATGGCTGAATGAACGAGAGAAAGATTAGAAGACCCATCAGAACCCAAAGTACATTGTGAATCTAAAGCTCTATAAGCTCTCATTTTTATTTCCGATGGTTTGTTAGGTTTGATAATTAATAAACGATCGTGAAAGGTTATTCGAAAACAATTATGTTTAAATTTTTTTAGTATTCCGTTCCGTTGGAATCCAACCGTTGGATATAATAGATAGAGGTTCTCTAAAGAGATTAGTTTGCCCGAGCGCAACCTACGATACGATGTGGGACAACTGTCAGCGGCGTGGCGCAGCGGCTTGGTGGCGCGTATAAAAAACCGCAAATTCTTTCTTTATAAAAACGATTGTTTGAAAAGTATAGAAGCAATTTCCAAACAAAAAATTTCTTATTAGATATTTTCGAAATTATGACAAACGAAAATATGAATTTCGAATAGTATGCATTTTAATATTATGCCTTTCAACTATTATGCGTTATTCTCATTATGCGTTATGAAATTTATGCCAAGGAATAAAATGCTTTTCAATATTATGCTTTATGATGTATGCCAAATGAAATTATGACAATCAACTGTATGCGTTTCAATGTGTCACCGAATCCTCCATAAAAGGTTCTGAAACCATATTATTCTCTTGTCTGTCCCAGAGATTTACAACAAAATGGCGGATGTGTCCCATCAGGGTGCTTACCATCAACTCTTATTGCGGTTTTGTTTAGGAACCTAAACTGATCTGCTTCGCTTATTCGTACCACGACAGCTTAATATCAATGACAGCGATTCAGTGATCGATCAATGACATTTCACAGCCGCTAAGCTGTCAGGAACTCTTATTTGACCTATAACCCGGTCGATTTAACATGTCACCTGCAGGTTATACCCGTCCCTCTCACTCTCCGGGCATGACAGAATCGAGTGAAAGAGACGGGTAGAAGAAAAAAGGACACAAATCGTTCGGTCATTAACATTTAGCAATTCATTTGCGATCCAGTTTTTAAAAGGTCAGAGTACGAAAGAAAGCGATTCATTTTAGGAACCTATTCTGCATCGCGCTATTTTTGAATCGCTGTCTTAAAGTTGATGGTAGGCACCCAGGTCCCATCTGTCAGGGCGCTGTGGTAGTGAAACGCGCGTGCCTGACAATGTTCTTTTTTTCAAAATGAGTTGCATAATGAAATTTAGTACAACATTATAACACCCGTTTGGATGATATAATGGTTGCCAATAGCAACCTGTAGGTAGTTACGACACTGGGTGTTTTAATGTTGGCTATAAGATAAGATAGATAAAGATAAGATAAAAATATTCTTTATTCACTTAGACATAATAAATATGTACTTATGAATCGTCAATATTTTCCTACCACCCATTCAAGACTTTTTTAACTGACAAGAAGAATGGGCGCAAGAAACTTGCCAGCGTTTCTTAGTTAGGTAACGACATTTACAAAAAAAAAACATATCGTTACTAATACAACAATTGCTTAGTATAAAAATACATCATATTAAACAGTGATTATGTTATGTGTTACATCATGACCATGCATTGCGGTCATTCAAATAATCGTCTACTTTATAGTATCCTTTGCTCATCAGCGACTCTTTAATGTAACATTTAAATTTATGCAATGGTAGTTCAATTATATGCTGTGGAACTTTATTAAAAAAGGCTATGCTTTTCCCCAGAAATGAGGCTCTGGATTTTTCTAGCCTAAACTTGGGAACGACAAGTTTACCTTTATTTCTTGTGTTAAAGCGATGAATATCGCTCTGCTTTACAAATGTATTATAATACTTTTTCACATAAATTATATTTTCATAGATGTAATGTCCAGTAAGCCTAGCATGACCACCCAAAACGCGATATGTATCGAATGATAAAGCGACTTATCGACATTCAAACGTCAAAACCCATAGTCTTTTGACAGTTAAACCGGATAACTTATCATATCATATCCCATTTTGTTGGTCATGCAAGGGGGGCTGCAACAGTTAAAATGTTTATTTCTTTAAATAGATCTCTTAAAGAATCTCTCGATCGGAGGTTGTAACTGGCGCGAATAGCCTTTTTTTGGAGCACGAATATACTTTGGATGTTAGCGGCTGAGCCCCACAACAAAAGGCCGTAGGACATAACACTATGAAAATAACTAAAATAGACTATTCTAGCCGTTTCAATATCGGTTAAGAGCCTTATTTTTTTAACTGCGAATGCAGCCGAACTGAGTCTACTCGCCAAGGCTTCGATATGAGGATCCCATTGTAGTCGCGAGTCTAATATAACACCTAGAAATTTTGTATTGTTAATGAATTCGACCGTATCGCCGTCTAGTCTAATATGAAAATCAACTTGTCTTACATTAGGTAACGAAAATTTTAAACACTTAGTTTTCTTTGAGTTTAATGATAAATTATTACTATTAAACCAATGTGACACTTTTGAAAGAGCACTATTTACTTCGTCAGAACAGTCATCACCTCTATCTACTTTAAAAACTAGAGATGTATCATCGGCAAATAGCACCGTCTCATATAAATTCTTCGCGTAGTAAGGAAGGTCATTTATGTATATTAAAAACAACAGCGGGCCCAATATTGATCCTTGGGGTACGCCCATAGTAATGGGAGCTCCGGTAGACTCAGTTTTATTAATAACTACCTTCTGAGTTCTTTCATACAGATATCAATGCATAAGGCTTACTGACATTTCAGAAACACCATAATGTTTTAACTTCCTTAATAGTGTTTGGTGATCAACACAATCGAATGCCTTGGAAAGGTCACAAAAAATAGCGATTACATCCTGCTTGTCCTCCCAGGCATCAAGTACATGTTTTAGAAATGCAACGCCAGCATCAGTTGTACTTTTACCTTTTGAAAAACCAAACTGTTTCTCATGCAGTATACTATTTAATTTAAAATATTCTAGTTGTTGAGTGTTGTTAAGTTGAGCATAAATTAATTTCTCAAATATTTTACTTATTGCTGGTAGTATGGATATAGGTCTAAAATTTGCTGGGTCACTTTTGTCACCAGCTTTAAACAGAGGAATTATTTTACTACTTTTTTAACCAATGTATAAGTGAAAGACCCCTTCACTTATACATTGGTTAAAAATTATTGCTAATGATGGAGCTATCACATCAATTATTGATTTGATGATACTTGTAGATATGCCCCAGAGATCTTCTGTTTTCTTAATATTTATTGCTTTGAATGCTTTAATAATATCTTCGGTAGTGACATAGCTAAAACTAAATGTTTCCTGGCACTTGTTCACACTAGATTCCATAAGAGAGACAGCGGTGTTGGGGCAAGAGTTAAGTCTGCTAGTAGTTTCTAACGGAATTCGAGCAAAGAAACCTTCAAAAGCACTAGCCACCTCAATATCTGATTCAAAAGTCTGATCACTAATTTTTAAGTTAAATGAATTAATTTTGCTTTTTGTTTTGCCAGTTTCTTGGTTTATAATACTCCAGGTAGCTTTTATTTTATTTTCAGATGATTTAATTTTATTTGAAATATACCTAGATTTTGCCAAAGCACATACTTTCCTAAATGTTATTGAATATTTCTTGACATATTCAATGAAGCTAGGATCACAGGAAGTCGTTTTTTGTGCATAGAGTTCAAATAACTTTCTTCTGCTATTATAAATACCAGGTGTGGCCCAGTCACTAAACTTCTTACGATCATTACACTTTATAACTTTTTGTTTAAAATTGTTACTAAATTCTTTTTCAACAATATCAAATAATGATTGATAAGAGTTATTAGCATCAGCAGAAGCTGGCAAACATTGAATTTTATCTTGTACATTATTTCTAAATTTATTAATACCACGTTTCGGTATTGGCCTGCAAATTACTTCGCGTTTAGGAATAACATTATAGTGCTCACAAGAAGCTAGTTGTCCACTGTGGTCGGATTTAATAATATTAATTACCGACTAAGCTAACTGATTTAGATACTATAATAGAGGATTTATAGCATGGGAGTAGATAAAAGTGATTTTTGGCTTAGGCCACAAATTATATAGACTAGTACAGATAGGAATCAAGCCTTATAGCGGCCGTTTGTTAGTGAATGACGGACCCCGATTAGAGTTTGACAACATAGTGCTGCCAGAACTATCGACACCCTTGATTCGTTATCGATAATTGTGCAAATCATCGACTTTTGGTACAACCCTAGTAATATATTATTTTAAATTCTGCTCAAATAAAAAACACATTTGATGAAAGAAGGCATTTATTACTTGACATTATAATTTTATCAAATACAAAGTACATAAGTATAAGTTGAGATTTATACAAGACAAAGAATGAGAGTAATGAAAACCATTAAAATCCTGTATTGTGCTTATGTCCGTAGCCATCTCGAGTATGCCAGCCAGATTTGGAACCCCTGTTACGTAACTTACATAAATGATATAGAGAAGATCCAAAAAAAATTTACTCGGTTCCTAAATTTCAAATTCAAAATTCCTAAAACATCTTACGAAGACCGTTGTACTAAATTCCACTTGCTACCACTTTCTGTTAGACGTAATATTGCAGATGTTACATTTCTACTCAAGTTGATTAGAGGTTCAGTGGATTGTCCTGATCTACTTGATAGAATTCGTTTTAAAATACCTACAAGAGCACCCCGCAACGATTCATATAGACCATTTAGTATTTCTTCTATGCACACCAACTACAGGCATAATAGTTTCCTTATTAGAGCTTGTTCCGCCATCAATAACGCTGACGCCAATATTGATTTATTTTTCAACAGCATCACGACTGTTATTAAGTTATTGTTTAAAATTTAGTTTAATGTTTTATTGTTTAGTTTAATATTGTTGCGCACCTGTCCCTTCTGGGCTACGTTTACTTTAAGATCAAATTCTTTTGAATACTACATGTGGTAGCTTGTCAATAGCTTTTAGTTTTATATGTTTGTTGTTATCTGTATGTTTATAAGCTGTTAGCTATCCAAAAACGATAAATAAATAAATAAATAAATAAATAAATAAGTAATGAAATTATTTACTAAATTGACTTTATAGATAAACTAAGAAATATAAATACTTTATCAGCCACAAGAAAAATTAAACTGCTTGCAAATATTTTTTACGCACAAATGATAATGCTATTTTTCCTAGTAGTTTTATTTAGTATCTGCCATTTCATATTTACTGTTAATATCACTTTCAATGCAAAACGCAATAACATAACTCTAATAGTTAAACATTTATTGCAGTAAGTAATCAATATAGCAACTAACAGCAGTAATTTGCACCATAATTCTGATTTGATAACTTATTACCGCAAGAATAGGCAAACACGGGCATCTTCGCAGCACTCCACGAACCTCGTTGAGACTCAAGTTATCTGAAAAGATTAGATTTGGTTAGTATAGATTCTACATATTGTTGCTATAATCTGCCATAACATTTTATAAACATATAAGTGATAGTTGAACTGAAAAGTTTGTAAATCAAAAAAGAGTAGTGTGTATAAAGCACATTTTGTTTGTTGTGCCGCTATGCACAAGTTATAGATAATCAATGTTAATACTCGTAGTTAATAACTGTTATTTAAATTTAATCCCAAGTAATCTACTGTGCTTTATCATTATCACCATATGATATCACTTCTAAATGTATATTGAAATAAGGTATTAGCACAGATAATATAATACTATACTAGTAATTAGGAAGGTTTTTTCTAACAAAACTAATCAATAATTAATTACACATACCTACTTACATTCATATAAAAAGAATAAACAAACATTACCTACCTTTCATTCATAACTTTTTCTTCAACATGTCAATGACAAGTACAAAATCATATGTTGTTGGCCCAAAACTGTGCCACTCTCACCGCGTTATCTGCAGCCAACATGAGGTCCTCACGCGTGCATGTGTCTGGGCATGCAGAGCAATCAATGAGGTGGGCCATGGTCTGTGGAGTGTAACCACACCTGCACGCGAGATCCGTGTTACTGGTGAAGCCCCACCTGGACAGGTTATCTTTACTTCAACCAACTTGGGTACGGAGTCTATTTAAAGATCTCCATAATGATCTGGGAAGTTCAAGGCCAGGAGGGAGCTTTTCCTGGATGAGCACATATGGGTGTGGAAGGGTAGCAGAGTTTTCACACAGTTTAACTTTGGTTAAAGAGGCCTCCGTGGTGCCAGGAATGACGCACTTGTAAAAACTATTGCGACTCTTTAGCCTTTGATAAATTTCATAACTTTCTGAGAAACCGAATCTTCTTTGCTCCGGTTAAGTTGTGAACTGTACTTTCTTTTGTTTTGGTTAGTTTTAAGAAGTACAATGTTGCCTCTTGGAATTACCTAAAACAACAAAACTCAAATTTAGGTTAAATGTAATAAATAATTGATACATAAAACTACGTAAATAGATTTACTTACGTGTACCGAAGGCATCTTCGAATAATGTATCCATATTTCTGTAAAGAAATATCTGAGAAAAAGTGGAAAACATCTAAAGAATACTAGAAAACCGAAATGAGTAAAAAACACAAACTAAATAAACGTCCGTCATCTTGAAATTCTTGAAAAAAGTGACAGCCTTAGTTTTAGCCAATGGGGGCACCCCAACAAAATGGCGGTCTTAATTATAGCCAATGAATGGGTATCGGGGCTACCGGCCACTAAGTTTTGACCTATTCTATGGGTGATTCCAACGCCTGGCTTAGGCTTAACTACAGTTGCAGTCGGGAATAATTCCGAATCTTTCCCGTGGAATACTTACGAAATATTCCGAAGTATTACGAAACATTCGGAATATTTCGATCGTCGAAAAATACGGGAGTAGGTAACGATAAAAAAGCAGCAATCGGTAAAAAAGCAGTAGAAAGCAGTTTTGACACTTATTTTTAAATACCTACCTAAGCAAGAAAAATAGTCAATCATAGTAAAAGAAGTATGGATGGATATCTTACTATCTAGGTACCTCTTAAATAAAATGTCTGTGGAAGTTTTAAGTGTAGAAGTAGGTACTTAAGTAGGCACATATACCCTACCTAAGTACCTATTATTTTAGCGAATTTTTAATGTTTTTGAATTGCTTGAAACGGATGAAAACATGTTTTTAACTATGATAAAAGGTTTTAAACTATAATAAGGTAAGCCGATTAGAATCGGCTTGTAGGTATGTACCCTTTCGTTTTGCCACTGCTAGGTAGGTACAAAACTCGGCACGGAGTCACGGAGTATAGCCGTCATCGGCATAGCCGTCGAACCACAATATAAGGGGTCGTAGGTACCTAGCAATACAAGTGCCGTGCCGAGGCTTAGGTCATCACTTCACTATCACTAGGTAGGTAAGTAGGTAGGTACATAGTATAAAATAAAGTCACTCTCCGCCTCTGTCTGTCTGTTTCTAACCTTTCTTCTTTTAAACCACGCATCGGATTTCGATGCAGCTGTCACTGTTATTTAGAAAATTTATTCTCGAAGGTTTATAAATAAATACCTACATACAAAACATTCTAATTACGTATTTATATAAGTAATAGAGAAAAATTACATGGCTTTTGATGAAGCCGTCAAAAAACGATTTTTCGAGCGCTTAGGTACATTGCGAACGCTGCTGGCTAATGGTGGTGGTATTCCATTCATCAAAGATCTTTGTCCAGTATGCATTGGATCCAAGAAATTGGACGCATATTGGACGACTTTGACGTCCAATTTCATACATTCGACGTCCAATTTCTTGGACAAAGATCTTTGATAAGTGGAATACCACCCTTAACCGTATGAGATACCTACCTACATCAAAATAATTTACTACGGCATTGTATATCATAGAGGCCTACAAAAAAGACCCGAAGTCGCCTTATTTCTATAGGTTGACTCACAGTAATTTTTATATTTATTAAGTTATTTAAAAATATTACTTTATTTGCAAAGCTAATCAGTATTAATCCTTATCCAAATAAGTACCTATATAAGTTACCTTGGCCATTTAATGTAGGTAAAACGATATCATTGAGGTAGATCAAAATTATCCTTTACCGTATTTCATTTAAATGAACACTTTAGAAGTTATCACAGATTCGAAGCACCCACAAATTGTTCAAACGAAGCCGGGCTGGGTCGCTAGTACCTATAAAAATTAGTGTTTTGCTGTAAGTAGGTACCTACCTACTTTTGTTGTTAATGTCGCCTTACATAGGTAAGGAATAAAATAAACATTCAAATTTTACTTACGCTAATTACGCTACAATAATAATAACAACCAATTCACCATCAATCCATCACTGAGCAAATAGGTAAGCACTTCGTTTTTAAAAACAACGCTCACGTTTATTTTTATCGAAATTGAAATATTTTCTTAGACCGCGAATTATTGCGAAACATTATGAATCCTTCTCTGCGGGGAAGGGGAGCGGTCGAATAATTCCCCGGGGGGCATCGCCTCCCACTCCCCGCCCCGCTAATCTCGCCCGCCCGCCCTGCGCGCCGCGCGCGCCGCCTGCCATGCGATGCGCCACTAGAATTTGTTCTGCGGCGGGCGCCGCGCGCCGCGCACGAGTTGTTTGTTCATCCGTCGTCGTCGTCGCCCGCCGGACTCGGGCACGATATTTTCTAGCAAGATTGACCTAAGATAAAAAATGCCAATATTTTCAAACGAATTTATTTTGAATAATTCTGATGGAAAGAAACTTTATGAGAAGTATTACGTAATTATTCCGAATACTTCAGAAGTTTTGCAACTGTAGGCTTAACTTCGCCATCACCATACCCACTGGTCTGGTGTCATGGGTCTGAGTCTGAAACAAAAATGAATTATTATCGATAATTTTTCATTAATTTACAAGTTCTGGTAGTAGAAATTAAGCTATTAATGAAATAGTTATTAATTAAGTAATTATGTATTACTCACATTCACACTAATAAGACAGGCGACGTGATAGCATAGTAGCAATTTGAATACTGTTAATTGTTTGCGAAATTGTCGCCCTTGCGTTGTGTAAATTATACAAGATGTTAGCCTAAATTAAACAAATTTGTTTAAATCTCTTTATGAATACACCTATATGAATAGGTGTATTCATAAAGAGATTTAAACAAATTTGTCAATCACAATCATTTGTGATGACTGGTTAATGTTCTCAATACTTTTTTCCACTATTGAATCGAGTTGCGCCTTTATTTCAATAAAAATAAGAAAAGGTGTCGTATTGGTAATCGTCTACGCATGGAGCTAGACTTAATACTGAGGTAACTGGAGAGTGCAGTACTAACACTTTTTTGTGACCACAAATTACACTGTGGCTGTCTTCCGTCTCACCTACACTTTGAAAAAATACGTATGGTCATATAAGACAACTGACAGCCACTACATACTAAATGTCAAATTTGCTGGGCACACTTTTTTATTTAGGGTAAAAACTCCAGTTACCTCAGTATGTAGTCTAGCTCCATGCGCCTTTTAATTATTTTACTCTTTGTCCATGCGTCTACGCCTAGGGCCCAAGAAACCTTGGGGTCCCAGAAGATATGTTAAAACGATGCCCTACTAGCTAAACAAAACGTGCCGTTTCGGCCAGCAAAGCCGAGCAAAGTTGATTTTATGAAAGGCAAAGTAGGTATATGAGAAAACTATGACATTTAGGTAATTTTGAGTCTGCCCCTGCTGGCGACGTCCTTGATGCCAGCCCTGGGTTCTATTAAGGACTGGACCATAGCATATATATACTGTGACTGGACTGCGTGTGTGGAAAACTGAATCATTACTCATTTGAAATAAAATTCTAATGTCAACTTAATTAAACCAATGCAGCTGTCATTATTTCGTGATTTCCTAACGCCTGTAGTTAACAGTATCGAATTAATCTGTTACAGATCAATATTTAACTGAAACTTGTCCCATAATATACCACGCAAATTGAAAATTCTGTTGCTCAGTTGAATCAAGTTCAATCAGTAGGATCAAGAGCAAACCCATACAAAGTAAAAAAAAAACAGTTTGTTGATCAGAACATGGGTGCTATCCGTTTACTAGTACATGTCAAGATTGCCCTTGACGAGTTTCATGCCGGTTCTTCTCGCAAGGTCTCCCACTGTAGGATTTTAGAACCGATGGCGTAGCTTCTTGACGTTTATGTGTTGTTACCTCAACCTAAATTGAATAAAAAAATTAATTTTAAATTGTTTTTCTTTTAGAATTTTGTGTGAATAATTTGACCTGATACCAATATGAATTCCTCTTCTTGAGCTAGTTGTCGAAAAATCTAAATACTTAAATAAAATTTAACAGTTGTTCGTGAGTAACCGAGCGAGGGAGTAATGTAATTTTTAAAGTTCCATGTCTATTTTATTCATATCTACCAATCCAGGTTTCCATACCATTGGAAAACACAGGATGCAGGCATTGATACAACTGCTAATTAAAAATCAAACAATAAAAAAAACTTGCAGCTGTAGCAAAACCGCTATAACTCAATTTAATTTAAAACATACTCTAGATACAAGTATCTGTCCTAATTGAGCGTAATTTTGTAATTACTGCATTGTCAACGTTTTAAATGGTATAAAACAGTTAAACACTTAAGATTCTAAGCTCATTAAAATGAAGACCGTAGGAAAGTACACAATATACAAGAATCTAAGACCTCATGTCAGGCGACTTGATAAGATCGCGTTCTTATATTCTGATTCTCCTAATGATGACAGCAGGTTCGCTAATGTAGCGGCATATGTTTGTTGGATTGTTATCATCTTATACAATATTCAACTTGTTATAATGGCCTTCCTGGTAAGTTCCATGCAATTCATCATCATCATCATCACCCACATAAATATCCCCGCCACTAAGGCACTAAGGACCTTACGAAAGGATAAGGAGAATGCGGATTGGTGGGTTTTAACTACTGCAAACGCAGCTGAGAATGGTATGGCGCGAAACTCTTTTTAAAATTTTGCTTTCAAATGACCAGACATAATACAGACAGCAAAACCTGCAAAACAATGAGGTCTACCCCGCACACAGATTTTTCCTACAATTTTGTAACATTTGGCACCATAATATGTAGGTAAACTATTCTATTATAAGAATATAATAATAGTAAACGCAGACACGATTATAAAAGCCTGCGTCATATTTATAAGCTTCTGCGACTTCATTCCCGTGGCCCTACCCTACCAATACTCTATCTCTACCCTACCTGTACTCTACTCCTACCCTACCCCCACCTCTACCCTACCCTACCCCACCCCTACCCTATTCCTACTCTACCCCTGCGTTGCCCCTACTTACCCTCCTTCCCCTATTTCCTTACAGTTAAAACCTTTCTTGGACTTCCACGAACATTTCAAGACCAAAATTAGCCACATTGGTCCAGCCGTTAACGCGTGATGGCATGACCAAGGGAAATAGCCGACATTTTAAAAAAAGGAGGAGGTTATCAATTCGACTGTATTTTATTTTTTAATTTTTTATGTGTGTTACCTCAGAACTTTTTAGTTAATGAACCGATTTGGATAATTCATTTTTTATTTAAAAGGTGACGCTTATCGTGTTGTCCCATTCAAATTTTATCAAGAACTGGCAAGAAGTTTAGGAGTTATCCTGAATAATGTGTATTTAGACTTTATTTGGGTATATGGACGATTTCATAGTTTCATCAAATTGGGGATCATTTTCAAAATATATTTTTTTTCGAAAGTTGGTTGGTCAGAAGTACTGACCTGATCTTACTTTCACCAAGTCAGGACCAGGGGATCAAATCCCAGGAAAATTGAGAGAAATTCTCAAATATAGGCAAGCCTTATGCGTTCCATTTATTATTGAAGTTAGTCAAGTATTTGCATCTGGTAGTCATCATCTCATAGTGATGAGCTGGTGATGGAAGCTACAACTCCTTAACGGTTAGGAGTTGGTGAATGTTTCTTTAAGTATTAATCGTACGTATGGGCCAATAGTTATATTTTTTCAGGTTATTAGGGTGAGCTGCTGATGAGAGGTGAAACTCCTCAACAGTTAGGAGTTAGGATATTATGATGTTTTATAAATACCATATGCACGAATGGACCTTCAGTTGTATTCCTTCATGTTATCTAAGTAGCTAAAGATGGAAAGCTGAATTCCGTAAGGGATAGGATATTTACAATAATTTATCATAATCACCATGTAGTTTCTTTAGCTACTTCACTAAAAATCGAAAAATAAAACGTTTTAAAAAAAAATCTAACCGCCTTCAAAACGGATCTTCAAACAAAAATTAACAAACACTAAAACACGAAAAAAAAATAAGATTTTTAATTCAAAGGACGATGATACGTGACTTTTTCTAATTTATCTTGGTACTTACTGAACTGTTTGAAGTCGGTGCCAAGCCAAAAAGAATAAGAACGAAATATACTCAGTGAAATAACTAACATATAAAAAAAACCCGGTCCCAAGCGTGAGGTGTAGGACGTAATTACCTCAATACGTATAAGACGGCACCGACTTCAAACAGTTCAGTAAGTACCAAGATAAATTAGAAAAAGTCACGTATCATCGTCCTTTGAATTAAAAATCTTATTATTTTTTTCGTGTTTTAGTGTTTGTTAATTTTTGTTTGAAGATCCGTTTTGAAGGCGGTTAGATTTTTTTTTAAAACGTTTTTATTAAATTAAAATCGCGCGATGAAATTTCGTAGTGCGGTGTATTCCTAAGGACTTCGAAAACTCAGGCAACTCGATATAATACCCATCAGCTATCCATCTATAATACATAAATATTAAAAACAGTCAGAATATAACATAAAAAAAAGAATCGCTTCCTTCCTTTCAGAATCGTCACAGTACAGAAGAGGTGGTCAATGCATCCTTCTTGCTTTTGACAACTCTTACCGCTTTGATAAAGCAAATTGCTTTCGCCTTGAAAATTAAGCGTATAAAGCACCTCTTCGATTTGACAGATGGTAAGTAATTTATAAAATGAGATCATGACAAAAGGGTAATAAGCACAATGATATCGTAAAACCATGGTAAAACCTGAGAAAATATCAGTGAAAGGTTAATATAGTTGATTAATCAAATCATTAGACTAGAAACAGCTAACAAATATACAATAATTGTATATCATTACTCAACGATGTTTTTAAAACTTACTTTGAGCGTCGTCGAAGCCACTCGTAGTCATAGGACTTAGCTCGTAGATACTACGGCTACGGGTATGTGTGACTACTGCTACGATTACAACTTTTCGTAAACTTCGTTTTATTCTTGAAACCAAATTCTTTCTTTACCAACTTCAAAAAAAAGGAACTAAATTCGACCCGTTTTTAGGGTTCCGTACCAAAATGCTAAAAAGAAACCCTTATGGTGCGACTCAGTCGTCTGTCCGTCTGTTTGTCACAACTGGATATCTCGAGAACTACTAATGCTATCAACTTGAAAATTGGAATAGTTTTATGTAGGCAATGAAGCTAGTGGACCCTCACAGTAATTCCTCAGTCAGAAAAACTTTGAAGCATGATAAAGAATCAATATATTAAAAGAATTGTATAAATTTCCAAAAAATAATAATAATAGAAGGTTAGGTATGTTGTAATGAAAGTCGTATTTCATTGATATCTTTTTTAGGAAAAATGCTCCGTTTAAACTTTCTTCACCGGACATATTCATGTAACGTATGAAAACAATATATGAAATATCCAAACAAATATCTCAGCAGAAACACCAAATTTTAATAAAATAATTGGTGTGACTTGGACCGAAAAATGTCACTGTCGAACTTTTTTTGAAAAAAGTTTTGGATTTTTATCAAGTAGGTATCACATAATGGTATAAATAACTCATTTGGTAAAATAAATTTGGACTGAGAAATTACCTACTCGGTTCAATATAAACAGACTTGTATATTTAAGATTAAATACCTAACTTCAGTGTGGGTTTTTTTTGGATATTAATTAATATAACGTTTATGGCTCTGGAAGTTTCATCTACTGAAGAATTAATGTATGGGTCTCCATACAAGGAATCAGTTCATTGCCTACACTATTCGGGGAAAGGTGTCCAAAATGATCCCCCTAAGGGAAATCGGTTAATGTATCCAAAATATTATAGTAAGAGCAAACATTGAAAGAGTTTTGGGTAAGTCATTTAAGTGTTGTTATACTGGTATGCCATTATTGCCGTTTGATTTATATCTTTAGATTTATTAGAGATTTTCTAAACCTCTACTAAAGGATCATTTTGCACACCTGGGTGTCTAAAACGATCCCATACTATCTTGTTTGGTTAACCCATACATTTTTGGTTTAAAATATTTTATGTGCTCAACGAGTTCTCTCTCATGCTTAGGTGTAAACACCGTTTATTTACTGCCCAAAGTCAACTGCACCAACTGCGTTTTTGTTTTATCACCATTACAGGTACAGAAAATTATCTTGTCATACAGAAAACTCACTCCCAGTTTTGCCGGTAGGTTTTTCTTTGATATGTACGTGGCATGATCTGTAAAAAGTACAAATAGATAGGAATAAAAAAAACATGACTAATTTTAATTTGTTTTTCAAGTTTGGTGAAATTATTCCGGGGATCGTTTTATACCCACTAAAGGGGATCGTTTTACCCCGAATGTTGAATTTACAAAAGTTGTCGAAGTATGACCTCAAAACATTATCTTGGTGAGATCAAAACGAGTTTCAAATGCTTTCTGAATGTCAATAAAAACTACTAGGAAAACTTTTATTCACATATCCACAAAAGAATTTCAACAATTTAACTTTGATTGCAGGCTTATCTTAGATCGAAGACAGCTATTTTCAATTTTTTGCAATAAATCGACGCACTGTACTCACACCGCCATGACTCTTTATTGGGCTACTGAGTGGAGTACAGGGAAGACGTTAGCCAACAAATCGCATAGATGGCACTAGTATTTTCGTTGAAACTGTAGGGAATCATTTTACCTCGAGGGATCATTTTGTACACCTTTCCCCTATATGACATTTGCTCAACTATTTTGCAAATAAGAGAGAAATAAATGTATAAATATTTATTTTTTTGCAACAGGTGTCTTAAAAATCCGAAGTGGGTAGGGCATATGGGGTATTATATGAAAGAGCGCTGCTTGCACATTCTCATACATTTTTTCTTTTATTCTTAAGCCGCATAGTTTTTGACTTTTGATGGGAAATGTAAAAAAAATACCGTTCCCCCCTTATCTCCGAAGTCTGCATAGAGAAAAATCTGAAATAATTTAATGTGATAGAAGTTTATGTAAAGATTTTAGATAACCGCTAGTGTTTTTAAATTGACGACGCCGTATGTAAACAGCGAAATCTTACAAATTGTCTGCGACATGTACGTACACCGATTACTCTGGCGTTGGTGATCCGATTTTAATAAGTAGTCGTTTTTTGTACGATTGGGCACACTTTCAAGAAGAGCAGATAATTAAGTTCCAAGATTAATTAGAGAAAGTCCCGCACAAAGAACATGGAAAGATTTTTTTCCGTGTTCTGAATTTCGTGTGTGCTTTGAATTGAATGATTCAATTTATTTTTTATTTTTACTTGTTTTTGGGAAGTGAGTTTTTGTTTGCAGTTTTTTTTAAGGCGGTTTTGTTAGTTCCAATTTAAACTTCCAAAATATGCACAACGCGATGTTCTTGTTTTTCTTAGCCAATGAAACCTAGGTAGGCTACGGGACAAACTTAGCATTCATACCACAGTGTAAAAAAAATACTACTGTGTTCATACATAGTAAGTTAACGTAGGTCAAAGTGGATGAATTATTTTTCGGTTTTTGTTGTAGTTAGTTAAGTTGTAGTGGTAAGTCGGGGTACCTAATTAGTTGGTATTTAAGTAAGTGTAATATTTTCACAGGTGAATTATTTTCTCCAAAAAATCAAGCTCACGTTGATCTTTTAGATGTAAATGAAAAATCTATGGGAAGATTGTATACATTTTACATCATCTTAACGTTCATTGGCTGTATTTCGCACTATCAGTGTCCAATGATTATCAGGATGATGGGTATAGAAGTGAACCAAATACCTGTTTATTTCCCGTTTGATACAAACCGATCACCCGTGTAAGTAATATTTTATTAAAAGTAGATCATAATAATATGGTGCTCCCACACTGCTGTTACAATTTTACGTATCATCTCTTCAATCTTAACAAAAATTAAGAAAGCGTATAAAAATCACATCAACTTTTCTTTGGAAATGAACGAAGCATGATATTTCATAAAGTAGGTACTACTCTTATAAAAGCAATAGATTCTCGAGCCTCTGCTGACGTCATTTATACTGACTTCAGCAAGGCGTTTGACAGAGTTGACCATAGCATCCTTATTTCAAAATTGTCATCTCAATTTGGCATTCATGGAAATTTCTTAAATTGATGTATTTCGTATCTCAGCAATCGGAAATTCAAAGTCGTTGCTAATGGTCAGACTTCCAATAGTCTAGAAGCATTAATATACATTAACGACTTAACATATAAACTCCAGAACATGTCATTACTATATGCAGATGACCTAAAAATCTTTGCTCGCATCGAATCAGTCGAAGATTGTTTGAAACTTCAGGCTGACATAGACGCTGTGTTCAACTGGTGTGAAGGCAATGGAATGAGGCTTAGTAATGGTAAATGCTCTGTAATATCCTTTACTCGCAAGAGAAAGCCCATAGTGTTTGACTACACCATTGATCAAACTCCGATCAAAAGGGTTTCAGTGGTTCGCGATTTGGGTGTTTTATTTGACTCGAAGCTTTCGTTCAATCATCACTATGAGGCACTGCGCAGAAAATGTAATAGGCTGCTTGGTTTTATTTGTCGTGCTTCTAGAGAATTTAGGACACCCAACAGTTTATTATTGCTTTATAGGTCGCTTATTCTGAGCCAGTTAGAGTATGCCTGTGTAGTGTGGTCTCCGCAGTATATCACCTATAAGGATATGCTTGAGGCTATTCAAAGGCGTCTTCTTCGAGTCCTGACACTTAGGTCGGGAAAGAAATGAGAGTTGACGTGTTATGATACTCGCATGCGATACTTCAACGTCATGAGCTTAGAGGATCGGCGTAAAATACAAGACTTCATCTATCTACACAAAATCTTAAACGGTACCATTCACACGACTCTCTTGTCTGACTTACGCCTCAAAATCTCGCGAGAATCGGCAAGATATAAGCCCCCCTTTTCTATCCCACAGTGCAACAATAATGTGTCGTCACACAACCCCATCCTGCGAATGTGTCGGGAATATAATCAGATCCAAAATATTAATAAGGATATACCTGACATCCACAGTTCGTCACTAAGTTTATGGAGATCATCCCTTCGTAAGCTTATGCAATGACTATTACTATTATTATTATATTTTGATATTTTATCTCATTTTTTTTTATGTAACTAACTTGATTTTAATTTTGCGAAATTTATTTTAATTAACTCATTCAGCCAAAGAATTGTTATTTGTTATTTAAATGTTTAATATTATTACTCTATAGTTAATGCATGCTGTCCGCACATACTTTTGGAGTTACAGTTTGTCTCTCTGTCGATAGATCTTAAGATAAATTATGTAAATGCTGTAAATCTGTTCTGTGTGGCTAATAAATAAATAAATAAATTATCTGGCGTACCGCGAGGCTCCCATTTAGGCCCCTTATTTTTTAATATATTCGTTAATGACGTGGGACAATGTTTCAGGTACAGTTCTTTTTATTTATATGCTGATGATCTAAAAATTGTAAAGCACATTAAGGTGTATCGATGAGCTCAGTGGCGCCGCCAATGGAAATAAATCAATTGCATTTTATTAAAAGCTTGGATTAAAAGTTTCGGTTATTTCGCGAAAATAGAAGAGCAAAATGCAATTTTTAATTGTTTTTTCATGGCCTCAAATATGAGCACCAAGTTATCGATCTCGATATTGCCAAATGTGGCCACTTTTGGCACTATTGAGATTCACGACTTATTGCGTAAGTTTGAGTTCTCAAAAGTATATTTATAAAATGCATTCCACTCTTTCACCTGCGCGAAATAACCGAAACTTTTAATCCAAGCCTTTAATAAAATGCAATTGATTTATTTCCATTGGCGGCGCCACTGAGCTCATCGATACACCTTAAAGACGCCTCGGATTGCATCCTTCTGCAAGATGACTTAAATAGGTTTGTTGATTGGTGCGACCTTAACAAAATGTCACTAAATATTAAGAAATGTAATTTTATTCGCTTCACACGAAAAAATAATAATATTCCTTATACTTACCAAATTTAAAATCAAGATTTATCTAATGTCGATGAGATTCGAGACTTGGGCATTTATTTTGATAAAAAATTAAACTTCTGCGGTCATATAGGTAAAATGGTTAAAAAATGTTTTAAAATTCTTGGCTTTGTAATACGAAACACAAAAAATTTTAGATTGTCAAAAAGTAAAATCATTGTTTACAATTCTTTGATACGATCGTCGTTGGAATATGGTAGTGTTATATGGTCTCCACATTACAACGTTCGTATCAAACGTATTGAATCCATTCAGAAAAGGTATCTTTGGCATTTGACCTTTCAGCATAATCTGGCTAAAAACTTTGCACCTATGAGGAACGCGTTTATCTCATTTTATTTTACTTAGGCGGCGCGATAAAAGGGCGACACTATCTAAGCGAATGGACTTTACCATTTAAAGTCTATTTAATAAAGATTTGGATATTTTTATTTACTTAAAAGGATTTTAAATAAGTGATTTACAAATAATAATAATAATTTTTTTTTTTATATGATTACTAGCCCGCCCCGGCTTCGCACGTGTGAACATTTATTTTCAAACATTTTGGGATAAATGTGAAAAAGTCAAATCATTCAATGTCGGTTGCGTCCGCTGCGTTATTCCTTGAGAATCATATTCCCGAGGATCCTGTCCTGGAGCATCCCGAAGGCGATAAATCTGATTACATTTAATTTCGTTATTATCGGGATCCTTCAAGACAGGATCCTCGGGGAATGGGATCCTCAGGGAAAACCCAGCCGCGGGGATACCTATCTCATAGATGAGCACAACACACGCCTCTCGTACTTTTCGCCAGCAAAAAGTAACTTTGTTTTTCGTAGTGTTTATATGAATGACAAAGTTACATTTGCGGTTTCTGAAAATGTGTTATAAGTTAGAGGGGTGGGGGGGTGACACATATTTTACCACTTTGGAAGGCTCTATCTTTCAAAATATTGAGTTTAAAAAAAATGGTTTGAGAAGCCTTTATGTCATTTTTGAAGACCTATCTACTTATAGACAACCCACACGAATATATGTGATTAAAATGTATGTAGAGACCCCCTTAATTTTTTTTATTTTTTATTTTTGTATTAAAATCGTAAAGTGGTTCATAGAATACATCTGCCTACCAAGTTCCAACAGTGTAGTCTTAATAGTTTTGGAATAAATTGGCTGTGACATACGGACGGACGGACGGACAGACAGACAGACTTGACGAATCTATAAGGGTTCCGTTTTTTGCCATTCGGCTACGGAACCCTAAAAAGGGTCAAGTAGCCTAATCACAATGGTGAGAATTGTTTTCATGTAAGGTAATGATAATAATATACATTTCTAAACAAAAAGTGTAGGAGCAAATTCCTAACACAATGTAGTAATACTTAACTCATAATATTTTTGAGTAATTAGCAGTGTGGGAGCTATAAGATCAATCTATCTAATGCACAACTGCACACCTCATAAAATGATTAAACGCTGAATACGTATTTTAATAAAAAAATAATATATTACTTTTTGCATTAGCAAGTAAATTTTTATTATTGAAAATTAAATTATACAAAACGTTTTAAAAAAAAAATTTAACCGCCTTCAAAAAGAATCTTCAAACAAAATTAACAAACACTAAAAAACGAAAAAAATAATTCGATTTTTTAATTAAAAGGATGAAAATGTGTGACTTTTTCTAACTTATCTTGCTACTTAATGAACTGTTTGAAGTCGGTGCCAAGTTTAATAGGTATTTGAGGTAAATACGTCCTACACCTCACGCTTGGGACCGGTTTTTTTTAATGTTTGTTATTTCACTCAGTATAATTCGTTCTTATTCTTTTTGGCTTGGCACCGACTAATAGGTCTGTATTTGAGGTAAATACGTCCTACACCTCACGCTTGGGACCGGGATTTTTTTAATGTTTGTTATTTTACTCAGTATAATTCGTTCTTATTCTTTTTGGCTTGGCACCGACTTCAAACAGTTCATTAAGTAGCAAGATAAGTTAGAAAAAGTCACACATTTTCATCCTTTTAATTAAAAATTCTAATTTTTTTTTTTTAGTTTTTTAGTGTTTGTTAATTTTGTTTGAAGACTCTTTTTGAAGGCGGTTACATTTTTTTTTTAAAAACGTTTTATTTTTCGATTTTTAGTGTAAATACCTAATCGTAGCGAAACTACATGGTTATTATGATAAATTGTTGTAAATATCCTAACCGTTACGGAGTTCAGCTTTCCATCTTTAGCTTCTTAGAAAACTTGAAGGAATACAACTGAAGGTCCATTCGTGCATATGGCATTTATAAAACATCATAATAACTCCTAACTGTTGAGGAGTTTCACCTCTCATCATCAGCTCACCCTAATAACCTGAAAGAATATAACTATTAGTTCATACGTACGATTAATACTTAAGGAATTAGTCTCCAGCTCCTAACCGTTAAGGAGTTGCAGCCTTCATCACCAGCTCATCACTATGAGATGATGACTACCAGATGCAAATACTTGACTAACTTCAAAAATAAATGGAACGCATAAGGGCTTGCCTATATTAGAGAATTTCTCTCAATTTTCCTGGGATTTCATCTCCTGATCCTGACTTGGTGTTAATAAGATCACATTAGAAGTACAAACTCTCGAAAAAAAAATATTTATTTGAAAATGATCCCCACTTTGATGAAATTAGGAAGTCGTCTAAATAACCAAACTAAAGTCTAAATATGCATTATTCAGGATAACTCCAGAACTTCTCGTCAGTTCTTGATGAAATTTGAATGGGACCACACGAGAAGCGTCACCTTTCTCATCTCTTTCAAAGAATTATCCAAATCGGTTTATTAACCAAAAAGTTCTGAGGTAACTCACATTAAAAAAAATATATATACAGTCGAATTGATAACCTCCTCCTTTTTTTGAAGTCGGTTAAAAACAACGACCCATCCTCCAAATAGCTTGAGGGTAGTAATATCTTCACTTTGATCTATACTAATATTATAAATTTTAACTTTATAATAATAATATTTTTTTCCGCATCAATTTTTTTTCGAACTTCGAAAGGGAATAGTTTACTCGGTCTATCTGTTCTTTCCAGATTCGAGTTGGCATCTATGTATTTGACCATAGCGTTGACATTCCAAGGCTACGTTAACTTTATTATAGACAGTGTGGTTGTCACCTTCTACGCGCAATGTAAAGTGCAACTTAGCATGCTCAGATACGATTTGGAGCATCTCGTAGACGACGACGGCGACGGTGAGGGGCAGGAAGTGAGACGAGGAACAATCCAATCGTACTATAAGGACAGCGATAGGATACAGAGTCGGTTTATTCATTGTGTAAAGCATTATCAGCTGATTAAGTGGTACGTTAAAAAGATGTTCAGGATATAAGTAGGTACCTAAATAATACTATCATACGGATATTATATACCTACTTATGAGAGAGCGTGAACAGCAGTGAATAGGAATAGGATATAGTATACTTTTATCCCGATGAAACGGCACCAATTAGGTACCTTGGCGGGAAACAGTCAGTACTTACGAGTATCTTTAAAATACAAATAAATACCTAGTTCTTTCATAAATGCAACTCGCTGCAGACTTATGTGTGGCAATCGAGTAGATTATATTTTTAGGAAGTAATTGATACTTTCAGAATACCTATGAACTAGAGACATATTCATTCATTGTCTCATGGTCAATCTTTTTAATTGTTAAAGGTATGTTTTGGAGACGCAGTCAATTACAGCGGAATACATGATACTGCAGGTTGCGGGGGCGGTTTGGACGATCTGTATGACTACCTACAAGATTGTGGATGTAAGTTTGGTGTACAAGATAACTTTTTAAAATATATTATATGGTTTTTTTTTTTGGCCGCATAGTTTTCGACTTTTGATGGAAAATGTAAAAAGTAACCCCCCCCCCCCCCCCCCCCCCTTGTCTCTGAAGTTTGCGTAGAGAAAAAATCAGAAATTATTTTATGTGATAGAAGTTTATGTATAGATTACAGTACCCCGAGTGTAAGTTTTTATGTCAAGCAAACGCAAACTATTTCGAGTACGTATTTATGTCAATTTGTATGAAAACTGCATAAGCGCGCTACTCGCCGCTAGAGGCGCTGATACAGTTTTCATACAAATTGACATAAATACGCACTCACGATAGTTTGCGTTTTTTGACATAAAAACTTACACTAGGGGTACAGGAAAATAAAACGATGTCTCTAAATAGTTAACTTTTTCAGAAATCATCATCAAAATTACATTAGTTCCGCTATCGGTCAAG
The DNA here is from genome assembly GCA_949710035.1 of Crambus lathoniellus. NCBI lineage: Eukaryota > Metazoa > Arthropoda > Insecta > Lepidoptera > Crambidae > Crambus > Crambus lathoniellus. The sequence goes on along the minus strand of OX453299.1, from coordinate 9,494,804 downwards.
AGATGGCGCTGACCTAAAACTGCAATTTTCTACATCATAGATGTATTATTCCTGGGTGCCTACCATCAACTCTTATTGCGGTTTTGTTTAGGACCTAAACTGTACCCCGAGTGTAAGTTTTTATGTCAAGCAAACGCAAACTATTTCGAATGCGTATTAATGTCAATTTGTATGAAAACTATAAAAGCGCGCTACTCGCCGCTAGAGGCGCTAATACAGTTTTCATACAAATTGACATTAATACGCATTCGAAATAGTTTGCGTTTTTTGACATAAAAACTTACACTACGGGCACTGATCTGCTTCGCTTATTCGTACCACGACAGCTTAATATCAAAGACAGCGATTCAGTGATCATACAATGACATTTCACAGCCGCTAAGCTGTCATGTAGTCTTATTTGACTTATAACTCGGCCAAGCTAACATGACACCTGCAGGTTATACCCGTCCCTCTCACTCTCCGGGCATGACAGAATCGAGTGAAAGAGACGGGTAGAAGAAATAAGGACACAAATCGTTCGGTCATTCACATTTAGCAATTCATTTGCGGAAGGTCATAGTACGAAAGAAAGCAATTCATTTTAGGAACCTATTCTGCATCGCGCTATTTTGAATCGCTACGCACCCTGTTCTACATCGTAAATTCTGTGAAGAATACGATGAAAAAAAAAACAAGTTTTATTTTTATTTATGATGGTACGGAGCCCTCGGTGCGCGAGTCCGACATGCTCTTGACCGGTTTTATTTATTTATTATATACCAGAAATCGCGTCTAGTGATCCCGAATTTGGAAAAAGAAAGAATACGCCCAAAAAATATGTTATTTATGATGACAACGATTTATTTACCTACGTAATTTCTGAAGTCTTAAAGCGATGAATCCCGACCGAAATAGGCACGCTAACGCTTGCTCGGCCGCGCGCGATACACTTCACGCGGACGCAGCGGCAGCCGGCAGTGAACGTGAACTCGCGAGCGCCCCGCGAATCGAAAATCACTTAAAATTCAATTAAAAATTAAATGACAAAAATTTTAAACTTATGACGGCCGGAATCCCTCGGCAATTCAAAGACAATTATTTTCGTATATTTTTCATTAACTAAAACCAAGTATACAGCAAGTATTAGGATATTTGGATTACGATGATGTACGACGGATGTTTGGGATTATATATGACACTGTAAAATATCACCAATCGAAAAAAACGGCCGGAAGCACTAGATAAATAACTGTAAAATAACATATATTTTTTCCAAATTTAAAGTAGGGCAGACGTACCGGTTTTGGCCACTGTACCGGTTTTGGCCGCTTTTTGCTCTAAAAGTTTTCTTAACAACTTTTAGCCATTTTTGATAAAGGCAATTAAAATAAGGTATTTTAAGGTAATAATAACAACCGTTAGAATTCCTTATGTCATAAGATTTTTTTTCAATAAATTCCATTTTCTGTTTGAAAAAATGTTTTGTATGAAAATTTTAAGAAATTTGTTTAGGATTAAATACTTTATAAACCTTTGTTTTTTACAATTAAATTGTTGTTTTGCAATTGACTGGCTTTTAGCGCATTAAATACAAATACAAATACAAATGTCTTTATTGTTAAATGTAGGTAGGTACATTGTTAGTGTACAAAGAGTGTTAAATAGGTTTTAAGTTTCACTACATTTTCACCTTTTACAAGGTATACAATAATTTCCGTAAAAATTAATTAATTAAATAAAATCAAAATTTAAATTTAACATAATTTATAAAAAGGCTTATTAACGTATTCGAGCGATGTCAAGAATTAAACTAGAATATAATTATTAGCATTAGAATATAATTGATTTTACCTGGGTTTGGTTTTGATTTTTCGCAATACTTACAAAAGTTGAACTATCAGTAAGTGGCCAAAACCGGTACATTTGGCACCTCTCACACATTGTGTGTAATATAAAAAAAACTATTTTACTTTTATAAATTGGAATAATGTACCTTTAAAGGTAGGTAAATTATCTATAATTTAAGACATAATTTGTGTCTTAAATACCTAAGACCATTTAGTACTTAGTGCTTAAAAGTCAAAAAATACTTAAAGTGGCCACAAAGGGTACCTCTGCCCTACTTTTGATTTGCGAGCAATCCATAATTTTAGATACCCTATTTTGGAAATTCCCAGCCTTAAGAACTTTATGATTTCAGATATCTACGAGTATATTCACTGCTGAAGTCGCAACTATTATTGTGTACTTGGGTTGTATGTTGACGCAACTGTTTCTTTACTGCTTTTATGGAAGCCAAGTTTTATATGAGGTAATATAAATATACTAGTTACGGGTTATTAAAATGCATATATTGTAGGGTCTAGAATCTAAATTGGAGGTCTTGATTTTAGAAGTAAAAAAATATTCGACATTTTTATTAAGATATGCTTTACATTCAATTAGAGTAACACACTGTTATTGGATTGGGTTTACTAAATATTAAATTGACTAGCTTTCCACCCGCGGCTTCGCCCGCGTGGACTACACGGCGTTATCCCGCGGGAATGTGAAGTTTTTACGGGATAAAAAGTAGCCTATGTTCCTCTCCAGACTTCAAAGTATCTGTGTCCCAAATTTCAGCCAAATCCTTTCAGCCGTTTTGGCGTGATTGAGTAACAAACATCCAAACATCTAAACATCCAAACATCTAAACTTTCACATTTATAATATTATATAGTAGGATAATAATAGTTAGTAGGAAGTAGGATACGATTTACAAGTCTCCCGTAAAAAGTATAACCTGATCTGTAAAATAAATAAATATTCGATTCTCTCATCATTTGCTCCAATCCCAAATTAAGTAGCTAGCTTTAGCACTAGATAACACACACACATACTTGTCATGGTAGTGGGAAACGCCCGATTGTATACCCGCATACCAAACACAACACCCAGGCAAAGAAATGTCAACCTGTTTATACTTTTTTCAACACACTTGCTCATAAAGTGAGCCTTATTACATCGATCTTAGGGCCATAAACCGAACTATAACCCACGCGTGCATAATAATATTACAGTACTAGTTGCGTAATAGAATTATCCCTACAAAGTTAAGTAAGTACCTAACTGCAAATTATATGCGAGTAAACAGAGACTTTTTAATTTAACCGGGTAATACAGTATCCCTACAAAGTTAAGTTAGTACCAAACTGCAAGTTATATGCGAGTCAACAGAGCATTTTCAATTTCAGCGTTTTTAGAATAAATAAATGTGTCCCTAATTAAGACAAAAAACATAATTGTATATTATTATCAAATTATTTATAATTCACAATAATTTGTTATAAAACATTTGCATTTTATCACTATTATTATAGTTAATTATTTTCAAGTAGGCTGTATGGCTGTATGTAATCAATCACCTCACATTTGGCGCGTGCAAAAAAAAAAACTTGCGCGCTTTTTCCCTTAGTTAATATTAGGATAATACAATATGTATGCAATAAATGTTTGTTTTTCCTCGCAAGTGTGTTGAAAAAGTGCGTATGAAACTCGTGAGCAACTTACTCACTAGACACTCGGCTGATTTACGCCCTCGCCTGCGGCTCGGGCTGCAACCCACAGCCTCGTGTATAATGAGCAACCTAAGCTCACTTGTATCATAATATACTATTTCTACACTGTTCCCTCTCAAGACATGTTGTAACCGACAAGAAGAAAATTTACTCGAATATCTGAATATTGTCTCCAGAGTGAGTTAATATCTTCGGCCGCCTACTGTGGGGGCTGGGTGTCCCTGTCGCCAGCCTTCCGTCGTCAGCTGATCTTCTTCATGACCAGCTGCTCTAAGCCCATTGTCATCTGCGTCGCTAAAGTTGTACCTATCCAGCTGAACACTTACATTGCGGTAAAAAAGTTAAAGTGTAGTTATATAAGTAAGCTAGCGTCTGCCCGCGGTTTCACCCGCGGTTTCACCCGCGTGGTTCTCGTTCCCGTGGGAATATCGGGATAAAAGAAGCCTAAGTTACTCCTTATTACATCAGCTACCTGCCAGTGAAAGTCCCGTCAAAATCGGCCCAGCCGTTTCAGAGATTAGCCGGAACAAACAGACAGACAGACAGACAGACAGATAGACAGACAGACAGACAAAAATTGTAAAAAATGTTATTTTGGCATATGTACCGTATATTTAATGATATGCATGTAGTAAAATAAAATTGTATTAATGATATGCATGTAGTAAAAAGCGGTTTTTTTAATATTACAAACAGACACTCCAATTTTATTTATTTGTATATAGAGTATAGATAATTAAAGTAAAGCCGCGAGCGGCCTTGTATGTGTGCAAGTAGCTTTTTACTCAATACTTCTGCATTATTAGAGCAAATAACAAAAGTATTATTACTACCGATATCTGTGGTTACAATTTTAAATTATTTTATCTTTTGGTTTCAGGTGCTGAAAGCTTCATATACACTTTTCACATTTTTAATTACGAAGAATTCTTAATGAACTCTGAAAATATTGCACGACTTAGCCTAACCTTACCGCCACTGAAATATGTTTTATGTTTTGTAGTAATTTAACGAACAATAAAGTTTATCGAGAAAAATTATTTTTTAAGAATATTATTTGTTTCCATCTAATTTTGTGAATCTTAATATTATTAGAACCATTGCTTATTGAAATTTTAGACTAAAAGTATATACCTATGGACTTCCAACAAATTTTCATACTTATGAACTAACTGAAAGGCAACTGAATAGTACATAATGGATAATTTGACAAGCTGACGTGACGGTTAGATAGGTACTAGTATAGCGCACGAAAGTATTTTCTCACAAGGTTACGCGGGCGGTTTTGTGTTTTATGGAAAAAATATTTCACTTCTACAAAACATAGGCAACCTTTTAAGTAGTTCATATAATTATACCACAGTTTAAGCAATCTTTCTATACAGTTGGACGACGCCCTTGATGTTGGGCGATGCCGACGCCTGTTATAGGTATTTACGTAAGTACGTAAGGGTTGTCACTTTAAAATGTGACGGTGGACCTTTTACGACCCCGGGTGGGTACATTGGTATTGCGATATTAAATTAATAAAATAATTTAATATGTAATGCAAATGCAATGTCAAAAATATTAAAAAATCCAAGATGGCGGCCAACTTTTTTGTTAGCAGGCCGATTTCAATGAAACTCAGTTTCTAGTTCTATTTTGACAAGAAAACAGCAACGCAATGTTAAAAATATAAAAATTCAAGATGGCAGCCAAATTTTTTGTTAGTGGGCCGATTTTATAAAACTCAGTTTCTGGTTCTATTTTGACAAGAAAACAGCAACGCAATGTTAAAAATATAAAAATCAAAATGGCGGCCAACTTTTTTGTTTGCAGGCCGATTTCAATAAAACTCAGTTTGTGGTTCTATTTTGACTAGAAATCAGCAACACAATGTTAAAATATAAAAACCCAAGATGGCGGCCAAATTTTTTGTTTGCTGGCCGATTTCGGTTAAATTCAGTTTCTGGTACTATTTTGACAAGAAAACAACAACGCAATGTCAAAAGTATTAAAAAATCCCAGATGGCGGCCAACTTTTTTGTTTGCAGGCTGATTTCGATGAAACTCAGTTTCTAGTACTATTTTGACAAGGAAATAGCAACGCAATGTTAAAAATATTAGAAATCCAAGATGGCGGCCAACTTTTTTGTTCGTGAGCCGATTTTGATGAAACTTGGTTTTAGTACAATTTTGACAAGAAAACAACAACACAATGTCAAAAATAAAAAAAAAGTTGGCCGCCATCTTGAATTTTTAATACTTTTAACATTGTGTTGTTGTTTTCTTGTCAAAATTGTACTAAAAACCAAGTTTCATCAAAATCGGCTCGCAAACAAAAAAGTTGGCCGCCATCTTGGTTTTTTAATATTTTTAACATTGCGTTGCTGTTTTCTTGTCAAAATAGTACCAGAAACTGAGTTTCATCGAAATCAGCCCGCAAACAAAAAAGTTGGCCGCCATCTTGTTTTTTTTTATTTTTGACATTGTGTTGTTGTTTTCTTGTCAAAATTGTACCAAAAACCAAGTTTCATCAAAGTAGGCCCGCAAACAAAAAAGTTGGCCGCCATCTTGGATTTTGGAAATTGCCATTGTTTTTAATAAGCGAGATGAAGATTTGCACGCACTCACACTACATGTCGTATGCACCATAATATTAATTTAAAAATAAATTATAACGATAAAGACGTGATAGCCCTGGAAGACTTGTCCCGAGTTACTATGAACGGCGTTGTATGTAACTCGGGACAACCACTCCCCCGTCTCACCCCGCAAGCCCCGCACGATTGACCTGTCTAGACGTCTCCGTCGGCCTACTGTATGAAAAGTTGCTTATTCTGTGGTTATACTATTTGTCAATATTCGATCTATTTGAAAATTGTGTATTGATATCGTCGGAGATGCATACTAAACGCCTACTACAAACCTGTGCCTAGGACTTTAGATCGATAAATGATCGCAGGATTATAAATATCAAATTAATTTTAACACCTATAGCGTAATTTGATAAACAATAACTTCATTATTTTAATACTAATGTTAGTCATAAAATTGTATGTAAAACAATTGGTGGAAATTAACTTTTATTATTTATTTTATTATTAATAATAATAATAATTTACCTTCTTATTCCAGACAACAAAGATCCATTATTGTTAGGAGCGACTTAAAAATATGTTAGTTTAGTTAAAATTTGATGTTAAATTTCAGATTATTACAAATCAATTACTTAAATTATCAAAGCTACAGGAGTCAAAATTATTAAAATAAATATTCATTACAATAGAACTATTAAAATAAAAATACTTAATTAAATTACCATCATCAATAATAAAAATTAAATCAACCAAAATTAAATTATTAAAACACATAAGTATAAATAAATATTAGGCATTATTATAACTAATTTCCTACTTAAGTATAGGCTGCGTGCGACATAAGTTATTGTAGGACATTAATGTAGAATTGTAGAAAGTATGTATCAAACCGGATAAAACAATAAAATATTTTAGTAAGTAATTCATTTTTAATATTACCTACTTACTTACATAATATAATTTATCGATGTTACCGAATATAAGTTGATTTATTTAATCACGGTAAAATTAACCTACCATAAACTCATATTTTAGGCACACTTGTCGCAAATCCAAATAAAAAAATATGATATTTCCACATGATATTTCTTTGTAAATAATGATATTTGCACCTGTTTATCAATGAATTCCGGCGTAGTCTAGGACCATTTTGAGGGAAAGAATTCAGTTAGATGAAATAAAATAAAAAAAAATCCTTGTTTTTATGTAAGAGGTGAAGAAATATAACTCATAAACAAAAGACAATCGAAATGAATGATGCGAAAAAGAATACGTGCATTAAAAACTCTATGCTGCTGAACTGATATATTTGACGTCTTTTAAACGCGAGTATTAACTCTTTTCATGCCAATAAATTACCTGAAAAACACATGACTGCATCGATTGTTGAATGTTAACCTGGGGGGTTATTGTCTAACTCAACATCAATCGCGATCGCATTCAGTTTGAAAGATATTGCACGGCCATTGCTGCTTTTGTCAACTAAAACTTTGACAAGTGATGGATGCATGATGGATGTCAAACTGAAAGCGATTGCGATTGATGTTGAGTTAGACAATTACCCCCCTGAATGGATCTGAAACAAACATTAAATTATTATCGATGCTCTTGCATTAGATAGGGCCTTGTGCCATTATTGAAATAGTTAATAAATTACTTCTGTCCATCTTAATTTTCTTTGAAGACAAGCGTATACAGACTCATTTATATCTTTTCAGAAAATGTAAAACTATTCATATAATAATTTTTCATGTTTAACATACTGACTGTGAATTATTTTTACTTTTTTGCATTCACACTGCAATTTTTATTATTGAAATTATTGATATTGATATACCTATTAGAAAAAATCGACCCGTCCCACATCAGTAACTAAACTTCGATGGGACTCGAAACAACGACCTGTCATTGTCCGGGCGAATGCTCTAACCACTAAACTACAGAGTCGTCTCTTTGACTTTGAGTGCACTTTATCGTTTACGTAATAAAAGTTTGCTTTGCTTGGTGCGATGTCGATTGTAAACAGAGAGATGAAAACTGACGGCAAAATGGAAAATGAAGTATTTAGAAAAAATCGACCCGTCTCACAACCAGCTCCGATGGGATTCGAACCCACGACCTTTCGCTATCCGGGCGACTGCCTAACTCCGTAGCTCAGTGGTTGTGAGACGGGTCGATTTCTTCTTAATACTTTATTTTCCATTTTTCAATAATAAAAATTGCATTGTGAATGCAAATAAGTAAAAATTTAAACAACATTTTAATTAAAAAAAAGTTTCTATGTGGGTAGTTTGTAAGTTCGTATGTAGGAAGAAAGTTAGGATCTTTCCAGATCCGATAAAAAAATATCTTCCCTAGTTGACATCTACATAATGTGTAGTACTGTACACAGGCTGTATTGTATCAGGGGGCACTCCTGGCCAAGACGAACAAAGCGAAGCGCAAGGGCACTACCAAAGCCATCTTCTATCTCACTCGTTGCACGGGGGCGCAAGCAGCCGAGAAATAATAGCGGGCCATGGCACTACCTATCTTTTCTCAAAGCACCTCGAGCTTTTTGAACCCTCGAAACTTCTCTTTGGATAGTATCAGATAAACCAAATTCTCGAAATATGATGGTTATAGTGGATTTATTGAATGAATAAAGTAACCTTTGCCTAAAAAAGGCTTTAGTTTTTATTGACATTTAAAAAAACCGGTTTCGTCACTCACTCACTAACAGTTAATCGTTAAAATTCTTAAGGTAGGTACTTCCTGAAGTTCTAAAAAGCTGAAAAAATCTAAAACTTGGACTCATCATGTTCTTTTAGCCCCAACCTCTTGAACTCGGGGATGGAATTTTGTCTGAGACATCCGCAAATTGTGATGTTGTTATAAATAATGAAATACATATTTCAGGATTTAAATTAGGGGATGGAAGTTTGTATGGGTTAGAAGTTGTAGAGTAAAGCTAATGTAGAGCCATTCATAAGATCAGTTAAATTTTTGACAGTGCGAGCCATTGGTCTCGTCTTTGGAACATTTAAAGTACCTACCTACATGAAAATGTTTTGGTGGGATCCAAATATTTCTCCGGGATGGGGAACTACGTGGGTAAGGGTGGTATTTCACTTATCAAATATTTGATCATGTCATGATTCTAGAAGGTTTTTCATAATTTTTAATGGCAACACTGGTGATAGCCGTCTCTTGACGCCATTTTGTTAAGTTTAATAGGCTAATCTGTGTGGTAAAATCGGTGGAGATAGCCAGAATTGAGTACGACTGACGAGCGAAGGGAGCTCAGTCTTCAAACTAGCCTCGAGGGGATAAGCTCTAAGACGTCGACTGTAGGTACCTATATTGTTATACCTGTATTATGTCCTTACCTGTAAGTTTGGTCAATAATTATATGAGTGTTATCTGGAGTCTGCGTTTTCTTCACAATCAAAGAAATTGGACGAGGACGAATTCATGAATGGTTTTATTGATAAATTCTTTGATCAAAATGTATATTCGACAAAGATCTTTGATAAGTGGAATACCACACTCAGATCTTGCGGCGCTGCTAATACCTACTTATTAGAGTAGCAGTAATACGAGTAGGTAGGTACTTATACATAAGCAGTTACAGAGTTAAGCCTGACGTCGACTACAGCAGAAACGCGTCGAACCGAAGCGAGTCGCATTTATTCCTATCGATCAAATCGAATTGTTCATTCATCAAATTAGGTCGTTTTGGCGTCATGGACAGCTGTCGAGATGACGAGTGTCGGCACCAAAAATCTACAAAATTAGTCTATTCTATATAATTCAGAGCACCAATTTATTGTAACCTTTGTTGGTACAAATAACGTAGAGAAGTTAGAGAATAAAATATATGTTCGAAGGGAAGAGTGACTTTACGTTTGCATCTGACAACGAGCTGAATCATGACAATAAATTAGAATATCTATTTATAGCGGGAAAACAAAAGATTCCAACGGGATTTCTTCGCTACGGTTTCAGGGGCATTTAGTAAACCCAGTCACATTATTATCTGTTATTATATTCAAACTGGCAATAAAGTTCACCACTGTTGATAAAATTAAATAACGTCATCTGAAGCGTTATATAGTATAGCTTACAAGTCAGTGAGTTAATTCGACATTCGACGTTGTGGGCATTCATATACATAGAGAATTTGCAAATCATGTATACTGCTTGACAATAAAAAAATAGTAAATTTACCTAAATAGAAATACTAAATAGTTACCATGAAAAAGGAGAATGCAGACAATTTTTTTTTTTGCTGAAATAGTCTCATCTCGCTTTGGTTCCTCTTCCTGCGTTGGCTCTCAATTTTTTTTTAATTTTACTTCTTTAAATAACTAATTTTTATTGTACTATGCGATTATTATAAGAATAGGACTGTCAAAACGGCCATATTTGTTTGCGTTTCGCTTCCACTTCAGGGTGTAGGATGTGCAAGAAAAGGAACAAAGATCAAAAATGCCGTTTGACAGTCCTATTCTTATAATAATCGCATAGTACACTATGTCAGTTCTGTCGCCGTTTTATGATGACGGCGACAGCGACGGCACGCCTACTAACATTTTGGCTCAATCGGCATTCCATTGTTTCAGGCGCTGCTGTTTTGTTTTAAAAATAAATTGTTTATGTCTTTCGGTGATGGAATTCTGGAATGTATTCAAAAAGGATAAACTAGGTGAATACATAATTTAACATTATAGTCTGTAGATAGTAGTATGTGCTTCGATCAACAATAACACCTATATGTGAGTAAGCAGGGTACATACATAAAAAATGTTGTGTCATACATCGTCAAAAATTAGAGAGAATATTATTGAACTGACTCATAGACTACGCTTCAATTGTTACTTTTATTTCTAGGCGGAATTTAATCATCTCTGTTATGCCGGGTGATGATTGAGATATCAACAAATCAAAAGCTTTTCATGTTTCCATCGTGGAATCCAGACAGCGAGGACGTCTAAAAATACAGTTCTTTAGCCTCTATCATTTTATCTGATGTAGCATTTTAAAAGCTTGTAAAATAATTATTTTAAGCACCGTATTTTTGAAATCGCTTAAATTGTTGTCGATAGCGGCGGGCGTCGGCCGTTGAGTCACGCGGGCCCGCCAGACGGTCCCTCTTCAGTGCTCCGTACGTCGTAAGTGCCGAAAGTCGTGTTCGTGTAAAAAGTTGTATCCGGCCGCGGATAGGTAACGCGGTAACTCGCACGGAATTCCGTTTATAAATACGCAAGGAACGGGAGCGGCGAGCGGGGAGTTCGCGCACGTCACGGGCGCCCGTGCGTTGTATACAAGCAAATTCGGCGCGAATATTCCCGCGTTAACGACTCATGCAATTCACTTGCAACGCGCCGTCTCTCAACGAGGTTACATAGACAGTTGAGCTTTTGTTCAACTGTGGACGCCTATCGGGAAGTGGGTCTTCAGGTAGAGCTGTAAGCTCTCGGCGGGCGGCGCGGCGAGCATGCGCGCGCGCAGGCTCCGATGATATTCACCGGCGGGGGGGCTCGGCGGCGCAGTTCGCCCGCGCCCCGCGCCCGCCCCGCCCCGCGACACCATGCCAACTTTGTAAGTTGACAAAAACAATTTTGTTTATTTAACCTTATTCACCGTAGACTCTGATTCGATACTAACTAAGAACTGTTGCGCACGTGAGCTTGTTTACTCAATAGAGTTATCTAATTTTCAACTTCAGCCTCTAAAATTTTTAGGGTACCTTTGAACACAACTACAATCGGAAGAAATCGTGATAGTTTGAAATTGGATGGATTCTAAATACTCTATCTTGCCAGTACCGCTGAACGAATCTGAATAATTTATTTTACAGAGATTCCAATCTGAAATACCACGAGATACTTTTATCTCGGTATTCCCTCGAGAACAAGAACCACGTGGGTGAAACAGCTAGTAATCTATACTTCTATACATCTGTCATCTGTTTATATACATATAAAACTCTTCCGTTACTGACTGACTGACAGACAATGAGACAACGCACAGCCGAAACTACTGGGCGCAAGAAGCTGAAATTTGGTATGTATGTTCCAAGGAACATACATGCTCCCCAAGGGGTGTGAAGGGGAGCACCTAAGAGATGATTTTTGGAAACAGCCAAAACTAGTTACTGGGCTCACGAAGCTGAATTTTGGCATGTATGTTCTTTAGGGAGTGTATGGGAGCACTAAGAGACGTTACTTGAAAGTTCACCGCCTAAGAGGGTAAAAAAAGGGATAAAAGGTATGAAACTTTTTATCGTTCAATGGATTCAAATACAACTTTGTGTATAGGTTCCTCAAATGACGTAAGTGAGCGCTAAGAAGGGATGTTAGAAAATTGACCCTCTATGGGGGTAAAAGAGGGGTTCCGAGTTTGTATGAAACCATTTATTGAAATTCTGTACTATATTAGTGATGATTAAGAAAGGATTTTTGGAATTTCAACCCAATAAGGGGGTAAAAAGGGGATAATGAACAAACTCTTACGGGGACGGGTATCACGCGAGTAAAACTGCGCGGAGCCGCTATGACGAATAAACTCATTATACTGGAGCGATTGGAAAATTCTCATCTGATAATTCATTTATCGATAGATTACGCGTTACATTTTTTTTTTATCTACTACGGGGTAGCACTTAGCCTTCATCACACCTGATGTTAAGTGGTGATAAGGCTGAAGGTGGAAGCGCACTACTCCCGGAATCCTCACTGAGGAAATGGCTTTCTTACCTTTAACTGCCGGAACACAATAATGCTGAAAACATCATTGTTATGGCGTCAGACTTAGATAAGATGGTGGTAGCTAGCCAGGCGGACTAAGAACAAGTCCTACCACCAACCAAACCAAATACAATATGTACCCCCGCTGGGAATCGAACCCGGGACCTCTGGGTCTGAAGTCGGTGGTGTGAACCACTAGACCACAGAGGCGGTTAAATTACATTACATAAATACGGATGGTGTACGGTCGCCAGCACGTCGGGTTACTACAGAATGTCAAAATTTATTAATTGAAACTGAACTCTATATGTTGGAGATAAGGTTGAATTTTTTTAAAGAAATTTGACCGTTTGTAGTAACCTGACGTGCTGGCGAATGTACATGCGCATTATAGGTATTATGTGACGCCTCGTGGGACCAACAAATGAGGGCTATTAGTCTTACTGTTATAAAATTAATAAAAATAGCAATTTTAGAAATTAAATTAAACTTAAACTAATTAATACTACTACTACAGTATCGGTTATAATAAGGAACTTAGAGCCAGCCGCAACGCGCAGGTTAAAACATGCAAGCGATCGTCTTTTTTAATATTTCTCTCAAAAACATCGGAATTGTAGCTAAGTATGAAAATCACAAGCATTTCTGGACATTTTTCAGCAGCTTTAAGCATCAGCGGAAAAATATCTTTGACACTTAGCGCAAAAACGACGTTAATCGTCGTCGACTTGAAGTGTAATAATTAATTATCAACAGGCTTGAAATTGTTGTAAACATTTCCTATCTTTTGTCACAAAAAAACTACGTTCGTAAGTAAGAAAAAATATGTCTACCTATATGCCTATATGTATGTATACAAACATTATAGGATATTGAGAAATGAGTTTTCATGAGAAACTGGAAAAAATATCTACGTGGCCAAAGTTTTGAGCACTAAGCACTCACCAGTGGCCCGATTCTGCTAACGTTAAGTCGTAATCGTGTCTCAATCGTGTTTCAATTGTTGTGTTTTTTTACACACTAGTTACAAGGATTATGACAGTATGATGTGATGTGAATGTAGTATGTGGTGTGACCATCAGTAGTATTGTGAAAAAAGTACACATTTCTTGTAACTAGTGTGTAAAAAAGCACAACAATTGAAACACGATTGAGACACGATTATAACTTAACGTTAGCAGAATCGGGCCCCTGTACTGTGCTAGGTATAACATGTTAGAAATTTGATGGCCACTGGTAATATTATACGGAACCTAACATAGTTTTATAACATTAACATTAGCCATGCGGACCGGTGATGTTTGTTTATTCGCTTCATCATTAATAAACGAGGCTCGTTTAACGAGTAATATAGTTTCAGCACTCTAATAATCATGATAATAACGACTTGTTTTGTTTCTCACTCGTATATTTCTGAATGATTTATTATGGCGCAAAAAATGTTTTCGAGGTGTTTATTATCTTTAGGGCAATAAACGCAGCTACAACTTAAATTAGTTACTAGAATATAGAATACGGTTTCAGAAACTTGAGTGAATTCTCGATCGCTACTCGGCTTTGGGAGATTGTCTTAAACATCATGGCGTCTCTTTCATACGTTTGAAATTAAAAGCGACAGGGCGATGTTTAAGACGCTCTTATAGTTGAGTAGGGTTCGAGAATTCAGGGGTTACCTACTTGGTAGAAAAAATAATTCTATGTCTCAAGAAAGATTGCATGCAATTCTTTTAACAAAACAACGCGTTGCACTCCGGGAGTGCCGGCAGAAGTGAAACCGACTCCCTAGACTTTTTCACAAAAAAAAGGAATTTGACAAAAAAAAATACGGACTAGATTTGAACCGAGCTCTTCTGGCTTCAAAGCCGCCCGTTTTCACCTGAGCTATCACACTTTGGAAACGGTGGCGTGCCTTAGTATTCTAATAACATTGTGACAGTTTCGTGTCCTGTCAAAAAATTCATTTTGACAGCTAAGTTCGTATACGAACATCTTTTGGTTTGTGCCACTCGTAGCGTTCGACTGGTTTTCGATCGAACTTTTTCGATTGTGAAATTCTGACAACACAACTGTGTTATATTTGAATTTCGAGCTTATAAATGTGAACTTTTCTCAATACGGTATTTTACTGATTTTTTTTTATTTCTTTAAAATGTTTTTCGAAATATTAGCTACACAAAACAAGTTTTCATTTTGAATTATCTTGAATATTTTCAAAGATATAGGACTTCAAACTTTATAATTAGACAAGGACAGGACGCTATCTTAGTGACGTCAGTGGGTTAGTAGCGTCATAGTCACGCCATAGAAGATTTCGTTTTAGAAAGAGACAGCTATAGTCAAAATCAAACAGACTATAATTCTTTTATTATAAAACAGATTCAAATTATTTTTTCACATTTGGTATTCTTAACTGCAATATTTTTTAACGTCATCATTAAATATCTACATTTCAACAACAGTAAAATACCCTATTGCGTGTGAAATGGCCCCCTGACAGTCACATGATCCTGACACGAGTTTAACATTTTTTACCCATCACAAAAAGTGCACAACGCCACTAAAGAAGTTTTCACTTCAAAAACTGAAATTGTAATTACTAGAAATTTCTAAGTTCTGTAAAAAAGAACCTGAGAAGAGTTTGAAGTTCCTATGCGCTGCCACACAAATTCACATCGCTACGCAAAAATTTGCGTAGTGTGACAATTATTTGACAAGCATGATGATAGTGTCCATCAATACGAACAAAAGGGGCCCTTTACTAAGGGGCCCTTTACTAAGGGGCCAACGAGGGAATCGCGAAAAACAATCAGCTGTTCCATACGTTTCAGTCGCGTCGATGTTGTAACTACTTTTGTATGGAACAGCTGATTTTTTTTTTCGCTATTTCGTTGATGGCCCCATAGTAAAAATGGTTCATCCGCTAAAATCTTTGTACCAATTAAAATTTAGTGGTGGATTAGCATGGCGCGCTGCTTTTTTTTCTATGCGACCGACGACGTCGCAACGCACTTTTGTTTGGAAGCCCTAAATAAGACTGACTTCCTATAAAATGCATTGTAGAGATACCTAAAGGAGCGCTTGCGCACAACTGGGTTACGGTTCCATCAAGCAGTTAGCGCGCCCTATAGTGTGGTTATTTATATCCGTGCATTTACTCCGGCACCGTGGCACTTAACCTTGGCTCTGATCTACAGTTTACGGGCTATCGCACTATACCAAACACTTCTGTAAGGAAGAGACAAAGGATTGTTACACTTTCAAATCTTGCAAAAGCAAGAGTATAAAATAAACATTATAGTTTCTATTTTGAAAAAAAAACCGGTCAAGAGCGAGTTGGACTCGCGCACCGAGGGTTACGTACCATCATAAATTTAAATAAATATAACGTGAAAATGTTTTCATCGGCGAGGCTAGATTCGTCAGAGAGACATATACATTTTTGGTGAAGAATATTGCAGTCAACGCCTGCTCTTGACCGATAGTGGAACTAATAAAATTTTTGTTGATGATTTCTAAAAAAATAGAAAATAAAGTATTTAGAAAAAATCGACCCGTCTCACAACTAGCTCCGATGGGACTCGAACCCACGACCTTTCGCTTTCCGGGCGACTGCTCGTTAGAGCTTATTTTAAAATAAGATAAAATAAATAAATTGATAAAATAAAAGATAAATAAGTTGCAATAGTAATTTCATCTTTAGCGATTGCCAAATACCTGGAAAGGTATTTCTTTCGCGTGCGAGGGTAGTAATATCTCCACATTGATGAAATTAACGCTGACTATACAGCGCGTAAGAAGTATTGGATAAATTCGACGCTTCTCGTAACGACTCCGTAGCTCAGTGGTTAGAGCAGTCGCCCGGAAAGCGAAAGGTCGTGGGTTCGAGTCCCATCGGAGCTAGTTGTGAGACGGGTCGATTTTTTCTAAATACTTTATTTTCTATTTTTCTATTATAAAAATTGCATTGTGAATGCAAAAAACTAAAAATTAAAATAAGATTTCTAAAAAAGTTTACTATTAAGAGAAATTGTTTTATTTTTCCTGTAATCTTTACATAAACTTCTATCACATAAAATAATTTCAGATTTTTCTCTATGCAAACTTCGGAGATAAGGGGGGGAACGGTTTTTTTTTTAATTTTTCATCAGAAGTCGAAAACTATGTGGATTAAGAAAAAAATA
Organism: Crambus lathoniellus; assembly: GCA_949710035.1. Taxonomy (NCBI): domain Eukaryota; kingdom Metazoa; phylum Arthropoda; class Insecta; order Lepidoptera; family Crambidae; genus Crambus; species Crambus lathoniellus. The sequence continues at coordinate 9,477,771 of OX453299.1, read as the reverse complement.
AAAAATGTTTGAGAATATGCAAGCAGCGCTCTTTTATACGATACCATAAATGCCCTAATTTTTAAGACCCCTTTTCAGTCTCTGTTGCAAAAAATATTAATATTTTTATTTCTCTCTTATTTGCAAAAATGTTAGGCAAACGTCATCTAAAACTAATTCAAATTTCAAGTTGATAGCATTAGTAGTTCTCGAGATGTCTTGTGATAGACAGACTGAGTCTCACCTTATGGGTTTCATTTTACCATTTTGGTACGGAAACCATAACAATCAGTTTTAGTATAGAAAGAATTTAGTCGATTATATACGAATTATTATACGAATAGACGTCAGTGCAGTGAACTGTCAATAGGTGTTACAGAGCCAGAAACTTATCTGACCCGATGTTCAATTTTGGAACTAAAACATTTCCTTACAGCTTACTGACTACAACTTTCTTGGGGGCAGTAACTAGTGGCGCCTCCACCATCAAAATTTAAAAATTCATCATTCATGATCTCATGATCGAGCTTTTTCGAAGATGAAATATTGTTAAACGTCATTGTACTTAGATAGATATAGGAACAAATCCAAACGTAAAAGTAAAAACAATGAACTAAAGTACCTATCCCCTTTTATTAAACTCTTTGTAAGACTAATCAAAACAAATGATTTTTGTTTGTACCAACAACATTTCGGTAACTTTATAAATTACTAGCTGCTCTACGCGGTTATGCCTGCGTGACAGCCGTTACCATGGAAATATCCGAATAAAATGTAGCCTGAGATGTCACTCGAGAATTCATACGCTGCGGCAAGTTATACAGAAGACCGACCCGCTCTAGTTAGTGTTGGAAACACAATATTCGAAGTAATAAGCCAAGGTACAAAACACGACTTCATTTGTACAAAACACGACTATAATATTCCAGTATAGAATACAGAGTGTCAATTCTCAAATTCTCAATTTACAGAGAAATAGTAATTATGGAATATTCTTTCACTTGTCAATGTGTGCCTATGCTCAAGCAGTAGAATCAGGATGCTCTTATTGCGAGACTCGTATACATTTTACATGTAGTTGTTACGTCTTCATAAATGTTAGCGGATAGTTTATTTTTTTATGTCTATGATGTCTAGGATGATAGTAATTTAAATCTAAATCAACAACTTCACTAACACTTCTGAATTTTTCATGAGCGTAAAATTGGGATGTTGTAAAATTAACAATATTTCAGTAGAGATAAACATGGAAAACCGTAATTTTATGAGTCACCATTTGGGACTTAAAAATAATAAATATCCGTAAAAGTGCAAACCGTGGAGACATTCCGATCCCGTGCAAAAGTCACATCCGGATTATGACATACGAATTTCAAATTTTGGCCATTTGACATACCCACAATATTTCAGGGCCGTAATCACCCGAATCTATGCCAAAGAATTCATAAGAGACCTTGAAGCAGAGATACTTTCATTGCAACTAGTCGCGTCCCCTCGGCAGATAGGGCGTTGCAATTAGTTGACAAATCGACGTTATTGGCTAAGCCTTTTTCTCCATCATCGCCGCGAATTGAAGTGTGACGGGGAGTTGGCGACGCGCGCTCTCACCGCAGCGCTATGTCGTCGTCTTCTTGGTTCTGGGTATGTCCAATTTGTCATTACACGGTTTGACGCGCTCTCTTGGCTTTGGAGAATTTTGAAGTATTCCACGTAAAACTTCAAACGAATTTAAATCTGTAACGGTGATAAAGGTGGAGGCCGTAGGAAATTGTAAAATGTCAGACTATCAATTTTTATCTCGTATGTTACATAAATAAATAAATACTAGGAAGCTTAAAATGTAATAACTGTTATGCCAAACTTTAATAGCATGAATGAATATTGATGGGTTAGTGTTAATAAAACTGTTAGTCATATTTTAAACGTTTAATAATTTGTTTAAGACTTAAAACGCGGTTGTCGCCTCTCAGTCTCCGCTGTGATTATGAGCGCATCGTTGGCAATCACTCAAATAAACGCTTCTCTAAATTAGCATCCCTATATACACAGTGAACATCTTTTTAGGGTTCCGTAGCCGAATGACAAAATACGGTAAGTACCCTTATAGATTCGTTATGTCTGTCTATCTGTCCATATGTCACAGCCACTTTGTTCCAAAACTAGATTAGGATTACACAGTACTTGGTAGGTAGATGCACAAAGTAACTACGCGGGCGGTATGTATGTATTCTGTAAACACCTTTATGATTTTTAAATAAAACCAGAAAAAATAAAAAACTGAGGGGGGGCTCTCCCATAGTACTGAAACTTTTTTTATCAAACCTATTCGTGTGGGATATCTAATAGATAGGTTTTTAAAAATGACATTAAGGTTTCTTTAGCCCTTTCTTCTCCTAGTCAATATCTTGAAAGATAGACACTGCCAACCACCACTTCCTTTTTAAGGGGTAAAATGTGTCCACCCTCCTCCCCTCCTCTAACTTCTAAAATAAGAAAGTGAAATATAGAAAAAAAAATATGCTTAAGATATAAGATCTCATTAAATACTTTCAACGAAAATTGGTTTAAACGAGATATACTTACTTAGTCAGCAGTTTTTGAGAGTGATATAACGCATTTTCAAAATCGCAAATATAACTTTGTCACTATAATACAAATATGTACCTACTATGAAAAACAAAGTTATTTTTGGCTAGGTGTATGAAATAAATCGGTACGTTAAGTGGGTACGGAACCCTTCATGAGCGAGTCCAACTCGCACTTGGCCGATTTTTTATAACTTGTTTTTTTAAACAAAAGTTTTACCCGGTATACCTATCTAAAGTTGCGTTGAGTACTTGAGAAATAATTCTTTTATTTTTTCATTTTTATTTTTTTGATAGGTAATGATGCTTGTACTAATGCTGCCTTACGTACCCTGGTATACAGAAAAAAATCTAAATAACATCTTTTTGCACGACTATGTTTGTAACAAAACTCGACAATAATGGATTCCCAAAGGAAATTGCTGGTGGCTAAGACTCGACAATAATGAAATCCCATACAACTTTGTTGTGTCACCATCGGAGCAGCGCGGCAACCTCGGCTTTGTTCAAAGAAGGTTGTTAAAATAATGACCTGGTGGCACCCGTTCACGAGCATGACGCATGAGCCAGCCACTTCGCTCAACCATATGTTAGGGAACGTAAGGACCCGCCATTTGGATTGGAACAATGTTTGTAATGGTGTCTAATTTTATTTATTACTAGCGGCCACCCGCGGTTTCACCCGCGGTTTCACCCGCTTGGTTCCCGTTCCCGTGGGAATATCGGGATAAAAAGTACCCTATGTGTTATTACAGACCCAGATCCTTTCATTAGTTTTTGCGTGAAAAAGTAACAAACATCCATACATCCATACCCACAAACTTTCGCATTGATAATAAACTACACGACGCTATCCCGAGGGAATGTGATATTTTTCCGGGATAAAAAGTAGCCTAAGTTACTTCTTAAATTACATTAGCTACCTGCCAGTGAAAGTCCCGTCAAAATCGGTCCAGCCGTTTCAGAGATTAGCCGGAACAAAAAGACAGATAGACAGACAGACAGACAGACAGACAAAAATTGTAAAAAATAACATTTTATTATGTGTACCGTATATATAATCATATGCATGTAGTAAAAAGCGGTTATTTTAATGTTACAAACAGATACTCCAATTTTATTTATTTGTATAGATGTATAGACTAGCGGCCACCCGCGGTTTCACCCGCGTGGTTTCCGTTCCCGTGGGAATATCGGGATAAAAAGTATCCTATGCGTTTTCCAGCCTATAGTCTATCTCTGTTCTAAGTTTCATCCAGATCTGATTAGTAGCTTTTGCGTGAAAGAGTAACAAACATCCATACATCCATACTCACAAACTTTCGCATTTATAATATTAGTAGGATTTATATGGACTGTTCCAGTGGTTCCCGGGCGGGGGGTGCGGCGACGGGGCGGGGGGCGAGCCGCGCCTCTCGCGGGCCAAGCGCATCACGCAGCGACGGGGCGCCATCAAGCATCACAAGTAAGTAGTTAAGGAATTTAAAACCGGTCAAGAGCGAGTTGGACTCGCGCACCGAGGGTTCCGTACCATCATAAATTAAAATGTTTTCATCGGCGAGGCTAGATTCGTCAGAGCATTTGCGGTGTAGAATATTGTAGTTTTAGCACAGATTACTAAATAGTTACTATCTATGGTTTTAGGTCAACGACAGGTTTTGACGGATAGTGGAACAAATGTAATTTTTATTTTTTCTGTAATCTTTACTTAAACTTCTATCACATAAAATAATTTCAGATTTTTCTCTATGCAAGCTTCGGAGATAAGGGGAGGGGGGAACGGTATTTTTTTTACATTTTGCATCATATGCCTTAGTAGCCCCACTTCGAGTTTTCCGCCAACTTCCGAATGTACTTCAAATGGTTGAGGATTGTCTTGAAGATTTTTTCTTTAGGTCTGCTCTTTTTAGCCAATTTTCCCATTATTGAAAGTTGTAGTAACTCGTATAAGTCGTGCCTAAACACGTGGCCCAAATATGCAACTTTTTGTTGTTTGATGATTTGCGTTTCTGGTTGACCTGTCGCAGAACCTCCTCATCGGTGCCTTTCTGCATCATGCGTCTGTATGTCCACATTTTGGCAAGGAACGGCTCATCCCATACATAGGTACAGGCATCTCGACATTTTTCAATTGTACGTAATAAGCCTAGCACTTCCACTTACGTCCGATTCACTCACAAAATCATAGAATTCGACGAAATGTGCATTTAGCCTTCTTTGTAAAATTTTCTTAGTACTGTAAGTGAGAAGTAACGCTGTTGACGCGAACCGCTGCATCTGTTCCACTCATGAAGCTCGACAAGGTGTATCGATGAGCTCAGTGGCGCCGCCAATGGAAATAAATCAATTGCATTTTATTAAAGGCTTGGATTAAAAGTTTCGGTTATTTCGCGCTAATAGAAGAGCAAAATGCAATTTTTAATTGTTTTTTCATGGCCTCGAATATGAGCACCAAGTTATGGATCTCGATATTGCCAAATGTGGCCACTTTTGGCACTATTGAGATTCACGACTTATTGCGTAAGTTTGAGTTCTCAAAAGTATATTTATAAAATACATTCCACGCTTTCACCTGCGCGAAATAACCGAAACTTTTAATCCAAGCCTTTAATAAAATGAAATTGATTTATTTCCATTGGCGGCGCCACTGAGCTCATCGATACACCTTAATACTCTGAGGTAACTGGAGTTCTCACCCTGAATAAAAAAGTGTACCCAGTAAATTTGACATTTATGTATGTAGTGGCTGTCAGTTGTCTCATATGACATATGACATATATTTTTTAAAGTGTAGGTGAGACGGAAGACAGCCACTGTGTAATTTTTGGTGACAAAAAAGTGTTAGTACTGCACTCTCCAGTTACCTCAGTATTAAGTCGAGCTTCATGGTTCCACTTTTCGATTGATGATTGATTGATACCCTTTCTATCTTAATAGTTTATAGTCGCATCGAATTCGCAAAGTGAGCCTTTTTGGTCTCTTTGTACCGAAATAGTAGTCACAATGACGTGAACTTGGACATGAATCTATTCCGGGTTTGTGATCAAGACTATTCAGGATTTGCTTGTTTGTTTACTTGCTAAAGCAAATTGGTTCAGTAGTGGTTCTCTGCACTTATCGATTTGTAGAGTTTAAATGGCCAATGCAAGTAGACATCAGTTTCAAGTCACCAACATTTCTGTCAAATAAGATTACATGGGGGACATTTCCAACGCTTTGTGAGTAAGGAGGCTTATTCACAAACCGTCGGAAATGTACTCGACTGCGGAATGTATGCATTGCCAATTATGTCACTCAATTCAGAATAGGCAAAGACAAAGCACAGAGTTCTAATCCCATTCCCTTTCCGAACGGTTGTGAATCAGGGCGATAATATCTAAAGCTACTTCAATTTTGATTCACAAGGGCATGAGAAATCTATAAAATAGATCGTCAATCCCATAAATTTTAGTAATACTTAATAATAAAACTGACTACGTATTCAAACCATCCTAGAATCAGCCGGTAATATTTCAGAAAGCTTAAAGAATATGTCTGTTATTTAGGTAACTTCAATGTACACACTTTCATTCGCATTGGCTGCGCATCCTCATAACTTGAATTCTTGGCTCGAGCAGAGCAGTGCCGGTGCAATCGGTTGCTTGCCACTCACGACCCGCCTACACGGTTTTCATAATTATTCCATAGGTAAACACAAGTTCGTCATCAGCCATTTATGAAATTTTAGTTAGCAATTAGTCATAGGTCTTCATTGTGTTACTTTACTTGACGTCTTTAGTATAGTTTTGAAAACGCCCTATCAGTCGAGTGTGAAACACAATTTCCCTTTGTCCGTTTCGTTGTTTATGTTCGAATAACCGGGATTTCTTTCCGCTTATGGACGTTTCGAAAATACAATCGCAAAAGCAAATAAGTTATCAAGCTTCAGCTATACAGCAAACTAAACAAAAGAATAAACACGAATTAATGAAATGAAATGAACCTACATTTAAAATAATGAGAATTATTCTCAATCATTCCAGAGTGCACGAAGTGAACGGGCACCGCTTCGTGGCGAAGTTCTTCCGGCAACCGACGTTCTGTGCTTTCTGCAAAGAGTTCCTGTGGGGCTTCGGCAAGCAGGGTTACCGCTGTGTGGTCTGCCAGACCGCGGCCCACAAGCGATGCCACGACAAGTTGCTCGGGAAGTGCACTGGCTCTCCCGCGTATTCCGCCTCCACTGTGGTAAGTGTTTGTTGGGTGACCAAGACTGTGCTATGTCCAGTTCAGTGTTTCAACAAGCAGGGCTACCGCTGCGTGGTCTGCCAAACCGTCGCTCATAAGTGGTGCTATAACAAGCTGAAGTGCCATCTCCAGTGTATATTGACTCTACTGTAAGCTTTTGCTGGGTAATCAAGACTGTCTATGCCCACTAAAATGCCCACAAAGGACAACCGGTATGTGGATTGCCAGACCGCGCTCTACAAGTGATGCCACGACAAACGAAAAAAACCTAAAAAATACCTGCTATAGACCATTTTTTCCACTGCGTTGAAATTAAAAAAAGTCAAAAAATTCAAGTCCAGTAATATTTTTATTCTAATCAATTTGCCTAATAAAAGACTTCAACGCGTGAAAGGACTCCTAGTCCAGTGAATAGGGTTTAAAGCTTAAAGTGGTCCGGTAGTTTTGAATTTTTGATATGTTGTCTAGGATGGTTAGTGAGTATTTAAAATGCAAACAGCACAATTCCTCGCTCTCTCGTCCCTCCCTCGTCAATTTCTTCAGGTTTTCACCTAAACCTTCGTTTAGGTGCATTTGAGCCAGAGAAGAGTCTTCACAATGTTGTAGAGCATAACAATTTATTAAAATAATTAGGTAACACTTTAAATTTTGTAACTAGGACAGATAGTTAGATACTTTTTAAAACTGCACGGGCACCACAAATTTTCCGGAAAATTAGATCCTTTCAGTTTTAAAAAGTGCATATCTTCGAAACTATCTGTCCTAGAAACAAAATTTAAAACATTAATAATAGGAAATTTAATTCTCTACAACATTGTGACAAATGTTTTCTGGCTAAATACACCTAAACGAAGATATCTACTGTAACTTTTTTGTTTTTCACAATTCAACTTCGTCGCCATATACGACGACTAATGTAATTGGGTGTGTGTATGTACACACACACATACCACAATAGAACATGCGTTATAATTAGAACGCAAAAGAAATTTATTTATTAAGAAAATTATTCAAGAGGGACGACTCTTGGATGCGGACGGATGTTTGTCCCGCACCAGATCTGCTGCAACTGCAACCGTTGCTGCTTAGCTCTCATTACAGATACCGCAGAGCTTTCGAATCGATATCGTAGTTCCTTTGTTGTGGTACAGAATTGTTTCAAATAATAGACTTTAAAATCTATCTAGGTATCATCATTTAGAATCAAAGTCAAAAGAATTTTGTTGGAACTTTCCCATTTGTCACCCAATCTGTCTAAGATAGTGACAATTGGGATTTCAGCAATAATTTTCACACGTCTGATGTTTACGTTTGCTGCAGTACTTACGGGAGCGGTTCAAAGTGGACGTGCCCCACCGGTTCCGCCCGCACCAGTTCATGTCGCCTACCTTCTGCGACCACTGCGGCGCGTTGCTCTACGGCTTCTTCAAACACGAACTCAAATGTGAAGGTACCTTAACTTTTTTTACTACATTTAAATATAAAAAAAAAATTGACACCATCACGAACATTGTTCCAATACCAAATTATAGTAGCTTGAGGACTAGTGTTATGGAAATTGGAAACAACGACGTAACAAACCACATACACCCAGACCCGAGGAAATATTGAAGAGTTCGTTTTCAATATTTACTCGACCGGGGATCGAACCCGGGAGCTCTAGAGATAGCGGCACCTTGAAAACCGGTGCATACACCACTCCGCCACGGGGGTCGTCAAATAATAAGGGATAAGCTAAATTTAATGGCTGATGATGATGATGATGATGATGAAGCTAAATTTGGTAGGTACAGTATGATGCAATATTTATGGCGTTTATGAAGTTTGCCGCGGTGGCGCGTGGCGGCGTGCACCACCTCCACGCTTCTTCTACTTGCTAACACCAAAACTAAATTTTGAGGTCCCGGGTTCGATTTCTGGTCAAGCAATTACTTATACAACCGCCTCTGCGGTCTAGTGGTCCACACCACCGATTTCAGACCCAGAGGTCCCGGGTTCAATTCCCAGTGAGGGTACATAAATTGTATTCGGTTTGGTTGGTGGTAGGACTTGTTCTTAGTCCGCCTGGCTAATTACCACCATCTTATTTAAGTCTGACGCCATAACAATGATGTTTTCAGCATTATTGTGTTCCGACAGTTACAGATAAGATAGCCAGCTCTTCAGTGATTGAGGACTTCGGGAGTAGTGCGCTTCCACCTTCAGCCTTATCACCACTTAACATCAGGTGTGATGAAGGCTAAGTGCTACCCCGTAATAAATAAAAAAAACAACAATTGTTGACAATGAACTTTTTAAATATTGTCTCGTGTCTGGGTGTTTGTGATAATACCCGTTGGCGTGTCAATTTTCCATAACACAGAGGCTTAAAGCTAGTAAAAGGCCCACAGACTGTCTGTCCGCCAGCAACAGCCTGTCGGTTGGCCGCAATCGGTCAAACACTCACAGTTTTACATTAAAAAAAACTGAATATCATGGCCGACTGCGGTAGAGTGACAGGCCTGTTGGGCCCTTTAGCTCGCGATTAAAGCAATCTAAGCGATGGTGTCCATTAGTATTATTTACTATCACAATATTGTTGTTGGCCTTACTTCGCAGACGCCAAAATATTTGTATCATACTGTACGTAAAGCTTCGTTGGTTACTTGTCAGTCAGAGTGAAAAGCACAACTTAAATAAGTTATTGTATCAATAGTACGTTACAGTAGGTGGTTGTGATTGCTAGTGTGATACATTATTGGAAAAGACTGATAAAATAAAATGTTGCTCGTACAATAATTTGATGTGCTGCGAAAATACATTGCTGCATACAAGGACTAAGATTCCCTTTGATCAGTTTGAATAAGCTATCCAACCATCATTTATCACGATCGCTTTCATTCATTATATTTTGACAATATATACAGGTCGTCCCACGACTGTGCCACACGAAGGGAAAGTAGAATAGATATCTAGAAGACTTTGTTGAAAACGAAGTAGGTATATTAAAAAACGACCCGTCTCACAACTAGCTCTGATGGGACATGGTTGTGAGACGGGTGGTTTTTTTGTAATACTTCATTTTCAATAATAATTTGAAAGGAGACTGCATTTTTATTTTAAAAAGTAAACGAAATGCATTCCAATAATTTAAAAAATCGCCTTAGTATTCTTTTATCACCTCCGTGGCCGAGTGGTGTTCGCACCGGCTTCAAGGTGCCGCTATCTCTAGAGGTCCCGGGTTCGATGTAAATGGGTCCGGGTAAATGTTGAAAACAAACTTTTAAATATTTCCTCGGGTCTGGGAGTATGTGGTAATACCCGTCGTTGTTTCCAATTTCCATAATACTAGTGCTTAAGCTACTATACCTCGGTATTGGAACAATGTATGTGATAGTGTCCAATATTTATTTATTTATTTATCACATTTAGCGGGTTCGATTCCCAGTTCTGACTGGCGATTATTTGAAATTCTAGGAATACAGAGTTCGTTTTGTTTTTAAAGTAAAAATTAAGTCTTCTTTCAGTAAAAAATTATATTTACAGTATTTAAGACACTCTCCCTCCATGTAGCATAGTCGTGGGATGCCCTGTATACTTTCATCACCGGCCTAATATAAAGAAAATAAAAATTGATTTCTATTGCCTCAGCAATGCATACCATACTGAAAGCGATTGCGATAAATTCTGCAGTTACGTAAGTACATTTGAAGCAGGTATTGACAACGAGCCTAAGCATAGTTCGTAATTCAATATTGTTCGGATTTCTTGCCAACATCCTTTAGTTTTAGCTAAAGAGTAGCGAGAGATATTGGTTATACTGGTGTGGCATGTCAATTTGTTGTACAATGTTGTTTGGAATTGTTATTAACTTACATAGCTCAAAACTTAGTTCAAGAAAGTACATTAAAACCTACTAACTCAGTGCCAGTCAAACTAATTGAGACAAATAGGTACTCATTCACGCTTATCATAGAGTCACAATACGGTATTTTACTGATTTTTTTTTATTTCTTTAAAATGTTTTTCGAAATATTAGTTACACAAAACAAGTTTTCATTTTGAATTATCTTGAATATTTTCAAAGAGATAGGACTTCAAACTTTATAATTAGACAAGGACAGGACGCTATCTTAGTGACGTCAGTGGGTTAGTAGCGTCATAGTCACGCCATAGAAGATTTCGTTTTAGAAAGAGACAGCTATAGTCAAAATCAAACAGACTATAATTTTTTTTATTATAAAACAGATTAAAATTATTTTTTCACATTTGGTATTCTTAATTGCAATATTTTTTAACGTCATCATTAAATATCTACATTTCAACAACAGTAAAATACCCTATTGTTGTGTAGGTATGATATACCTTCCACAGAGGTGGTTAAAAAGCGGTTTTTTTAAGCATGTGGTGTCTTCTATTCTGCCGCCTGTTTTCTAACCGAGGTGCCAGAGCTATCACAACATTTGGAAAGATGGCGAAATTTTCCTTCGTGTTCTAATGACATTGTAACAGTTTTTCGATCAGGTCACGTGTAGGTACGTCTTACGGTCACGTGATCGTCTTACGGTCACGTGATCCTGACGCGAGTTTTTTTTACCCATTCATAAAAAGTGCACAACGCCGCTAAATAAGTTTTTACTTCAATATACAACTGCCGCTTTAATCAATGCCTTTTTAAATTTACTTGAACCATGCTTCGAACAAGAAGCTCTATGTTTTGCTATATCCGGCTCGTTCAAGGAGAAGCGGCGGGCGTCAAGCAGCGTGCCGCCGCTTGTATTATTGTTCTATCATTTCGCGCTCGCAACAGACGTCTTTCAAATAAAATAAGTCAATGTAGCGCACCACCTGTGCCCGTAGTGTAAGTTTTTATGTCAAAAAACGCAAACTATTTCGATTCCGTATTTATGTCAATTTGTATGAAAACTGTATTAGCGCCTCTAGCGGCGAGTAGCGCGCTTATGCAGTTTTCATACAAATTGACATAAATACGGACTCGCGATAGTTTGCGTTTGCTTTACTTACATAAAAACTTACACTAGGCCTTCAGGACACAGCACATTACATCAACTCGGAAAGGGATCGACACCGTATCGCCTTCGCCTCGCCGTCAACCAGGCGTCAACCTTACGCAAGCACGTAACCAAACCGGATCAGCGCCGGTACGTCGGCTCGGCTACGGCTAGGCGACGCCGCGCTTACGGCTAGGCGACGCCGCGCTTACGGCTCGCCGCACAGTGGTTCCATATTAAAAAAAAAAAAAGAATGAGAGAAAAAAATTATAAGTAAAAAAAAATTAAAAAAAAATGACAAAAAAACATTAATAAAAAAAATTTTAAGTTCATTTTCATTTTCAGACCACTGTGCGTAGAGCCGTAAGCTCGGGTACGGAGAGACGTGAGCGCGTGGACGACTAGCGGTAAGCGCGGGGATAGCAAGTTGAGCGACCCGCAAAGCGGTTCGTGAGCTGGTCCCGAGGCGAGGCGATTACGTTACGAATCCGATTTGTGTGCTTTGCAGTAGGGGGTTTCATACAAAGAATACTGAACCGCTCGAGTTGATACGTTTACGATCCCTTTCCGAGTTGATGTATGTGCTGTGACCTTTCTAATGCACAATTCGCCCGCGCCGCGCCGTCTCTCCTTGAATGAGCTGAATGAGCTCCTCGCTTACTGTCATGAACTCTTATCTGACTTATAACACGGTCGAGCTAACATGACACCTGCAGGTTATACCCCTCCCTCTCACTCTCCGGGCATGACAGAATCGAGTGAAAGAGACGGGTAGAAGAATCAAGGACACAAATCAGGGTAACCGAGCAAAATACGCACATGTTTACACATGTGCGTATTTTGCTTGACGAATTTAGGGAAAAATTGGTGACACAAATCTACTCATTACATTTTACGTTTTTCTCTGATATTAAAATGATAAAAGTTAATGCGATGTTATGCGAAAGTTAATTTTCTTTCGCTGAGTGTAGTAGATTTCTTTAGCTGTATAGCAAAACGTTTTTTCTGCATCTTTAGGAATGTTGAGGATGTTATACAATATCAACATTGAAGCGTTCCCAGCAAACCAGTTTATCAAGCATGCTTATTGTATAATTTCACATATTTAATGAACCGTCTATTAATAATAATACCCACAAACGCTAAACTTACCAAGTAGTTGAGAAAGGGTGTGTAATATATGATATAACAACATTTCGTATAATACTCACAAAATATAACAACACATTACAAAAAATCATTTCATATAACGTTCATTTTGTATAATCAACGAGTGATATAAATTCAAAATATATAATTTTAAACCGTATAATGAACATTTGATATACAAACGTTTCATATAATAAACATTTACTATAACACTTACATTGTATAATATTTAAAACACATAATGGTTATATAACATAACATCATTTCATATAACGTTCATTTAGTATAATCAACGAATAACTATTTCTGGCGCTTCACCGGCCGCTGCCGCGGCACGCTCGCTTCGCTCGCTCGGCTCGCGCTTTGTTTTGTTCACAGTTCTAACCTAACCTAACCTATTATAAATTGTTTTGTCACGGTTGTGGCTTTTTATGGCGGGGGGCTTCGCCCCCCGAGCCCCCCTTTCGTGCGCACTGTACCCCCCGTGCCCTCTGCTCCTTTGCCTACACTATACATTTAATTGACTAAATTGATGATTATATAAAACAAAATTATATCAAATGAAATTATTACATATGATGATTATATGAAATAAAATTATATCAAATGACCGTTATAGCAAATGAGTTTTATATAAAATATTTTTATATAAAATGAGCGTTATGTTAAATGATATTATATAAAATGATGATTATATGAAATAAACATTATGTAAAATGAAATTAGTTGAAGTGTTGTTATGACAAACGTTTATTATGTCATATGAACGTTATTGAAATGAAATTATACCAAATGAAATTATATCATTCATTACGCACCCGTTGAGAAAAGCTAAATATAAAACAAATAATTTTAATTATAGTACTTAACACAAATTATTTAATCAAATTATAAACTATAAAGTTTGGATGTTTAAATGTTTGTAACTCAATCACGGCGAAACGGCTGAACGGATCTGCCCCCTGATTCACGAACCCTCGGAAACGGAATCGGATTCGAATTCTGTGCTTAGTCTTTGGCTATTTTATAGTAAGTGATAGAGACAGTGGACACATTCCGCTGTCGGGAGCGTTTCAAACGGTTCTTGAATCACGGGGCTGGATGTAATTGGGCACAGAGCTACCTCTGTAGCTATTATGGTTTAGAATAGCTTATAGGCTACTTTTTACCCCAGAAAATATCTGATACCCTCGGGAAAACATCGTCTAGCAAGGTAGCTAGCACATGCGGGCAAAGCCACCAGCGGAAAGCTAATGTATGTTTTAAAAATCAATTTACTCATGAATTTTATGATCAAATTATTTTCACTTTTTTGCGTTCACAGTGCAATTTTTATTATTTTAAATTAAGTATTAGAAAAAATCTACCTGTCTCACAACTAGCTTCGATGGCACTCGAACCCACGACCTTTCACAACATGATCGCTTCATATGAATTAATCTAAATGGCATTTAAATTGCTTTGTTCAACTGAGGTTAATATATTTTGCGAAAGATCTATGAATAAATAACTGCGAAAAACATATTTTTTTACTTTATAATTATAAAATTCAATTCATTCAATAAATGCTTATAATTGGGCCTTTCGATCGGTACAGTAAAAATTATAGAAGTATTTTTTTTACATTTAGTGGGTTTGATTCCCGTTCAGATAGGCGATTATTAAAAATTCTTTGAATGCAGTTATTTCTGTGTTTTAAATAAAAATATAGTATTCTTTCAGTAAAAATGTTCTATCCACAGTATTTAAAGTACTTTCCCTCTATGAGGCATAGTTTTGGGACGCCCTGTAGGCAAGGTAAGGGCAAGATATTTAACAATTTGAAAAGTGGTTTACAACTATCCAAATAGCCAGCACCACAAATAGTACGTATACATTTTCTTGCAATTTAAAAGCCCGATGTATATCCAATGAGTTTTTCCCATAAGATAAAGATAGATAAAAATATTCTTTATTCACTTAGACATAATAAATATGTACTTATGAAAAGACAATACCATATCGCAGAAGCCAGAAAACATAGCCATTGTAGGCCATGAGCGCTGCTTTCTTTGATGCAACATGTTTCACTCTGTTTGAAACGCACACAAAACAATTTATTTATTTACCACTAGCTTTCCGCCCGCGGCTTCGCCCGCGTGGACTACACGAGGCTATCCCGCGGGAATTTAATATTTTTCCGGGATAAAAAGTAGCCTATGTTCCTCTCCAGGCTACAAAGTATCCCAAATTTTAGCTAAGTCCGTTCAGCCGTTTTGGCGTGATTGAGTAAAAAACATTCAAACATCCAAACATCTAAACTTTCACATTTATAATATAAGTAGGATAACATTAATATGCGAGTCACTATTAATACCACAGATCATTTTTTTTCTAATTATAAATCACTTTATTTTATTACGTTGTGCGTTGTGTTGTGAAAGCGACTTCGCTATTCTGCTGCGCCAACGCGAGCCCTCGTTGGGCCCAGTGTTGCTTTTCCTCCCCACCTCGTTTGGAGCTCGCTGAATGCCTCATCGTTGGCCGTGGGTGCTACTGTTGAGAACTACTGGTTCCCCTAACTCCTCACCAGCATTCCCCTGGCCCGTGGCACAGTAATGTGCGTCTATTTACGCATCGCCGTCCGCCGTTCCAGACGCTTCCAGGTTCCTTTTTATACTACTTTGTAAATAGTCTGTAAATAGTTTATAAATAGTTTAGTTTTCTTATTTTAATTGTATATACGAATACGTGCCCTTTTTATAGTCCTATATTTTACTTTATTAAATCTTATTATTTATTTTTCATCAACTCTTTTCTTTCATCTCCCTTCTCTAAATTCTAATTTAATTGTACGTTATCTTAAATTTTTTGAAACAAATGCTTTGGAGGATATGTTTAAAACGCTGGACTGGAAAGGACGTGGCGTTAACATCAACGGCGAATACATACTCACACTTGCGATTTGCGGACGACATCGTCATTGTGGCCGAAACGTTGCACGATCTTCAACACATGCTGAACGGCCTAGCTGATTCCTCTCAACGCATCGGTCTTCGGATGAACTTGGACAAAAGCAAGGTAATGTTCAATGAACATATTATTCCGGAACCGATTGCAGTACAAGGTTGTACTCTCGAAGTTGTCTCGGAGTACGTATACCTCGGGCAAATTATGCAGTTGGGTAGAAACAACTTTGAGAAGGAAGCCAACAGAAGAATACAGCTGGGCTGGGCAGCGTATGGGAAGCTTCGTCGGGTCTTTACGTCACCTATTCCACAAAGTCTAAATACGAAAGTCTTCAACCAGTGCGTCCTACCTGTTATGACATACGGAGCCGAAACGTGGACACTCACGGCAGGGCTGGTCCACAAATTTAAGATCGCTTAGCGAGCTATGGAAAGGGCTATGCTCGGAGTTTCTCTGAAGGATCGAATCCGAAACGTAGTAATCCGACAGAGAACCAAAGTAATCGACATAGCCCACCGGATTAGCAAACTGAAGTGGCAGTGGGCCGGCCATATAAGCCGCAGAACCGATAACCGCTGGGGTAAACGAGTTCTAGAGTGGAGACCGCGTATGGGCAAACGTAGTATAGGACGCCCTCAGACTAGGTGTAGCGACGATCTTTGCAGAGTGGCTGGCAAGAGCTGGATGAGAGCAGCCACTGATCGTGCTCGATGGCGTACTCTTGGAGATGCCTATGTCCAGCAGTGGACGTTAATAGGCTGATGATGATTATCTTCGAAGAAATTCGAAATTCCTTGGTATTACCTTAGATTCACGACTACAGTGGGATCCACATATTGAGGCCTTGTCGAGTAGACTCAGTTCTGCTGCGTTTGCAGTAAAAAAGATAAGGCTATTAACTGATATTGAAACGGCAAGACTTGTTTACTTTAGTTATTTTCATAGTGTCATGTCCTATGGCGTGTTGTTGTGGGGCTCAGCAGCCAATATTGGAAATATTTTTGTACTTCAAAAAAGAGCGGTACGCGCCATTTACAGCCTCCACCGGCGCGATTCATTAAAAGTTTTGTTTAAAGAAATTAATATACTAACCTTAGCAGGGCAATACATCTATGAGAATATATTATATGTTAGGAAACATCTTGACTCATTCACTAAGAATAGTGATATTCATAATTTTAACACAAGAAATAAAAATAGGCTTGCCGTTCCAAAATTTAGACTTGAAAAAAGTAGAGGCTCGTTTTTGGGAAAAGGCATAGCATTCTTTAATAAAGTTCCACAAGAAGTAATCGAGCTGCCTATAAATAAATTTAAAAAACATGTTAAAAAGACGCTCTTAAGCAAAGGCTATTACAAAGTAGAAGATTATTTAAATGATCACAACGCTTGGTTGTCATAATTATAGTAACACTAACAATGTATAAAAGGAAAATATTCCTATACATAAGTATGAGAATACTTTCCTTCAGCATTAGCTTTTTGTATAAATTTTATTATTGTATCATTTTGTCCAGCAACGACATAATTTTTTTTTTTTGTAAATGCGTTGCTTCTGTTAAAGCTGATGAGTTTTTTTCGCCTGTTTTTCTTGTCAGTTAAAAGATGTCCATAACAGGTAGGTAGGTAAAAAAAATTTGGACGATTCATAAGCATTAATTTTATTTAATCTATATGAATAAAAAATTTATGACTATGACTATGACTTCAATAACGTGATAGTTATCCTTGCTATCGTATTTAATTATGAGAGTAGTATCATCACATCAGCGAATAAAATACATTGTTGAATGATGACGTTTGGTAAATCATAAATATATAACAAAAACAGTAATGGACAAAGGATGGTACCCTGAGCTACACCGAAGCCATTAATCAATTCAAACATTATATTTTAATTTTTATTCATTTACTGTTTGAGGACCTAGCAATCGCACTTATCAGGTAGGTACTTTATTGAACATTGAAATTCTTGATTGCGGTCTACGTAATACATACCCAACATTTTATTAGAAACTAGCTGAGCGTCGCGGTATTTTTCCCGCATAGCTCCCGTTTTCGTAGGAACATCAGGTCAAGGAGAAGCCTCTCTTATGTGCTATTATTAAAATCTATATAACATTGAACAGGTTTCAGACTAAGATCTTCATCTACCATCTAGCCACATCAACCAAGAGGTTGTTGAGAAATTTCAAATGCAGTTAACACAACATAACATACCGAAGAAAGAACTTATTGTTTAATATTGATCACCCGTCCAGCTACCGACCATTGTGAAAGATGCTTAGCCACACAATCGTCAGTGGAATAAGCTAACCACTGCAACATCTATCAAAATAAAAACACCTAAAACATTTATATGAAATCTGTAGGTCCATAAAGCCAATTATATTTCGTTGAAGTCTTTTAAATTTAACAACTTAATTAGACATGAATGTGATATTTTTCCGGGATAAAAAGTAGATTATGTTTTTCTCCAGTCTACAAAGTATCTGTGTCCCAAATTTCAGCAAAATCCGTTCAGCCGTTTTGGCGTGATTGAGTTACAAACATCCAAACATCCAAACTTTCACATTTTAGTAATATATTAGAATTCAACTTGCAGTGTATGACCGTTTGGGTCAAATCTTGCAAGCTAAATTTGACCTACTTCCCAGCATCCGATTGTCCTGAAACTTTATTATCGATGACACACAGCTTAGTCTGTGACGCCTTGACAGAACTACGTCTTTGTTTTGCACTCGTAAAATTTTATTCCAAATAATAGTTGAAACCCGTTATTTATTTCTAAGGGTTAAAGTGTTTGTTACATTAAGTGTCAGTGTATAAATTTAATAAAGTGTTAACCTGAAATAAGTGCTATTTACTGCAAAATAAGCTGAAATACAATAATCAAACTACCACCAACGGCAACTTCGTGCCCGTCAGCTGTTGTGTCAGTATAAGTGCGTGCGACTCTCGTTGTTGTGCGGCGGTCGTGTGTGGTACGTTCGGGTCATAATCGCGTGCGTATCTTTAGCGCGATACTCGCAACGTCATCGCCGGGCGGCTGGCTATAGATCAAGCAGCGCAGATATTTGCACTAATAAATTGGCGAAACAGTCTCCGTAAGGCTTATACGATGTTTTGCGCTGGATGTAATAGTCCTTTGGACGATACCAACTCTTTGAAATGTAATGCATGTGATTCCCATTATTGCCTTGCATGTTTGAATTTTGGAACATACAAAAAAGCAAGTGATCTCGACCCAGACCTTCTCTCCAAATTAAGATGTCCTTCCTGTACAAACGTCTCACGCAGGAAGCGAGGCAAAGAGTTGCCTGCTGCGCTTACATTGTCACCGTTGTCGAGTAACAAACCTACACCATGCACACCAATTACCATCGAAAGCATCAGTACACTCCTCGACCAAAAATTGGCCCCCACCTCTAGCATGATGATTAATTCCCGAAATATGTTGATTCAGGAGGTCAAAGGATTAATTACTAGTGAAATTACTAATTTAATGAAAGAACTGAGAGAAGAATTTACAAAAACCACAGATTTCATAATGGAGGAGGTGAAGGATCTAAATAAAAAAATTAAAGAGAAAGACAACATTATATTGACCTTACGGAGTGAACAAACAGAACTGAAAAATGAGTTGTCACTTATTCGCAATCGTTGTGAGACTATTGAAAAACTGTCACGTGACCGGAATGTCGAACTGCAGGCTGTGCCGGAAAACCGTAATGAAAACGTTATGACCCTGTTTAAGTCACTGTGCGACACTATTAAATTTCCGATATCAGAAACAGATATTCATGCATGTCGTCGTGTTGCTAAGATGGACAGCAAGTCGAAGCGACCACGTAACATAATTGTTACTTTGAGCTCACCGCGTATGCGAGACGAAATTATTTCTGCGACTCACCGCTTCAATAGAGAGAACAAAAACAACAAACTCAATAGTCAACATATAGGTATTGTGGGAGAATGTCACCAAATCTATGTTTGCGAACATTTGTCACCTGATAAAAAACAACTGTTTGCTGCAGTCAGGCGTTTCGCTAAGAGTAATAGTTATGTACATTGTTGGGTTAAATTCGGACAGATTTACCTACGTAAAACTGATACAGCAGATCAAATATTAGTAAAAAATGAAAATATGTTGAAGTCCTTAAAGTGACTAATATGTCTAAAATGTTTAAAATGTATATGTGGTCTTACACCTGATTTTATGCAGTGTATTCTTGTAAATATTTTGTTTTCACTTATATTACCGCGTACTTTCTTTTCTACTGTGGTTGATTCAATTACACTAATTAATGGTTGTCGCAATTTTCTTAGTAATAATTATAAACAAATGTTATCTTGCAAGTTATTTAAATTTTTACTTTTTTGCATTCACAATGCAATTTTTATAATTGCATTTTATAATTTAATTATAAAATTTTTATCTTACTACATTAACTATAGTATCTATCAAATTATTAATAACACTAGCAGCATCTTATCACTATTATTCGGAAATTTAATAACAAAATTGCTTCATAAATTTTATTTTTACATTTTCTACTTAATAAATTGGATGTATTTAATTATTTTATTTGTTATGTATTACTTACCACTTTTTTTACTAACCCCACTCCCAAACTTCAGAATTAATCATAACTTGATTTTGGTAGTCTTACTTCACTTATTCTTAGTCTCACTTATTCTGCTGGCAAAGACCTAGAAATAAGTTTATTTTTAAATTGTGAAAATATTGATGTGTTATGTGTTACTGAACATTGGTTAAAAGAATATGAATTATTGTTAAATTTGGATAATTATAGTGTTGTAAGTTCATTTAATAGAAAAACTACAATAAGGGGGGGTTCTTTAATAATTTTACCTAATAACACACAATATAAAGAGCGAAAGGATATAGTATCCCTCTCTGTTGAACGAATTTGTGAGATATCATGCGTGGAACTTGAACAAATAATTATAATCTGTGTATATAGCCCCCCTGGAGCAAATTACACAGTCTTTGAGTCCACTATGGAGGATGTTTTGAAAATATGCTGTCGTAAGAATAAAAAAATTGTAGTTTGTGGAGATTTTAATATAGACATCTTAGATATTAAATTAGCACAACTCTCCAGTAAATTCCTTAATCTTTTTAAATCATTTAATTTGCTTCACACTTTTAATGAACCGACGCGAATTACGCCAACATCGGCTACTTGCTTAGATAACATCTTTTCCAACTGTAACTTAATTGAGAAATCGGTAATTAATATTATTAAATCCGACCACAGTGGACAACTAGCTTCTTTTGAGCACTATAATGTTATTCCTAAACGCGAAGTAATTTGCAGGCCAATACCGAAACGTGGTATTAATAAATTTAGAAATAATGTACAAGATAAAATTCAATGTTTGCCAGCTTCTGCTGACGCTAATAACTCTTATCAATCATTATTTGATATTGTTGAAAAAGAATTTAGTAACAATTTTAAACAAAAAGTTATAAAGTGTAATGATCGTAAGAAGTTTAGTGACTGGGCCACACCTGGTATTTATAATAGCAAAAGAAAGTTATTTGAACTCTATGCACAAAAAACGACTTCCTGTGATCCTAGCTTCATTGAATATGTCAAGAAATATTCAATAACATTTAGGAAAGTATGTGCTTTGGCAAAATCAAGGTATATTTCAAATAAAATTAAATCATCTGAAAATAAAATAAAAGCTACCTGGAGTATTATAAACCAAGAAACTGGCAAAACAAAAAGCAAAATTAATTCATTTAACTTAAAAATTAATGATCAGACTTTTGAATCAGATATTGAGGTGGCTAGTGCTTTTGAAGGTTTCTTTGCTCGAATACCGTTAGAAACTACTAGCAGACTTAATTCTTGCCCCAACACCGCTGTCTCTCTTATGGAATCTAGTGTGAACAAGTGCCAGGAAACATTTAGTTTTAGCTATGTCACTACCGAAGATATTATTAAAGCATTCAAAGCAATAAATATTAAGAAAACAGAAGATCTCTGGGGCATATCTACAAGTATCATCAAATCAATAATTGATGTGATAGCTCCATCATTAGCAATAATTTTTAACCAATGTATAAGTGAAGGGGTCTTTCCTAATTTAATGAAGAATAGTAAAATTATTCCTCTGTTTAAAGCTGGTGACAAAAGTGACCCAGCAAATTTTAGACCTATATCCATACTACCAGCAATAAGTAAAATATTTGAGAAATTAATTTATGATCAACTTTTAGAATATTTTAAATTAAATAGTATATTGCATGAGAAACAGTTTGGTTTTTCAAAAGGTAAAAGTACAACTGATGCTGGGGTTGCATTTCTAAAACATGTACTTGATGCCTGGGAGGACAAGCAGGATGTAATAGCTATTTTTTGTGACCTTTCCAAGGCATTCGATTGTGTTGATCACCAAACACTATTAAGGAAGTTAAAACATTATGGTGTTTCTGAAATGTCAGTAAGCCTTATGCATTCATATCTGTATGAAAGAACTCAGAAGGTAGTTATTAATAAAACTGAGTCTACCGGAGCTCCCATTACTATGGGCGTACCCCAAGGATCAATATTGGGCCCGCTGTTGTTTTTAATATACATAAATGACCTTCCTTACTACGCGAAGAATTTATGTGAGACGGTGCTATTTGCCGATGATACATCTCTAGTCTTTAAAGTAGATAGAGGTGATGACTGTTCTGACGAAGTAAATAGTGCTCTTTCAAAAGTGTCACATTGGTTTAATAGTAATAATTTATCATTAAACTCAAAGAAAACTAAGTGTTTAAAATTTTCGTTACCTAATGTAAGACAAGTTGATTTTCATATTAGACTAGACGGCGATACAGTCGAATTCATTAACAATACAAAATTTCTAGGTATTATATTAGACTCGCGACTACAATGGGATCCTCATATCGAAGCCTTGGCGAGTAGACTCAGTTCGGCTGCATTCGCAGTTAAGAAAATAAGGCTCTTAACCGATATTGAAACGGCTAGAATAGTCTATTTTAGTTATTTTCATAGTGTTATGTCCTACGGCCTTTTGTTGTGGGGCTCAGCCGCTAACATCCAAAGTATATTCGTGCTCCAAAAAAGGGCTATTCGCGCCATTTACAACCTCCGATCGAGAGATTCTTTAAGAGATCTATTTAAAGAAATAAACATTTTAACTGTTGCAGGACATTACATCTATGAAAATATAATTTATGTGAAAAAGTATTATAATACATTTGTAAAGCAGAGCGATATTCATCGCTTTAACACAAGAAATAAAGATAAACTTGTCGTTCCCAAGTTTAGGCTAGAAAAATCCAGAGCCTCATTTCTGGGGAAAAGCATAGCCTTTTTTAATAAAGTTCCACAGCATATAATTGAACTACCATTGCATAAATTTAAATGTTACATTAAAGAGTCGCTGATGAGCAAAGGATACTATAAAGTAGACGATTATTTGAATGACCGCAATGCATGGTCATGATGTAACACATAACATAATCACTGTTTAATATGATGTATTTTTATACTAAGCAATTGTTGTATTAGTAACGATATGTTTTTTTTTGTAAATGTCGTTACCTAACTAAGAAACGCTGGCAAGTTTCTTGCGCCCATTCTTCTTGTCAGTTAAAAAAGTCTTGAATGGGTGGTAGGAAAATATTGACGATTCATAAGTACATATTTATTATGTCTAAGTGAATAAAGAATATTTTTATCTTTATCTTATCTTATCTTACCTCAGTGTTGCTATTCAGTCAGTCCAAACATATTTAATATTGCATTCCACTTAGCATTTTTGTTTGAAGGTTTTATTAAATTATTTGTTTAAGGATGGCTTCCATTGGATTATCCGTTTATTATCAGAACGTACGAGGACTGAGGACTAAGTGCCTTGATATTTATAACGCAATCTTATGTCATAATTATGATATACTTTTATTCACTGAGACATGGTTGCAGAGTGACATATTGGATAGTGAACTTTGTGATGCAAGATATGACATCTTCCGATGTGACAGAAATTTGGAATTATGTGGTAAGTCTAAGGGGGGAGGGGTAATGATTTGTGTGCGTAAACAACTCGAGTCTACGGTCCTGTGTGACTGGGAAAGCGATACTGCCGAATCCATTTGTGTTCGCGTGCCGGCGCAAGCAATATCATCGAATAAGGACTTATTTATTATTGTTGCATATACGCCGCCTCAGTCGCGCGGGTTCGCCGATCGTATTGAAAAATTATTAAGTAATATATCGAAATTGGTAGATTGCCATCAAGACTGTCATTATTTATTGGTGGGTGATTTCAACTTACCCTGCATCAGATGGGATAAGGGAGATAGTACAGTAGTTCACCAGGGATGCATCGACATGCAAAACACCGCTATGGTACTTTTAGACAATCTTAACTTTCTCAATTTTAAACAATACAACTTTATTCAAAATTCAAAAGGCAACACTCTAGATCTTTGCTTTAGTAATGTTTGTTTGGAGGTCGCTCGTTCGTCACAGCCTCTATTAAATGAAGACAGCTATCATCCTTCAATTAATATCAATATTTTAGACTTAAAGTTTGTTCAATTTAAAGAAAAATATAACAATCGATTTAAGTTTCATAAGGGTAGCTACATCATGATAAACAAATACTTAAGTGATATTAACTGGATTGACATTTTATCACATGATTGTATTGATGACGACGTCAATGCTTTCTATAAAATACTGCATGAGTGTTGCACACTCTTTATTCCTATGGGTAAGCCATCGAATACACAATACCCAATTTGGTACAGTCACGCTCTAATTAAGATTATAAATAAAAAAAACAAAACACACAAAAAATGGAAACGTTTCGGTAATCCCCGCGATTACGACGAGTTCTCAATGCTGAGACATAGAATGAAGATAATGCAGGATGAATGCTTCAGAAATTATACGCGCGGGATTGAGTCAAAATTACGCTATTCGTCGAAACATTTTTGGTCATATGTTAAAGCAAAACGAGGTGGTACAAATTACCCTAAGACGTTCTCACATGAAAACACTATTTACACAGACGGTCAGCACATTTGTAACGCATTCAATAAATATTTTGAGAGTGCCTTTCTCGGCTCATCGCGATCGTCCGGGCCCAGTGGTCGTTCATCTTGCGAGACCGCACTCAACGATGAAATTATCTCTCGTATTGCAATTAATCCATCAATTATAGAAAAACATCTTTCTAGTCTGGACAGTTCTAAGGGTGCAGGTAGTGATGGCATACCTCCTATTTTCTTTTCTAGGTGTGCTGAGACGTTAGCTTTTCCAATATTCATACTTTTTACAAAATCATTAAAACAGGGAATTTTTCCTACTGCTTGGAAAGAAGCGCATATTATTCCAATTCATAAAAAAGGCCCAAAATCATTAATTTCTAACTACCGCCCTATTTCTATTTTAAACGTTATCCCTAAAATTTTTGAAAAAATAGTATACTCACATATTTATCCGGTGATCACTAAAGGCATACCGACGACACAGCACGGTTTCTTGAGGGGCCGTTCCACTGTTTCCAACCAAGCTCTCTTTACAAATTATGTTCTGAATAAAATGGAAAATGGTGGGCAGGTCGACGTGATCTACACGGACTTCGAAAAAGCGTTTGATCGTGTGGATCACGCCATCTTGATCCAAAAACTTGAATCATTGGGGATTCACGGTGACTTGCTAAGATGGATTATCTCATATCTCTCCAATCGTTCGCAGGCGGTCGTATTGGGTGGTTTCAAGTCTGACTTCATTACAGTCCCGTCAGGTGTTCCGCAGGGCTCGCAGCTTGGCCCTTTATTCTATAATGCTTACATACATGACATTTCCACTTGTTTCACTAGCGCTGAACATCTTTTATACGCCGATGACAAAAAAGTCTACATGAAAGTGAATTCGTTCTCTGATTGTATGTTAATCCAACAAGACCTTAATAACCTGATGTCCTACTATGTAGATAACAACATCACAATCAGCATTAATAAATGTCAATGTATCAGCTTCACGCGCAAAAATAAGCCAATTCTGTTTAATTACAAATTTAATGACACGGTAATTGAAAGGGTCGAGGGGGTTCGAGATTTGGGCATCTGGCTTGACTCTAAAATGACGTTTTCACCTCACATTGATGACATAATTAATAGATCTTATCGCAGTTTGGGTTTCGTTATGCGAACCTGCAAACCTTTTACGCATATTGACAGTCTTAAAATTGTCTACTATGCCTATGTTCGTAGTGTGTTGGAATATGCTTCTGCTATATGGTCGCCGAATTACGCCATACACGTAGACAGAATAGAAAAAATTCAGAAAAAGTTTGTAAACCACCTTAAGTATAAATTTAAATTAGATAAATCCGCTTACGCAGATACTTGCCGAGAGCTCGAAATTCTAACTCTTCGTGAGCGACGTCTGGTCCTGGACATGGGTTTGCTGTTTGATGTACTGCGCGGGCGTCTGGATTGTCCTGAGCTCCTTGAACAAATTTCTTTCAAAGTTCCTACTCGCCGTACTCGCCATACACAACTTTTCGCCGTTCCATCCCATAAAACCAACTATGGTATGAATGCAGTAATGTCTCGTATTGTTAAGGAATACAACTTGCATTTTAGCGAAGTCGATCCATTTATAGGAGGCAAAGGTGTTTTTATGAACGGGGCGAAAGACATTCTGTTTTCTCAGTAACGCTGTTCAAATGCACATTTGTTCTATTCTATTTATTTATTTTTATCAAGGTTTGTGTGTGGTTATGTGGTGTTATAGTATTGTATTTTGTTCTAATATTATGTATAAGTAGATTATTTTATATTTAACTTAGGTATTTAATATTTTTATTAGATGCTGCTAGTGTCAATTTAACAAAAACACTCTCTTGTAATTTTACATATTTTTAAAGATAGGTACTTACTTTAAACTGTCATAAAGGCGTATTATTATTTTTCACTGTGGGCAACTTTTTGGCCGAAGATGTAACTGTTTTAGTTAAGTTTGTCTTTCTAGTTTAAGTATGGCTGTTGTTGTCACAATAAATAAAATTAAAATTAAAATTAAAAATGACAATAATCTTCGATCATATAAACCCTAGATACAGAATTCCATACTAAATGCGCTTGAAAAAGTGATTCCACGTAGTTATACTTATAGATATTTAAATTCCGAATACTGCCGTCATCACATTTGATATTCGACCCTAAGCAACAGTAATTGCATTTAAATTCGGTCGGCATGGAAGTACTTACGATCTTATTATATGGAAAGCTCAGATGGTCGGCCGACGCTAGAACAGCGAATCGTATTTCGTCATGTCTGCATCTCTCTCTTACTAACGCAAATAGAAGAAACGGTTGCGCGGCAAGGAATATTGCAATATTTTAGTATAAATAATGAAATTATGATAGTTTCAGTACATGTTTGACTTTAAATTAATTGTGCAATTATACTTACGTTAAATACTGGCTGAAAATATGATATTACATCTCTTTTTTCCCTTTTTTCGAATTGTTTTTGCGCATATTCTCAGCACATTTAGGCGTCGTTTCGCCGGGCGGTCAAATGACTACTGAGAGCTATCTAATGCTCCCTTTCGAATGGAGCATTCGTTGGCGGCTTCACTTTCTGTGCGTTTACGCTGTAAACCCTAGGTTTATATGATCGAAGACAATAATGTTATTTTGAGGTGAACATAGACTAAAGCATTTTTCAAGGTAATGTAACTTTCGTACAAGTAGTACAATACAGGGACCGTACTCTGCAACGCAAATCTGAAACTTCAGTTAGCCCCACCCCTTTCACTCGATTCTGTGATAGCTCGAGAGTGAGAGGGACGGGTATAACGAAGTTTCGGATTTTGCGTTTCAGAGTAGGCCATCAGGTACGCTCAAATGAGCAGAGCAGCATCGAAATGTAAAATCAGGGTGCCTACCATCAACTATAAGAAAGCGTAGGAAAAATGTGATAGTAAAAAACCACGAGCCCTATAAGTAGCTTTAAGGCGGGATTCGAACTCGAGCTTCCGGGAATCCGGCCAACCAACCAACTAAGCCACCGAAAGGCTTACACGATAATAGAACAATTTTTCCGCGCCCGGCGCGCTACTTGACGCCCGCCGCTTCTCTTTGAATGAGCTGAATGAGCTCCTCGCTTAACTGTAATGACGCGGGCGGAAAGCAAGTATTATATTATGTATAAAAGCTTGTGTTGGTAACCATGTCTAATTAAGTTGTTACATATAAAAGACATCAACGAAATATAATTGGCTTTATGGACCTACAGATTTCATATAAATGTTTTAGGTTTATGTTTTTATTTTGATAAATGTTACAGTGGTTAGCTTATTCCACTGACGATTGTGTGGTTAAGCAACTTTAACAATGGTCGGTAGCTGGACGGGTGATCAATATTAAACAATAAGTTCTTTCTACGTTATGTTATGTTGTGTTAACTACATTTGCAATTTCGTTTACATCCTCTTGGTTTTAAATTAGATGTGGCTAGCTAGATGGTAGATGAAGATCTTCGTCTGAAACCTGTTCAATGTTATACAGATTTTAATTATAGTACATAAGATAGGCTTCTCTTTAACCTGATGTTCCTACGAAAACGGGAGCTATGCGGGAAAAATACCTGCTCAAATAGTTTCTAATAAAATGTTGGGTATGTTAATACATACCCAACATTTTAAAAATCTCTACGTAATCTCTAGGTCTACGTTATCGTAGACCGCAATCAAGAATTTCAATTTCCAATTAAGTACCTACCTGAAAAGTGCGATTGCTAGGTCCTCAAAAAATTAATGGAGGAAAATTGAGGAGATTATGTTTGAATTGATTAATGGCTGTGGTGTACCTCAGGGTACCATTCTTGGTCCATTACTATTTTTGTTAATGATTTACGTCATCAATCAACAATGTTTTTTATTCGCTGATGATACTACTCTCATAATTAAATACGGCAGCAAGGATGACATTAAAAATATTGCAATTCATAATTTAAGTGAAGTAATTAAGTGGTTAGAACTAGGTAAATACTTAACCTTAAAATTAACATGAATAAAACGAAATTGATTCAATTTAAAACTCATATCATAACTCTATACGTAGGCATATTGACATTGGTTATAATAATAATAATATAGGGAAGTGGCAGAAGTTAAATTTTTAGGTATTAATAGAAAAAATAAATCTGTGTTCTGTGGTGTTAATATTGACAGTATGTAGTTGTAATTGGAAATCGCATATTAATGTTATGGTTAATAAATTAGATTGTTTTATGTACGTTTTAAACAGAGTGAAACGTGTTGCATCGAAGAAAGCAGCGCTCATGGCCTACCATGGCAATGATTCTAGGATTCTGCGATATGGTATTGTCACAAATTAACTACGCGGGCGGTTGCCGGAGGTATTGTATTGTGGGGAAACTCAGTGGATACGCATCGGGCTTTTAAATTGCAAAAAAATGTTTACGTACTATTTGGATAGTTGTAACCACTTTTCAAATCGATCAGGTCGATTTTTTCTAATTTTCTAATCTTTATAAATAATAAAAATTGCATTATGAACGCAAAAAAGTGAAAATAATTTGATCATAGAATTCATTAGTAAATTGAGTTTTTTAAACATACATTAGCTTTCTGCTCGTGGCTTTGCCCGCATGTGCTAGCTACCTCGCTACCTACCTACCTAGCTAGACGATGTTTTCCCGAGGGCATCAGATATTTTCCGGGGTAAAAAATTGCCTATATGCTATATTCTGAACCTTAATAGCTAGAGAGTTAGCTCTGTGCTCAATTACATCCAGATCCGTTTTGAGTTAAACATTTAATAACATCCAAATTTGATTTAATAATTTGTCTGAGTACTATATTATTTTTAGACGATTCATTAAATATGTGATATTATACAATAGGTAGGTATGCTCGATAAACTGGTTTGCTGTTAACGCTTCAATGTTGGTATTGATAACATCCTAAACATTCCTAAAGATACAGAAAAAACGTTAAACTATAGGTACAGCTAAAGAAGTCTACTACACTCAGTGAAAATTAACTTTCGCATAACATTGCATTAACTTTTATCGCTTTAATCAGAGAAACGTAAAATATAATAATATAGATTTGTGTCACCAAGTTTTCCCTAAATTCCATGTCGACTATTTAGAGTCGTTCACTTAACCGAGCAAAATACGCACATGTTTACATTTTTCATTAAATTATTTTCTTTTGAAATATCGTGTGCTGTGTCGTGCTACATCAGTTGTAATAAATGTGTCACAAATATGATAATCAGTGGATCAAAAACAGTCATATTTAACCTTTCTCAAGTGAAACCAGGTCGACATCCTCACTATTTATAAATTATTTAGAGTGACAGTAGGATACGTTATTTATAGAACTAAGAAATACGCACGTCTTGTTCTAATACTGATTACTAACGTGGTATATATAAGATGATATGTGTATGTTTTAATCTTAATTACATCCTATTTTTAACAGCTTCCAAAGCTATTAATTATCATCATCGCCATTTACTTTAACAACTTTAATAAATTGTGTACTTAAAATTATTGTAATGATCATAATTCATTGCATTCTAATCTAAAACTACTACACACATTACAATTTGACAAAAGTAGATTAGGGAATATGGGAACGGGAACTAAAACGAATTAAGAAGCTGTTGTTTGATTAGATAATAGATATCTACTATCTAATCAAACATATTTACTTAAGTATATAAATAATGGTCAATAAAAGGTAGTATATCATGACCAATCGATCACCTGGCATTCCCGTGGTGGGCTGATGTATTATGAGGGCGGGCGGCGGCGGCGCGGCGGCAACGGGCGGGCGGGCGGCGCACCTGACGCGCCCGCGCCGCCCCGGCAGTCTGCGCGCTCCCGTGTCGAGGGCGGTCGATGCGCCCGTGCCGTGCCGCGTTGCAATGCCTCTGTATTCCGAACATATTTCGAACATGTATTATAGTGGGTCGCCATCCTATTCCGGATCGCCGTACAGTAGTTATGGATCAGTGTCATCTCTCGGATCGTCGTACAGTGCTCCATACCTCAACCCTGGAGGAAGTTACAGCAGTCACTCCTCGCTCGGAGGCTATTCGCGTACAGCTTTACCCTCGAGATTCATCTCCAGCGCGGGAAGGAATTACTCGCCAATACTTGGTACTATTTCAGAGAGAAGTAACGGAAGTCCTGTACGTATAAGCAGTCCAAGAAGAATACCTTTTGCAAAAAGAACTTATGGTACTGCAGGATATATTGCCCGTCCTATCAATATTAATACGGCAGATATTGATGTATCACGGGATAGATATCGCCACAAAGATAGCGTTCCTGTTATCAGTCCAAAATCCTCTCCCAAAAAAGACAGTGAAAGTGAGAACAAAGATAATGGTCCTTTTATGCCGCGAGTGGATGGGAAACCGGAAACGGGTATTGATTCTTCACCGGGGCCACAACGGAGTACTATAAAACGAGGAAGAACGGTGGTTAGACTCCATACCATCAAAAGGCGCGAAAGAGATTCCCCTCGTACTTCTACTGAAGAGAAAACACAGGAGACAGGTAATGATGAATCATCAGAGACTAATGAAACTGGACAGCAGAATGAGGAGCTATCAGAAAACATTGGTTGGAGGGAGAAATTGTCAGAAGATTTAATTTTCAAACCTAAGAAGCCCATGAAATCTCTGGGAACAAAATTGGTAGAGAAGTTCATAATAAAACACGACGATAGTGATGTACCTTCTAAGGAATCTAGAATTATAGAAAGCACACCTAGCATACTAACAACTCCGTCATGCAGCAATTTAAGTAAATCTCCTGATCGTCGCTGTTCATTGGAACTTTTGGCAGAGCAAGCATGCTTATTAGATTCATTAATAAGAAAAGAAAATTTAAGTACAAGCGGTTTAGATTTAAGTAAAGTTGGTGTCAGTGATGACAAAAGTGATAAAATGCAGCTATATAAAAGATCTTATTCCGATAACTCTTTGAAAAGAACAAAATCCGATCATTCCTTACATGAAAGCATGAAATCTGCTAAAGATACACGACAGTTATCGAAACGAAGAAATTTAAAAAAGTCAGCTTCTGGAGGTTCGATACGTAGACTGGATTCCATCACTGAGTTTCCACGTGAAGCAAATACTCATTCCGAATTACCTCCTATCAAAGAACGAATTTCTATAAAAAATGAAAACAAATCTAAACCTAAGCCTAAACTTAAAGCTAAGATAACGTCATCAGTAGATGTGTCGCCACCTAAAAGTCCACTTAAGTTTAAAGTAGAAAATGTTACTGTGGAAGAGACATTACGCAAACCTAAGAAAGAAATAGTATACAGCACAGTAATTACTGGTGGCCCTTACGAAGAAAAAAATGAAGACGCGGATAATGAAAAGGTACTTCAGAGAAATGATAAAAGTCGAAGAAGCTTTAAGCAAAAGCTCAAAACTGCACCTTCGTTTAATGAAGAAACAGTATCACCCGAACCTGACGATGGTAATTTTTGGGAAAAAATTGGTAAAAGAGAAACTGTCTATTTACTGAAACGAAAACAAAATATAGATGACATAAAGGAAAAACAAAGGAGAGCGTTCTTTTGGTTTCCAGAAGAATACGATGAAAGTAATGATTTTAACAAAACTGGAACAGAAAGCAATATTGATGAAGTACCTATGGAAGAAGGTGTTAATATGAATTCAACTTTATGTTCTGAAAATAACCAACCCGTACAAAGTACTAAAACTGAGTTTATTTGCAATGATTCCGTAGCTACAAATCAGTCAACAATACCTAGGGTGGCTATAGACGTAAAAGTAGAATCGACTGCTGTTGTTAAAGTTCAAAACTCACCAACCGTAAATAGTGTACAAAGCGATAATACAAATAAATCATCTGATGACATCATTCATCTGAAGAAACCTAATGAAGGTTCTGAAGAAAATATACCTAGTGAAGAAAATATACCTAGGGAAGAAAATATACTTAGTGAAGAAAATATACCTAGGGAAGAAAATATACCTAGTGAAGAAAGTATACCTAGTGAAGAAAAATTTAAACCTGTGATTAAAGATCAGCTAGATCACACTAAAAAGCTTGAAGTGAGTGGAAATGTCAAAACTGAAAGCATCGAGATTGCTAGTAATATTGTTGATAAATCTCAAGCTATCATTTTATCTCAAAACTTAAATGAAGATAAGCTTAATAAACAAGAAGACAAAGATCAAAGCGACACAATGTATCAAAATATAATTAAAGAAATTCCTACGAACGATTTCAATTCAGCAAAGCAATGTGATTTAACCAATGTGATGCATAATTCAAACAATGACAATTCAAGCGGCCCATGTAAAACATCTAAAACAGAATTTAAAAAGAAATCAATAAAAAATATTTCTGAAAAGTTGGATGAAGAAGAGAGAACACAAAGGAAGTTAGAAGACCCGATTACACCAAACCACAAACTCGCAAATATACTGAATGAAAATACATCATCTGAGCAATGTGACCAACAAAAAAGTCTCAAGGTTAATAACATTTATAATAAGAGTCTGTCAGAAGAACAACAGTGCGTAAATAAACCATTAGTTGAAAAAGTACCTAAGGAAACCCTAGTAGAGAAAAATTCTTCATCCAGCATTGAACTATCTGAGCAACATAAAAGCATGAATACTGAAAAGATTGACAAACTAGCAGAAAAAGTACTTGAAAATAAACCGAAAAGAACTCCTCAAAACAAACCTAATAATCTAAATAAAAAATCGACAGGCTCAAGTAAAGAAAATAAAAATATTACGTTGACGTCATCTGACAAAACAAAAGATGTTGCTCCTAAAAAAATCGAACTTTGTGGGAAACAAACAAGTTTGAAAGGAAATATTACTAAGATCGAAAAACCAGAAGGGAAAATGTCAAATAATAAACAAGAAAATGTTGTTCAACCTAAAACGACAAATGTTATTGGTCAAAAATCGACTGAATTAAGTGATGGAAGTAAAAAAATATCTTCCGATAAATCGAAAAATGTTGTTCCCAATAAACCCGAAACACAGAAATCTCCACTATCGAAATCAAGTGATAAAACATTAACTAAAGTAGAGGAAAGCATTTCGGCAGTTAACACTAATAGTGCTGATAGTTCAGTTACCAGCGAAAATCCTGCGTCCTCAAACCTTAACTCTGAGCCTGTATCAGATTTAGAAAGCATTCCAAAACCAGACGATAAAGTTAATTCTGAAAAATCTTTGCCAGTGACAAATGTAGGAGAAGATAAAACGGCTGAAGATATCACCGATACTGAAAGTAATAAAGAACAAACTAAACTGTCTTCCGGAGTTGTAAAATTACCAATAGCTCCAAGCCCAAAAAAACCAGTGAAAGATGAACCTGCTATTAGGCCCTTGATAGCAACCCCCAGACCACTTCAAAAGAAAACTCCTCAAATAATACATTCATCAAGTTCTTCAGAATCTTCGTCTGAGGAGGAAGAATCCTCAGAAGAGGAAGATGCAGATGAATCTGATGCTAGTGAGGGCTCAACGGAATTTTTCGAATGTGAAAACAATACCGATGGAAGAACTTCTACTGGTTCGAATGACTCCGGTTTCGATTCCTCGGCGCCCACCTCACCAGCAGGATTTGTTCATATCAAAAAAGGTAAATTTAATTTAGGCTCTTCTAGATCTGATAGAAAAGTTAGTAAACACAAACTCAATTACACTACTTCTCACAAACTAATCTTTCCACTAATATGTATAAAAAAATCTCAAATGCATCCTGCTTTTGCACGGCTTATGAGCGGATAATCTTGGAGGGGTCACCTACATGCCTCTTCCGAGTCGCGAGACATGAGGATCTTTGTTTTAGACTGTGACGTAAACTGCCATCGCAAGTGCGAAAAGTTGACAGCAAATCTGTGCGGGGTGAACCAGCGGCTCCTGGTCGAAGCATTGGCGTCCCGAAACTCATCTAGAAAAGGTGGGTACATAACTAGCTCTAATGTACTATACGATTTATTGGAGGCCATAATGTATTGATTTGATTGAACAAATATATCGGAAACATAAGCGTCATAGATACGTCAGACATCCCGCTCGAAATAAAGCTATGTTTTATTGGCTAGCTATCGTCTGTAACGGTTATTATTAGCTGCACGTGTAAAAATACTTCAAATCACAAGATAAAAGAAGTATCTAAATCTTTCCTCATCAATATTATATCGTTAAACAAATTGGAAGTAGATTCGTCGAAAATAACATTTTTTTTTATCATTGGAAGTGATTCAATGTGATTGTCACAATACATTCCATTCCACCACAGTAATTTAATTGAACAAAAGGCCGTTACAATATTCATTACGTACAAAACGAGACAATCGGGTAATAACGCATAAAGAATTGTGCGTATTTGTTTGAACCCACGGATATAGTGCTGCGTAGGAGTGAGATGCGGTTGCTTCAGCCTGGACAGAGGCCAATCACTCGCCTCTCACCTGTATAGAATAAATAGCTCCACTTGCTGCTGAAATAAACTTAAACAAATGGTTGACATCACGATTCCCGTTTCATCTCAATAAAGAAGATGGTTTGAAATTTTAAAGGTCTTGTAAATCCATGTTATAGGTTTCATTAAGTAGGTGTCTACATTATATTTCTGTTTACTTTCTGATTATGAATCATGTCTGATTCGTATAAGCGAATGGAATTCCAATTCCCATTGATTTATGTGTCAAATCAATCAATGAGATCACCACACCACGGATGGAGACCAATGCCAGCTGTACCGTCCCGTAACAATAAATCGATGGTTGCACTAATAGTCAATTATCTGGCAGAGCTTCAAACGCCACGAGCGTATTTTTATTCCAATTCCTGCTACAAGCTATCTTGATGTAGCTAGTATAAATAGGTATTACTTTTTCATGACAAAAAGTTTGGTGAGCTGTTTAAATGACATAACACTGGAAAAGATATAGGAATTATTGTTAAAAGTCTATTTGCTTTTGGAGCATTTGATTCGATCCTAAATGCTTTTATTGTTTGTCAACTTTACTATGTCCGTTATTGTGTTTTTGTTACATAAGTATTACCTATACGATTTCATAGAGGCATAGTAAGTTTGAAGTTAGGAACATCTACGAAATTAATTGCCACTGCACTTAAAGTGTCTAAATTTATTTTTTCCCTTCAAATCTATAAATCTTATTTTCCTTACTTTCCTTTTACTTCTTCTTTCTAATTTCACTTTACACACTGTACACTGACTTTAACTGTGCACTTTATTTGTTTTGTGTAGATTTAAGGTGCGATGATGAATTTTGCTGTTACAATAAATTAAATTATGTATTGTTGAATCTCTGGATTTGCTTAATATGTTATAAAAAAACCCCTTAAGGTATGTAAGACAGAAATTCAGCGTGTCGAGTTTAGATTGATCCTAAAAAGGCAAATTAAAAGGAATCATAAAAGCTAGGGGATGGGAAAGCCGCAGCTTGATCGATTTAACGGGATATTAAGGGTGATAAGGGTTCAAAGTGGAAAACAGATTACTTTATGCCATTTGCACAGGTGGTGGCGAAAGTCCGAGCGCGTCGACAAGCTCTGGCAAGAACGACGCGGCAGGCGTCTTAGAACAAGAACTCGGTAAGGTGCCTGCGCAGTGTGGTCTCGATAATAGCAGTAGAGGATTAATCGCATTGCATTTTCAAGTTCCATATTCAGTTTTCTGGTGTGTAAATAGTTGTTTGTCATTTGTTTTCAAAAGTGTCACTACAGCTTGCTGCTATTAACTTACACGCCTCACTTTACCACTCACTACTTAGAAATCATATTTAATCATTGTTTTTTTATCCTTTTTGTGTTATTATACATTCCCCTTCGAATAACGCAAAACAAGTGTAGAAACCCTTATCAACGAGAAAAACAACATACTCAAGTTTCTATTTGTGGAAAACCTTCTAGTTCTTGATAATATTTCTTTCCTCCTGACACTATTGGCATACGGCGAAATGCTTTGGTGGCTATAAATAAAGGTGTTGAAATCGGGAGGACTTTCGCTAGGAACAACTGCAGATGCTGGCTGAGATTTTGTGTTTCATTTCCATTTACCATTTCCGCGTTCTCAGTGAATATATGATCTCATATCAATATTATTGTAAAGTAAAAATATTCACTTTATTTTTATTCACACAAAACTAAACAATTGAATTCTTCTATTTTTAAAGATGACACGAAAGAAAGGGGGACTATAGCTTCTAGGCAACTGGATACAAAGTAGTACTGCAGTATGTCCGTGATAGTGCTGCTGTGGCAGCGGAAATCAGCAAACTAATTTTCTTTTTCATTTCGACTAGAGAACCAACATCAAATACACATGACACATGAAATCTCATTGTTAATGAAGAATTAAACAATTCAGTAAATATTTTTAGAATAGAGTACGTTTAGAAGACACCCAAACTACCTATATAATTTTTCATATCTCGTTTTCTGAAAGTAACTCCTAACTTGCCTAAAATGCGGGTTGAAAGTGGTATGTGGCGGCCCTAGGGCCGTTATGAAATTTAAAAAAGGAATAGGAGGGGTCATGGCAAAATCTGTAATAGCATCTACACACGTTCCGATCCGACAGCCGATTTGGTCTGCTCCCTGACCAGTTAAAAAAGTCTTGAATGGGTGGTAGGAAAATATTGACGATTCATAAGTACATATTTATTATGTCTAGGTGAATAATAGTAGATTGTATTACAAGGGAGCAAAATAATATATTTACGGCGAGGGTGCTATTTTGAATCCAGAGCGCAGTGAAGGATTCTAGAGTAGAATCTCGAGCGCAGCGAGGGATTCTAAAGTAGAATCCTGAACGCAGCGAGGGATTCAATATACGCCGCCCGAGATGAAAATAATTTTGCGGCCGAGTAATACACTCTGCTTTTCATCCCCCTCTATAAGAAAAGCAGTAAAGACAACTCAAACTACCTACCTTTCTTTGTCGTTCGGATACATCATAGCGCTAGTCGGGCAAGAAAAAAAATTGAGTTTTGAAATAAAAAAAAAATTAATAAAAAAATATATGTCCATCAGATTTCATATAAGTATCTCCGGAGATGCCGTAGGGGGGTTGAAAATTGTGTTAGATTTTAGCTACGACTCACCGTTTACGAGATATTCTCAATTTTATAAAATTCCGTTTTTGAAAATTTCTCGGTCCCGAAAAAAGTCCCGGCCCCATACAAAATCAGTTGAATTTTTTTTAAGTACTGCACACCCTTTGCTACACTCCAACCAATGCTTCTTTAATTATGTTCTAAATTCAAATCTCATCGTTTTGGACCCTGTTATGAAGCTGTTCAAAATTCAAATCTCATTTATACCCTCTTGTCATAACAGGTAAAAAATGAATCGTTTTGGACCCTGTTATTAGATAAACAATCATCGCTTTTCGAATCGATGGGATGAAAAGAATATTTTTATCTTATCTTATCTTATAATCTGCGCTACACACGTTCCGATTTGGTCTGGGAGCAGACCGATTTGAATCGGCGGTCGGATAGGAACGTGTGTAGAGTCTTATCTCTTTGGACATTTATTTACCAAAGGTATACAGGCAAAGGCACAGAAGCCTATACAGCCATGTTTTGCTATTATATAAAATAATTAGTATCGTAGAATTATTATTTTAATATCTAAAACATTGTTTTTTTTTTAAGAATGCGTTTTTAGAAACAGATTACACCAAATAAGTTATTTGTAACATAAAAAATCAGGCTATTAATTTCATGGAATTGTATAGAGTACGGGTCAAACACCAAACTAAACTGTATGGACTTAGTTTCCCTTGCCTAACAGAGAAAATGAACAAAAAAGTTATAGTCTTTCGAAAATTCCGCGGCCATAGGAAAAATTTTTTTTTTAGATTATTTCTGTTTATTTTTACTTTCCTCATATTCAAAATGAAAAGTAGAGTGTTTACTTCGGGCGTATGGACCCATAACAGTCTCGAACTATCGGCGCCCTCACTTCGTTCGTGCGCCAAAACACTCGACTGTTATGGGTGCCATACATCCCTTGCTAAACAATCTACTATTACAGTTTACAGTGAAGTTGTAAGGGCCACGTTCCATTATGACGCCAGTGGCCAGCTGTCAAATGTATGGACATTAGTCTTGCTTGGCGTCGCAACCAAGCCAACGTCATGTCAAGACGTCAATGTCCATACATTTGAAAGCTGGCGTCTCGGCGTCACCGCTGACTTCCCGGTGGAATAATAAGCCCTTAGGGGCTTTTCATATGCACACTGTTCCGTCACGGCCGGCCGTCCGACTCATACATTTCTACTTAACACAGCACGGCGACCGTGCTGGAACCGTGTGCATGTGAAAAGGCACTTACAGTGTCATCTGGAAAGGTATGCCCTAACGTTTTTTTTTAACATTATTAGATACTCTTCAAATGTACGAGAGTTCTCTCCGTCGTCTTTTCTTTTCCATGAGCAAACTGCAAAACATTCGTCAATGAGAGACATCACATATGATGATTATACCGCAACAAATAAAAACGTTCTTAATACATATGAACGAGTTTCAGTGCCAAGCACGATGATGAGGCTTCTTGAAAGAGATGAGCTCCGCTTATTAAAATCGCTGCCATCAACTAAGTATTTAAAGATCAAAATAAAAATAATGACATAGGAACCTCCAAGGAGCAAAATAAAATTTTGCTATACTTTGTGAAAGTTTTGCTCCTGTCAGTAGTCGGCAGGGCTGAAAATTCAAAGCTAGATTTGCTGAAATTCTAATTAATACACGAAATCGCGATAGTGTCGCCGAAATCTCTAGAAGTTGACCTTGATATTGTACAAGCTAATATTTTTAGCGGCTCGGTCGCGATCCCACCCGAGGTGAAAGAGAATTAATATATAACAGATGTTGTACGCTTATGTCATACTACTACACTGTGAAACGTAAACATTTTGCTGAATTAACGTTGCCGATGACCTTTTGGTGCTCAATTTCGATTCAATCGATAATATTACGATTATTTTGTAATCAAAGTACACAAGTAAAGTTGTAAGTTAATATAATACTCAACAACAACAGTTTTGGTTTAGGTACATTTTAAGTACGTTTATCATACGTCACATTCCGAAAACCTTCTTCTATTGACAAATTCATTCCTTGATCCTACTTGTAATATTATAAATGTGAAAGTTTAGATGTTTGGATGTTTGTTGCTCAATCACGCCAAAACGGCTAAACAGATTTGGCTGAAATTTGGAGCACAGATATTTTGTAGTCTGAAGAGGCACATAGGCTACTTTTTATTCCTGAAAAATATCACATTCCCGCAGGATAACGTCGTGTAGTCCATGCTTTACAGGAACCATTTCAGCGTATTTTCATTCCTTTATTTGAAGACCTTTGAATAGGTTTAGAATATTGGCATGTTATCTTCACAAAATATATTTTTAAGCGTGGTTGGACCTTGTTCTTGAGATACAAAAATTTAAGGTCTAGACTAGAGTATCTGATTGAGTACCCTGAGAGCTCACTTACACTATGAGAGATACGAAAATGTCGCCTTAACAAAAGTTATTCAGTGTGTTGAGCCCTTTCTATTGATGTTTAAAAAACTGAAGCTTTCTGAAATAAAATATGAAATCCCACCAAAAACATCCTGTAAAAAAACTGGCCAACTATCGCTGGAGCTGCTCATTTCTTTACAAAAAGTGATGAAATCTCT
Organism: Crambus lathoniellus; assembly: GCA_949710035.1. Classification (NCBI taxonomy): domain Eukaryota; kingdom Metazoa; phylum Arthropoda; class Insecta; order Lepidoptera; family Crambidae; genus Crambus; species Crambus lathoniellus. Next base: position 9,437,101 of record OX453299.1, on the reverse strand, counting down.
GTAAGGAGCATTAGAGTTGGCTTGGCTTTACTGAGAGATTCCATCACTTTTTGTAAAGAAATTAGCAGCTCTAGCGAGAGTTGACTAGTTTTTTTACAGGATGTTTTTGGTGGGATAATAATGACATTTCAACGCTAATGCCATGCGCAATCGGTAAAGCAGACCTATTGCTTAGACTCTGAAAGGACTCGGCAAAAATAGACCTTACGGTGACGAACCTATTAATACTACCAGTGTACAAACGGGTTCAAATACATAAATCATGAAGCTTAATATAATCTGCAGCAAAGTACTTGACAAGCACACATTAAAATAAAAGTAGAGTGCTCGTCAGATAAGTCTACGCGCGGTAAAAATCGAATACTAATCTTTTCTATAACATTAGAACAAAAAATGCACTGTAACTAGCGCCAAAAACGCGCCAGTCACGCGCAGAGTTATCTGACACACACTCTAGTATAAACCAAATTGGAATATTTTCATAGAGCTTTTTGCAATAAAGATAAAAACAGATACTGTTTCTTAAAGCACTGATCTAGTAGTATAAAAATAAACATAGATTACAGAACTTCTGAACACATGTGTTTCAGCCAGATCGTCTGGACAACTAGCATCGTGATATCACATTTAGTTTCAATGTGCGTCACACCCATACGTCACATGAAAAGATAGTTCCCAAGTTCAATGCCATCAGCCAATGTTAAAGATTTAGCCATTTATAAGTGGTTTAGTGTCAGTCTTAGCGTCTGATTTGATCTTATGTGTCAGTGGCACGAGTGCGATATTAGTAAATGTATCGATATGAATCTCGACGTGACGAGAAAATGTGAAATGCCAACACACTTGCGCCAATAATTCATCTCATGCGAACTCATCCGGACACTCTGCGATTAAGATAATAGGTGCATATCATTATAAATAATATCTTATATTAATTAAGCATGTATTTTTAACTTTGCACATTTGTTATTATTGTATTTAAATACTCACTTTATTAATTGCATTTTTCGTAGTTGATTGTGATCAAAATGTTATGGATTACACTTAAGGTGTGATGCGATGCTACACTGTTGTGGATAAAAAAAGGATGTATAATAGAAACGGAAGGTTTTCCTATACAATAACGTTGATACCTAATAGGTTTTGCGTTTGATTAATTTGTTTCGCGTTGGGGTTTAAAACATAATTTATACAAAGGATTAGCACTGCTTGATACTAAAATACTCATATCGTTTCACCTACATCATCAGGATGTTGATTTCCCTGCACCCCTAGTATGAGTTTGGCAAACTGTATTCGTAATCGAAAATTATCGCTCTATCTCTTTCATGTCCTTTAACTGCTTTACCGACATGAGCAGTACATCCGATAGTTTTCGTAAACGTTGACAGTTAAAATCAACTCATACTAGGGGCACTGGTGTCTCTTCTAATGTTGGTATAACTTCCACAGAGCAATCGACAGCTTACGGCTTGTTCAGGAAGACGGGGCGCTTCACCCCACCAGCCCGGTCTATTCCGCGCTTCCGCAAATACACTGTTGAAGATTTCCACTTCATCAAAGTACTCGGAAAAGGCAGCTTTGGCAAGGTAAGCATCTAATACTGACAATATTGCCATAGATTTAAATAAAAAACGCATCGGAATTTACAATTTACTCCCTAAATTTAGATCTTTGTAAGTAGGTACTAAATTTAATGCGGTTTGATTTAAATTGTAAAGCCCAAATAGTGAACTTCTTATAAATCAACGTAGCCTGAATTACTACTAACTACTTTGGTTTTCGTCACAGAGATTGCGTGAAAAATTCAGGAAAGCAATCAATTGCAAACGAACAGGGCAAGGTAGGTACCTTACCTAAACGCCCGACATTGTGCCTTCCTTTCGATTCCCCGAATTCGGATATTCATCGCAATTTTTTCATTTTCACTTTGACCGTTTAGTGTTTTGCCAATCGTAGTAGGGGCAGGACGTCGATTTTATTTTAACTACTCGTAGGATGCTCGTCGGTATTCCTTAGGTAGTACCTACCCACTTTATTCGTGAAGTAGGTAAGTAATAAATGCATAAAATTTCTGCATACGGCTGGAAACGGCCGACTTGACCTGCGTAATAAGCAAAGTAAAGAATAGTAGATTGTATTACAAGGGAGCAAAATAACATATTTACGGCGAGGGCGCTATTTTGAATCCAGAGCGCAGTATCCTGAACGCAGCGAGGGAATATAATTTTGCGGCCGAGTAATACACTCTACTTTTCATTTCTAATATAAGGAAAGTAAATACACTCTGCTTTTCATCCCCCTCTATAAGAAAAGCAATAAAGACAACTAAAACTATCTAGAAAAATAAAAGAAAGGTGGCGGGGGGCTTCGCTTTCTCTGTTTTTTCTATAATATTGAAGTTTTGAAATTTGAAAAAAAAATTTTGAACAAAAAAAATTTTTTTTATATGTCTATCGGATGCCTCCTAACTATCTCCGGAGTACGATAGGGGGTTGAAAATTTTGATAGATTTTAGCTACGCTACGAGACGCACCGTTTTTTGAGATATTCTCGTTTTTATAAAAAAAAAAAAAATTAATTTTGCAAGTCCCGTCCCCATACAAAATTAGTTGAGAACTTTTTCATTGCCGATGAGGTAACTCTATGGTTGACTGTAACCAAATTCAGTTCTATTCTTAAAATTTCATTTCCACCCTAGGGCGAAACGGATAGTTTTGGACCCGCTGCTCAGTTTAAATATACATCACTTTCCGAATCTGAGAGATGAAAAATTATTTCCCTGTGTCATCTCATAAGGCTTGAAAAGAAATTGTTTTGAAGTAATAAAAAAATTGCTTATTTAAAACTTTGATGCTGAGTATTCAGCTGAAGTCTGCAAGTCAGTCACTCAGAAAATGTAGTTAATTTTAGTTTATTTATTAAAGAAATCGATTACTTACGACGATTTTTGGCAAACGGTCAACTTCTTCACGTACCGCATTAGAAAAATAATAATATTTATTTTGCAAATTGATTCTCGAACGGCATATTGTGTTTTTCCAAGATTTTATTGTGACAATGAGATAATATTGGTTTATTGGCCAATAATTTTCCAACTGTCTGTTCCAAACTGTAAATCGTAGATGAAATGACGAACAATTTTATTGGGCGTTTAGTGCCTGCTGTCGGATTTCTGTCGGTCACCTTTTCAGATCAGTGTTTTAGCAGCTAGCACCTGTTGCTCGGGACGTGCACACATTTGTCCATGCAATCATTAAAAAGCAATTGTTTTATCAAAGTACACAAGCATACAAGTGTCAGTGCAACTTCAGTGAGATTGTTTTCCAGGTATTTCTTTGTGTTAACTCTAAAAATTTATTTTCGCTAAACGATTATTGATACCAATTAGCATTGTTTGCGTTTTCGATGACCCAAATGAGCAGCAGCGAGTGCCAGAACCGACTGCTCCCAGATTTAAAAGTGGCACAATGTATCTTTGCGTGCGATATCTTAGAGAAATGACTTATGTCCGCTATAGTATGTCGGTCAAGCATTTACATTCTGAACCATCCATCATCTCAAGAAATGTTTATATGTAATTGAAACAGATCTAAGCACTTCGTGCTTCCAGTAATGTAAATTCAAGTTTTACGCTAGAAATTAAATCTGAGCTCGGGTTTCGTCATGAAACAAAAGACGTAACCTATAAATGATCACTCGTGCAACTTATTTGACCTCAGTAGTCGAGGAAATTGGCTGTAACACCTGACCAGCCCCCTGATTTATTTATTTATTTATTTATTAAAAGTAGGCACACTTACAGCAATACATATCATACACTCATAAAAAAATCCTGGTTCACAAGTAAATGTTTTAAATACTGTATCATTGTAACGTAAATCTTTACGTACTTACGTTTTCTTACTTTCCTATTATGGAAACTTAGTATTTTTCCAGCGATCCTAGATATTGCTGCGAAACTTTCTTTATATCACCTTAAATACATTTTAATTTACTATTTTAATTATTATTCAATTGACACTGTCATAACACTATAGTTGTCACTTTGTTATTTTCTTTTGATATTTCTGTGAAACATACTCTTCGGATATTTAGTTTTTCTAATAAAAATTCTGTAAATTAACTTCTATATTCAAATTCTAATACAAATTTTAAATTGCTCTGGAACAAATCGTGCTTGGATATAAATACGGCCACAGCCTAGATGGCTGATTATTCCATACTTAGCCTTCATACAGTCTACAACTACTACTAAATCTACAAATGGTCTACAAGTGACCTACTACAAGTGAACTGCCTGAGTTCACTTGTAGTAGGTCACTCAGTGATTTCCACTCAAATCTACCATTCTCGAAGAAGTTGTCGACGTCATATCCACTGAGATGGGACGTTTCTCCTACCACGCACCTCCGGAATCGCCCGCTACTAAAGTGTCTCCTGCCACGCGCCGCCGCCTCCACTGAAGAGCGCTGTGACCTGCGGGGCGGTTCCACTATGCCGCCTCCACGACCCTGGACCTTTCTCTAAGTCTAAACACATCGTATTCTTCCCCTCCAAAAATCCCTCCGTTAACCGCGATACCACTAACTCTATCCTCGATTTTACGTTTAACAAGTTAGTCTAAGTAACTTCACGTGTCATTTTTATATTTAACTCAATAAACTTGGCTGTTAACTTCTACTCAATTCTTTTCCTTTACTAACTCTCCTCTTTATCTTAACTTTACCTCCGTAACGTGATATCATGTCATGTGCCCTATCATCGTGTCTTGTCGTATGGATTTCAAACATATCCTTTTTTTATATTACTTACTTTAATTGTTTTTTTTATATTCAAGAAATAAGACGAAATTTTAACATTTCCCACCTTCAATTTGCTTTGAAACTACTGGACCAAATGAGTTGAAATTAAGTTTATAAATATCTAAAAAGCTTTTCCGTGACTTAATATAAAACTATAGGACGGTTAGAGTTGTTACAAATCTGGTAATAAGATATATGTATTTCTTTATACCTTTATCTAGATTCGTATAGGTAGTTTCAGAAACACGATTTTATGATTTTGGCTCGACACTTTTTATTTTCGAAAAGTTCTCTAAAAAATACGAAATATCAAGATTATTCCTAAATGGGGTTACATATAAAAATGGAAATTGGTTTAATTATTGGACACCAATAACACTTAGGATCGTGTAGAAGCATTTTTTTAAATTGCTATAGTTTTTTAATACGAAGTGATTTTGTGTTTTTTTTGCCTAATCTGCAAAATCGGTCTCGCTCCCGCGCGCGTCTTTTTCTCATTGCTATCTCGCTTCAGCATAATTTTTCCGAGTATCGCCTTAAAGACAAAGTTATAGCGTAAACAACAGAGATTTGAATTATTTGCGGAGCGAAATAAAATTTAAAACAAAGTTTTGCAAACATTATCGTTTGGCATATTAAACGAAATGGCTTGTTGTAAGGATCTCAAAAATATTTTTGTTATAAGTAGTTTTACCATGGAAAGTTTAAAAGTTTTTCAAGAAAGAAGACGAAAATTGACCATCGCGTCCCTCCCATTGATTATCGCCGATATACTGAGGCACAATTTAAGAAAACAGTTAAGTCGGTACCTATAAGTATTTAAGAGAAGTCTATGGTATTACAAGAAATCGTTAAATCCCTTGATATTCCAAATAAATTCACATGTAAAGACTGGGTTTATAATAATACTAATATAATATTAGTAGTATTATTACTCTTTAAACTTCTGAGGATTGTATTCTTACCTACTGTCCATACTCGTATACTTATATGCTTTAGCAAATTCCTCTACAATCTTTAAAGACATACAAATGTTCCTTCTAATGTTAAAAAATATGTAGATTAAGACGCTATAGCACGCTAAGAACTAGGTACCTACTCATTATTATTTATTGATATTAAAAAGTCTTTTTTGACGAGCTCAACGATTATATACCTACGCGTAGGCATATAATCATTGAGCTCGTTAAAAAAGACGTAGCTACGTGCTGCCATGATTTAATACCAGGTTTTCCCAAACGCACAACATTTGGCACGCACGAATTTCAATCACATTAGATATAAACCCAATAACACGACACGGTCGAATGTATTTACATTTAAAATTGAGTACATAAACAAGCCAAAGACATTGATAAATATACTCATCAACGTCACATTAAATATTCTAACAGAAATATCTATACAAATAAATAAAATTGGAGTGTCTGTTTGTAATATTAAAATAACCGCTTTTTACTACATGCGTATCACTACATAGTATAAAACAAAGTCGCTTTCTCTGTCCCTATGTCCCTTTGTATGCTTAAATCTTTGAAACTACGCAACGGATTTTGATGCGTTTTTTTTTAATAGATTGAGTGATTCAAGAGGAAGGTTTATATGTACTTTTTATCCCGATATTCCCACGGGAACGGGAACCACGCGGGTGAAACCGCGGGCGGCCGCTAGTTATTAATAAAATTATCGCTCATTTGATACGCAACGGCTTCTTACAAACATCCAATGGGTAGGTAGAAGGTTAGGTATATAATACTGTTGGGGTCCTGAGCTTGGGTGGGAGACCTTGCTCTGAGGTTTGCGGGCCCCTGTCGGTTAGTGCGCTTTCTGGTGTTTTAAGGTTGGTAGAGGTAGTCTCTACATCCTTAGAGGGGCCTGGCAACGGGCAACCCAGGTCTTGGCCGCGGGGCAATGCTAACGCAGGTAACGTGGCCGGGATCATATGGGAAGAGTGGACAGCGACTGGTGTTTTAGTGAGTAGGCTGAATCCTGAAGTCCCTGTTCATCCACTCTGGGTGGGCTGGGATTTTGGGAGGTGGAGGAGAGTGCTCTCCCAGGCGGCAGGGGTACCTATGCGTAACGCATTTTCAAATCGTTAAAAAAGAAGGTACCTATATATACTGTTAATAAATTTTAACAGCTGACTGTTTGTGTAATAATAAACGCTATAAACTTTATCGTCTGCTGATGTGAGGTTAGCTGTTATTGTGGCCACCACGCGCCGAATTGACAAGTTAAGCTATGCTTATCATGGAATAGCTGGCCATAAAGTTTGCAGTTTGCTTTACAAGCAAGTTAAACCGTTGATCCCGGCCGCATTTCAGTTATTAATTAACACCCTTTTGCGGTTCCAGAGAATACTTACCTACCTCTCAAACATCCAATCAAACTTTTCCTCTTTATTGTTGGTAAACATGCAAGGGCTTCGCCAGCCCATGGTCCAGGGATGGGGGGGGGCAAATAGCCAGCCCGTGGCCCGGGGGGGGGGGGGGGGGGGGGGGGGTGATACTCCAGAAGACGAAGTGTATTAGAAAACTAAAAATATTTGATAATTTAAAGACTCTAGGTGGGCAGCTGCACCCCCCCTGTCCCCCTGGCGACTCCCTTGTGAACATGGTTTAAAGAAAATTGGAAAACAAACACGGCAAACCCCTTGAAGCAGTCAAAGATCGAATCAAAGCGAAAATGTCGCAGTTGCAATCTATTGGCGCTATTATAGACCTCGCCCGGGTTAGAGTAGGTAGGTACTGCCCTTATTTATTTTCACAGACCACATTCTATCTCTACTCTACTACCAATTAACGTAGGGCAATGTTTTGAGAGGCAATGTTTACTTACATTCCTACCCGAATCGACTCTGTCGTCAAAGCGTTACGTCTTCTAATCTAGTTTTATTTTAAGGATTGTTTAATTCATATGATATAGGTTAATGAATTTGTTTTGACATTAATCGGAAGATATTTTAACAGTCTTAAGTATTAGGTATTTATAAGAAAATATATAAATGACGAAAGAGTGCTGACAAAAATAGATGAAATTTTTAGATCCTACTACTAATATTATAAATGCAAAAGTTTGTGAGTTGTATGTTTTTTACGCTTTCGCGCAAAAACTACTGAACGGATCTGGATGAAATTTGCAACAGAGATGGGTTTAAAGACATTTATTCTCATAAAAACATAAAATGTTCACTTAAAATGTGATTACAAAACAAAACTTAACATTAATTAAAATTAAGCGCAGCGCAACTGCATTAAATTATAAATAAACAAAACAAACTAAGTACTAATGGCTGAATGGTTATCAGATTAGCTTCGTACGCACACAGGCGCACACACACAGCGCATCTTTTTTTGCAACATATTCACCAGCCTGCCTACAACCGGTCTTGGGTCCGGCAAGGCCGGCGCATGCACAACACAAATAAGATTAAGAGATTAAGGAATACATTGAGTCGACATGAAAAAAATATATTATTATATTTATGCTTATGGAGTTTTTTTTTAATTTTATTACAATAGATAGCTTGCTTTATAAAAGTAAATATAAGTAGTAGATGATAATGATATGTACTATTATTATATATTTATTATATAGGTACTTATGCTTCTTATATACTTATTCTATCACACTAATTATTATAAACGCGAAAGTTTGTGAGTTGAGTGAGTGAGTTACTTTTTCACGCAAAAATTACTGAGCGGATTTAGATGTAAGTTTACATTATTACAATTTATATTTATATATAACCATATAGGAAATATTTTGTTTTTTTAAATTATTTTTTATTTATATATATACATGTATTATTAATTATTCATATACCTATATATATTTATACATAAGTAATTATACTTTTTTTGTTAGTTTTTTTTTATTATTATTATTATTCTGTTTGCAAATAACTAGCCAGATGTGCTTTAAGTTTTTTTTTTAAATGTATATATACTTTTACAATCCTTAATTTCAACTGGTAATTTGTTATAAAACTGTACCCCCTCATAAGTGATACTTTTTTTGCCATAGTTCTGGGTTCTGGATATCGGAAGATGTAATTTATTTCTATTTCTTAAATTATGCTTATATTTCCTTTTTGATATTGTAATATTACTGTGTATGGTATTTGATATAATTTTTCTTATTAAGAGACATGTACTATATGTGTAAATTTGGTTAATATTAAATAATTTTGTATTTTTATATAGGGTATCTGTAGGAGTAACTTTATTTAAATGAAATAAAACTTTGATAATTTTGTTTTGTATAATCTGCAAATCCTTAAGCGTGGTTACAGAAGCTGAAAGATAGATTAGGTATAGGCTGGAATAACACATAGGATACTTTTTATCCCGATAGTCCCACGGGAACGGGAACCACGAGGGTGAAACTAGTAATCTTATATTTTTTGCGAAAATTAACTTAACAATTAAAACTGTTAAAAACGGATTATTTTTTACTAAGATTATAATATTATTCAATGCTAACTATCAATTTATATTCTTTTAAAATATACCGATATTCCAAGCAAATTTTAAAAGTTTGGGAAAAAATATAACTAGGTATCATAAAAACTTAAAAAGATTAGATGGCATCAATTAAAAGGAAATTAAGTTTAATTGCCTGCCACAACTATATTTATAGTTAAGTATTTAGTATAGTAAGTACTGTTAATTATGATTTTAAATAAACTTTTTTTTATTTTTTTTATAATATAGAATTTTATGAAATCTTATAAAGTCTAAAGTCTTTTAAAGGTAAACTTAGTAGGTAAGTACTTACCGCTTGATTTTCAAAATTCATAAATTATTACCTTATCCGTGATCTTGTGACTGGTAGACAATCGTAAAAATGCAAAACGTAGGCGAACGCGTCCCAAAATAACATACGCGAAATAAAACAAGGGATATTGCCAAGAAAAAAAGGCGCACGTAGTCATATGTACCTACAACAACACGTTAGTGAACGAACACCGACGATGAATTCTGTGAGGTGGTCGATGAGAGACGGACAGACTAATACCACAGTACATAAATAAGTTAAAGCAGTAATTCAAGTAAAATAACAAGTCTTCCGTTAGTACTTACCTACCTACTGGATACTGTGTTTGGGTGGCACTCCTTACTTTCGGTGGGCTGTATTGTATTCACCTTGTTTCATCTTAAATCTTAACTTACATGCTTGCCGAATTTTCTTGGTCGTTATTCCTTTCCTTGTTCACGTTGCTTATTTCAGGTAACTACCTACTCAGGTACTTATGAATGGCTTACCTATCTTACAAATGTCTGCCATAGTTGTGTTCCAAATGTTCGCAAAGACTTTCTATAATAAATATTGCCTAAAAACTTTTTCAACGGATCACGTGAATTGCTCTAGTCACAATTAAACTAAGTACCTACCTAATACCTACGTACAGCGTGTTACCGATAGGGGGTATCATCCCGAATGTAGGTACTTAACTATCACGATTACCACATCTAAAATAATCAGGTTTTACTTACCGAAAATATTATGATGTCATTCATCATCATTAGCCTTTTATAGTGCCGCAAGCTTCCCTAACGTACGGATAAGTTGGATAGGCTTACTGGATCATGATCCCACATAGTCAACATTGCTCCAATAGAATTTAGATCTAAGATTTAAATTATTTGTATGCATTCACAATGCAATTCCGTAAGTAGGTGTAGGAAAAAAATATTAAAAACCAACATCCCTGCAAGTAGCTTCCCGCCTGGAAGCTACTCGAACGAAGGGCTAGTGGTATTTATTTTCTATCAAATGCATGGTACCGCATGGTACCCGTTCCAGTGGGAATATCGGGATCAAATATAGCCCATGTTACTCAGGAAGAATGAAGCTTACCAATAGTGAACGAATGTTTAAAATCGGTCCAGTAGTTCTTAAGTGTATTCGTTACAAACAAATAAAATCTTTTCTCTTTTCAATATTAATATGGATAATTTTATTGAGGAAGGTGCAAAGCTAAGATACTGCATTAACTTATATTATGAACCGTTGTGCTAATACAATGATGTGACACTGGCGTCTGGTATGAAGAAGAGACAATATTGATGCCCCCGCACCCAGGACATGTTAAAAATAAATCTGTTCAAGAAACGTTTAACTAAGCGATGGCTTCAGTCATTGTTTTATGTTCTCAGGTGATTTATCAAAAGATGATAAATAGATTAAAATATTTTCAGATGAAAACGAACAGTTTCTATTGATATAGGTACTTACAATTTATTTACCTAAGTACACTCGACAGCACATCAGGTTAAACAGTTGAGCTACGATAACAGCTTTTATTAGACGGTCTCAAGGTCAACATGTATAGTCCGACGTGTCGCCGTGTGTACATTCTTTGATGCACATATAAGAAACGAAGTTCGGTAGACGATTTTGTTTCACTTCGTACTGTAAAAATCCTTCCTTCCTTCAGAATCCATCATGGAAATGGAACAATTTTTATAAGGATTTTTTTATTTGATTGCGTGACTATATAGACATAAGAAAAACAACACTTGGGTATAATCGTATCAGTAACTGAAAATTTTATTACTTACAAGACATAAGTAGGTATTTCAGAAAAGTCTTAAACCGGCACGAAAGCTTCGACTCCAAATATGCAGGGTTAATTTTTGAACACCATCCAAATTTTTAAGCTCGTCTCAGAATCGGTAAGTGAACAACTTTCTTTTAGAAACATGGGTCGACAGACGATAAAAATTTTTGGACTTCCCATACTAAATCGATCGCGTGATCAATCTGATTTGTATGAAGAGTCAAAAATTTTATGTCATTCGACCCATGTTTCTAGGAGAAAGTTGATCACTTACAGATTCTGAGACGAGCTTAACATTTGGATGGTGTTCAAAAATTAACCCTGTATTTATTCTTCGAGTTTTTAATTTGAATATACTAGTACCTACCTATCCATTGCATTACAGCTGTGATCCTGCATAACAGAGAATTTGTTGATTCACCCCTCTAATTCTAAAAGCCAGCTATTTTCATTTAAACGGGGCGTGTTATCGGGTGATAAATGTCAGTTATATCACAATGGGCGGCCGATGCTCCCGCTCAAATGGTCGCGAGCGGTAAAGTGTGTCAAACAGTTAGGAAATCAAATGGAAATAGAACTGACTACCTGCATCCACCAGAATAGAGTGGAAATAGGTCGCTGGAGAGCACTTTGTCTCTCAATGACATTTACACGCGTAAATACCTGAACGGAAATTATGGTGATTTCAATTAACGAATCGTACGTAACGTCATGCTTGATTCTCATTGCGTGACGTAGAAAAAACATGTCGGCTATTTTTATCCACAACGGGGTAGCACTTAGCCTTCATCACACCTGATGTTAAGTGGTGATAAGCTGAAGGTGGAAGCGTACTACTTCCGGAATCTTCCAATACTGAGAAACTGGCTATGGCTATTTTATCTCTTACTGCCGTAACACAACATTGCTGAAAACATCGTTGTCATGGCGTCAGACTTAGATAAGATGGTGGTATCTAGCCCGGCGGACTTTGAACAAGCCGTACCACCAAACAAATCGAATAGAATATAGGTATTTACCCCCACTGGGAATTGAACTCGGGACCTCTGGGTCAGATATCGGTGGGTTGTACTACTAGACCACAGAGGATTAGTCCCGTCGCGTATAATAGCTTTTAAACGCAATTTTTTTCAATCTGTTAATGCATGCATTTTTATTGGTGTTATTAGCCTTTGTAGGTATCTAATCTATTCTCTGTTTTTATAACTCGAATACTACCTATATGTGTTCGCAATATTTACTTGCAAAAATAATATCTAAGATAATCTTTGCTGACACATTTTCTCTTTGACACAGATTACAAATCGTTCGTTTCCTAAATAACCGTTTCTTTGTAATCTTTCAAGCTTTCAATATATTTACAAAGACGAAGAAGAATCACAGAAAAGTCGCAAATAAATCAAAGTCATGGCTTTCCATTTTTTTCTTGTGATGATTAAAATAAATTTTACTGCCCTGTAGCGTATGACTTCATACAATAAGTAGAGTCACTTTTGACTTCAAAGAGATGGAGAGAAGATTATTCCAATAACACTTTTCAGGAGCAATGAACTCATAATCATAACCTGAGATACTTTAATAATTACTGTCGTACTTAAGTTGTTAAGTATGATGACAATTCACTGCACAGTTGTGCCAAGAATATGACTTTTAAATACAATGCAATTGTTTATAAAACAATGCGCCAAAAATAAAACAATATCTACTCTACTACTTAGGTATACCTATACATGTAATAATAAACATGTCCTATGAATGTGCTATGCAATATATTATTGTATAGAATAGTCCTTAAGGTGGTTCGATGAGCTCAGTAGCGCCACCAATGAAAATAAATCAATTACATTTTATGAAAGGCTTAGATTAAAAGTTTCGGTTATTTTGCGCAAATAAAAGAGTAAAATGCATTTTATAAATATACTTTTAAGAACTCAAACTTAAGCAATAAGTCGTGAATCTCAATAGTGCCAAAAGTGGCCACATTTAGCAATATCGAGATCCATAACTTAATGCTCATATTTAAGGCCATGAAAAAATACTTAAAAGTTGCACTTTACTCTTCTATTTGCGCAAAATAACCGAAACTTTTATTCTAAGCCCTTGATAAATCGCAAATGATTTATTTCCATTGGTGGCGCTACTGAGCTCATCGAACCACCTTAATTAACCGAAAGTTACTTTTACCTTTATAACTTTTTCACAAAACAAGTAGGTTGCTTTGCTTAATTTCCATCTAACGGTTTGTTGTGTTTCAGACATAAAATATTAACTTATAGCACTTCGATGGAAAACAATACTTTTATGAAGTATTAAAGTGTAAAATAACACATCTTAAAACTTAAAATACTCCTCTTTTTGTAGTCTGGGAGCTTAAAACTAGCATAATGCATAAATTGTGAATGCAACCAGTTGGTATTCTTGGAACATCATAAAGATTAATTAATTAGTTACCTACATCAAGTAAATTATATTCCTAGTTTTCACGAAGGCAGGTGTATAATTCATGGTTATGAACTGAAATAATTTATGTTTATGGGTTTGTGTATCCAACGGTTTAACGTTTTCTAAGCTCGTACCTACATTACATCATTGTGAAATAGTGGAAATAATAATGATTTCATTTGTTTCTTCGGTTGGTGATGAAGCAAGCTCTCACGCATTTGTATATCTCATGTGTGAAAAATACAATGTTTCGTAATCTTGCCTCATTTTAATAGAGTGTAAAGATTTATGTTTCCGTCTTGACAAATTCAGGGTGAAGTAGAATTGGCCTAGTTGCGAAACGTACGTGATGACCACTGACAGGCTTATTTATGCTAAATGTGGGTACCTACTCTAGTTTCAAAATTACTCGTATGTACCTATTTTGAAATTAGTTAATTCGGAAAAAAGTGTCTAACAACAAAAATTAAATTACAACAAAACCAGCCCTACTCCTGTGAAACCAGTAAGTAAAAGTTTTGATGGCGATAATAATAAGACTTGTATTTTAGTATTTATATTCATATATTGTGTTAAAATTACTGTACGTGCATTTATGATGAGTTTACTTTTTATTACTTACTAATACCCAGCTGATAACTACTTACTACATTTGATTTGGCGAAAGTCCTTTTTAACCGACTTCTAAATCAAAAAGGAGGAGGTTCTCTATTCGTCTGTATGTATGTTTTTTTTTTTTTGTGTATGTCCACCGATTACTCGAAGACGGCTGAACCGATTGAAATGGTTCAAACGTTATTACATCAGGTTGGTTTCCAAGTTGGTCCCATTTTTTGAAATTTTGAAATCGGTTCAGTAGTTTTCAGGATATCTTGAAAATACTGTTGTTTTCGTTACCACTTTATGTGAATTCAATACGTATCTTTAGGCATAACTCCTTTGTTTATAAACCGATTTAGATGATTCTTGTTTTGTTAAAAAGGGGATACCTCAAGGTATTTTAACCGACTTCAAAAAAGGAGGTTTTCAGTTTGATCACATACCTATTTACCAGAAAACACATAAATTGCCTGCACGATGCACTAAAAAGAGTGAAATTAAAATTATTTTTATAAAAAAATAAAACCGCCTTCCTTGACCTTGAAGGCGGTTTTTCACTAATGTTTACTAAACTAAATCCAGCTTCCTTGCGCAAAACAAATGGCTTATTATATTGGTTTTATAGTTAGTCGCTGAAAGCATTTTCTTTAGTGTCGAAGCCTGAGCGAATCGATTGCATACGTTGACCGTAACCCCAGAGATGGCAGCTTGCCACTGCGCGTGTGCTGCGGGTCACCTGCTCGGCTGCGCCCAGCATAATGCTACAGAATGCAAGTGGACAGCAGCATCTCTCTTTTTTAGGGTTTCGTAGTCAACACGAAGCTATCATGTTCATGGCTTCGCTATGTCCGTAGCCTAGCTCAGAAACACTTGTTGCCAGAAAGTTGTAATTTGGCTAGGGCAAAGCAGTAGGTAATATAAAATGTTGCCGACAAAAATTAAACAATCTACTTGCATTGCTTTATTTTCCTATCATAGAAATTGGTTTCTTTACAATACTATCTAAGGCTTATCTTTTCGTATGCCATAAAAAGTGGTTCTAGCTTTTTTGTTAGTAAACTTAGTACAAACTGTACAAACGTAATTAGACCTCCTGCATGAACAATACACCTGTGGTCGTCGCCTAATTCAACTGGCACCGTCCACCTGGACGTCACGCCCCACGTGTCGTCAGCCCTAGCGTGTACGGCCAATCGAACCGCAATCGTGTCGCGTACGCAACGCAACTCCCTGCCGTATATCAAAACGCGTCGACTCGTGTCACGAGTTGCAGTCGTCATTTGTTTAGATCTCGATCAATCGTCATATTTATCTGGGTTTTCTGTTTTTTTATATAAATAAGTTCTTACTACTCAAAAGAAAATAGGAGCCACTGGGCTTTTTTCATACAAAAGTGCTCATTTTAGCGTATTATAGCTGATAAGTAACTTTTTGCATCTCTGCAATGATTTTTCAACGACTTCATCATCATC
The DNA here is from genome assembly GCA_949710035.1 of Crambus lathoniellus. Lineage (NCBI taxonomy): Eukaryota > Metazoa > Arthropoda > Insecta > Lepidoptera > Crambidae > Crambus > Crambus lathoniellus. Next base: position 9,421,217 of record OX453299.1, on the reverse strand, counting down.
ATCATCATGTCAGCCGAACGACGCCCACTTAAACGACTTAAAACCGCTTAATTTTCTCAAAAAGGAAAAACAATAAATCGGACTCCGCGCTTCATATATAGGCCAGTCAATATCAACACAAACAAAAAAACGTAAAAATAAAAAAATAAAAACAATCCTGCCATTCAAAAGACGAAAGGGCGGGCCTTTATCTAATTAATCTTGGAACTTAGGTACTGATCTGATTGAAGTCAGGTGACAGAATTTCACAGTTTTCCGAGCACTGCGGGAGAATTGCCCATCTTTGACTTGCTGTATCTTCGCAACAATGGGCATAGCATGCTCAGGTTTCGCTCAAATTGTAGCAAATTTAGTTATCTTTATTAAAGTGCATTAAAAAGATATTTGGAAAACGCTTCCTTAGGGTAATTTTTCGTAAATACTGAAACGAGTGCCAAAATTTCGCAGTTTTTCGAGCATCATGGGGGTAGCACAGGGTTTTCAAGGTTGCAAACTTCGGTGTAAACTACTCTCAAGGAACCTAACAACGTATAAAAAAATTGTAAATACATGCGCGTTTGCGATGTTTGATGTCGATTTTGACTGGCCTAATATCGTTATTGGCACATGAAGTTTGACTTATTGTTTTTCCTTTTTGAACAAATTTTGCGGATTTTGGCAATTTTTGAAAACGAGATTTGACAATTGGGCGTTTGGTCTCTCCATTGAGGTAAAAATCATTGCAGAGATGCAAAAAGTTACTCATCTATGAGACGATAAAGTGATCACGTTTGTTTGAAAAAAGCCCAGCGGCCCCTATTTTTTTAAGTAGTAATTATGTTTGTTTACTTCCATAAGGGTATCGATCACGCGATACCTACCCTGTGCTACGAGGGACTACGAATGAACAACCGTTCATTAATATCAAATCGCAATAAAGTTTTACGTGCTGTAAACACAAACACATCGTCAACTTTAACCAGGGATCGCACCTATCCGTGATAAAAAACTTCCCTGAAAAATTGAGCTATCAATGAATACATGACCAAAAAGTTTTTTCTGATCCGACCGGGGTGGTTCTGATGTTATGCTCTTTGGAGCAAACACAAAGAAACGATATGGGTACATTATAATTGTAACTGATTTCAGTTCATCAGGAAAGTACCTACATGAATTTAGAATGGAAACTTACTGATATTTTATAAACCGACCCGGAATCACCACGGACTCTTGTCGCTCGTTTTTTACTACAAACAATATTTCAAGTTGCAAATTACATAAGTATTTTTTGCACTTCCTTGCGTCAGCCCTATACCACCCAGCCCGCCTTCCTGGTGTCAGGGCGGGCGGCCCAGTTGCCTTTGAGTGCCAGCCAAGAATACGGAGAAAGCGTGATATATTCGCGCTATTTAATGAAAACCCAGCAGCGCTAGTGTCACGCATGTTTCCGGGGACATATATCAAAAGTTAATGCTGCTAATTTTGTTTTTGACAATTTGTTAGGTGAGCGGCGACGTGGGCGTGTTTACTTGTACTAATTTAAATGTGACATTTTGTGTAAAGTTGAGGAATAAGAAGCTTATTAACAGTGACGGATGATCTTTGTCAAAACAAAATCTGTTTACTTTCAATCAGCGCAGTGTTGCACGTCAATAAATCATCTTGATTAAGTAAATATGACTATGCAACCATACAGTAGGTAGGTCAATTCACCAAAAAGTTTTTTTCATTTCAGCTCTAAAAGCTTTTCACTTCCTTGGTTGGTCCCTTGTTATGGATTTATCATAAAGATACGTTTTAAAATGCGAAGTGATGTTGAAGTGCTCGTGAAGTGACGGCAGAATACTCGTATCCTGAAAGAATCGCACCCCAGTTGTGACTCCATTGTCCTTCTTTTTTCCAATCATAAGGAGGGCTCTAACAGCGACGACATAAAAAGCCTGATGATAAGCGTCACTCATTTAAAAGTAGATTCATAAAGTTAACATTTTCTTTCACAGGTGCTTCTAGCCGAGTTACGAGACACAGAGTATTACTACGCAGTAAAATGCCTGAAGAAGGACGTGGTGCTAGAAGACGACGACGTGGAGTGCACGCTCATCGAGCGGAAGGTGCTCGCGCTCGGTACCAACCACCCTTACCTGTGCCACCTGTTTGCTACCTTCCAGTCAGATGTGAGTATACTTAATATTATTGAAGTAAAACTTAGACTCCGAGTATTACTAGGTACGTAGTAAAATGCCTGAAGAAGGACGTGGTGTTGGAAGACGACGACGTGGAGTGCACGCTCATCGAGCGGAAGGTGCTCGCGCTCGGCACCAACCACCCTTACCTGTGCCACCTGTTTGCTACCTTCCAGTCAGATTTGAGTATACTTGATATTATTGAAGTAAAACTTAGACAAGAGTATTACTTCGTAGTAAAATGCCTGAAGAAGGACGTGGTGCTGGAGGACGACGACGTGGAGTGCACGCTCATCGAGCGGAAGGTGCTCGCGCTCGGCACCAACCACCCTTACCTGTGCCACCTGTTTGCTACCTTCCAGTCAGATGTGAGTATACTTGATATTATTGAAGTAAAACTTAGACTCCGAGTATTACTAGGTACGTAGTAAAATGCCCGAAGAAGGACGTGGTGCTGGAGGACGACGACGTGGGTGGAGTGCACGCTCATCGAGCGGAAGGTGCTCGCGCTCGGCACCAACCACCCTTATCTGTGCCACCTGTTTGCCACCTTCCAGTCAGATGTGAGTATACTTGATATTATTGAAGTAAAACTTAGACACGAGTATTACTACGCAGTAAAATGCCTGAAGAAGGACGTGGTGTTGGAAGACGACGACGTGGAGTGCACGCTCATCGAGCGGAAGGTGCTCGCGCTCGGCACCAACCACCCTTACCTGTGCCACCTGTTTGCTACCTTCCAGTCAGATGTGAATCAATACTTTGTTTTTTAAGTAAAACTTAGACTCCGAGTATTACTAGGTAAGTAGTAAAATGTCTGAAGAAGGACGTGGTGTTGGAAGACGACGACGTGGACTGCACGCTCATCGATCGGAAGGTGCTCGCGCTCGGCACCAACCACCCTTACCTGTGCCACCTGTTTGCTACCTTCCAGTCAGATGTGAGTATATACTTGATATTATTGAAGTAAAACTTAGACACGAGTATTACTACGCAGTAAAATGCCTGAAGAAGGACGTGGTGTTGGAAGACGACGACGTGGACTGCACGCTCATCGAGCGGAAGGTGCTCGCACTCGGCACCAACCACCCTTATCTGTGCCACCTGTTTGCCACCTTCCAGTCAGATGTGAGTATACTTGATATTATTGAAGTAAAACTTAGACTCCGAGTATTACTAGGTACGTAGTAAAATGCCTGAAGAAGGACGTGGTGTTGGAAGACGACGACGTGGAGTGCACGCTCATCGAGCGGAAGGTGCTCGCACTCGGCACCAACCACCCTTACCTGTGCCACCTGTTTGCTACCTTCCAGTTAGATGTGAGTCAATAATTTTTGTTTAAGTGAAAACTTCTTTAGCTGCGTTATGTGCACTTTTTGTGATGGGTAAAAAATGTTAAACTCGCGTCAGGATCACGTGACCGTCAGATCGAAAATTCGTGAGACGGACACGTGACCTCATCGAAAAACTGTTACAATATCATTAGAATACGAAGGCAAATTTAGCCACCGTTTCCAAAGTTGTGATAGCTCAAGTTAGAAAACGGGCGGCATTGAAGCCAGCCGACCTCGGTTCGAATCTAGTCCGTATTTTTTCTCAAATTTGTCAAATTCCTTTTATTTTTTGTGAAAAAGTCTAGGAAGCCCTTTTCACTTCTGCCGGCACTCCCGGAGTGAAACCCGTTTGTTTTATTTTTTTTAAGTGAGGGGAATTATATTATTGAACTAAAACTTCGTTAAAAGCTGGCAAACGGAAGTGACGAGGGCGTTACGAAAGAGGCAAACGGAAGTGAGGTTGATGGAAGAGTATAAACTTTATAGAGGTTTTACTTCATACGCGTTTTTTTCTATCATAATCAAGTAATATGAACAAAGACATGTCCAAGGTAGACTATTCTACGTTTTTGTTAGTATTGTTTCTAGTCTGAGCTTCCAATGAATGACGTATATTGTAGATAGATAGATAAGACATTTATTTGTCACTTCAGACACACACAAGAATGAATACAAAAACAGAATCAACACACATTGAAAACAAATTAAACTTAATACCTACAACAATCATGTATGTGTGCTGTAGTGGTGCAAAAGGGTCGCAGCTCAGCAGTCTATTTGCTCTAGAGCAAATCGCTAATTTTCAGCCGTGCCATTCGCAAGACACAAAAGCGTCCTATACCTATAGACCTTTATTTTTCCGCAATACCTAAATAAGTTTTCATATACCTAAGTATTAAAGCAACGGCAGCGTGTAATTAGCATTATATTTTCCATTACATCACCAGAAAAATATACTTAAAAGTCAAAATATTATTTCCAGTCGCACCTATTCTTCGTGATGGAGTACCTGAACGGCGGCGACCTGATGTTCCACATCCAGCAGAGCGGGCGGTTCCCGGAGGCGCGCGCGAGGTTCTACGCCGCGGAGATCGTATCCGGACTCAAGTTCCTGCACAAGCGAGGCATAGTATACAGGTGCGGTTACTGTAGAGTGTGTTGACGCATTGGAGTAGGTACTCCTTCGTAATGGAGTACCTACATAAACGGCGAAGACCTGATATTCCATACCCAGCAGAGCGGACGGTTCCCGGAGGCGCGAGCGCGGTTCTACGCCGCGGAGATCGTGTCCGGACTCAAGTTCCTGCACAAGCGAGGCATAGTGTACAGGTGCGGTTACTGTAGTGTGTTGACGCATTGGAGTAGGTACTCCTTCGTAATGGAGTACCTACATAAACGGCGAAGACCTGATGTTCCACATCCAGCAGAGCGGGCGGTTCCCGGAGGCACGCGCGCGGTTCTACGCCGCGGAGATCGAGTCCGGACTCAAGTTCCTGCACAAGCGAGGCATAGTTTACAGGTGCGGTTACTGTAGAGTGTAGTGTGTTGTCGCATATTGGAGTAAACAAGTACTACTTACTTCGTAATGGAGTACCTACATAAACGGCGAAGACCTGATATTCCATACCCAGCAGAGCGGACGGTTCCCGGAGGCGCGAGCGCGGTTCTACGCCGCGGAGATCGTGTCCGGACTCAAGATCCTGCACAAGCGAGGCATAGTATACAGGTGCGCGCGGTTACTGTATTGTGTTGACGCATTGGAGTAGGTACTCCTTTGTAATGGAGTACCTACATAAACGGCGAAGACCTGATGTTCCACATCCAGCAGAGCGGGCGGTTCCCGGAGGCACGCGCGCGGTTCTACGCCGCGGAGATCGTGTCCGGACTCAAGTTCCTGCACAAGCGAGGCATAGTGTACAGGTGCGGTTACTGTAGTATGTTGACGCATTGGAGTAGGTACTCCTTTGTAATGGAGTACCTACATAAACGGCGAAGACCTGATGTTCCACATCCAGCAGAGCGGGCGGTTCCCGGAGGCGCACGCGCGGTTCTACTCCGCGGAGATCGTGTCCGGACTCAAGTTCCTGCACAAGCGAGGCATAGTGTACAGGTGCGGTTACTGTAGTGTATTGACCCATTGGAGTAGGTACTCCTTTGTAATGGAGTACCTACATAAACGGCGAAGACCTGATATTCCATACCCAGCAGAGCGGGCGGTTTCCGGAGGCGCACGTTTCTATGTAGCGAAGATTGTACCCGGACTCAAGTTTCTGCGCAAACGAGGCATCGCGTCTACAGGTGTAATTACTACTATGAAATGGTGGTATGTCGTGGCCATATCGTAGATCGCTCACTTCATGATAGATTTGCTCACTTCAATGGTCGCATTTCATGAAAGGACCAGTTTAAATTGACAATATCGTTGAATAGTCAACGTTTAATATCACGAAACAACGATACGCTTCCGACAGATATAAGTACTACGATAATGTTTATTTTTTTATATGATTTTTTTCTCCATCTCCCCATGGTATCTGATATAATTTTATTCTCGGGTAGGTAGAACTAAATAAATACTAGGCAAAGGCATTAATTATTGTTTAAATCGAGAAGTAAAGTAGCATTGCTTTATGGGACAGTATTTGTCGTAGTCCGTCGTAGCAACATCGTAGCTGTACCCGTAGCGCTTGGGAACTCTACCGTAGTAGAAATACACGACTGAACAGTTGAGTCACAGATTATAATACTCTGAATCTAAGCTTAAGGCCGCGCACTAATCTAAGACCAGGGGTCAAACTGAAATGCTGCCTTATCTATACTAATATTATAAAGAGGAAAGATTTAATTGTTTGTTTGTTTGCATCGAATAGGCTTCGAAACTTCTGGACCGACTTAGAAAATTCTTTGACCATTAGAAAGCTACATTCTTCCCAAGTGACATAGGCTATATTTTATCCCGATATTCCCACAGGAACGGGTACCACGCGGGTAAAACCGCGAGGATCCGCTAGTTGTTTAATAAACGAGAAGTAAAATAGATGCTTATGATTGCCGACCCCAAATAATGGGAACAGGACTAGGAGAGAAGAAGAAAGTAGATGCTTATGGGACAGTATTTGTCGTAGTCCGTCGTAGCAACATCGTAGCTGTACCCGTAGCACTTGGGAACTCTACCGTAGTATACATGGCTGAACAGTTGAAGGTAATGACAAACTGGGGGCCAAGTCTGCTAACGTTAAGTCATAATTGTGCCTCAATCGTGTTTTAATTGTAGTTCAATGGTAGTGCTTTTTTACACACTAGTTACAAGTTTATTTATCAGTTTGTCTTTACCTTGAATCACAGATTATAATACTTTGAATTAAATTTTAGGGACTTGAAATTGGATAACATTCTACTGGACTTCGACGGGCACGTGCGCATCGCCGACTTCGGCATGTGCAAGCTCCAGATTTACCTGGAAAAGACCGCGGATACATTCTGCGGCACGCCTGACTACATGGCTCCTGAGGTATGTATGAAAAAAAAAATTTTTTTTCTTACAATCGCACCACGTATCTAAGCCCGTAGTAAATTTCTTAAGAAACTGGTGTCTTCGTGAACTTGAGAACGGATAAATATATACTTAAATACTTTTTGTTTGTAAATACATACTTAATATACATAGATAACACCCAGGCCAAGACAAATAGACATGTTCATGCACACAAATATTTGTCTTGTTCGGGAATCGAACCCGAGACCTCTGGCGCAGAAGGCAGGGAGTTTACCCCTGCGCCAAATCGGTCGTCAAATGGTTTAAACGTTTGTTGTTTAGCACGTATTATATAGGTAACTTGGCTCAACATTACTGCTCGGCTCCCTGTACGGATTAATGCAAATTCATGCTAATTAAACGTTATGATTGTCTGATTGATATTTATCTAAAAGTACCAAGTATATTTACTAATATTCGGTGGCTTATAATTTTCTTGTCTAAGGCTTTGAACCTTTAACGTAGATATCTTACCAACGTGGTGTAGTAATGGATTCCATAATTATTTGAATTGCGTATTGCGATTTACCCATTTTCAGCCACCATAAAGTTTGTATAAGTGCATGAAGTAGTTATAGGACTTAGCCCACTTAAACCGCACTGCTCCCACCCAACCAATATATGAGCAGTCAAATATGGACTAATGTCGTGCTCTGTAGATGCACTTTAGCTTACGGCAGGCTCGCTTACCGCGCGCTGTCTGCTATTGTATATTGTTACTGTAAAGTGCATCTACAGTGAACGATATTAAGTCTATATTTGGCTGCTCATACTTTGGTTGGGTGGAAGCGGTGCGGTATAAGTGGGCTATGACCTTAAATCCTACTCATTCCGATGGCACAGCGACCCAAAGTGAGCCGCGGCATCCAAGACGGGAGCTACCTCAATCTTGTGCTATTTGGCGCTAGTCAGTCGCTTTAAGTTCACGAAGGTTGACTTCCACCATGCGACGGAAAACGATGACGTCTGTTCTGCTTGTTAAAAACAAACCTTACATTCCAGATAATAAAGGGCCTCAAGTATAACCAGGCGGTCGACTGGTGGTCGTTCGGCGTGCTGCTGTACGAGATGCTGATCGGGCAGAGTCCGTTCAGCGGCTGCGACGAGGACGAGCTGTTCTGGTCCATCTGCAACGAGATGCCGTCCTACCCGCGCTTCCTTTCGCAGGAGGCCTTAACCATACTCACTAGGGTAACTATTATTTATAAAATATAATACCCAATATAGTATGATAGGGTGCATGTGTGATTCATTAAAACGTCCCATGATGCATGATCATTCGATGCCTAAAGTTGTTAGTGTACCAATTTTACGCCCGTAAGCAGACTGTTGAAGTTGTTATAAATATGGAATGATAAGAAACTGCTTGACATCTTCATCTATTGACAATCATTCGAACAAGAGGTAGGTACTGGGTGTTTATTGGGTGCCGCTGATCCTTCTCTCCGTGCTAAACTATCTGAGATCCTTTCCCAACATAATTGGGTAGGTACCTATTTGACTGCTTTTTTTTTTATTGACTTAAAATGTTTATTGAATTAGTACCTAGCAACACAACATAGGTATTATTTTCAAATATCTTGCATATTTCCAGTGATATAGAGCTTCAAACTTTTTCAAATTAAACAAGGAGAGCGCTATAGAAATGTGACGTCACATTTCTATAGCGCCATACTCTCGCCATAGAAAATTTCGTTTTAGAAAGAGATAGCTAGAGTCACAATTATGTAAGTAGCTCATAATTCGCTTGTTATAATACAGATTGAATTAATTTTTTCACATTCATTATTCAATAATGTTATATTTCTGAATGTCATAATTAAATATCTTCATTTCAACAACAGTCAAATAAGTACCCTATTGGGCGGAGGGGCTTGCGAGGTTGACCACCTATCGTTAAATTGTTTCGTCCGTTTGTTTGCAGTTGTTGGACAAAGACGCGCGGTCGCGGCTGGGCGGCGTAGAGTGCATGCACGGCGACGTGCGCGACCAAGAGTTCTTCCGGCCCATCCACTGGGACCGCCTCGAGCGGCGCGAGCTGGATGCGCCCTTCAAGCCGAGAGTGGTAAGTTACCCTTACGACATTGATATGGCTCGACAGGTGTTCTTCCGGCCCATCCACTGGGACCGCCTCGAGCGGCGCGAGCTGGATGCGCCCTTCAAGCCGAGAGTGGTAAGTTACCCTTACGACATTGATATGGCTCGACAGGTGTTCTTCCGGCCCATCCACTGGGACCGCCTCGAGCGGCGCGAGCTCGATGCGCCCTTCAAGCCGAGAGTGGTAAGTTACCCTTACGACATTGATATGGCTCGACAGGTGTTCTTCCGGCCCATCCACTGGGATCGCCTCGAGCGGCGCGAGCTGGACGCGCCTTTCAAGCCGAGAGTGGTAAGTTGCACTCGATGTGACATCGATATGGCTCGACAGGAGTTCTTCCGGCCCATCCACTGGGACCGCCTCGAGCGGCGCGAGCTGGACGCGCCCTTCAAGCCGAGAGTGGTAAGTTACCCTTACGACATTGATATGGCTCGACAGGTGTTCTTCCGGCCCATCCACTGGGATCGCCTCGAGCGGCGCGAGCTGGACGCGCCCTTCAAGCCGAGAGTGGTAAGTTGCACTCGATGTGACATCGATATGGCTCGACAGGAGTTCTTCCGGCCCATCCACTGGGACCGCCTCGAGCGGCGCGAGCTGGACGCGCCCTTCAAGACGAGAGTGGTAAGTTACCCTTACGACATTGATATGGCTCGACAGGTGTTCTTCCGGCCCATCCACTGGGATCGCCTCGAGCGGCGCGAGCTGGACGCGCCCTTCAAGCCGAGAGTGGTAAGTTGCGCTCGATGTGACATCGATATGGCTCGACAGGAGTTCTTCCGGCCCATCCACTGGGACCGCCTCGAGCGGCGCGAGCTGGACGCGCCCTTCAAGCCGAGAGTGGTAAGTTGCGCTCGATGTGACATCGATATGGCTCGACAGGAGTTCTTCCGTCCCATCCACTGGGACCGCCTCGAGCGGCGCGAGCTGGACGCGCCCTTCAACCCGAGAGTGGTAAGTTGCGCTCGATGTGACATCGATATGGCTCGACAGGAGTTCTTCCGTCCCATCCACTAGGACCGCCTCGAGCGGCGCGAGCTGGACGCGCCCTTCAAGCCGAGAGTGGTAAGTTACCCTTACGACATTGATATGGCTCGACAGGTGTTCTTCCGGCCCATCCACTGGGATCGCCTCGAGCGGCGCGAGCTGGCCGCGCCCTTCGAGCCGAGAGTGGTAAGTTGCGCTCGATGTGACATCGATATGGCTCGACAGGAGTTCTTCCGGCCCATCCACTGGGACCGCCTCGAGCGGCGCGAGCTGGACGCGCCCTTTAAGCCGAGAGTGGTAAGTTGCGCTCGATGTGACATCGATATGGCTCGACAGGAGTTCTTCCGTCCCATCCACTGGGACCGCCTCGAGCGGCGCGAGCTGGACGCGCCCTTCAACCCGAGAGTGGTAAGTTGCGCTCGATGTGACATCGATATGGCTCGACAGGAGTTCTTCCGTCCCATCCACTAGGACCGCCTCGAGCGGCGCGAGCTGGACGCGCCCTTCAAGCCGAGAGTGGTAAGTTACCCTTACGACATTGATATGGCTCGACAGGTGTTCTTCCGGCCCATCCACTGGGATCGCCTCGAGCGGCGCGAGCTGGACGCGCCCTTCGAGCCGAGAGTGGTAAGTTGCGCTCGATGTGACATCGATATGGCTCGACAGGAGTTCTTCCGGCCCATCCACTGGGACCGCCTCGAGCGGCGCGAGCTGGACGCGCCCTTCAAGCCGAGAGTGGTAAGTTACCCTTACGACATTGATATGGCTCGACAGGTGTTCTTCCGGCCCATCCACTGGGATCGCCTCGAGCGGCGCGAGCTGGACGCGCCCTTCAAGCCGAGAGTGGTAAGTTGCACTCGATGTGACATCGATATGGCTCAACAGGAGTTCTTCCGGCCCATCCACTGGGACCGCCTCGAGCGGCGCGAGCTGGACGCGCCCTTCAAGCCGAGAGTGGTAAGTTACCCTTACGACATTGATATGGCTCGACAGGTGTTCTTCCGGCCCATCCACTGGGATCGCCTCGAGCGGCGCGAGCTGGACGCGCCCTTCAAGCCGAGAGTGGTAAGTTGCACTCGATGTGACATCGATATGGCTCGACAGGAGTTCTTCCGGCCCATCCACTGGGACCGCCTCGAGCGGCGCGAGCTGGACGCGCCCTTCAAGCCGAGAGTGGTAAGTTACCCTTACGACATTGATATGGCTCGACAGGTGTTCTTCCGGCCCATCCACTGGGATCGCCTCGAGCGGCGCGAGCTGGACGCGCCCTTCAAGCCGAGAGTGGTAAGTTGCGCTCGATGTGACATCGATATGGCTCGACAGGAGTTCTTCCGGCCCATCCACTGGGACCGCCTCGAGCGGCGCGAGCTGGACGCGCCCTTTAAGCCGAGAGTGGTAAGTTGCGCTCGATGTGACATCGATATGGCTCGACAGGAGTTCTTCCGTCCCATCCACTGGGACCGCCTCGAGCGGCGCGAGCTGGACGCGCCCTTCAACCCGAGAGTGGTAAGTTGCGCTCGATGTGACATCGATATGGCTCGACAGGAGTTCTTCCGTCCCATCCACTAGGACCGCCTCGAGCGGCGCGAGCTGGACGCGCCCTTCAAGCCGAGAGTGGTAAGTTACCCTTACGACATTGATATGGCTCGACAGGTGTTCTTCCGGCCCATCCACTGGGATCGCCTCGAGCGGCGCGAGCTGGACGCGCCCTTCGAGCCGAGAGTGGTAAGTTGCGCTCGATGTGACATCGATATGGCTCGACAGGAGTTCTTCCGGCCCATCCACTGGGACCGCCTCGAGCGGCGCGAGCTGGACGCGCCCTTCAAGCCGAGAGTGGTAAGTTACCCTTACGACATTGATATGGCTCGACAGGTGTTCTTCCGGCCCATCCACTGGGATCGCCTCGAGCGGCGCGAGCTGGACGCGCCCTTCAAGCCGAGAGTGGTAAGTTGCGCTCGATGTGACGTCGATATGGCTCGACAGGAGTTCTTCCGGCCCATCCACTGGGACCGCCTCGAGCGGCGCGAGCTGGACGCGCCCTTCAAGCCGAGAGTGGTAAGTTACCCTTACGACATTGATATGGCTCGACAGGTGTTCTTCCGGCCCATCCACTGGGATCGCCTCGAGCGGCGCGAGCTGGACGCGCCCTTCAAGCCGAGAGTGGTAAGTTGCGCTCGATGTGACATCGATATGGCTCGACAGGAGTTCTTCCGGCCCATCCACTGGGACCGCCTCGAGCGGCGCGAGCTGGACGCGCCCTTCAAGCCGAGAGTGGTAAGTTGCGCTCGATATGACATCGATATGGCTCGACAGGAGTTCTTCCGTCCCATCCACTGGGACCGCCTCGAGCGGCGCGAGCTGGACGCGCCCTTTAAGCCGAGAGTGGTAAGTTGCGCTCGATGTGACATCGATATGGCTCGACAAGAGTTCTTCCGTCCCATCCACTGGGACCGCCTCGAGCGGCGCGAGTTGGACGCGCCCTTCAACCCGAGAGTGGTAAGTTGCGCTCGATGTGACATCGATATGGCTCGACAGGAGTTCTTCCGTCCCATCCACTAGGACCGCCTCGAGCGGCGCGAGCTGGACGCGCCCTTCAAGCCGAGAGTGGTAAGTTACCCTTACGACATTGATATGGCTCGACAGGTGTTCTTCCGGCCCATCCACTGGGATCGCCTCGAGCGGCGCGAGCTGGACGCGCCCTTCGAGCCGAGAGTGGTAAGTTGCGCTCGATGTGACATCGATATGGCTCGACAGGAGTTCTTCCGGCCCATCCACTGGGACCGCCTCGAGCGGCGCGAGCTGGACGCGCCCTTCAAGCCGAGAGTGGTAAGTTACCCTTACGACATTGATATGGCTCGACAGGTGTTCTTCCGGCCCATCCACTGGGATCGCCTCGAGCGGCGCGAGCTGGACGCGCCCTTCAAGCCGAGAGTGGTAAGTTGCGCTCGATGTGACATCGATATGGCTCGACAGGTGTTCTTCCGGCCCATCCACTGGGACCGCCTCGAGCGGCGCGAGCTGGACGCGCCCTTCAAGCAGAGAGTTGTAAGTTGCGCTCGATGTGACATCGATATGGCTCGACAGGAGTTCTTCCGGCCCATCCACTGGGACCGCCTCGAGCGGCGCGAGCTGGACGCGCCCTTGAAGCCGAGAGTGGTAAGTTACCCTTACGACATTGATATGGCTCGACAGGTGTTCTTCCGGCCCATCCACTGGGACCGCCTCGAGCGGCGCGAGCTGGACGCGCCCTTCAAGCCGAGAGTGGTAAGTTACCCTTACGACATTGATATGGCTCGACAGGTGTTCTTCCGGCCCATCCACTGGGATCGCCTCGAGCGGCGCGAGCTGGACGCGCCCTTCAAGCCGAGAGTGGTAAGTTGCGCTCGATGTGACATCGATATGGCTCGACAGGAGTTCTTCCGGCCCATCCACTGGGACCGCCTCGAGCGGCGCGAGCTGGACGCGCCCTTCAAGCCGAGAGTGGTAAGTTGCGCTCGATGTGACATCGATATGGCTCGACAGGAGTTCTTCCGGCCCATCCACTGGGACCGCCTCGAGCGGCGCGAGCTGGATGCGCCCTTCAAGCCGAGAGTGGTAAGTTACCCTTACGACATTGATATGGCTCGACAGGTGTTCTTCCGGCCCATCCACTGGGACCGCCTCGAGCGGCGCGAGCTCGATGCGCCCTTCAAGCCGAGAGTGGTAAGTTACCCTTACGACATTGATATGGCTCGACAGGTGTTCTTCCGGCCCATCCACTGGGATCGCCTCGAGCGGCGCGAGCTGGACGCGCCCTTCAAGCCGAGAGTGGTAAGTTACCCTTACGACATTGATATGGCTCGACAGGAGTTCTTCCGGCCCATCCACTGGGACCGCCTCGAGCTGCGCGAGCTGAACGCGCCCTTCAAGCCGAGAGTGGTAAGTTACCCTTACGACATTGATATGGCTCGACAGGTGTTCTTCCGGCCCATCCACTGGGATCGCCTCGAGCGGCGCGAGCTGGACGCGCCCTTCAAGCCGAGAGTGGTAAGTTGCGCTCGATGTGACATCGATATGGCTCGACAGGAGTTCTTCCGGCCCATCCACTGGGACCGCCTCGAGCGGCGCGAGCTGGACGCGCCCTTCAAGCTGAGAGTGGTAAGTTACCCTTACGACATTGATATGGCTCGACAGGTGTTCTTCCGGCCCATCCACTGGGACCGCCTCGAGCGGCGCGAGCTGGACGCGCCCTTCAAGCCGAGAGTGGTAAGTTACCCTTACGACATTGATATGGCTCGACAGGTGTTCTTCCGGCCCATCCACTGGGATCGCCTCGAGCGGCGCGAGCTGGACGCGCCCTTCAAGCCGAGAGTGGTAAGTTGCGCTCGATGTGACATCGATATGGCTCGACAGGAGTTCTTCCGGCCCATCCACTGGGACCGCCTCGAGCGGCGCGAGCTGGACGCGCCCTTCAAGCCGAGAGTGGTAAGTTACCCTTACGACATTGATATGGCTCGACAGGTGTTCTTCCGGCCCATCCACTGGGATCGCCTCGAGCGGCGCGAGCTGGACGCGCCCTTCAAGCCGAGAGTGGTAAGTTGCGCTCGATGTGACATCGATATGGCTCGACAAGAGTTCTTCCGGCCCATCCACTGGGATCGCCTCGAGCGGCGCGAGCTGGACGCGCCCTTCAAGCCGAGAGTGGTAAGTTGCACTCGATGTGACATCGATATGGCTCGACAGGAGTTCTTCCGGCCCATCCACTGGGACCGCCTCGAGCGGCGCGAGCTGGACGCGCCCTTCAAGCCGAGAGTGGTAAGTTACCCTTACGACATTGATATGGCTCGACAGGTGTTCTTCCGGCCCATCCACTGGGATCGCCTCGAGCGGCGCGAGCTGGACGCGCCCTTCAAGCCGAGAGTGGTAAGTTGCGCTCGATGTGACATCGATATGGCTCGACAGGAGTTCTTCCGGCCCATCCACTGGGACCGCCTCGAGCGGCGCGAGCTGGACGCGCCCTTCAAGCCGAAAGTGGTAAGTTACCCTTACGACATCGATATGGCTCGACAGGAGTTCTTCCGTCCCATCCACTGGGACCGCCTCGAGCGGCGCGAGCTGGACGCGCCCTTCAAGCCGAGAGTGGTAAGTTGCGCTCGATGTGACATCGATATGGCTCGACAGGAGTTCTTCCGGCCCATCCACTGGGACCGCCTCGAGCGGCGCGAGCTGGACGCGCCCTTCAAGCCGAGAGTGGTAAGTTGCGCTCGATGTGACATCGATATGGCTCGACAGGAGTTCTTCCGTCCCATCCACTGGGACCGCCTCGAGCGGCGCGAGCTGGACGCGCCCTTTAAGCCGAGAGTGGTAAGTTGCGCTCGATGTGACATCGATATGGCTCGACAGGAGTTCTTCCGTCCCATCCACTGGGACCGCCTCGAGCGGCGCGAGCTGGACGCGCCCTTCAACCCGAGAGTGGTAAGTTGCGCTCGATGTGACATCGATATGGCTCGACAGGAGTTCTTCCGTCCCATCCACTAGGACCGCCTCGAGCGGCGCGAGCTGGACGCGCCCTTCAAGCCGAGAGTGGTAAGTTACCCTTACGACATTCATATGGCTCGACAGGTGTTCTTCCGGCCCATCCACTGGGATCGCCTCGAGCGGCGCGAGCTGGACGCGCCCTTCGAGCCGAGAGTGGTAAGTTGCGCTCGATGTGACATCGATATGGCTCGACAGGAGTTCTTCCGGCCCATCCACTGGGACCGCCTCGAGCGGCGCGAGCTGGACGCGCCCTTCAAGCCGAGAGTGGTAAGTTACCCTTACGACATTGATATGGCTCGACAGGTGTTCTTCCGGCCCATCCACTGGGATCGCCTCGAGCGGCGCGAGCTGGACGCGCCCTTCAAGCCGAGAGTGGTAAGTTGCGCTCGATGTGACATCGATATGGCTCGACAGGAGTTCTTCCGTCCCATCCACTAGGACCGCCTCGAGCGGCGCGAGCTGGACGCGCCCTTCAAGCCGAGAGTGGTAAGTTACCCTTACGACATTGATATGGCTCGACAGGTGTTCTTCCGGCCCATCCACTGGGATCGCCTCGAGCGGCGCGAGCTGGACGCGCCCTTCAAGCCGAGAGTGGTAAGTTGCGCTCGATGTGACATCGATATGGCTCGACAGGAGTTCTTCCGTCCCATCCACTAGGACCGCCTCGAGCGGCGCGAGCTGGACGCGCCCTTCAAGCCGAGAGTGGTAAGTTACCCTTACGACATCGATATGGCTCGACGTGTGTGGCCAGGAGTCTTCCGGCCCATCCACTGGGACCGCCTCGAGCGGCGCGAGCTGGACGCGCCCTTCAAGCCGAGAGTGGTAAGTTACCCTTACGACATCGATATGGCTCGACGTGTGTGGCCAGGAGTCTTCCGGCCCATCCACTGGAACCGCCTCGAGCGGCGCGAGCTGGACGCGCCCTTCAAGCCGAGAGTGGTAAGTTACCCTTACGACATTGATATGGCTCGACAGGCGTTCTTCCGGCCCATCCACTGGGACCGCCTCGAGCGGCGCGAGCTGGACGCGCCCTTCAAGCCGAGAGTGGTAAGTTACCCTTACGACATTGATATGGCTCGACAGGTGTTCTTCCGGCCCATCCACTGGGACCGCCTCGAGCGGCGCGAGCTGGACGCGCCCTTCAAGCCGAGAGTGGTAAGTTACCCTTACGACATTGATATGGCTCGACAGGTGTTCTTCCGGCCCATCCACTGGGATCGCCTCGAGCGGCGCGATCTGGACGCGCCCTTTGAGCCGAGAGTGGTACGTTGCCCTTACGACATCGATATGGCTCGACGTGTGTGGCCAGGAGTCTTCCGGCCCATCCACTGGGACCGCCTCGAGCTTCAAGCCGAGAGTGGTAAGTTGCCCTCACGACATTGATATACCTAGCGCTTTTTATATCTTTACCTACCTGAATGATTGAATTAGGTATGCCGTTATAATCACAGCTCGCATTATTTGTAGGTAAGGTATCTAACCTATGTCTAGGATTGCAATAGCCACTCTAGTTCAGCGCTCATGTTTATGCCCACTTAGCGGCGATCGACCTTGACGCTTGGTCGAGGTTCGGACACGCAAAGTACATGCATTTGCGTTACCTAGTAAAATCTATATCTGTGACTAAAACAGTCCGAAAATTTTTCTACAGACATGGTTTCTTTAATGCTATAACTACCTTCAGTAATTTCCGAGCTAAGCGTGACACGTTTATCTTTCCAGCGGCATCCTCTGGACACGCAGTACTTCGACAAGGCGTTCACGGGCGAGCGGCCGCGCCTCACGGCGGTCGAGCCCCAAGTGTTGCGCTCCATGGACCAAGAGCCTTTCCGAGGCTTCTCCTACACCAACCCCAACGCGACGGACCGCTAAACTCAACCCTATCCACACCAGGACTATTCAAATTACCTCGGCTGGCCGCGGAGGCGAGAAGGCAAGCGTCCTTGACGTTGCCGCATTGGGACGAACCGTAGAGTTAGCTCATTTCAAGACTCGACTCTGCTCTGAGGCAGGTGGAGTCAATTGGCGAACTGTTTAGAACATAGAATAATAACAGAGTTAATATTCTATGGTTTAGCAAATTGTTTTGTTACTTAGCACTCTGATGATGATAGGTAGTGCTACCGAGTTTGATATTATGGATATTATTCATACCCTTTTATCATATGTACCTACATTACATGGTTTTAGAAGGTTTTAGACAAATATTTCAGAAAAGACTTCTTTAACTTACACATAATTGGAGAAAAAAAAAACTATTTGACTGTTTTGGAATTAAATATTACCAGTCAGTATCTCATCTACAAGTGACCATTGCTTATTATATCTAATAAAGTTTAATGTTAAGTGTGAATTGTATTAGTGATTTTAAAAGTAGTTTTGTCAATACATCTCAGTTACCTATTTGTATTATAAATGTACCTAATATTAAAATTGAATTCTAAGTTGTATATTGCATATCATAAAAGTTCAAATAAAGCAACTTCAGTTATACATAATTGTTTGTTATTATAAATAAATATGAGTTTAGTGAATACATACTTGTTTAATTTATTATTTTTCTTGTAAAAACTAGGAATCATACTGCAGATCAGACGCGCTAGTTTTACATAAAAAATTTAACACCAGAGACTCGAAATAGGGGGGAATAGGCTAACGGTTTATATAAACTACTATTAACTTTTAAGTAGTTTAATTAAGCTTAACTACTGTAGTTAAGCGGTTCTCTCACTGATACGCGCTCCGTCGCGTAGCGTGGAGTTGGAGAGTGTGTGCAAGTAGGTACAGTCGAACCAATTGAATCGTGACCCACCATAAAGCTATTTTCTGATAGATATTATAATTCAATAAGACATGATAAATATGAAAAGACATATGATTTCTGACATACTTTTGTTTAACGCTTACAAACTTTTAAAAATGGGTATTTTAATTTAAAAAATGGGTCATGATTCAATTAGTTCGAGTGTACATCAGTAAAGAAAACGCGCCGTGTCCAACACACTGAATATTCCGCTCCGCTCCAGTGGGTGAATCGCCTTAGTTGGGTACTTACTCAAGAATTGCTTAGTGGAGATAGCAGCACTGGCAGTAAAAAAAACTACTTAAGTATTAACTATTCTTACTAACACATAATATTTATTTACTTATCATTATTATAAAATATACACATTTCTCTTAGCTACTGACAATAATCTAGCAGAAACCTCCTCGTGCTCTCCGGATACACCAACTTGACGTAATGCACGTTGACGTTGGTAGCGATGAACAGATCGTGCGACAGTTCCGTCTCTCTGACCTCCAGTTTGATCACGGCTGGCGGATTCACGTCAAAACCATTACATACGTAGTCCTTTGATGTCCAGCTACGTATTGGGGCAGGTGTAGGCCCTTCCATCCTTTGAGGCTCGTAGAGTTCCACCTAAAATATAGGTATTGTCTTTAATGAAAAGTGAACTTTATTCTAGTTTATGCTATTTTTTTTTATTCATAACGGGGTAGCACTTAGCCTTCATCATACCTGATGTTAAGTGGTGATAAGGCTGAAGTTGGAAGCGCACTACTCCCGGAATCCTCAATCACTGAGGTACTGGCTATCTTATCTCTCGCTGCCGGAACATAATAACGCAGAAAACATCATTGTTATCGCGTCAGACTTAGATTAGATGGTGGTAGCTAGCCAAGCGGACTAAGAAGAAGTCCTACCACTAAACAAACCGAATACAATATGTACCCCCACTGGGAATCGAACCCGAGACCTCTGGGTCTGAAATCGGTGGTGTGAACCACTAGACCATAGAGGCGGTTAAGTTGTTACAAACGCGTGTGAATGTACAAATTTTCTTTTACACTCCAGTAAGTGATGATGATGAAGTGAATCTAATTTTTACAGTGTACCTATATATTCTTTGCCTTAGATTTATGCACGCACTTCATTGAAATAAAACTAGTTTTACGGATAATAAGCACTTTGCCTAAAATTCTTAAAAATAAAAAACGTAGCAATAATGACGTCATAACAATGTTGTTTACAGAATAATTGTGTTCCGGCAGTTATAGATAAGATCGCCAGTTCCTCAGTTATTGAGGATTCCAGAAGTAATGAGGTTCCATTTACAGCCTTATCACCACTTAACATTAGGTGGACGAAATTATGAAAAATGAGATACTTGTATATATAAAAAATGGACATAATTAATAATTTATCGGAATTGATAACGAATTAAAACATAATAATGAACAAACTAATTACCCTTCCGTCGTCGAAACCGAGGAACAGCATTTCACCATGTTCCAACATGCTCGTGAGGCCTGGGCACTCGAACACCCAGTGTTTAGAGTCTTGCAGAGTGAATTTGACAGGCGATTCTTTAGGGACTGCAAAACATAATAATAACATTAAGGCGATACTCGGAAAAAGCGTGCTGAAGCGAGATAGCAATGAGAAAAGGACGCGCGCGGCGCGAGACCGATTTTGCAGATTGGGCAAAAAAAACACAAAATCACTTCGTATTAAAAAAACAATAGCGATTTTTTATAAATGCTTCTATACGATCCTAAATATTATTGGTGTCCACTAATTAAACCAATTTCCAATAGTATTTGTAGCCCCATTTAAGAATAATCTTGATTTTCGTATTTTTAGAGGTCTTTTCGAAAATAAATAGTGTCGAGACAAAATCATAAAATAGTGTTTCTGAAACTATACGAATCTAGATAAAGGTATGAAGAAATATATATCTTATTACTAGATTTGTAACAACTCTAACCGTCCTATAAGTTTTATATCAAAAAGTCCATATTTTTCCGAGTAGCGCCTTAATTGCCGCACTCATAGACGCCAATTAACTTTAATTGATAATTAAATCTCTTTTTTATGTTTCTGTCCCTATGCATAAGTCTATTTTTTATGTCCAGTATTGAATAAAGTAGGAATGGTAATTTGATGCCAATTAAATTTAATTGACGTCTCTAAGTGCGGCAGTAAGGGCCTAAACTGCGTCACGCGGATGCCCGCGCGGTTCCATACAAAAGTGCTCCGTCGCGGGGAGGCGGGCCCCGCGCCCGCGCCTTGTCGTTTCCCCGCCACGGGGCCCGCCAGCGGGCCAGCGGTAGCACGCACGGGCTTGTTGGTTCAGTCAATAGCGCTATGTGATGCGGTTCCACGGAGCCCGCGCGCGTGTCCACGGACGGAGACACGCGACGTGTGCCCGTCGCGGGCGCCCGCTTTACTCAGTTTAGGCCCTAAGTGCCCGTTTCACAATGTCCGATTAGGAGATACTAAGTGTTTCACAATGTCCGATTAAGAGATACTTTCCAGTTTACTTGACAGTTTTGTATGGCCTATCTGTCAAGTAACAGCTAATCAGAACTTACATAAACATTGTGAACAAAGTTTGTTAATGCGATAGTTGGTAAATAGTATGTCATCATCAGCCGTTTAATGTCCCCACTGGTGGGTCAGCTCTAACCTAATGATGTACTAAATATATCAATTACTTTAGCGCGTATACTCGTTATTTTTTTATGGGTGGAAACTGAAAATCAGTGATTTACTCTATGAGTAAATGTACCACTGAGTTTTCGCCTTTTTGCATCGCTACGGCACACAAAGTGATGTTAAATATGTTTTTCATCCCATCGATTCGAAAAGCGATGATTGTTTATCTAATAACAGGGTCCAAAACGATTCATTTTTTACCTGTTATGATAAGAGGGTATAAATGAGATTTGAATTTTGAACAGCTTCATAACAGGGTCCAAAACGATGAGAGTTGAATTTAGAACATAATTAAAGAAGCATTGGTTGGAGTGTAGCAAAGGGTGTGCAGTACTTTAAAAAAAATTCAACTGATTTTGTATGGGGCTGGGACTATTTTCGACACCGAGAAATTTTCAAAAACGGAATTTTATAAAATTGAGAATATCTCGTAAACGGTGAGTCGTAGCTAAAATCTAACAAAATTTTCAACCCCCCTGCGGCATCCCCAGAGATACTTATAAGGAATGTGATGGACACATTTTTTTTAACAATTTTTTTATTTCAAAACTCAATTTTTTTTCTTGCCCGACTAGCGCTATGATGTATCCGAACGACAAAGAAAGGTAGGTAGTTTGAGTTGTCTTTACTGCTTTTCTTATAGAGGGGGATGAAAAGCAGAGTGTATTACTCGGCCGCAAAATTATTTTCACCTCGGGCGGCGTATATTGAATCCCTCGCTGCGTTCAGGATTCTACTTTAGAATCCCTCGCTGCCTTCGAGATTCTACTCTAGAATCCTTCACTGCGCTCTGGATTCAAAATAGCGCCCTCGCCGTAAATATATTATTTTGCTCCCTTGTAATACAATCTACTATTTTTTATTTCCTATAATTATATTTGATTGCTTTTTTTTCCTTTTTGTAATTATTTTTGTAATGTGTGCATGTTCTTTGCAAATAAATAATTTATCTATCTATCTATCTATCACTGACCTTCCTTATGGATGGGTAAGGAGAACGGGCCATGATCAACCACGCTGGCCCAATGCGGTTTGTTGGGTATTACCGACTGCAAATGCAGCCGGGACCAACGGTATTAACGTGCCTTCCGAAGCACGAAGGAGCTGAAGATAGCAAATTTTTGGTCACCTATCCCGTGACCGACCATTGCGAAAGTTGCTTAACTAAAGTTCAAAGTTCAAAGTTCAATTATCACAGGCTGAGCACGCTAACTAGTGCGCCACGGGCTCCTCAAATAACATGTATATTTCATAAATTCCTTTCCATTAAGGGTCGGCGCAGACAGAACGGAAAAATCCTCGCGGAAATTTTTGAGGTCATTGAAAAATGAACCATGTCACCATAGCCTAAAATACAAAATTGTATGAATAATATGCGCGCCAGGCGACGGCGACGCTGACTTCTCTGTTGATATTCATACAATTTTGTATTTTAGGCTATGGTGACATGATACATTTTTCAATAACTGACCTCAAAAATTTCCGCGAGGATTTTTCCGTTATGTCTGCGCTGACCCTAACTCGCTTGCGGCTAGGACACCAACCCACATGTCGAATTCTGTATTAAAACATTCCTATACTCCTGCGCCACTTCACTTGGCGGCGGCCGGCGGCGGCGGCTTGGTTCATCATCAGCCATTTAATGTCCCCACTGCTGGGGCACTGGCCTTCCTTATGGATGAATAAGGGGAATGAGCCATGACCCACCACGCGGGCTCAATGCGGATTGGTGGGTATTAACGACTGCAAGTGCAGCCGGGACCAACGGCTTAACGTGCCTTCCGAAGCACGGAGGAGCTCGAGATGAAAAGTTTTTGGTCACCCGTCCCGTGACCGACCATTGCGAACGTTGCTTAACCTCAACGATCGCAGGCCGAGCGCGCTATCCACTGCGCCACGGGCTCCGGCGGCTTGGTTGCGTCACCTGAACTGAACTCCTGTTTGAACTTCAAGATTGGTACATCAACTAGCAGCAGACCGCCCCAGTTGACCATCGCATAGACATCGTCCTGGTACACATTGATATCGAATGACGCCGTGACCATTATGGCGCAAGGAGCTAATAAGATAATTTACAATACATGGAAGACAGTATCACCTGCTACTACAGCGCCATATTTCTGGAACAGCACCGGGTTCGAATACTTCGGTATATCAAAGCTGAACTCCTGTTTGAACTTCAAGCCTGGCACGTCGACTAGCAGCAGACAGCCCCAGTTGAGCATCG
The DNA here is from genome assembly GCA_949710035.1 of Crambus lathoniellus. Taxonomy (NCBI): domain Eukaryota; kingdom Metazoa; phylum Arthropoda; class Insecta; order Lepidoptera; family Crambidae; genus Crambus; species Crambus lathoniellus. The sequence goes on along the minus strand of OX453299.1, from coordinate 9,397,860 downwards.
CATAGACATCGTCCTGGTACACATTGATGTCGACTATGACCCCGTGGCCGTAATGGCGCGCGAGCAGCTTCCAATCCCATATCTCGTCCATCCATTTGAGCGCGAAAAGACATCGGTCCGTTGTGGTCACGTAACAGTTATCGTCGTATACTCTGAAAGGGCGATACAAATTAACATTTGGAGTTGTTGCTCACGAGGACAGAACAAGAGAAAGGGGTTAAAAGAAGCATGCATGCCACGCATTTAAGGCCTTCTCACACTAGTGGTTAACGGGTGTTTACAGAGTGGAGTAGGCGCGCAACTAACACGAGCGACTACGCAGCGATTTCGCTGCCACTAGCGCTGTAGACATTTTGTAAATTCTCGTACAAAACCCAGTCTCCCCTCTTCCCCCCGCGACTCGCCGCATACGTACACGCGTCGAAGACGTTGCGAATGAGCGATTTTCTGAGAGGCCATTTAAAAAAAAAAGCTTCCAATTGCTTCACTAGATGGCGTTGAATAAGTATGTACATGTCTATGGTATATTTTGGTATGAAACATATTTAAATTAATTACTTTTTAACAACCCAAAGGAAACTAATAATATATTAAATTAGTACTACTGTGAGGAACAGAAACGAAATAGGTAAATTTAAAGATTTAGGTAAATAAATAACATCTGTCTGACGTTCCGTTTTACGTAAAAAAGTCACGTCAAAGTAAAATTTATAACGTTCCGTTCCTTCTAACTGCATAGGTGGGACAGCGCCATCTAGTGACCGAGCTTTCAGAAAATCGCCCATTCGCTACGCACCCGCAACGTCTTCGCTACGCATCTGCAGCGTCTTTCCTGCACTTCCGTTCCGCTTAGAAAAAGCTCGCAAATCGCTTCGCTGTGTGATAAAGCGCTTGTATTCTTCTATCTTCTTATAAGCAAAGGGTTTTCCACTCTCCGCCCAGTTACTACTTCTTTCTGTGTTTTGTTTGTGTGTTCTGTCGTCATCAGTAAATCAGTAAATCGCAAAGGCACTATGCAAAAGTGCCAGTTTTTTTATTTAAGTAGGTACATAATACAAGTAGGGGAGCGCGGGACACAGTGGATCTGTTTTTTTTGTAGGTACTGTAACTTTACTTTTTTTACCACCCCAAACTGACGAGGTGTTGACTATATTCTTGAAAATATATTCATAAATGATAAGATCTTAGAAAATCTAGGAATAGGTAAGGTAGGTAAAAAACACAAAAATGTCACGTTTTCAGCTTAATTGTTGACTGATGTGCCGTGGCGCAATTGTCCACTGTCCAATTAATAGGACGAATGATTCGGAACGCGTGAAGGGTACCAGAAAGGCAATGGCGCAGACTCCTGTGCCTGTTTGTGTCGTATATTAAAAGCTACAAATGATTACTCACTGTGCCCCACGAGCCACTGTGCCCCACGAGCCACTGTACCCCGCTCTCTCCTACTACCCTTCTGAAGGTAACATTTAAAAATATTAATATTATAAATGAAGTTTTTTTAATGTAATGTACCAAAAAAAATATTTACAAATGTTCACCAAAAGCATTTTTGTCTCGGTTGGGGATCGAATCCTCGGTTCTTGGCGCAGTAAATGTCAGTCAAGTAAATACTATTTAATGGTACACAAATGAATAAGCTCTTTTATACTTATAATGAAAGTTCCTATTAACCATGCAATAAAGTTGAAAGTCATTACTTTAAAGTACATTTAGGGACAAATTCGGTGAACCACTTCTTACTTGTGTTCGTGTGAATGGCGTCTTACCGTTCACTTGCATTCCCGATCTCTAATTTTTTATGCAGTGTAATAACCTACTTTAATACATAACCAAATAGTAAGAGGTCTGCGTGAATAACGAGGCACTAATCACACGCAAAGAAGTAAGAAGTGGTTAACCGAATTTGTCCCTGGCCGTACCTTCTTGAAAAAAGGAACTTACTAGAATTAGTTGAACATAATAAAGGCTCTCCCACACAGGCGCGTTATTATCGTCGATAATACCTGATGCGTTATTGCGATACTTGTTTTTAGTACATTATGTATTAGGATGGCTACGAAGTAACGCACTGCTGCGATGATATCGACTAGGTAGGACGCTTGCGTTCCTTCGTCCTGCGAGGCTGCGATATAGTTCTTAGAACATTTGTATTAGGACTTGCACTTGCGTGCAAGGAATCGGGTCGCATTATCGGAATAACGTATCCGGTATTATCGACGATAATAACGCGCCTGTGTAGGAGATCCTTAAAAATGCTACATTAATAAACTGACTGTCAGCATGCACAGAGGGCAGGCATACAATATTTATACAGTTGGCAAGCCTTAATTTGATGGCGACAACTACTGATAATCTACTCAAGATAATTTGGCACCTCACTGGAACACGTTTTCCGGCAGTCAATCATCATAACATTATCTGTTGCGCATATAAACAAGCGTGTACATGACAAAATTTATGTAGAAACTCAATGGATATAAGAAAGAAAAATTTAAAAATGTTTATCCCCGCGACAATTCTTTACAAGTAAAAAGTTCGCGAAAAGTATTGCGGTAACATAATAAAAAATTTAGGCATGTTATAATTTTTTTATATTTACCTACCACATGAAACTGGCTATTTTCTGTTAGCGACAGTGGCTTTAACAAGGAGTTGAGGTGTCAAACTAACTTCTTTACTTTACAACATAACTGCTAGCGAAACGTGCAGGTACACGTTCAAGCTGAAAAGTAATTCCATATAATTACATTGGAAAACGTAATCGTTTTCCAATGATATAATGGCGGCGACTTTACGGAGTGTATCAACATAACGTAAGGCGGTCATGCAATCGTCAGTCAATTCCATCAGTCATGATAATTTTACCAATTGGGGATTTGACTGATTTTTTTTTACTGGCTTAAAATATTTATTGAACTAATAGAAACAATGTCTAATCAGAAAGTTTGATGCTCTATATCGCTGAAAATATGTAAGATATTTGAAAATAAATACCTATGTTGGTATTTATTTTCAAATATCTTACATATTTTCAGCGATATAGAGCATCAAACTTTCTGATTAGACAAGGAGAGCGCTATAGAAATGTGACGTCACATTTCTATAGCGCCATACTCTCGCCATAGATAATTTCGTTTTAGAAAGAGATAGCTAGAGTCACAACTAAATAACTCATAATTCACTTGTTATAATACAGATTGAATTTCTTTTTTCACATTTGTTATTCAATAATGTTGTATTTCTGAATATCATAATTAAATATTTACATTTCCACAACAGTCAAATACCCAATTGGTAAAGAGTAACATCGGCCAGCAAGGTGAATGCTTCATTTTCATTGGTTCAATCAATAGTCATGACTGATGGAATTCCATCAGTCATGACTGATGGTTGCATGACCGTCGTCTTATGTTTAAGCCTAGAATACACATGCTACTAAAAGAGCATGCTTGTTTGCTAGTAGGTAGTATGCTCTTTTATAACAATGATCTCCGAGTGTTTAATAAGCATGCTCTTTTCGTATACACGTGCTAATTGTCTGCTACTACGTAGCATCTGCTCGAAACTAGCATGCTTGTGTGCTACTAAAGAGCATGTGTATTCCAGGCGTTACCTACACCTAACTGACGTATAATTCGGGGCAAGTTTGATTGCGATGGGTAAGCGGTACAGTTCACTGTACTGGCCATGCATATAATATACTTCCATTGTACATGTTACGTTATGGCAAAACACTCCGATACGATGCCCCATATAATGAAATTGCGCGAGCACGTACACGTCTACGCAGCCGCGCCTTATGTTATATTATATTTCATTATATTATGTTTCAATCTTAAATGAAAATAAATCAAAAAGATAGATACACAATATCAGCATTCTCACGCCTTGGTAACCAAGCATCCGTGTCTTGCCAAGCGACGCTGCGTCGGCGTCATCGAGACGTATTATTCTTTTAATGATAGCCAGTCAGTCTAGGTAGAATAAGCAAAAAAAAATTACTTTAGCATTGCAAGCATTCATAGTTGGTGAACTTAAGCAAATTAAAATGGCAGGCAGATTTATTTTTCAAATTATCATGCTATATTTTAGAACTAGACTACCCAAATTACCTACATAAATTATATTACATCCATCCATGTTATTCAAACAACAATGTTAAAATAATGAAAATAAATTAAAGTTTATTAACTTGTATAACGGAACTGTGAATGCTTGTGAATGGGTATCGTCCCAATTTGATTCTGGGTCTTGTTTTGGACATAAGTTTAATATTCTTAAATAGTCACATCTCTGTAGAGATGATATCATGTAATCATTTTCATCAAAATCAGCATCTGTAACACAAAAAGTGTTATTTGCATTGACAAAAACATAATAATTATGATGATTAATCAACAACATCTAAAAATTTTGTTTTAAATAGTAAATAAGGGACTAGACGGTGGTTTGTTCTATTACAATTTTTTCCTATATTTACACAATTGCATTGTGAAGGCATAAAATTAATTTAACCCATTGACGCCAATGGAAATGAAAAGAATGAGAGCAATGAAAAATCTATACCTAGTGTTTCATTTTCCCGTGCTTGAAGGATTAAGATCATACCTCAAAGTTTTTCATACCATAACAACAAATTTAATTATAATTTTCTTATAAAAAGTTGTAACTTGTCACTTGTTAAATTGTTCAAGGCAAGATGTATTTTCTAATGTACAGGCCAAGAATTACTTACATGGTGCGGAGATTTTTTTTTCTGCAAATTGCCCATCCAAGTCATAAAAACACACATTATTAGAAGTGATAACTATTAATTCCCCTGAAACACAACCACAGTAATTTAAAAAAAAATGTATTAAACAAAATTTTGTGAAACAATTTTATTAGTTTTGAGTTCTAAACTATAATTTAAAAGTAGGTAAGAATGTTGTTTTCCAAAATCAACTTACTATTAGTTGCTAGTATTTGGTAGGTATGTACATCATCTGATTGTGGACACACAAAAAAAGCATTAAAACCAATTACTTACCTTTGTACACATGCATATTCAGGACATCATTAAAGAAAAAACAATGCTGTTTAATTGATTCAGCTATATTTACATTCTGCCATAGACATTTATTAATAATTATATTTTGAAAGTCAAGTTCAGATTTTTTTCTAAAAGCAGCTCCCTTATCTGTAAACCCAAGTCTGACCAATTCTTCCCAGCCAGTAATCTGAAAAATTTAATCAATATATAACTAGCGGCCGCTCGCAGTTTCCCGTTTCCCGTTTTCTTTGCACATATCAGGATAAAAAGTATCCTATGTGTTATTCAAGCCTATAATCTATCTCTGTTGCAAATTTCATAGAGATCCATTCAGCAGCTTTTGCGTGAAATACTAACAAACATCCATACATCCGTCCATACTCACAAACTTTTGCATTGCTAATATTAGTAGGATTCTAATTTTAACAACCAGGGGCCAGTGCATATATGACTTAGCCAAGCACAATTTTTACTGTCAAACTACACTGGACTTTGCTTGGGATGGAATGGAACTAATTACAAAATCCTAATTGCATAAAGACAAACTTGTCAAGTAAAGTAGCTTAATATAGGTTTGTTAATAATTTCTGACTTTATTTTAGCACCCAATATATTTTGAGAGTAAAAATTGCAAAACAGTGTTTTGTCATTAAGTGTAGCGGCCAAAACCTTGTACTTTGTCTTAAAATGAAGTTATGAAATATACGAATATGTGAAGGGATCATAAGACTGACATTGTAGTACATGAAGCGTTTTGACCACTTCAAATACAATGTTTTTGACCTTGAATTTTTTATATACTTAATTTCATATTTTGTGCTAAAAACATTTGAGTACAGACTACGAATATGTACAGTCGGAGTACTAAGAATCCTATCCTATAGAAGCATACAACAGCTCAGCTGGTATGATGAAAAGCGAATTATTACAGACAGAATTAACGAAAATAAACTTACATCCGCAATACTAGAGACTAACGAAAACCACCTCTTGTTAACACTTAGACAATTGATTAATGACTTTGTATCAAGATATTTAAATATTAATAACAATACTTCTGACGGACAATAATCCCAATAACAATTTTCTAACGCATTCACCATATCGTTAAATTAAGATATACTGTCTCTGGAGTGCAATTATTTCTTTTGTTTTTATTTAATTAAATCATTTATAATTTTTACTTTTCGATATCCAAACCAAAACAAAACTTTTTTTACAACAATATATAATTTTTGACTGTGACAGTGACAGGTAACTGACAGTGACATGACATTAAAACACAGATAACCTTTTGTTTTGGTTCAATGCACAGATTAATAATCTAGTTCGGTGAATACGAAATACGAATGATACGAATACGATACCAATTACTTATTCTGTGACGATACGTAAAGCCCCCAGTGTACACGATGGCCAATCATGGTCGGCGACCATGACCAATAGATCGTACATTGACACTTTTGAACGATCAAGTTTAAAAAGGTTCTTTTAAAAGTGTCAATGTACGATGTATTGGTCATGGTCGCCGACCATGGTCGGCCATCCTGTACTGGGGGCTTACGAGTTAAAGAATAATATGTCTACAAAAACAACTCTTTTTTGTGGTTTCCCCATGGATTGCCCCATATAGTTTACTGCATATCTCTTTAAATGAGCGATTTTCTAAGAGGCCATTTAAAAAAAAAAAGCTTCCAATTGCTTCACTAGATGGCGTTGAATAAGTATGTACATGTCTATGGTATATTTTGGTATGAAACATATTTATATTAATTACTTTTTAAAAACCCAATGGAAACTAATAATATATTAAATAAGTACTACTGTGAGGAACGGAAACGAAATAGGTAAATTTAAAGATTTAGGTAAATAATTATCATCTGTCTGACGTTCCGTTTTACGTAAAAAAGTCGCGTCAAAGTAAAATTTATAACGTTCCGTTCCTTCTAACTGCATAGGTGGGACAGCGCCATCTAGTGGCTGAGCTTTCAGAAAATCGCCCATTGTATTATTAGAAATAATATGATTATAAAATATGGTTAGCTTATTATTGTCATGAATACTTAAAGATTGTCATTGTCATATCATGTCATTAATGTTTCTATTTCTAGTCTACCTCAAAGATATGGAGTGTAGAGGTAAGAAACGGAGGTTTATCTCATAAGAGGGGAAAGTCGAAAAGTGTCCAGGGTCTCCCGGCTAAAAATATAGATATGGACATATATTTGACGCTTTATTTGACATTTGAAGCCCATATAAGGACAAAATATGGGATTCAAACAAATGTCAAATGAAGCCCATGTCCATATCCATATTTTTTTGCCGGTAGCCCTCAAGAGGGGGTACCGCGTAACATTATGGGTATGAACTTCATACGTTTTCGGGAGCTTTAAGTCAATTTTATATAGAAAATAGCCGCTATCAGTTTCTTGCTTTGGGACGTCGAGTATAACGATAACTAGCTAGCAACGTTCAACAGAACAACGCAGCAAAAATCTATCAAGATAAGGAATTCAAATGACAGTTGAAGCCCATACCCATATTTTAGCCGGTAGCCTACCTGACCGTTTGTGGGCTTCTTTAGGGTGGTATTCCACTTATCAAATATTTGATTTGATTTGACTTTGACACATCACTACAAACACTAATTATTGAGGTTATGTTGATATTTTTTAACTTTGTCAATCAATCGAAGTGATCGAAGTAAACTTAATTTATTTGTATAGATGTTGATGAGTAATGATTTTTATTAATCACTTATCTGATCAATTATTTGTGCTGGTGATTTAAACAGAACCTTACATTTTATATTAGCTTAAGATGGTAAGTATGTAGCATTATCTTTTGTATTTTCCCTAATGAAACACCTACCTAAAGACAATATCCGCTTAGAACAATCACTTAAAATAGAAATAATTAATTTAGTGCATAATTTCAGTTAAGTACGATACTTTGCTATGAAAACATGTTTCTCATTTTATATGTAAAGTTGTTGATCCTCACGGTTTTATTCGCGGAGTACCTGCTCCCGTAGTAATATCTGGTCAAAATATAGCTTATGCCACTCGGGAATTACAAAGTTATTGATAAAAGAATTTTCAAAACTGATCCAGCACCTTTTCAGTTTACTCATTACAAACAAAAGTTTAATCTTTTCACTTTATTTTGATATGTGTAGTATTGTATTGCTTTTTATTCAAATTAAAACTAAACATTATGGCAATGACATTATGTTTTTGGATTCTTTAGTGTTAAAGCATGTGATCATAATGTTTCTTCTTTATCATTTCAGGCTCGAAATGCTGAAAAAGCAATGTAAGTTACTTATTTTTATTTAAAAAAATTATATTATCTGGCAGGAAATTAGTTTTTTTAGAAATTTTATTACAAATAAAAATAGCTCATTTCACAAGTGGCTCTCACAATAGGATTTGCATAATTTTCTATCCAAAAGCTTGCCCGCACCACCAAATCTGAAAAACGCTGCCACTGACCTCTTGTAGTTTTCATACATTTTATCTGAACACCGATGCCGGTATCTTATTCTAGCTTTAAGTGGCGGCTTTGTGGTTTGTGTGCGGGGATGGGGATCCCCGCACACAAACCACAAAGGACCTTTGGATGTACCTTTAGATGTAGGGGATGCACCTTTGGATTTCTGCTTCTTAATTGGGACTTGACTATCACAATCACTTTCAGTTTGAAAGATTTTTCACAACCATTGCTGCAGTAATAGAAATATTTGTTCCAACTCTCTTCAACAACTAGTAATGGATGTCTCTCAATGTCAAATTGAAAATAAACGCAACAGGGGGGTAATTGTCTAACTCAACATCAATTGCAATCGCTTTCAGTTTGACATACATCATGCATCCATCACTTGTTGTTGAAGAAAGTTGTCAAAACTTTTGATGACAAAAGCAGCAATGGCCGTGCAATATCTTTCAAACTGAATGCGATTGCGATTGATGTTGAGTAAGACAATTACAGCCTTACTAATAAAATGTTATACAGAGTATACACATCTGTTGTAAGACAATCGCTACCAATAAAAAATATTTTGACACAAAGCCTGTGTACACGTGTTTTATTGCGGTAGGAAAGTTACACAAGGTTTAAACGAGCCAAGACCCTTGTTTAAAGGATGTTTAAGAGCCAGATGGCGGCGGATTTTAACTTCTCAGTTGTGTTTGTTCTGCAAGTGTTGTCGTATTGTTGGTTTCGTTTTGTTTTACTGAGATATTTTAGTTCTTAATATAGAGTATTTAAATTACTTACTTCAATTTGTTTGACCAATTAGACGAAGAAAAAGAGAATGTCCCTAGAAAAAGTTTGTAAAGAACGCGCAGATCCTTTTTCGCTTACAGACTTCACTAATTTACATGTAAATATAGATTTACAAAGGTGTATTTGATTAAAAAAGATATCAATAAAGACGCAAGAGGATGTGGGATTTCATCTGAGTTGCAGGTGCTCACTGCACTGAGAACCTGGGCTCGCCACGAAGTACAAGATGATGCTGCGGAACTCAAAGATTGAGTCAGCAATCTATAACTTGGCAAAAGCCTTAGCTAGCAAGCCTACAAATTTTTTTTACATGCCCTCTAGTATGGCAGAACAAGAAGTTATTTCTAGCCTTCGCCAAATATGTGGCTTCAGGAATGTTATTGGTGCAATCGATTGCACGAACATAAAAAAAAGTTGGAGGTGATTTTTGACAGTATTACGTTAATCGTAGAGGATTTTACTCAATGAATATGCAATATGGTGACGCATCCCTTGTGTATATATTGTTGACGACGCGGCACGGTACCGGCTGTCAAACAAACTGCATTCAAAATTTAGCAAAAAAAAACATAGCTAGCAAAAATGTCCCGATTCATCAATTGTATGCAATATAAAATTAAAAAGTAGACTGAAACATATATAATTATTAGTTTCAAACCATTTTTGTTCTCTAAGTCATGAAATAACATACTTTCATTCAAATATTTCATTCACTAGTGAGCAATACAAATTTATTGAACAAAGTTTTAGAACGTCTCTTTGTTGATGTTGCCAGTGAATGAAAAAACCTTTTGTGTACGAAGGGTATAGTTACACAACCTTTATACAACGTCTATTATTCAAAACGGTGCGTAAGTCTTATACGACCTTAACACAATGTGTAACTATACACGCGGTTAACCAGTGATTAACATTTTTTTATTAGTAAGACCGTTACCCCCCAGGTTGTTGACTTACCCCATTAGCCCCCCAGTTCACTGCTTTAGTGTAGTTTGGTGTTTATTTTGCCTTTTAAATCACATTGCTGTGATTTACAATGACTTAACTATTGTACTGGCTTTGACCTTTCTTCCTAATTTATGGTGTTCTAACCTTCAGTAGTACAGACATAATAATATGTTAGTTTACCTTGATCAAGGGAAGTAAAATGATGTGCAGAAAAATGGTGGGTCTCTATCTCTACTCTCTAGTCTCTACTGAGGAAATTAGAGCTGTGTTTTCATACAAATTACACAGCGGATGGAGTCAGTCAGCCTTAGATTGGAGTGAGTGGATTCTGTAAAATTATTTTTATTAAAAAATAAAACCGCCTTCAAAAAATCACAAAAAAGTAAGAAATAATTCCTCACCAAATAAATAACGTAAGTACTTTTGAAGTCGGGCGTGAAACATGTACGGAATTTTTGTTGTTTTTGTTAAAACCCGCCCGACTTCAAAGTACTTACGTTATTTATTTGGTGAGGAATTATTTCTTACTTTTTTGATGTGATTTTTTTGTAGGCAGTTTTATTTTTTTATAAAAAATAATTTTTATTTCACTCTTTTTAGTGCATTGTGCAGGCAATTTACTTGTATTCTGGTAAATAGGTATGTGATCAAATTGAAAACCTCCTTTTTTGAAGTCGGTTAAAATACCTTGAGGTATCCCCTTTTTAACAAAACAAGAATCATCTAAATCGGTTTATAAACAAAGGAGTTATGTTATTTAAATATTTACTTTTTTGCATTCACAATGCAATTTTTATTATAGAAAAATTAAAAATGAAGTTCTGAAGAAAGTACTTCATTTTTCAAAGGTACGGTAAGCGGTAAGGTAAGTTATGCCTAAAGATACATATTAAATTCACATAAAGTGGTAACGAAAACGACAGTATTCTCAAGATTTCCTGAAAACTACTGAACCGATTTCAAAAATTCAAAAATGAGACCAACTTGGAAACCGACCTGATGTAATAACGTTTCAATCATTTCAATCGGTCCATCCGTCTTCGAGTAATCGGTGGACATACACAAAAAAAAAACATACATACAGACGAATAGAGAACCTCCTCCTTTTTGATTTAGAAGTCGGTTAAAAATAAAAAGCTTTACTTTGCTCCTCCCCACAGTCTGTAGTGAGCCTACCCTTAGGCGTCCATCCCACTGCTGCGGTTTCCGCTCAGGTGGACGGAGATGCGACGTGAGTTTGTTATACACTGCTGGTTTTGTATGCACGTCAAGATTCTACAGCCATAGTTATGAAGCGCACTAACATAAACCGGAGACCTTATCACATGCATACGCGGTCACGCACGACTGTCGCATCGAATTCCTTCTCATAGTGCATAAAGTCATGGCACGGTCGCCGCCGAGCCTTGTAAAAGTCCTCAGTTTAGCTCATATATTTCTATTTTACACGGCGGTAAATGTGCCGTGACCGTAAGCATATGTATCGGCCCTCAGACTGAACTTAGAATGTAATGTTTACAATCAGGGAGAAAAAGCATCCCTTGATAAGTTTCTTGCCGGTTCTTCCGCCATAAGAATGTCTCCCGCCGTAGGATTTGCGAACCGTTGGCGTAGCTTCTTTGACGATGACAAGTGTTGTGTTTTCCCTTTCAACAACAGGACGACGCTGGCGCGATGGCGCGCGGCTCAAGTGCAAGAGGCTGGCGGGCAGCGGGAGCGCAGGCCCTACCTCGCCTCCGAGTGCAACGACCTGCCGCAGGCTGAGAAGTGGCGCCTGCAGATTGTCCGAGAAATTGCTAAGAAAGTTGCACAGATACAGAATGGTAAGTTATTATTAGAGTATCCATTTCGCTACAATATCGACTGCTTAGATTTTGGCATGTCTGGAACTAATATTATAGTCTTTCAATTGGGTGCTCAAAAGTAGACAATTTATTAAGTTCCACTCAAAAACTGCTACCCGTTTTTAGTTAAGGCCTGATCAGACGAGGGACTGTCCGCCGGGTATTTTTTTGTCCATCGATATAGATCTCTTATAAATTGTAGCGAATAACGCACACAAGGAACTAAAAGTACCGCGGACAAAAAAGTCCCCGAAAGTACCGCGGACACCGAGAGACTGGACTGAAGAAAACTTCGCGGGTGTCCCCGAAAAAAATAGTAGATTGTTTAGCAAGCGGCAAAATAGTAGATTGTTTGCGGCCCTAGGCAACATAAAATGTCAACCCGCATTTTAGGTAAGTTATGAGTTACTTTCGGAATATGAGACATGAAAAAGAACTAACGTACGTAACTATAGGCGCAACAACGCACACAAAGACTTTAGTCTGCATTGAGCGCTCGATAGTGAAGTACCTACATTTCCGGGCAACAAATGATCGCACACCGTATGCGTTGAGTCCGTGACAAGTACTCGGAGGACATTTTTAGGCGTATAGGGATCTTTTGTCCCACGGGGATAAAAGTCCTTCGTCTGATCAGGCCTTTATACTTACAAATTAAACTTTTTCGATGCTCTAATTATGCAGAAAATGGTTTCTCAAAATGTTCTAATCCAAATGTTTCATTGTAAGAACTGTATGGTTTGAAACTTTTATAGTTATAGGTTCATTACTAATTTCAATTATTTGCATGATAATCCATGTGGCCATGATGAAAATATCATTCATGACATTTTAATTATGTCTTAACAACTTTGATTCTTTTTTTGCACTAAATTAGATAGTAAATGTGAAACATGGAAGATACAGAAATAGTGAGAAGTCCATCTGCCCAAAACTCTCCCAAGGAACTGAGTATAAGGTCACGTAATTCGCCCATGAGACAATCGGTGCAAGCGGATGAGGAGCCACCGATATATTCGCGGCCTGCCTCAGCAGCTGCGCCGAACCAGCCACCGTCTTTAAACTCTAGGCATACCTCGGCAGCTGAGCCATACCAGTCACCGCCTTCAAACTCTAGGCATACCTCGGCAGCTGAGCCATACCAGTCACCGCCTTCAAACTCTAGGCATACCTCGGCAGCTGCGCCGTACCAGCCACCACCTTCAAACTCTAGGCAAGCCTCCGTAAACAGCAACAGAAGCAAATCTCCATCACAAAAAATATCTCCCACACAAAACAACCAGATGTTAAGCGAAAGTTACAAATCTCCGTCGCCTAAATTTTCACCCACAGCACAGACGACTGACGGCAGCATGGGCAATATAGATAAAATTGCTAAAATGAGTAAGCAACTCACTGATGAGGCGAATGCTCTAAGGAATTCAATAAAAAGTTTGACCTTAGATATCGCTAAAACGAAACTGGAATTAAATGGTGCAGAAAAACAAGATATCAACTTCCCTTACCATCTATTTTTGATTGAGATAGTCCTAAACAAAATCCACATGAAGTGTGAATGTTTCGACATAGATTTCAATAATTTGGTGATCTCTGCAACATTTCTAGGAAAGCCACCTATCGTATTGTATGATCCGTCATTTGGAAAAATTGAAAATGTTTCTAAACTTAATCTCGGCAAATCTACACTGTTCGCTATGACCTATGATAAAATTTGCTCCATCAAAGAATTCGTTATCGTATTGCAATTAACAAAACAGCCTCCTTGTTCGAACTGCATCACGAAAATTGGCGAAACTCGTATGGACTATACGAAAGACTTTATTAACTTGAGGGAAGAACTTTGTTCTAAATGGAGCCAGCAGCAACCAAAAGATGATTTGCACTGTACAACAGCTATGCCGCTATCAAAAAATATGTATTATTTGTCCTGTGGTGACAGCGATTACCAAGAACCAATAGGAGTAATAGAGGCGACGGTACGCATGTCATTTCTTGGTAAGGAAATAACTACTGCATATTGTGCCTCTTCGAAGCCACAGCATCCATCATTCTTGTTAAAAGAAGATAATGGTATGACTATGTACTCTTGCCAAAAAGTTGAAATGGACGATCAAGGAAAAATATTATTAGACGAAGATGTTATGACGAAGAAAAAACCGAATAATTCACATAATAGATACCCTCCTATAAGGTGTGATAGTCCAATCTCAGAGTATTCAAGTATTTCTAGAAGATCAGCTGAACAGCCAATGGCATATCATGGTAAGGATAGAACCCACCGCCAAAATTAATATTTGTCTTAATTGACCTGTACCTTCTGAAATCAAAAATTACATTTATTATCTGCTTGTTTGTTTACAATCTTTATTGTTTATAGATGGAACACAAAAATACGACGAGATTTTCACAAAAATGAACGCCAACGAACTCAAGATTAGGGTACCGAAAAGTACAAAAGTAGAAAGAATGGGAAAATACGACAAAATTCAAGAACTATGCTCGTGTGAAAGCACTCCTTACAATACGGGAGAACAGATACAGTTTGAATTGCCGACAGACAAATTATACGGCGATAAAGGGCGTACACACACTTCTAACTTTAAATATACTTACACAGGAAGCGAAATCCAGAAAAAAGACAAAGATAGAAAAGTAGTTAACGTAACTCCAACGAATTGTCCCGTTCCTGTTAACATGGAGAAAATGATGCACCCTATGAAAGATGTGTTTATACTTAAAATAGGAAAGAAGTTGGAGACGAAAGACAAAAAGACGGATCTTGAAATAGAATTGGTCACACCCAAGGCACCTTCAGATAAACCTCCCGAGAACACTATCGCCGCACAATGTAGTTCAAATGATTTGGATAAAAAGAAAAGGATTGCTATGAAAGGAAAGGGCAACAAAGGAGAGAAGAAGGGGAAAGGGAAAGGAAAAGGAAAGGCAAAAGCGAAAGGAAAAGCAAAAGGAAAGAAGAAAAAGTAAAATAAAAACGATCACATAATTAAACAGTACAACAAGTCTTAACACGCAATATTTACAATCAAAACGTTTTTATACTTATTGAAATAGACATATCCTTTATACATAATGTTTTTAGAGCCGCACAAATCACAATATCAATATGAATAGAACAAAACCAAAATAAAAAAAGCTATTGTATTGTTATTCCTTCCTATCCTACAATAACTTGATAAAAGGTGATTTTGACAATTTGATTTTTATTTATAAGATAAGATAAGATAAGATAAAAATATTCTTTATTCTTATTACATAATATATATGTAAGTACTTATGAATCGTCAATATTTTCCTACCACCCATTCAAGACTTTTTTAACTGACAAGAAGAATGGGCGCAAGAAACTTGCCAGCGTTTCTTAGTTAGGTAACGACATTTACAAAAAGAAAAAACATATCGTTACTAATACAACAATTGCTTAGTATAAAAATACATCATATTAAACAGTGATTATGTTAATATAATTATAAAAATGATATTCTACTAAAGTTTTTTTTTTCTAGCTGGTCTTGGCGAGTTTCGAATACGAGACTTGAACGATGAAATTAACAAACTGATGCGCGAGAAGCGTCACTGGGAGGTTCAGATAAAGGCGTTAGGAGGGCCGGATCACGCGCGCGTTGGTCCAAAAATGTTGGACCAAGACGGCAAAGAAGTTCCTGGCAATAGAGGGTACAAATACTTCGGGGCGGCCAAAGATTTACCAGGTAAATATGTTTTTACTACGATAAAGGTTTTAACTGTAGTTCTGTAACTTGAACGATGAATTCAACAAACTGAAGCGTGAGAAGCGTTACTGGGAGGTTCAGATAAAGGCGTTAGGAGGGCCGGATCACGCGCGCGTCAGGCCCAAAATGTTGGACCAAGACGGCAAAGGAGTTTCCGACAATAGAGGGTACACATACTTCGGGGCGGCCAAAGATTTTTACTCTGAAATAGGTTTCAACTGTAGTTCTGTGGAACTATGGAATTTGCCTGCTTCACATTATAATTTGCAAAGAATTCGATGACTGTTCCACATGATTTAGTTATGACTGTCTGTTGGCACTAGGAAGAAAGAAGTGAAGGTTTATTTTTTTACAATAGTCATTATTAGCGGAGTCGGCTCTCTGCTTCTCGGTGGAAACGAACCATTCAATCGTATTAAGCCGTCGATCGACCGAACGCACAGTAGCACCGTAGCACGTTACTCAGTCTCCTATGCTCACCGCTTTGGATTTTACATAGCGCCCTACGTTGTACTGTGGTTGTACGTTCACTGTGATGCCGATGCCGAATAAGTCTATACTTACTGAGCTTTTTCGTATAGAGCAAGAGTCTTATAGTATAGTAAGTCCTCAAGTAGTAGGTAAGTGGGCGGGGCAAGCGTAGCAAAGCCCTTTGCTCAAAACAGCAAGCCCTTCATACATTTTACATCTGCACGATTTGGAATTTCTTCAAGTTGTTATGGCAACTATAGTATAGTCTAAGTCGTGGGCCACACTGAAGCGACCGCGGGGCGCGGAGGCGACCTGCGGATCCGCAGGACGCGCGAACACGTACTATTCCCTCTGCCGGTCGCGGCGACCGCCGGACGCGCCAGTGTGGCCCCTCCCGTCCGTCTTAATATATTTGTTTTTCCCGCTCAACGCGGACGCAAGACGCGCCGCTCCAGTGTGGCCCACGGCTAAGCCGTTTGTCGCTGGATGTAAACAAACGTGACTCTTGTCATTTGTTAACGTCCAGCGACAAGGGGTTTGGAATGGACTAAAGCTTGTTTTCGATTCACGCTTCATTCAGTACAAATACGTGACATTCGCTTTCTAACCTGAGGGCCTACTCTGAAACGAAAAAACCGAAACTCACACCCCAATCGTGACAGAATCGAGTGAGAGGGGCAGGGCTTCTTCTTCTTATCAATACGGGCGGTTTCCTCGACTCGACGTCTATTGCGCCTATTTTGCGTCTGGAGGGTGCGCGGCCGGATCACTCCAGCCAGCCCAGCTCAGCCAGGAAGGCTCCAAGAGCTTTCACATTCGTGATCGCTTCCTAGACGCTGCCCGGTGAGCCAAGGTACCTCGCCCGGTAGGGGGCCAGCAGCTACCCCCCTGCATTCCAGCAGTACGTGGGCAGCTGCTTCTTCTTCTCCATGCAACCTCTGCATAGAGGACTGTCGGTGACACCTAAATAAAGAATATGTCTGTTAAATTGTCCATGACCAGTAGTAGCACCTGTTACCAGGCGAAGTTGCGGTCGGCACAGTTGTATCAAGGCCCAGGATAGACGAGCGTCCACGCGCGGTAGTACGAAGGGGCAGGGCTACCGAAATTTCGGATTAGCGTTTCAGAATACGTACGTTCCTGTATCTTGTGTTGTGTGAGTAATACTATTATAATTATGTGCAGGCGTTCGCGAGCTATTCGAGCAGGAGCCGCCGCCGCCCGCGCGACGCACACGCGCCGACCTGATGCGTGACGTGGACGCCGACTACTATGGATACCGCGACGATGACGATGGACTGCTGCTGCCGCTAGAAGCCGCCGCAGAGAGAGAAGGTACCACTTCTTGTTTTATTCTTCTTTCTAGCGTGTCTATTGCTGACACTATTGGTGCAGGCCCGAACTTGGCCTTATTGACAGCCTTGCCAGTTGCTTTCATAATGACATCCCACGTCACGTGCAGGTTTCAGGACACGCAAGGTACGATAATAGGTGGGCTATCGTCTGAACTGCACGTTGTATGTGTGTTTTCTTTGCGCCGGTTTGGTTCAGCCACAGGTTTTTGAATTACGTCTATTTCTGTGCTGTGCCTGGACTTGAGTCACCCTGACCACCGGGTGGTTTCCTTCGAGAGCATAACACTCTTCTTGAAGGTATGATATTTACAGAATATCCCATTTATCGAACACCGATACCGAACACTACTGACCGCACACAGTACTACAGCCATGAACTTTATTGAGGGATCACCCCCCCGGGTTTGGTGAACATGAAAAATATTGATATTTGCATCTGTGGCATCAACATAACATTATTTTTTTGGCAACCCATAGAAATTTTGAAATAAGCTTCAAATTAGTTGTATTTAGGTAATCATGTGACCTATCTAGGAATTTCTGTTGGACCATTATATACGGGACACCCTGTATGTTCCATATTTACAAATTAATTAAGTTTTCATAATAAACTTGTTGCACTTGTTGTAAACTTAATTAATTAAATTAATTAAAACGTATTAATATAACTCTTTTGTAATTTTCAGCAATATTACAAGCAGTAGATGAATGGAAAAGAAATAAAGAACAAAACAAAAATCAAGATTTACCAGAAGAAGAAAATATTTACCCAGAAGATGTGAGTATTATTATTTCATTTGCATTATTTGCAAACGGTGTTGTATCAATCATCCATTACTTTCACGATATAATTCTTAATGAGGCAAGAGGTTTTTTTCTGTTATTTATCCAATGTGGCTGGTTATGTTGAAATACGAGCCAGATATGTCGCGGTCAAAATCGTAACTAATCTTTTACCATATTCTTAGAAAAAAAATATCTACTGCCACTAGCGCATTGAAGTGCCTAGTCGCGCACAGACTTATTTCACACGCACTCTATGTATGTTAAAAAATACATCCGTAGAGTAGTGGCAAGCCCCTCTGAAAAGACCACCTTGATAAGCGACACTCGGCATCCTCTTAGCATGAGCAACCACGACCCAGTGCATAAAAGATTAAAAAGCCGCAAAATTTCATCGATTGCGTGTCCTCCCTCCAAAACAACGATCGGTCAAAGGAGAGATGCAGGTTGTGGTGTGAGAGTGCTGACCTCCCTGGTCCCTTAGTCTCACCATCTGAAAGCCTTCCGCCTGGACACGAGTTGCCATGGCCTACCTGAAAGTCTTTGAATAGACTTCAGACTATGGTCGGCTCGACCTGTCCAGCCCACTGATTACAAACCGTCGGAAACGCTCTCGACAGCGGAATGTATAACTGTCACTGTCACTCACTACAGAATAGACAGACACAGAGCACAGTTTTCGAATCCAATTCCGTTTCCGACGGTTCGTGAATTAGGGGGCTGGTGGCCTACCACAAGCTCTTATAGCAGTTATACCCCAAGAACTATCCGATATTTTTGTAAAAAATTCAATAACAGGCCAAATTTTTGTAAACGGTCATTAAATATAATTTTAAGAGACTATATTTTGGAATCCAACAAAATCTCGCATTGGAAGGTATCAAAAAAAAGTTATACCCCGAAAACGGTGCAATTTTACAGCAAATATGCTATCACCAATTTTATCGTTTACATGTGTTTATGTTCACCATATCTAAGCACCAAAGTCGAAATCCATAAAGATATAAAACGGGAAACTAATACTTTAGGAAGAAGTCGGTTGTTTCACTAACTGCACAATGTAGTCTAAGAAAATAATAATAGCAGATTTTTTTAGGTTATATTCTACATCAAATAATGTTTCAATCAACATTTTTTCAAAATCCAACATTATTTTTATTTGGGTAGTAGGTAATTTTTATTTCTACCTACTATCTCCCTCCACCATTAAGAAAACGCGAAATCTGGGTTTTTCTGCATTAGTTGCAGGAGAAACCGTTCTTGTGCACCCGGCAATGGTTATGTGCAGGCATCTGAAAACAATCGGAGCTATTACGACGCTGTTAAAATACTCAAAATGAAAGCTCACTATATAAATAAGTAGGTAAACAAATTGATATTAGAACAAAATATCAATTGTACAAAAAACATTCACTTACCTAGGTATACTATATTTAGCACAGCAGCTTAGAGATATTGAGTTATTTCTGTTTATCTCTTTAAAGTCAACCATCATACAAACAATGAAGCAACAACTTTGTTAAAATAATATCATAACATAACCTCTTTGCTTTCTTGAATTGCGTTTAGTTTTTGTTTTGTTGCGTTAGTCCATCGTTGCGTTTTTCTTTTATTTAATCATTTTAAGACTTCACAAAGTAATTATCATAAAATATCATCATGTACATAGAAATAGCATACAAAGTCAGTCTGTGTTTTAATTTTTATTAAAGTAAAAAATGTTTAAAAGTTTATCAAAATCTATAATCGAAACGCAAAACAAAAACATTCGTTCAAACAGTCGCCTCACTAGAATGTCTACTATTGTCTATGGATCCATAATGGTTTTCATAAATTGAAGTCTGGAAATTTGCCCGGTACGAAATAATCGTAATCAAAAATTTTTAATCGGGATCAAATGCCCAAGTTGGGCGTTTTCGGCGGTAGGCCCCCTGGTGGCTCAAATAGCAGTGTCTACTTAGTTTGATCATCAGTCTTCCTTTGTTGTCTTATTTTAATCATGTTTCATTTACATTTCAGTCTAGTCGATACTTTTGGAACGGCTGATGTTTTTTTCGCGATTCCGTGGTTAGCCCTATAGTAAAAATTATTCGTATTGATGACCACAATCATCCCCAAAAATCTTTGTACCTACTAAATAAAATTTATTGGTGTATAAACTAGCGACGATTTAAACGTTCATAATTAGTATTAGCTAAACAAAATATTCCTGATGAACATTGTGAGAAAAGTCGACGACCCATACTTTTTCAAATACTTCATGTTCAATTTTAATAATTGTTATTTTATTGTTATCCGCAGCCGGATGACACGAGGATGGACGACGAAGAGGCGGCGGTTAGCGCGGTGGCGGCGCACGTGGCGGTGCCGTCACAGCGCGACGTAGAAGACGCACTGTTGCGACGCAAGAAGCAGGAGCTACTCGAGCGGTACGGCTGTCTCGACGTCAAGATAGAAGGCAGCTGACAGTTACCTTATTAATAAAATATACCTACTATAAGACTTTATTGTAGTTTTTATTTAATTTTAAACCCATTCTATATTACGTGCGGTGAGCGCGGTGGCGGTGCCGTCACAGCGCGACGTAGAAGACGCATTTTTGCGCCGCAAGAAACAGGAGCTTCTCGAACGGTACGGCTGTCTCGACGTCAAGAGATAGAGGACAGCTGACAGTTACCTTATTAATAAAATATGCTATAAGACTTTATTGTAGTTTTTATTTCATTTTAAACCCATTCGATATTACGCGCGGTAAGCGCGGTGGCGGTGCCGTCACAGCGCGACGAGGAAGACGCACTGTTGCGCCGCAAGAAGCAGGAGCTACTCGAGCGGTACGGCTGTCTCGACGTCAAGATAGAAGACAGCTGACAGTTACCTTATTAATAAAATATACCTACTATAAGACTTTATTGTAGTTTTTATTTCATTTTAAACCCATTCGATATTAAGCGGCGGTGAGCGCGGTAGCAATGCCGTCACAGCGCGACGTGGAAGACGCACTGTTGCGCCGCAAGAAGCAGGAGCTACTCGAGCGGTACGGCTGTCTCGACGTCAAGATAGAGGACAGCTGACAGTTACCTTATTAATAAAATATACTTAAGACTTTATTGTAGTTTTTATTTCATTTTAAACCCATTCGATATTACGTGCGGTGAGCGCGGTGGCGGTGCCGTCACAGCGCGACGTAGAAGACGCACTGTTGCGCCGCAAAAGCAAGAACTTCTAGAGCGGTACGGCTGTCTCGACGTCAAGATAGAGGACAGCTGACAGTTACCTTATTAATAAAATATACTTTAAGACTTTATTGTAGTTTTTATTATATTTTAAATCCATTCGATATTACGTGCGGTGACCGCGGTGGCGGCGCCGCCGTCACAGCGCGACGTAGAAGACGCATTGTTGCGACGCAAGAAACAGGAACACAAGATAGTGGACAGCTGACAGTCACCTTATTAATAAATTATACTATAAGACTTTATTGTAGTTTCTCGATATTACGTGCGGTGAGCGCGGTGGCGGTGCCGTCACAGCGCGACGTGGAAGACGCATTGTTGCGCCGCAAGAAACAGGAGCTACTCGAGCGGTACGGCTGTCTCGACGTCAAAATAGAGGACAGCTGACAGTTGCCTAATTAATTATTGTAGTTTTTATTTCTTTTTAAACCCATTCGATATTACCTATAGTCCTATATATTTAAATTAGAGTTCGAATAATATTAAATCACTTCGATTAGTTCGACTCGAACAAGTTCAGAACTTTTCCATAATTATATTTATTCCTAATCTATATTGATGACCTCTTGAGACTCTGTCTTCCACAGGGTAAGTTAATTTGTTACGCTGATGATACTGCACTCTTCTTTACTGATAAGACCTGGACTGGTGTTTTTAGTGCTGCTCAGGAAGGATTTAATGAGGTCTCGTTGTGGCTTCGCCGAAACATCTTGACCTTGAATCCCCATAAAACTAAATATGTTACTTTCGCTATGAGAACTTCTGGACTTCCTTCTCCAGAATTTTACATAAAGGCACATTGCTGTGGTGATTTTGAATCTGCATTGTGTTCATGCCTTAAATTGGAAAAAACTGACTCAATTAAATATCTGGGGTTAATTATTGATTATTCTCTAACTTTTAAAGACCATATCACACTACTAATAAACAGACTCCACAAGTTGATATACGTTTTTAAGAAATTAAGACATGTAGCTGATTTCGATCTTCTTAGGAGGGTATACCTATCGCTATGCCAGTCTGTGCTAACTTATGGTATTCTAGCTTGGGGTGGTACATCCAAATCGACACTCCTTAATTTAGAAATAGCACAAAGATATGTTTTAAAGGTCATGATGTTTCGGCCGATCTACTATCCCACTGTTCTGATATTTCTGGATTGTGACGTGTTAAGTGTTAGACAACTCTTTGTCGTGCAGGTGATTCTTTATCAGCACTCCCTTTTGCCTTTTGATCCTAATTTAACTACCAGACGTCTGTATTACAAAGTGTGCAAATCCATTGTTACTAAACGGGTCAGGCCGTAGATTTTGCCACATTCGAGGGTACAAAAGTCTCCGCCTCATATAATTTTAAATATAGTACTCTTAGAAATTTCTCAATCTTATCATCGTGTTTCCTAAGAAATAGCAAACCAAGGCAGATATAGATATTTGGATAAGTTTATAGATTTGGAAAACTATTTGACATTTCCCTCCCAAAAGTGACGGATTTTTTATAAAAACCGCGAATCCGCATTGGTAGGTGTCCAGCTTAAACATCGATAAAATTATCATTTTTTAACTTATTGATGAGCTGTTTGATTTGACGTTATAAAATAATAATAAGGTTGCCATTCCTTTAATATTTTTGCGTATTTCCTAAGAAAAAAGATAAATTTTCGGCAATAAGATTTTTTTTTTAAAAACCATTTCTTTGCGCTACTTATATTGCGCAACCATTTTCACCCATATTATGGTTTTAAAACATTTATTAAGATTTTGTTTGAGTGCTGGCATCACCAAAGAATCGTATTCTATGGTCAATGCAGCGTTGACGACCATATTTTTTGACATTTTGGTGTCAACTCCGATCAAAGTGAAAAGTGTCGCCTACTTTTCAGAGTGCATTTTTTGAGATTTCAAGGTAAGTTTTTGATTAAAACTTATAATTGTTGTTGCGCATGGTTTAATTAGATGTGTGTGATCTGTATATGTTAAATAAGCCTTGTAAAATAGTATATTTTAAGAGTTATAATCATCGATTTCATTTGCGCCTCGGTTCCGCAAAACTGCCTTTATGCCACTTTGCGATACCGGTTGCGTAGAAATTACGCCACTTATTTTACGCTATTGAATAATAGTGCATGCACACAAGGTTTTCAAGTGTTTTTATTATTTTGAAATTACTTTTAGCTGTAATTCCGCTAAAAAACATGACTAGCATTACTATTAATTGATTTGTTAGCTTTTACTAATATTCTATAAGTACAGGGT